>CM060391.1:25977999-27177999 GCA_030545235.1 Helianthus tuberosus | reverse complement strand
GCCAAAGTTTCTGGAAAAAGCTTGTACCAAATCCTCCCAAATAAAAATGGATTGGTCAACAGATAGCCATGAGTAGAGATCCAAAGCGTCTCCTTCTAAGTGCATCGAGGCTATTTCAACCTTCTCATCCTCTGGTATTTGATAATACTTAAAGTATTTATCAGCCTTCAATAACCACCCGCGTGGGTCACCTCCACTGAAAATCGGAAATTCGATCTTGTTGTATGGCCTGAAGGGCTGTAGACCCCTCCAAGAACTCTCACCTTCATCATATCGGTTCCCACGAAATCGTTCTCTAGCTTTCAAGGCAGCTATATCATCCTTCATCGTGTCTATAAATTCCAATTTCGAAGCGATGGCTGTCAATTGAGCGACAATGGGATCTTGTGGGTTGCTTCCGTCGCCTGAATTATTCCGGGTTTGTACCATGTCGAAATTCCCGGCAATGGAACCAATGATAAGATTTAAAAACAAAAGCAGGCTTCTTTGATTGAATTGAAATAAACAGCCCTATTCGAGATGGGCAAAGTCTCCAAATTACAATAACCAGATAAACAAAAACAAGACAAAAAGCAAAATGAACATAAGCCTGCTTATAAAACTTCTGACGGTTACTAACTGCTCCACTACTCATGCATGTGAACTGCTTCCCCACTCCTCTTTAATTCCACAAATGGGCTGACCCAATGGATCCAATTCAGCACTGAAAACGTAAATGAGCTGACCCAGGTTGATTTCGCCGACCCGCTTCCGTTTTCTCGAATAAACCTTGAGTGGGGCCTTATCAGACCATCAATGTTCATTTAACCTGATGAAACAACCACCATATGCACAAACACTCCTGGCATGATCAAAAGGTGTATCATGATGAAAATACTTAATTTAACCTGATTTTCAAGAATATATCTACATTACACGTAAAATGTTAATGGAGTAAGAATATGGCAACTAAGTGTTAAGTATCTGTAGCTTCTTCCATATGAGGATTTAGATATAAGATACAAAATGCAAAAATTACTAAAAGTTCCAATAACATTAAAACAAGGATTATATATTAAGAGGAAATCATGAAAGTAATATTTTTTCGAATGTGATATAAATATATAGTCATGTCATAGTATAGTACAGTACAGTGGCACGCGTAGTTAGGATTTACATGAACAAATAAATATGTATCGATTGTGGCTCATGCACATGAAAGTCATATTAAAGTGCTTTTTATATCCTGTTTGAATTATGTTGGAGCAAATCATCCGCGCCACAACGTTCACATATCCTATTGCACTGGCTTAGTGACTTATCCATATCCACTTTGACATTGAAAGATCTATAAACCTCGAAAACACAACTTTAAATTCAGTTTTAAGAGCAAGAAGACTTAACCCTATCTATACGAGCAACAAATTGGTCATATGCTCCACCATTTAAACTGATCTTCTGTGACATCGCACAACACCACCCACATGATTGATTTTACAAATTACTAACCAACCCAAAATCACGATTGATCTTGTGATAATTTTATAGACATCGTATATACTTGAATCACCGTCATCAATAAGTGCTATCGTTGCATACTAGTCTCTTTGCTTTCATATGAGTAGTTATAAAATTGATGTTTAGATGTGTCTAAACTTCATGCGTTAAATAGGAATACAAATAGTGGAATACGTGAATAAAAGTGGTTACTATGCAAGTTCAATAGGAATACAAATCGTGAATAAAAATGGTTACTATGCAAGTTAAATAGGAATACAAATAGTGGAATATGTGAATAAAAATGGTTACTATAAAAGCTTGTTTGCATTGTATTGATTCTATCATCCTAACATGTATTTTCTTGATGAAATGCGAACAAAAAAGGTGGCTCACAAAAGCTTGTTTATGTACAACATGACTTTTATACTAGTCCTATTGGTGACCAAATCTTAGGTTGGGCTATTAAAAATAATTAAAATAAAGGATAAATTACACTTTTCGTCCTTTATGTTTGTAGAGGGTTGCAATAGATGCCCTTTAACTTCAATAATTACAGTCACGGTCCTTTATTTAGAAAACTCATTACGCGTTACATCCTTTCCACTAACAGAGGTTAGATTTTGCTGTTAAATCCAGTCATGTGAGCTGCACATGAGGAGGGTATCATGGTCATTTTATTATATTTACTTAAATAAATAGAAAAAATAAAAAACAGTAACTTTTTGTTAAAAATAAATAAATATATATACCACCAGTTGTCTCTCCTCCATCAAATATCTCTCTCTAAACTAAACCACCACCACCACTTGAGACACCATCACCGCCGATGACCACCATGCCGGCTCTACAACCACCGACACATGTCTCTCCTTAAAATATCTATCTCTAAACTCACAACACTGCCATAACTAACAGATCTACAACGACCTCCATCACCTATGACCACCACACTGTCTATATCTACAATAACCACACCGTCTGGTTGCTTCTGTACACAAATCTGGAAGCGGTAGATCCGACCGTCGGGTTGATTTCTGATTTAGATCTGGTAATCATAGATCCGACCGTCAGGTTGGTTTCTGATTCAGATTCCGATTTGAAATGTGCAATGTATTACAAGTGTGTTACAACCACCACCGATCTGTTGCCTAAAGTCTCCGGTGGATCCGAACACCGCTGTTATAAAATCACCTTTAATAGATCTTCAGATAAAACCCAGTGCACCAGGGAGGGTGGTTTGACGGAGCGTTGATGCGGCGGTCAAGGGTTTTACTGGGAAGTGGTGGTTTTATATTTGCTTCCCTCAAAGAACTGATAAGTGATAACATTCGTTTTAACGGTCTGAATCCTCAATATCTTTTGGCAGCTACTTATTTTTTAGAGTTGACCAAGTGGTATGACTTTTGGTCAAACATCATTTGTAGTTCTTCTTTTGCCTCACAAAATATTTTAAATATACTAGTGGGTTCAGGTGGTGACAGTATAGGTGGTGTGGTGGTGGTAGAGGTTGGTTGGAGAGAGAGAAAAAGGAAGAGGAAGAGAGATTACAAGTTTGGGGAATTGAGGAGGGTGTTGCATATATGTAATTCTTTGATTTAATTTATTAAGAAACATTATAAATTAAAGCATGAAATGACCAGAATACCCTTAAATGAATAGACTTAACTTAAATTTTTAACTTGGTTAGTGCTAAAGGACGAAAGGTGTAATGATTTTTCAAATAAAGGATTGTGACTGTAATTATTGAAGTTAAAGGGCATCCATTGCAACCCGCTACAAACATAAAGGACGAAAAGTGTAATTTATCCTAAAATAAATGAAAAATATGTCTTTTTCGCTCAACCTGGTCGTTGGAGCAACCCAAGGTTGCAAGGGATTGCTTATGTTATTTTGCCACTTGTCAAAACTTAATTGGTGCCATCTTTTAATTTTCCTTTTTCACTTTATTCAATTCCCCAATTAATTTAACTAATCAAATAACTTGTAATACTTAAACTAAATAAAACAACTAAATACACCGTATTTCTCAGAAAAAAAAATTGTGAACGTTACGATATAAATTTTATTAAAAACAGAGTTTGTTCAAAAATTTATATTTTTCTAGTATATTGTATATATTGATGATTTAACTTTTTAATTTTTTATATTTAAAATAAATAACGTTTGTTTATTTTGATATACAATAATTATTTTAAATATGATTATTTTTATACAATAAAAAATAACCATGTATTACATTTATTTAAAAAAAAAAAACTTAGATTGGGTTGGGTTATGAATGTGAATCAAAAATTTAGTTTGGTTGGGTTGGGTTGTGTAGGTGGAAGAGAGATAAATTAGTTTTATATTAAAGGTTGTGTTAGGTTGTGAATGAGAATGGTCTTAGGGGGTGGGGGGTCATCACTCATCACTCACAACATCCAATTAAGTTTCGTCATGTCATCAATCATTATTTCATCACTCATAACCTTTTTTTAGTGGCGGTGGTCATCACTAGTGATGGAATTCCATCACTCACAATTTTTTTTTATTTTTTTTAATTATAAATTAACAATAAAACACTAAAATTATAAATTTCATTAAAATTAAAACATACTAGTTCAATTAAACATACTAGAAATATTTTAGACTACAATTAAAAAAATAATAATAAATAAACTCCAAACCTAAAGAACCTGCTAGTTCAATTAAATCGTATCTCAACCGAAAGTCAATTTCTTCATCACGCAAGTCTTGTTGGATATTTTCTAGAACGTGAACTTGTGTATGAGGATCCGGCACCCAATTCGGAGATATTGCACGTCCGTCTTCTTTGATTAGCATATTGTGTAATATGATACATGCATATACTATGCTATGTATTGATTTCTTGTTCATCGCACGAACCGGTCGGCTTAGTATGCCCTATCTACCCTTTAAAACACCAAAAGCCCTCTCAACATCTTTTCTTGCCGATTCTTGTAACTTTTTGAACACGATTTCTTTAGCCTTGACAGGAAATGAAGGAGCTTTCACAAAAACAGACCATGATGAGTAGATACCATCCACAAGAAGAAAGCCTCGTCTGTAATATCGTCCGTTAACATAGAATGGACAGAAGAGTGGGTACCATCCGTTACGGTTTGGAACAACGGCGACGTGTGCAAAACATTGATGTCGTTGTTTGAACCTGGAACACCGAAATATGAATGCCAAAACCATAAATCATTCGACGTCACCACTTCAAGTATGATGGATGGTCTTTTGATGTCACCCCTAACATACGCCCCTCGCAACTCTCTTGGACAATTTTTCCACTCGATATGTGTACAATCGATGCTACCGAGCATCCCTGGAAAATGCCATCTAGCCTCATGTATGGCGTAAATACATGAGATGTCGTGTCTCGTCGGTTTACGTAAAAACTCTTTACCATACAATTTAATGACCGCGTTGCAAAAAAAATTGCAGACATTCACGTGAAGTTCTGGCCAACATAGCTAGGTATCCATCAAATTGATCGGGAGGGTGACCTGTCGCTAGTTGGCGAATGGCGAACGTGCATTTTTGTATCGGCTTGAAACTTGGTTTGCCCCTCGCATAGTAACCTTCTTGAAACCATTCTTCAGTTGCTTCGATGTCTCCAACAATCTTTAAAAATAATTATTTTGGTAAACGAAACCGATCTCTAAACGTTTCGGCATTGTAGAGCGGATTCTCCACAAAATAATCGTTCATTAACACTTCGTTGGCATGTATACGATCACGATCCACCATCTTCTTCTTTGAGCGGGACGAACTTGATTCAAGTTCGTTATACACCGACACAAAATATTTAAGCGTCTCATTGTCAGAAGACGACTAGGTATCGCTATCGCTGTCCATCGAAAACGTCGAATCTATAGGAAAATCCATTTGAGAAATATGTAGAATGTGTGATATGTGTTTGTGTTTTGGTGTGGGTGAAATGGTTAAAAAATTGTGAAGTATATATAAATGGTTTAAAGGTTTTTTTTAGGGTAAATTACACTTTTCGTCCTTTATGTTTATACCGGATTGCAATGGATGACCTTTAACTTCAATAATTAAAGGCACAGTCCTTTTTTTGTAAAACTCATTACACGTTACGTCCTTTAGCATTAACTATTTTAAAATTTTCAGTTAAATAACACATGAGGGTAAGTTCGTCATTTTAGTGTAAGAATATATATTTATTCCATAAATATGTTTTTCTTTTTTCCATAAGAATATATATTTATGGGTAAGGATCATTTCAGAACCATAAATATTTACAGAACTCGCAGAACTCCTAATAAACAATCTTTTTATTTATATATTTTTATGTTTAGGATAATTTTATCATTTATTATGTGTATTTTTATTATTACATACATATTAAGAGTAATTTTATCATTTTTATATATAATTTTATAATTACACATATGTAAACTAGTTTTTTACATATATGTAATTAGTTATTACACATATATATAATTTGGCTATTACACATATGTGAACTAGTTTTAACATGTATGTAATCATAAAAATACATATAATAGATGATAAAAAGATCCTAAATACAAAAAAGTATATATAAAATGATTGTTTATTAGGAGTTCTGTAATTATTTAGAGTTCTGAAATGAACCCAACCTATATATTTATTCCATAAATATCTCTGCCCCCTCCCCCTCTCTTTCTCATCTGCAACCACTGCCCACCTCTAGCTCCCTTCTCCACCACTACAATTTCCGGCTCCTCTCTGTTCTAGAGAACCCCCACCAGCTTAAAACCTTATCTCATTACAAGACAACTGAAAAACCCGAACCATCCACCGTAGACGACGGAGACTTTTCCGCAGCTACCTCTACTCTGCCATCACAATCCTCCTCTTCTCAGCCGCTACCTCTACTCCGCCGTCACCATCCTCTTTCTCTCGATCGCCTCAAAGTCAACACTGCTCCGATCTCACTCGATATTGTTACGACCGGTGCCGGAGGCTGAACCGTGTTGAGGAAATTGTGGATGTGGGTAGCATCCATCCAGATTGGATTTGTCGAAGAGGTCATCAATGAGTGCAGATTCAGAGATTGAAAGATGGTTTGTTCTGAGAAATTGGAGGACTGATTCGTTGTCAGATGGTTCCATTGTTGAGAGATTGAGGGGTCAAATGTGGTAGAGAGATGATGGTAATGGAGAATCCATGATTACTTTTTATTTTTTGTGTGTAGAAGGTAGAGATGGGTATTTTGACTTTTGTTATTGGTCAAACTAATTGCACCTGCCATATCTTGATGCATCTGCTGATTTGGTGAATCTCAGATCCAATCTGAAAGTAAGTGGGTTTTATCGTTTCTCAAAATCCCAAATTTCAGTTGATAAATACTAGAAGAAAGTTTGAACTGCTGTCTGCTGACATTCATGTTATGCAGATTTGTTAAGCATCGTGTAGTGGACTTTCACTTTAGTTTAACAGTGGACTTTCACTTTAGTTTAACAAAATGGTTTTTGTTTTGTATTTGAGAAGCAAATTAATGAAAAGCAAAGCAAGAAACAACTGGTTTGCAGATCTGCAAAGGGTTAGGGGCGGTGGGTGTGACCGGAGTGGTGGCGGCAGGATGAGGTGGTGGTGGCAAGATGAATGGTATATGTATTTTTTTTTTATTAAACATTTAGATAAAACATGAATTGACCAAAATACCCTTAAGTGATTAAAATTAACTAAAATTTTTAATCTGGTTAGTGCTAAAGGACGTAACGTATAATGAGTTTTACAAAAAAAAAAAGATTGTGCCTGTAATTATTGAAGTTAAAGGTCATCCATTGCAATCCGGTACATACGTAAAGGACAAAAAGTGTAATTTACCCTTTTTTATTACACATTACCGTTCAAAAACAGTCAAATAATGCCAACGGTCAAAAAATCAACAAAATTCAACGCGTGAACTTTTCCACGGAAACAAAACTCCACGCATGAAAAGTAATGGTGGTGGCGGTGTTTTGGAGGCCATCTCACGGCTCCACCCCGCCTGCCCTTAGCATGTGTTGTTGTGATAAAGTGGCATATGCCAGCCATGGTGGATACGTATATATAGTCTTACGTAAAGCATTGTCATAGGCATTGCTTAAACTACGGTAAAGGTTGGCTGACCCCGTGATTTTTTTTGTTTTTAGTGATATGTGTTATGAACCGGACCTGGGCCCAAAGAAGATCCAACCAACCCAGTCCAATGGCCCAACAAATTGAACGGTTATGTTGGTAGCGGTGATATAAGCACGACGAGACTGTGATTGCCTTCTCTTCTCTTCTCATCTCTTCCTGTAATCTTATTCCCATCTCATTCTATCTCTGTGTTCGTTTCTTTAAGTGTAATCAATCTATTGAATCAATGAACTACCATTAGTTTTGCCCTAATTCAAGTATTGTTCTGTTGATTAAATTGAGTACAAAATCCTAAACGACCCCACGACTTTTTGACAACTACCTTTATTAAATTTTGGAAAAGAGTAAATGACCTCTGCAAAACTTTGACACCGGCTTAAAAACAACAACAGTAACAACAACCAAACTCGATAAAATCCTACAAATAGCAAAGCTATTGGTAGAGTTTGGGGTAACGCCGACCTAAAAATATAATTTAAATTTTAAAATTTAAACATACAAACATATAGTATAATCTAATTAACAAATATGAAACAATATAAATATCTAATGCCACAACGAAGCTAATAAAAAATATCAAACCCATGTTAATCAGTAAGTTGTTTAAACCCAAAAATAAATTGTTTGTCTTTTAGCCCATTTGGCTTTTAAAAAGTTAAATAGTTTGTTTAAATTATAATTATAAACCTAAATAAAATAAACAAGCGCGGTGATTGGAAAAAGAATTGCAATGAACAGACGATCCATAAAAAATCTAACAACTCACATCGAAGTCACCTGTCAGCCTCGCGCCCTTCATGAAATCCACCGATCATCGTTCAACTTCTTCAATTGACTTCTAGTTGATTGCTTTTAATTCCCAAATCTGTTTTTCAAGTTTCAGTCTGATTAATTGTCTTTCGTTGTTTGGTTTATTTGATTAAGACAATAGTCAGTAAGTTCGTTTAATTGTTTATTTGATGTTTTTTTATTAGTTGATTAATTACTAGATTGTGATTAATTAATTAATTAATTAGTGAATGTTTGTCACTTAACGTGTACTTTAGCAAAATCACAAGAGAACGATTTTTCAAAATAAAAGTTAGAAGAATCATCTTCTAATCTAAAACTCTCGAATATGCTAACCTGACCCGATCTGACCCAAACCAAATTAATACACAACGATGGCCAACCAACCAACCTTTAAAAATTCCCGACACTAGAAAAAAATTCATTACATGAATACATGCCACTGCGCATTGTTATAGGAATTTAAATTAGTGACATGATCACAATGGTATATAAAAAAAAGGATTGTTTTATGATCTTGTGCAAGTAAAATCCACCAGAAAATAATGATAGAATCCGACAAAATTGAATGTGTAAACAGAGGAATGTGCGGTTGGGAAAAGACATACTTTATGCCCCATGGCCCATGAAGGGTACATAATGGGCTACACACATGTATGTTCTTTGTCTGCGATTTACACTTCTTTACCGATCACATGCTGGTCATAGGAGTAGTCGGTTAGGAAAACATTTGATCATTCAACCGTAACCCTAATTTAGGGTTTCTCTTTTTTCCCTCTAAAACTTCCTGTACGACTGTTTCATCAGAGTTGTGATTTGTTGATCATTCCAAATCGCAAGAGAAATGCCACCTAAAGCATGAAAGTTGGAATTGAATCATGTTGATGGCTCTACATCAGTTTCATCAATAGACAGGTCTATCTAGTATGTAACCTTCATTAATAGTTGTATAAGAAAGGAAATGGTTTTTTTTAAAAGAGGAAGCCTAATGACTTTGATATCTTCAAGAACCGAAAAGATATTCAAAACGAGAAATATTTGAAGAGATTGATTGTTTCAAGTCGGAGAATAGAGTTGGTTGCTTCAATATAGAGTTTCTCAATCATTGCATCAAGAATGGATAGTGATGCCGCTCTAAAGGAGGGCTCATTTGGTTCCTCATAGATACAAAGAACATATAAGAATTTAACATATGTGTATATGAGTGAGTGAGTGAGTGAGTGTGGCGTAGATGATGTACACTACATTATGTTTATCTCAACTAATGGAAATAACCGGATATCAAATAGAGAGTGTGATGACGGGGGTAACCCAAGATCAAATAAAAATGACTTAAATACATAAACGCTCGAAAGGTTAAATGGTTCGAAGGTTAAGAAGCTGGGAGATGAGGAAAAGCAATACGGAAACAGTAAGTAGTCACATCTCTGGATTGCTTCACCAACCCACCAGCCGCAAAAGCAACTCGGATCCACAGAACACACTCCTTTACCCGCAGGTCAAAGCCTTCAACCCCCAAAGAGGGGGAAACCCCCACTGCAAGCATGGTCACTAGTCAAATGCATTCCTCTTTGAGTGATGTCTTCTCCTATAAATTAGTCACTTCATTTACTAAGCAGGACATTCCTGGCCAGCCCTGATTTCCTGAGATCTCTGGTCATACATCACGAGTACTTGCTTCATGCAAGATACTTTCTCTCATATTCAACACACATATTCCTTTTGCTCATTCATCCGAATCTGAACACACTTCAGAGGAGGACCTTTAGCAAACAACAAAAATAAACTAGTGAACCTCCTTCCACGTCTTGCAAACGTGGGGGGACCCCATGACCTGCGTTAGGCAAAGTTGAACCCTTCAACCCTTTTGCCTAACCAGCCAAGCTACTATCTTTGGTCTGTTATTTGTTGCATCAACAAGTTGGCGCCCACCGTGGGGCTACGCCACTATTCTTCCTTAAGAGACCTAGTAGTGTAGCTCCTCTCTCTCTTGAAACTACCATGTCAGAAAGTAGATCCCCGGGAGAAGTAAATCAGGTTCCAAACACCTCTACCCCAGGTACTAGCCAAGCTCAAATGGCTATACCAACTTCTTTCTCAACTCCGGGGAGCACTCCCGAGTTTCTCACTTTCAACACTCCAACTCCGTCCAGATCTGGAGTCCCTTCACCTAATGTTGGTGTCTCTGGTACCCCCACCACGTGTTGAACTTACCCCTGAAGGGGTTGCCAACAATTTTCTTGAGTTGAGGTCTCTTCTCAACCAATATGTGAGTAGGGAAAGGGACAAGGGAGTAAGGATTCGTCTAGACTATGATGAGCCAGAACCAACACTATCTCCTGGGCCTCCTATCCCTCCTTTTACGTCAAGGGACGAGGCTGGTCCCAGTCGTCCTCCAAACCCTAACCCGTATCTATCCGCAATGCCGAATCCTACAACATATCCTATCTCCTCGTCCCAACCATCGACGAATAGTGCTCCTTTGGGCCATGAGCTGACCCTTGACCAGCTCCTACAATCCCCAGTGACAAGCCTTCCAGCTTCTACAACAACTTCATGGGAACAGGCTTTGTCCATGCTCCCCTTGGCACGAAGTGCTGTAATGAGCACCCCTTTGGGAGTTAGTTACCCTGTTGCACCCGGAAACCTTACAAGCCAAGTAACCTCTCATGCTTTTCACAGCAAATAGCCGATTATGGTTTTCAAACAAAGATAAAGATGCCATCCCACATCAAAACATATGATGGGACTGAAGATCCCGAGGACCATTTTCAGATTTTCACTGGTGCAGCAAGGATTGAGAAATGGTCAAACGCTGAATGTTGTCTAATGTTCATGCAAACTCTTGTCGGATCAGCCAGAATTTGGTTCAATGATTTACCTACTCGAAGCATTCGAAGCTTAGACGATCTCAGCAAGGGTTTTCTGGCCAATTTCTCCCAACAAAGGCGATATGTCAAAGATGCAACAGTGATCTTTCAGATAAAACAACGTGATGATGAAAGTCTTTGAGAGTTTATCGAACGATACAAAAAGGAGGGCCTAACATATGTAGGGGCAGATGAGAAAATGAGGGTAGCCGGTTTTATGAATGCTATCACCTCAAAGTATCTCACAAGAGATTTCAACAAATCCCTGCCCAAAACCTTGGAAGAAGCTCTCGAAAGAGCGGAAGCCCATATCCGGGGAGAGGAGGCAGTAGATATCAAAGAACAAAGGAAAAGAGGATCCAGTTGGCGAAGCAACAGCCCAGCCAGAAAAAGAGGGAACTTTAACTCCTATGATAGACGACAAAAGGGTTCAGACCATCGAAGGCTTGAAGGACGGAACCCTTCCACCAGGGTGAAAGGCATAAGTTTCACACCCCTCACAAAGACTCCTCAAGAAATCCTTCCAACAAAAGAAGTCAAGCAAATCTTTCGGCCTCGTAGGCCTCTCCCCAAAAGCAGGAAGAATGAAAACTCCACACAATATTGTGAATTCCATGAAGAAAAGGGACACCATACCAATGATTGCTTCCAACTTATAAAGAGAATCGAAGAAGCCGTCAAGTCCGGGGAACTTGCTCACTTGGTTAAGGGAGTAAGGGACAAAATGACTGAAGGAAAAGGCAAGGAAGTCAATATGGTAGATTTCGATGGAAGGGTTCCAAACAAAAGGCAGCGGTTGGAAGCTTGGGAGCTTCAGTGTGTTTGTTTCCCCCCAACTGAGAAGGACCCTCTTTCAAACCCTCTTGTGATTGAGGCTACTGTGGGAAGATTGCAAACAAGCAGAGCATACATAGACACTGGTGCTGCTACCGAAATCATGTTTGAAAAGTTCTTCAACCGTCTAAGCAATGAAGAACGTTCAAGGTTTCAACCCTCCGGAACCTCCATAAAAGGTATTGCCGACGTACCCCTCAAGCCTTTAGGGCAACTGACACTTGATGTTCGTTTCAGCGAAGGTCAGAAAGAGATAGTCCAACCACTCACCTTTGTGGTTATCAACATACCTTCAAACTATGACGTGATCATTGGGAGGCCGGGACAGTGTGCATTTTACATGGTTGTGTCTGTAGGCCATGGCACTGTCAACTTTCCCACCGAGAGGGGAATTGCAACCCTTCAACCTTCCTAGGAGGCCTACATGATTGAAGGAGAAAGTTCCAAAAGTGAAGAAGACAAACAAAGGCTAACGATAAATCCCAAGTACCCTGAGCAGAAGATAAGGGTCAATCCAAGCCTTTCACAAGAGACCCTCTCGTATCTTGAAAAGCTATTAACACATTATAGTGTGTCTTCGCTTGGTGCCCGGAATACATGACAGGCATCCCTCGGAGCATCGCTGAACATGAATTGAAGATACCACCCAACGTCAAGCCTGTCGTCCAGAAGAAACGAAGTCTAGCACCCGAAAGAAGCTTGGCTGCATGCCAAGAGGTTGAAAAGCTTGTGTCAGCCGGCATTCTCCGCGAGGTCAAATATCAATCCTGGGTTGCAAACCCGGTGATGGCCCGAAAGCCAGACAACTCGTGGAGAATGTGCATAGATTTCAAGGATCTTAACAAGGCTTGCCCTAAAGATTGCTACCCGTTACCGGAAATTGATCTCAAGGTAGACTCCCTTACCGAATACCCGTTCAAATGCTTTCTCGATGCCTACAAGGGTTACCACGAAATCCTTATGAAGGAAGAGGATGAAGAGAAGACAGCCTTTCATACGGATAAAGGGATATTATGTTACCAAAAGATGCCTTTTGGCCTCAAGAACGCTGGAGCAACCTATCAACGCCTAGTTGACAAGGCCATTGCAAGTCAAATCGGTAAAAACATGGAGGCATATGTCGACGACTTGGTGATTAAAAGCAAGACGGAGTATCAAATGCTCGATGACATCCAAGAAACCTTCAAGAACCTAAGGAAGGTCAATATGAAACTCAACCCAGAGAAATGCTCTTTCGGGTTTGAGGAAGGTAAATTCCTTGGGCACATTATGGGAAAACAAAGCATTAAAGCCAATCCGAATAAGGTGAAAGCTGTTCTGGAAACCAAACCACCAAGAAGCAAGAAGGAGGTTGAGAGCTTAAATGGGAAGCTTGCAGCCTTGAAGCGTTTTACCTCCAAGTTGGCTGAAAGGTCTTTACCCTTTTACAAAACGCTCAAAAGCTGCTCTGATGAGAAAGACTTTTGTTGGTGCATGCGTCTGTCGACTTCGTCTTGTATCGAGTCTTGTTTATATTTAGATAGATCAGGGCACGTTATACGATAAAAATGTCAAATATAGGGTGTGTGACAGTTTCAAACGAAATTAGAATAGGTAATTCCGTTTGAAATGACTCATGTCATTTCAAGCGAAATTAACTATCTAATTCCGCTTGAAGCTAATTCCGCTTGAAACATGTTTCCGTTTGAAGCCGGTTCAAGCGAAATTAGATCCCTATAAATACCTTGTGTCTTGATTTCATTTGTAACAGTTCCGGTCAGAGCAACGAAGTGCTGCCGAAGTGTCGTCTCGCTGTAAAACGTCATTATATCAATAATATCGACAGTTAAAGTGTATATCTAGCTGAATTGACCTCAATACGTCTGTTTCCGCCTTTCGTATTGAGTAAAACTCTTCTGAATGACTCGTTCGGGTCCAAAAACGATCCTACAAGTGGTATCAGAGCTCAGGAGGAAGAGTTCATACCAATTCAGCTGCAAATTCTGATTTCTACACCTTCTTTTTCAAAATTAACAACTTTTCACGGTCAAATTGTTCTGATTTTTACACATCATACTCGGAATTGTATTTTAACAAATCCTTGAGAAAATTAGACCTTAATTCGATCTAAAACAAGAAAAATCTGTAATTCCGTTTCAAAATCACTGCGACAATGATGACATCAGCAGCATTTCAAACGGAATTAGAGCTTAAGCTTGAGACCGGTATTTCGCTTGAAATATCTTCTTGATTCCTCTTGAAACTTGCTATTCCGCTTCAAAGTCGTAATTCCGCTTGAGTAATCTCGTTTGAAACCAGTGATTCCGCTTCAACAGGTTATTTCGCTAGAACATCTCAAACGAAATTTGTAATTCCGTTTAAAAGAGTGTTGATTCAAACGAAATTAGGTATCTCGCTTGAAAAGGTATTCCGCTTCAAAGGAGATTTCGTTTGAAAGTGCTGATTCCATTTGAACAGGGTGATTTCGCTTGAACAGTAATTTCGTTTGAAAACTTAATTCCGTTTGAAGGATTGTTTTTGTGAACTTTGAAAAACCGAATCATGGAAGAGGAATTTTACAACGCATTCGCTACCCCGGTTACCCCGATTACTCTTGCACAGAACACGATGTTAGAAAATGAAACGGGGACTATGCAAAAACCGCCTAAGCTCATGAACATTGAGGAATATAAAGGGTGGGAAGGACGATTTGAAAACTGGGTTCAAGCCAATTATCTAGATGCTTGGGAATGTGTTGAAACGAAATATATTAGACCAACGAGTGATGACGAAGAGGAGGTTGCAATTAAAGATCTAAGTGCTGTAGATAGAAAGAAATACAAAGATGAGAAAATGATGTTAAGTCTATTACAACAAGCTGTGAAAGAAGATATCTTGGTTCTATTGCAACACAATGGAACTTCTTATTCAATTTGGAAAGCTTTAAAATCAAAGTTCCATGGAAGCCAAGAGATGGTCAAGAACAAAAAATCACTTTTGAAGAAAGAGTTTGATCTGTTTCGTGGGTTGAAAAATGAAAGCACAAAGCAAATTAATGAACGATATTGTAATTTGTTAGCCAACATGAAGAGATTGAGCATCAACAAAGATAATGAAGAGTTGATCGAAAAGCTAGCTGATGCATTGCCATATGAAACTTGGGGTACATATCTCATGATGTTGAGGAACAAGAAAGGTTTTAGCAGTCTGATATTGATCAAATTCATTGAGAAACTTGAAGCTCAGGAAATGGAACAGAGAAAGGCCTTAATAATGAAAGATTTCGATGGTGAACAAGACATTGGGCTTTATTACAAAGCAGGGTTGAATGATAAATCCACCCGAAGGTTGAGACAGCATTCAATGCAAAGAGTTCATCTGGAAGTTCTTCTACAGGATCAAACAGCAACACAAGTTTTTCATCATATTCATCATTTGATCCGAACATTTCAGCAACAAAGAATGGCAAGAAGCTACAATGCAATATTGTTTTGAATCTTGAGAATGATCAAGGTTATTCTGAAGAAGTTGCTAAAAGCCATATGTCTTTGGTGGGAACCTTGTTGGAGTCGTATGGAAGTTTAGTAGCAGGTAGGATCGGGAATCCTATGTTAACAAGAGAGGATTACGATCAGATCGATGCTGAGGAGATGGAATTGATGGACATAAAATGGTGTTTGGCTAGTGTGTTGAGACGAGCTGAGAAATTCAAACAAATCACAGGAAGAGATTACTTCCGTGATGCATTTGTGTCTAATTTAGGTTTTGATAAATCTAAAGTTACTTGTTTTCGTTGCAGGGAAAAAGGACACTTCAAGAGGGAGTGCACTAATCGCGAAGCAAGTGGAGCTCAAAATCCTTTCAACAACAATGATTACTATCGGAAATCGATCTATCATCAAGTTGCACAACAACAACAAGAACCACAAGTGGCACATGGTAGGAAAGTAATCGAGGAGTCATCAAAGAAAGCATGTATGGTGAATCAAGAAGATTTCAACTGGGATAAATATATTTCAGCCGACAACAAAGCATGCTTAATCAATCAAGATGATGAAAAATCGCCAGAAGGTTTTAGCTGGGCAAATTTCAATTGGGATGATTACTGTCCAGATAAAGAAATGCTAAAAGCAAAAGCTTTTGTTGCTCGTATTGAGGAAGATAGTGATGATGATAGAGAATATTATGCAAAACAAATGGCAGCTCATTTTAAAATGATGGAAGAGAGTGATAGTGATGATGATAAAGCTAAAAAGAAAAAGAAAAAGGTCAAAACAACAGTCAGCAGTGATGATGAAGCTGTTCCAGTAATAAGGAAAAAGGTGGAAGTTCCATAGTTCAAAGTTGATGAAGATGTTGATGCAAGAAAGATTCCTGTAAATTGTGAAACCTGTGAGATCATGAAAAAGAAAAACAGCGAATTGATTAACAACATAAACAGGTTGAAGGAATCATACGATGTTCTGAACAAAGCAATGAATCAGTACAATCAATCAAGTGAAGAACAAGCAACAGCAATGAAGACACTTCAAGGAGCTTTCATGATAAAGCAAAAAGTGGTGAACAATTACATTGAGAAGTGTGTTGTGCTTGAACAAAAACTGGAGACACAAAGGATTGAGACAGAAAGAGTAAATCGTTTGTTGAAAAGTTACTCATGTACTTCTTATGTCATTGACAGGATTTATCCAACTGTTGAAGGCATGAAAGCATTTGAGGATGATGAAGTAACTAAAGAACAGAAGGTTTCTGAAGAAAATACTCCTGAAAAGAAGAAAGTAAAGAAGAAGGATACTAAAGTAAATGATTCTGGTAAGAAACAAGGATTCAGTTACAACAAGTGTCCACCCCCGCTTGAAAATGGATATTCTCCGAGAAATCCAAATTCAGAAAGAGTCGAAAAGGCAACAAATTTACAGTAGGAGTCGGAGTCTTCAGTTAACTTGCCAGATAATATTGATATCACGTTTACGTCATCTGACACTGATCATGAGTCCGAGTTAATAAAGAAAGTGGTCGATCAGGTGTTGGATAAAGGTGAAACCGAGGAGTCAAAGTCGGAGTCTATATCAGAGTCAAAGTCTGAGTCCAGTACTCCGAGTCAAACCAACAAACAAGGCAAAAGGGTTTACAATAAAGAATTCCTTTTATCAAAATCTAATTTGAATAACGAAACATTCAAAGTTGCATATACATTGAATGATTCCGACAAATTATATTCTGATGAGGAATTTCCAATAAGAGGTGTTAAACCAGAAATGATAAAAAAGGTTTTCAAACTAACAGAAATTAATATTTCTGAAATAAAAGATGTAAATCTTAATGATAAACCTAAAAAGTACACCTCAAGAGTTCAACAAAGAGAAAACAAGAAAAAGGGTTACAGTTCTGGTTCTGGTTATCGAAAGAAACCAAACCATAACGGTAATTTCAAAAAGAAAGGTCTGGGTTTTATTCCATCAGAAAAACAGAAAAATGAAAAATATGTTAGAGATTTTAAATCAAAAATGATATTTGTTTCAGGTACATCTTCTGAAGAAGAGAAAGAAAATCTATTCAGAAATCAGTCGAATAAAGAATTCCTTGCGAAGAAGCAAGAAGAGATAAAGTCTGTTGATCAGATGAAAGAAACGAGAACCTGTTTCCAATGCAACACTGTTGGTCATATTGCCAAGAATTGTTCCAAGGCAATACAATCAAAACAGGGAGTTTCTCGTAAACTGAAAGATAAAGAGGTTATGTTTGAATCACCAATTGAAAGAACTAAACTTTTCAAAAATTCAACTTTTGAGGTTGGTGAATGTTCAAACAGGTTTTACAAGAAAAGGGCAAATATTGACAACCAAAAGTGGGTTGTTAAGAAATCGGATGATAGTTCTAGCCATGATTCTGATTCATCAAAATCAGAGGAACTATCTTCTGGCGATGAATCTGACTCCACAAAGTCAGAGGAGCCACAGATTGGGATTAAAAGTGAGAATTCAGTTCCTCCAATGGATGATGTCAATTTTCCACCATTGAAGGCTGAAAATTTTAAACAAAAATGTTGGTGCATGTTTGTGACAACAGCTTAGATTTGGTCTTTGGATATCTTATAATTAGTTAAACGATAAACAGTTAGTGGGTTTAGCTTTGTAATAGTTAGTTGTAATGTTTGGGCTAACCAAAACCCAAT
The DNA here is from genome assembly GCA_030545235.1 of Helianthus tuberosus. Lineage (NCBI taxonomy): Eukaryota > Viridiplantae > Streptophyta > Magnoliopsida > Asterales > Asteraceae > Helianthus > Helianthus tuberosus. The sequence continues at coordinate 27,159,732 of CM060391.1, read as the reverse complement.
TTGGGTGATGGAGGGCGAATTGGGCTTGTCCAATTCGCAGTCCATGTTGGAAACCTTGGCCCAAGTAGTAACCTTGTGTTATATAAACAAGGTTAGGCTTTAAGGTTTAGGTTAATCAGCCAAAACAGTTTGTGTGAGAGAATTCGTGAAGGCTCTAGGGTTTGGACGAATTTGTGGTCTTGATTGATTGTAATTCGTTAAGATTGATAATCAATAAAGACCGGTTTGAAAGTGATTTGCTGTTTCTGTCTTCTACTTGTTTCTGTGATATTCTGATCAAGAGGATTCCGCACTCTTGATTGGAAAGACAATTCTGTGAAAGATCCATACGAATAAGGGACCTACAATTGGTATCAGAGCATTAGGCTCTTGAAGGCTCGGTTCAGAATTGGTTGCTGCAGAAACAGGGAGTTTTTCGAATTTTTGTAAACTAGGGTTTTAAAATTTTCGAAAATTTTCTGTTTGTTTGATAAAAATTTTCGAAATTCTTGGCTGTTTTGATAAAAATTTTCGAGATTTATTGGCTGTTTTGATATTCTGCTTTGTTTGTTTGCTGATTTGCAGGTTTTCGGGACGATTTCTGTTGGATTTTGACGAGTATTTGGCTGGAATTCGAAGACTGTTCTTCGTGTTCTTTGTGGTTTTCCATCTGTTCTTGATAATTTTCGACATTATTGTGCTGATTTGCTGTTTTGATTTTGCAGATTGTGTTGGAGAATCTTCTATTATATTTGATCAGATTAACTTTCCAAATTTACAGGATCTGCGAAATTAACAGGCTGCGAAATTAACTGATCAGCTTAATCATCAGCGAAATTAACTGAGACCAGCATATTTACCGGCGACGTTAAATCCAAAGGCGACTTTGGTAACCGTGTGATTGTCCACAGCGAAATTATCACGGTTTCGGCGACGTTAACAGTCGTCGCAATAGCGAATTTAAGCAGCGATTTTGGAGGCGAAATTATCAGTGAAGTTGGTAGCGAAATTGACCTTTAAGCGAACTAAACCAGCGAATTTGGACAAATAAAGTGACCAGCGAAATTGATCAGCGAACTTGATTTTAAGCACTGACCCTAGCGAATTTAATCACTGATCAGACCAGCGAATTTAAGCACTGACCAGCTAGCGAAATTATCAGCATAATTAAAAAGGTGGAAAATTTTCTTGCAAGCGTAACAAAAAATCCACGTTTTCGAAAATAGAAAGTGATCCGTAGCTCGTTTGACAGAACCGTTTGGACCGTTAGATTCCTTGGATTTTTAGGGTAAAAAAAGACTCTGGAAAATCCCGAATACGGTTTTTGACATTATATATCATTGGATTCGTCTTTTCGAGACGATTCTAAAGGTGTAATTTGGTAACCACTGTTTTCGGAGATATTTTGTACGGTTTTTATCGGTACGGTTGCGTTAAAACGTGTTTAAAGATGGTCAGAATGGATAAGTTCAGTGAGACTGTTAAGATTTGGCCAAAGCTTACAAATGTTAAAGAGTATGCTGTTTGGAAGGAGGAGTTTGAATCAGTTGTGAAAAGTGAGGATTTTAGAATGTGGTGTTGTATGATAGATGGATATGTTGCTCCTTCACGTCGTGTCGAAGGAAGGGTTATAGTGATGTCTTATGACAAGATGGATGAATCTGAGAGACAGGTGGTTGAAGCTGAGAAGAAAGCTTTAGCTGCGATAAAGATGTCCTTACCTGATAGCATCAAGCATACCGTTACGAAGTACACTAATTCAAAGGATATGTGGGATGCATTAGAAAAGAAGTATCAAGGAAATGAAGATGTTAAAAGGAATAAAGCTGCGAGCTCTACATCTCGAGAAGGTTCAAATGATTGTAGTGTTCATCTGGAAGATAATGAGCATGCCACTCAAGCATTCATGGCAGAAGTAGTGCAAGTTGATGAGGCTGAAACTATTGTGAGTGATGCTGAATCTCAAGTGGAGAATGCTGAATCTCAAGTGGAGAATGCTGAAGCTCAAGTGGAGAATGTTGAAGCTCAAGTGGAGAATGCTGAAGCAAAAGTGGATGCTGAAGTCGAGAAAGAGAGTGAAGCTGAACAGGTTGTTGCTGATGAAAAGACAGAAGTTCATGAGAAAAAGGTACAATCAAATTCTGTGTGTTTAAGATGTCGTGAACTACAGGGTGAGATTGACAGGTTGAGAACACAAAACCAAAGTCTGGTAAGCGAGATGTCAAACGTAAAAGAGTCAAACTTTTTTACTAAAAGAAATGAATCTACATACTTAAAGAAGATAAGAGGTTATGAAGCTGAAATTGAAGCTTTAACTTGCAAATTGAATGAAAAACTTCAAGTCATAGACTTAGCTCATGACATGATGGCTGAGAAAACAAAAGAGATTTCTGAAAAATGCAATGAGTTGTCAGATGCACAACTTAAAATTGTTGAACTTGAAAAGAAATTGAGTCAATTCAGAGATTCGTCTTTTGTAATGAAACACATGATGGGTGGGTTAAAGAAAAGTAATGACAAGACCAGTGTGGGCTTCCAGGGATTTAATGAAGTTCCACCTCCTCTTAGTCATGACTATTCATTCCTGCCTAGTGAAGATGAGCTAGCTAACTTTATGGCATCTGCACCAAGTAGTTTCGGATCCACATCAAGTCAAGGTGATGGATCTGAGAGTGATGAGGCTAAGGAAAACAATAACAGTGAACCTTTGAAAAGGAAAAATTCACCGCCTAAGAATAAAAATCAAGCTTTTGTCAAAAAGATTAATTTTGTTCAAGGTAGTGATATGAAAAACGAAACTGTTGTTATTGAAAATGAATCGAATGTAGAGTTTGCTAAAAATAAGAGCATAGAAAAATCTGAAATAAAGCAAACTGAACAAGGTTCATCTAAGGGATCATCACCATCTGATAAGGGACCTACAATTGGTAGCAAGCTAAGAAGTCTTCGAAAAAGAGATCGTGCTTCAAATGTCACATCAAGGGACATGTAGCAAGCTGCTGTCCTAACAAAAAGAGTGAAGCACAACTTAGTGAAAAACAGAGAGGGAAATTACCAGTGAAGGAAGGTGATAGTGAGGAGAAAGGCTCAAATTCTCCAAAGAAATCTGCTCCTAAGCAACCAGAGAATGTTGCTGTTGGTGTAGATAAGGCTGGAACAGGAACTTCACAGGTTCCACGTTTTCAAAGAAATCAACCAAGATTTCAGCCTAGATCTCCAGCAGGCAGATTTGAGAGACCTAGAAGCAGTTCACCAAGAATGAACAATTATAATGCTAATAATTTCAGAAGTCAAGGTCAATATCAAAATCGATACCAAAATAATGGTGGTCGAACTTTTTATAACAATGGCTTTAGAAATTATAACAATCATGCTTCTTGGAATCAAAACTCAAGGTTTCAAAATCAAAATTTTCAAAGGTCAAATAGTCCAAATACATATAGGAACCCTCTGGACCAGAGACCTTATGGAAATCAAAATCAAATTCCATCAACAGGTCTAAGATCCAAGACTCCAGTTAGGAGTAATGGATATTGGATGGATGTTCAAGTGGTTGGTGAATTTGGACGACCCAAGACCATTAAGGCTTGGGTCCCCCAATCTAACTAATTTTTTAGTTGGTGTGTGCAGGAGCTGCTAAGGAGGATTATCAACTTATGTTGATAATGGCTGCTCTAGGCATATGAAGGGGGATGTGAGATTGTTGATATATTTATGTTAATTGATTTAAATTGAAGTTCAAAGTGCTGATTCGACACACTAGATAACCTGGCAGATCTTTATACAAAAGCTTTTGACAGGGCTCGCTTTGAACATTTAGTCGAACTCAACGGGATGAGGAATCCTGAATAACTGGTTTTTCATAAGAATTTTTGTAAATAGTTTACTGCTTTTCTTAAAAAAAACAAAAATAAAAAAAATTGAAAAATCAAAAACATAAAAAAAATAGAAAATCAAAAATGAGTTATCACTGTGTGAAAAAGGAGAAATGATAGTACATCAGCAAGTTAGACTGTCACACTGAAACTGAATTGAATTGTTTAAGTGTGATAGCAGCTTCAACATATGATGTACCAGTAGGCAAAAAGCATGAAATAATCAACTTACCAATGTGATATAAATCTAAATACAACTGTGTATGAGTGGGGAACACATCAGTGGTGTATGGTTTAATGACCTTAAAATCTTGCGTTGATAGATTGCCAAAATCTGAAGTTTTGGGTCTTTATACTGATATTTCATCTAGGGATATCTTGACTGTCTTTCTGTTCAGAACTAAAATTGTACATGACCCCAGGAAAAGAAAGTCACTTGGAATTAGCTCATTTCTATTTTAATGTCTGTATGTTGTCCCGATACACACAATTTTGATCTGATTCTGAAATCTTCCCTGAAAAATCGTGTACCTCCTCTGCTGCATCCAGATATATGCTGACCTGGAGGTGCTAGGCAACGACAGCTTCTGCTGCATCCAGATACATGCTGACCTAGCTGTACGTTGTCGCACTATAGATCTAATACACCCGAAAGAGGCCCTCAAGTGCCCAAATGAAACCCAAGAAACCTATATCAAATTGAGAAAAACTCATTTGATCTGTATATTATACCATCTCTGCTAAAGATCTATTCTGTTCTCTTCTCAACCTATTCCCAGTTAAGATTTCAGAAATCTGGATTGGACTTGTGAAATATGTGGTAGGGAAGATACTTGCATGATAGAGTGTGTTGTTTATATTTCCAGGATTTGATTAGTATTTATTTGGGTGTTCATTGTTAAGTAATCAAAATATGATAAAACAGATTATATGCAGACCTAGACATTGTCAGGATATCTTAAAGGATGACTTCAGTATACTCACCTACTACGATGAATCTTTGTGCATACCTTGATCGTGGGGGTATATCCTGAAGTGGGACACACTAGTATATCAGTAAATAAAATTACCTTAACGTATCATACGGTAATGGTACTTGAAATGTTCATGCATTTTGTTTAAGAGGACAAACATACTGGTAATCGTCTTGGACTGCTTTTCACGAAAAATTAAATAAAGAATTATCTAATAGTGTGAAAACAGTTTGATTGTGCTGATATGATCTTCTTACCAGTGATTCTCACAAAAATAGAGTGTTTATTGCTTTTCGTATTTACTCGCTTTCAAAAAAATACAAAAAATCCTAAAATAGTGTCTTTTTCTGTTTAAAATTCTTAACGTACGGAAAACTGTTATTCTTGGAGGAATAGTTACTGATAGGGGGAGACGGTGTTAGAAAGTGAGTTCAAAATTTTAAATCGTGCGGGTTATAGGGTGTGTGATTGAAAAGTTTTGCTTGTTGGTGATGAAGTTGAATATGCTTAATCTGTGATACAGTTTAACTATCTCTTGAAAAATAATAATTTATTTAACTTTGTTGAAAAATTCTTATGGTTTCTCGAGATGTTTGTTTTATAGTATACAGATTGAAGCAGTGTGTTGCTGAGAAGTTAAAGTGATGAGTTGCTGTGAAGATGAGAGTTTGATTGGATGCATGGTAGAACCTCCTTTCTACATTGCAGACAAAGTTGAAGAGTTTGAAGATTGCTATACATATGCTGAACTGGAGTTTACTCAAACGCTAAAGTTTTGAAGATTTGGTGATTGGATGCATCAGCTTAGGGGGAGTCTGTTGCTGACAGAAGCTGTTGAAGCTGAAGCTATCCAAAGACCAAAGACAGTGCAAGACTACATGAAGATTGCAAGAAGACTGAAGACAAAGTTATTTTATGAAGCTATTATCAAGGGGGAGTTTGTTGGTGCATGTTTGTGACAACAGCTTAGATTTGGTCTTTGGATATCTTGTAATTAGTTAAACGATAAACAGTTAGTGGGTTTAGCTTTGTAATAGTTAGTTGTAATGTTTGGGCTAACCAAAACCCAATTTGGGTGATGGAGGGCGAATTGGGCTTGTCCAATTCGCAGTCCATGTTGGAAACCTTGGCCCAAGAAGTAACCTTGTGTTATATAAACAAGGTTAGGCTTTAGGGTTTAGGTTAATCAGCCAAAACAGTTTGTGTGAGAGAATTCGTGAAGGCTCTAGGGTTTGGACGAATTTGTGGTCTTGATTGATTGTAATTCGTTAAGATTGATAATCAATAAAGACCGGTTTGAAAGTGATTTGTTGTTTCTGTTTTCTACTTGTTTCTGTGATATTCTGATCAAGAGGATTCCGCACTCTTGATTGGAAAGACAATTCTGTGAAAGATCCATACGAATAAGGGACCTACAAAAAAGTTGGTAAAACTGAAATTTCAAATCAATTTTTCTCTGAAAAAGAAGAGTTTGATATTGAGAAAGCCTTTAACCCCACAGTTCATAACATTTTTGGTAAAATGGTTAACAGGAAGGTCAAAGGGGTGAAGGAGTTTTATGAGTAAAAATTGAAGAAACCAGGTAAGACTGTTTTATCCCAGGTTTGTGACTGGGATGGAACATATTATGAATAGTAAAATTTTGGACTTGCCGGAGCTCCCAGGTTGGTAAGCGAGGAGCATATCTCGGCATCTTTCTTGAGAAATTCACGAAAGTGATTTCGACTTACTATTGGTTGAAAAAGGTTTTTACTTACAAGTGGTAAATCAGGGACATTAAGTTGTATCTGATTTCCTACAAGTGGTATTTTGAAAAACAATGTGATGAACCCCTAACCTACAAGTGGTAAAATCAATCAACAAAACTTATTTTCCTGAAAAACCATTTGATTAAAACAAACTTAAGTGTTTTGAAATCACAATGGGAAAATAGTTTGTTGTAAGGGGGAGTTCTGATTGTTTATGCCAAATGGATGGCGAAGTGAAGAGATTTGATATTAGTTGTCAGTTTATTTGCACAGTTTGTTTTCAAATTTCTTTAAATGTGTTTGCATTTTAGGGGGAGTAAGAATTTCAGAAAATCCAAAAACATTTGAAAATTTGAAAAAGCCAAAAACATGATAAAATTCAAAAATGAGTTTTGTTGTAAAAAAGAGGAAATGATAGTACATCAGTTGACGATCACAGCATGCTAAAGAATTGGAAAGTTAAAAAGTGATAAACGGTCTCACTGATGATGTGTCAGTAGGTTTTTGCACATTATGTAGATTGTGACGAGATATAAATCTAAATTCAAACTTGCTTATATCGTGGGGAAACATCTCTCGGATATATGGGTAACCCCCGAAATCTTGTTTGAAAGGTCCCTCTTTCTGAGATACTAGGTCTTTATGCTCAGTGATATCTGGGGTATTATCCTGGGACTTCTGATTTTGCGGAAGCAATGGCCTAGTCCCCGGAGAATACTTTACGCTTGCTTGAAATATAGCCCGCCCTCAGCATAAAAAATGATGAAACATTGAAAAAATATGTAAATCATGTGCTGTTGAAGAAAAGATCCTCTAAAGGGGACCCACCAAAAGTCGAAGCCGTCATCTCTCTGCTGAACGGAAGTTCTGACCTGAGCTCTCACGGTTTTTTCGCAATTTAACCTCTTACAGATATCATCTGTGGTATACTCACCTGTAAGACTGAATATTGGGATCTGGATACGGGAGCATATTCTGAGCTGGGACACGCGATTAAGTTTAAGTATCTAAGACATTAATCTCGTATCTCGAAACAGTTGAACTTTGTGTGAGAATTTAAGTGGGCCAGTATACTGACAATCTAAGTGAATCGTTTAGAACTTAAAATGATTAAAGCTTAATGGTGTTGGTGATTTGTCTCAAAAACTGATATGATCCTCTTACACAATCTCACAAAAATATTGTCTGTAAATATTTCTTTATTGCATTTCATTTCTTTCAAAAATCCAAAAAGATTTTAGTGTGTTTTAGCATAAATTTTGAAAAATTCAAAAAGATTTTCGACAACTGGTGTTGGAGAGCTGATTTTCAAAATATTCCAAGTGCTAAATATGATGAACAAATGGTTTGGGAAAGGTTTTGAAAAGAAAAATGATATTTCTTCGAGTGGTTCATCAGAGTTTAACATTGTAAAATCATCATTTGATTGAATAATTACACAAGTGGTCATCAGAAATTAATTGATAAATCATTTGTGAGGTTGATTTTACAAATGGTAAAATTTCAAATTTGTGAAATTTATTGTTGGGTAGAGATTTGTGCAGGTTAGAGCCAGGAATCAATCCTGAACTTGTAGAAAAAGTGTGAGCCAGCTCTCGATCCTAGAACAAGAATTCCAGACTGCGATCCCAGCTTATTGAGAGGGGGAGTCTGAATGTCAAAGAGCCAGATTCTGATCCTGAGAGGTTGTTGGTGCTAATAAAGAGACGAGGAAAGATTACTTGTTCGAGGGGAGTCTGTTGGTGATGAGAAAGGAGAGAGATTTGAGGATGCTTTACAGTGTCAGATACTTCAAGGAGTTCGAGAGGACTGATAAAGACTGAAGATGCGAAGACTCGACACTTAAGACTCGTCAACATTCGAGGGGGAGTCTGTTGGTGCATGCGTCTGTCGACTTCGTCTTGCATCGAGTCTTGTTTGTATTTAGATAGATCAGGGCACGTTATACGAGAAAAATGTTAAATATAGGGTGTGTGACAGTTTCAAACGAAATTAGAATAGGTAATTTCGTTTGAAATGACTCATGTCATTTCAAGCGAAATTAACTATCTAATTCTGCTTGAAGCTAATTCCGCTTGAAACATGTTTCCGTTTGAAGCCAGTTCAAGCGAAATTAGATCCCTATAAATACCTTGTGTCTTGATTTCATTTGTAACAGTTCCGGTCAGAGCAACGAAGTGCTGCCGAAGTGCCGTCTCGCTGTAAAACGTCATTATATCAATAATATCGACAGTTAAAGTGTATATCTAGCTGAATTGACCTCAATACGTCTGTTTCCGCCTTTCGTATTGAGAAAAACTCTTCTGAACGACTCGTTCGGGTCCGAAAATGATCCTACAACTTCAAATGGACTGAGGAGGCTGAAGAAGCCTTCAACCAGATGAAACAACATCTTGCTTCCTTACCTGACATTGCAGCTCCAAAAACGGGAGAGTTAATCTCGGTGTACTTTTTAGTTGCTGAAGAAGCCATAAGCGCGGTCCTCACCATTGAGCGAGACAAGGTTCAGTTACCCGTTTATTTCTTCATCAAAACCCTGAAATTGGCTGAAACCAAATATCCTCCTCTTGAAAAACTTGCCCTAGCCATAGTTCAAACAGCTAGAAGGCTTCGAAGGTATTTTCAAGCACACCCTATACAAGTGGTCACTGACCAGCCTATTAAGAGTGTGCTTGAAAAACCAGAAAACTCGGGACGATTAGCCAAATGGACAGTGGACCTAGGTGAGCATAATATCACCTACGTCCCAAGAAAAGCTATCAAAGCCCAAGTCTTGGCTGATTTTTGTCACACCCTGGCTTTTGCGGAAGCGTGGGTTTATTTGGTGTGACTTCTTAATACCATAGCAACAATCACAACAATGCTATATGATAAAAAAAAAATACGAGATGTACATCCATTAATTAAAGTGGGAAAATACCACAATCATTGTTTAGAAACATCGACACTTGAAATAAGTTACAAACCATAAATTATTTAAAACGTGTTCATAAGACTCACAAAAGACTTTAGCTAAGACGAGGTTTAGAGACATGTAACCCATCCAGGAATAGGTTACACCTCTCAAACTTCACAACTCTGGGTGACATCTTTTACTCAACGCAGCTAGACACATGCATACCCTGCCAGATCCACTAGTTCCCTGAAATACATGTAGTTTGAAAAATCAACAAAAGTTGAGCGAGTTCATGTGTAAGTCTGTGTGTATAAGTCTTTAAAATATGTCTTGTGTGTATAAATGTCCCTGGTATGTAGCAATTAAGGAAAAAGAGATCACCAATGGGTTGCAAGGCCATTAGTATGTCTGAAAAGGTGCAGGAAAACTCAAACCTAGCATATTTGTACCGGGCTTCCGGCTGGAAGAAATAGTCACCTCTATGGGCCGCCTCGGCCTCATGGGTGTGGGCTTGCTATACCCAAATAGATCTATCACTCATGTCCCTCGGTCCTATGACGAGGATTAGTGGCCTTAAGTGTTGTGCCCACCTTTCACAGTCTAGTAGTAAACCTTCCTTAAGCTAACCATACCATGTATAAAAATGTCTGTAATAGTTATAACATATATTCCACCCCCGAAGTATAAAACTGAGAATAGTTAAGAGAAAAGGGGGACATGAACTCACCTTGATTGTGGGTAAGTCCAAACGCGTATGTAATTGTATGAGTTTTGGAAACAAGATTCCACGTCACTCTAATTGTTTGAACATGCAACAATATAGAATGTGTATCAACAATAATGTTTAATTGGATTATTGGAAATCCTAAATCTATAGGATTCGGTAGTGTTTTGTTTAAATGGAAATTATGTGGTTTGAATAACCTAACAAGAGGACGTGGAAAATGAATACGATGTAACGGAATTATTTATGAAAAATATTTATTTATCATAAATAATAAAATTACAAAAATGTACAAATGATTTAATATAAACATTTGTAATAATAAATCAAATATATTTAACTAGTATAATTAAATATAATGATTATTGGCAAAATATTGTACAAGTGATATAATTAATTTACAAAAATTATAAATTAATTTAGATGGTTTAAAATAATTATTATGGCTTTGGAATCATTTTAAATAAATAAATTGAATTAAAATGATTAAGATAACAATAAATAAGTTTATATAAGGTTAATTATCTAAATAATTAAACATAATAAAAATTCAGATTCTAAATAAAACAAATATTGAAATGGAAAAGTGTCATCTTCCCCAAACAGAGTCAACAGCAAAAGTCAACTCTCAAAATTAACGGGGAAATCTGTGTTATATTCAAATTAACTTTGGGGAAACATTGTATAAGCATAAACGAACTAATTGAACGGTTAAAAACTAACCGGTATCGACTGGATCGATGGTTCGACTTAATTCTGGCAACTGGTTTAGTTTTCCGGCGGTTTCCGATTCGGGTTTCGTCGAATATCGAAGTTTTGGTGGATTGTAAAGGGTGTAAGAGATTAGTGGGAGTCGGAGGGACTTATATAACAGATCAAATCGATCTCAGATCCAACAATTCGTAGTGGATTTGATCTACTTTAAATTTTTTTATAAAAAGTCCGATTTACAGCTGAATGGGCAATAAAGTGTGTCGAATTAATGCGAAAACGAGTTGGCAATGGGTTGGGGGACTCGTGGTTGATGATTAAAGTGATAAAGATTCGATTTTGGTCGGATTTGGTGTGTTTTGGTCGAAATCCGCGACCTGCAGATCTGTTTATATATTCAGATCTTGTTTTAATGAGTTTATAAATATAATACAGTCTATGTTCTAACACATGTGGCTGGTAGTCCAGCCGGTTGGTGCTTGAGCTTGTGTGCGAATCGACGCGGGTTCGAGTCCCGGCTGCGGCCGGTTTTGAGGTTTATTGAAACCTTTTTAATTTCTGAATTAATATTAATTATATTAAAATCCTAATAAGTATATAAAAGGAATTTAATTCTAATATTATCAGCTCCTAGTAGGAGGATAAACTGGTTAAGGCGATGCGGTTGTAACCGAGAGGTCGCGAGTTCGAATCTCATAAGGGCCGGTTCTCACCCAGGAGACCCCCTTTTTGACCGGTTTTTGACTTATTTACACTTTGGCCCCTCAAGTTTCATTTTGTACAAAAATAGTCCCTAAACTTTTGAAAAGTTATAATAACAGTCCCTATACTTTCATCAGAAGTACATAATTGGTCCCTAAAGTTTTGAGAATTGACATAAATGGTCCCTGTAATAGCCAGTTAGTTAAACTAACTGGGTTAAGTCTTAAAGAAGAATTTATTATATAAGGACTAACTCAGTTAACATAATTCAGTTAAATAGGGTTTTAAAATGGCAGAGTTAGCCCCTAAAGTTTAAGTTTTAGATAATGACCAAAAGAACCCTAAACTTGTAGTTTGAAATAATTGCACTTTAACCCTTGTATTTATATAGTTTCAAAATTGACAATTTAGTCCTTAGACTTAAAAAGTAATAGATTCCTAACAGGTTTCAAAGAATGTCAAATAAATCCCTCAACATATTGTTTGTCTATGTGCTGCCATTGTCAGCATGTTTCTGAGTTATCCGTTCACTGTGCTAACTGTGTTTTGTGCATCAAGTTTATCACTAAAGCTTGTGTGTAATACATGGAGTGACAGTATGAATGTGATGCATATGTATGTATGATGCAGAACTCATAAAGCAGTTTAATTCGTCAGTTGTAATTATACCACAATCCTTAAGCACAAAGTTAATATTAATTAATTGTACGGATACCTGTAATTGTGAGTGTTGTCACATTCTCCCCCTGTTAAGAAAATTTCGTCCCGAAATTTTAGTTCTGCTACTAGATGCAGGGGTCTTGGGGAATAAATGTGGGTATTTTTCTTTCATACGGTCCTCACGCTCCCACGTGAATTCCAGGCCGTGTCGTGCATTCCATCGAACTTTAACGAGTTTGACACTACTCCTGCGCGTCTTGTTAATCTTCCAATCAGTAACCTCAACGGGTTCTTCTGTAAAGTGGAGTGTGTCATCAATATGAACTTCATCGGCAGGAATGACTACTGTCTCTTGAGTTGGACTCTTTTTCAAATTAGATACATGAAATGTATCATGTACGCCATTTAGTTCAGCAGGTAAATCCAACTTGTATGCTACAAGACCAATCCTTTTCAGGATTTTAAATGGACCAATGTATCTGGGATTCAACTTCCCATGCTTTCCAAAGCGTGCTACACCCTTCCAGGGTGAAACCTTCAACAAAACCATATCTCCCACCTCGAATTCCAGAGGTTTCCTTCTTCGGTCCGCATAACACTTTTGTTGATCACAAGCCGCTTTAATGCGCTCTCGGATCTGTATAATCTTGTTGGTCGTCTCCTGGACCAATTCTGGGCCAACAAGTTGTCTATCACCTGCGTTAGCCCAGCATAATGGTGATCGACACTTGCGTCCATAGAGAGCTTCGAACGGTGCGGCCTGAATGCTTGTATGATAACTGTTATTGTATGAGAATTCAACCAATGGTAGGTGAGTGTCCCAACTTCCACCTAAATCCATTACGCAAGCTCGCAACATGTCTTCTAATGTTTGAATCGTTCGTTCGCTCTGTCCATCTGTCTGCGGATGAAAGGCAGTACTTAGGTTCAACTGAGAACCAAAAGCTTCTTGGAAGGATTGCCAAATCCTTGATACGAATCTTCCGTCTCTATCAGAGATAATTGAGAGAGGCACTCCATGCCGTGCAACAATATCTCTCAAGTATATCTCAGCAAGCTTACTCGTTTTATCTTTCTCCTTGATTGGCAAAAAGTGTGCAGATTTCGTTAAACGGTCTACTATTACCCAAATCGTATCATGGCCCTTGGGCGTCCTTGGCAATTTCGTTATGAAGTCCATAGAAATCTGTTCCCATTTCCATTGGGGTATTTCAGGTTGTTGCAAGAGACCTGAAGGCCTCTGGTATTCGACCTTCACTTTGGCGCAAGTTAAACATCTGCCAACATATACCGCAACATCGCCTTTCATTCTTGGCCACCAATAGAAATCCTTAAGATCTTGGTACATCTTATCCGCTCCTGGATGAATCGAGTACCGAGATTTGTGAGCTTCGTCAAAAATAACATTTCTCAGACCACCAAACAAGGGAACCCAAATTCGTTTCATGAAGCACAAAGTCCCTTCCCCGTTTGCTACCAACTGTTTCTCCATCCCACGGAGATACTCATTCTCAATATTCTTTTCCTTGAGTGCTTCTCTCTGCACGGCACGAATGCGCAATGAGAGGTCCGTTTGTATGATCATTTCCAAGGCCCTAACCCTTATGGGCTTGATCCTTTCCTTCCGACTTAGAGCATCAGCGACCACATTCGCCTTCCCTGAGTGATACTTGATTTCACAGTCATAATCATTTAACAGCTCTACCCAGCTCTTTACCTCATGTTAAGCTCTTTCTGATCAAATATGTGCTGCAGGCTCTTATAATCAGTGTAGATGGTGCATCGAGTGCCATATAAATAATGTCGCCATATCTTCAGAGCAAACACCACCGCGCCTAATTCCAAATCATGCGTGGTGTAATTTTTCTCGTGGATCTTCAATTGGTGAGAAGCATATGCTATAACCTTCTGACGCTGCATTAGCACACATCCCAAACCTTGACGCGAAGCATCGCAATATACCACGAAGTCGTCAGTGCCTTCGGGTAGAGATAAGATCGGCGCGTCACAAAGCTTGTTTTTCAACAGCTGAAAGGCCTCTTCTTGCTTGTCTCCCCAATCAAACTTCTTGTCTTTCTGAGTGAGAGAGGTCAAAGGTTGAGCGATTTTCGAGAAATCCTCAATGAACCTACAGTAATAACCATCCAAACCTAGGAATTGTCGAATTTCGGTTGGCGTCTTTGGAGTCTCCCAGTTCTTGATAGCCTCGATCTTTGTGGGATCCACATGAATTCCATTTCCGTTAACTACATGACCAAGAAACTGGACTTCGCGTAACCAGAACTCGCACTTCGAGAACTTCGCATACAACTTCTCCTTTTTAAGCAGTTCTAGAATAGCTCTTAAATGTTGCTCATGCTCTTCTTTCGTCTCTGAGTAGATCAAAATGTCGTCAATGAATACAATCACAAACTTATCGAGGTACGGTTTACAGACTCTGTTCATCAAGCACATGAATACTGCTGGCGCGTTTGTCAAACCAAACGACATAACCAGGAACTCGTAATGTCCATATCGAGTTCTATAGGCCGTCTTTGGAATAGTTTCCTCTTTTATCCTTAACTGGTGATAACCTGATCGTAGATCGATCTTTGAGTAAAAACTTGAACCTTGTAATTGATCGAACAGGTCATCGATCCTTGGCAAAGGATATCTGTTCTTGATTGTCAACTTATTCAGCTCCCGGTAGTCTATACACATGCGAAAACTACCATCCTTCTTTTTCACGAACAATACTGGAGCTCCCCAAGGCGAGAAACTTGGTCTGCTAAATCCCTTGTCTAACAACTCCTGGAGCTGCGTTGACAGCTCTTGCATCTCTGAATGTGCAAGTCGATAAAGTGCCTTAGCTACAGGCACGGCGCCTGGAACTAAGTCAATATGAAACTCGACTTGCCTTTGTGGTGGCAATCCTGGCAAGTCCTCTGGAAAGACTTCAGGATACTCCTTCACGACTGGGATGTCTTCAAGTTTTGGCTCAGCGGCTTCCTTATCCACGATGTGTGCCAGGAAGGCAACACATCCCTTCTTCAAACATTTTTTAGTCTTCAAACAACTAATGATCCTTAAGGGCGTATCGCGCTTTTCTCCGTGTACTACGATCGTTTCTCCATCCGCCATTGGGATGCGAATGGTCTTCTCGTGACATACAATCTCGGCTCTATTGCTTGACAACCAATCCATCCCTACTACCACATCGAAGCTTCCTAACACGACTGGCAGTAGGTCTAATGTAAACTCGTGTTCTCCCAGCTCTATCACGCATCCTCTGATAACTTCATTCGTTTCTACTAGCTCTCCATTAGCCAGTTCAATTGAGTACGAATGTCTAACTTACTAGCAGTTAACCTAAGTATTCTCTTAAATTCTAGCGATACAAAACTATAGTCGGCACCAGTGTCAAATAGTACAGATGCAAAGTGTTGATTTATAGGGAACGTACCAGTAACAACATTAGGATCTTGGCGAGCTTCCCTCGCTCCAATATTGAAAACTCTTCCTTGTGCCTGGTTAAGCTTTGGGCATTCTCGCTTGAAGTGCCCGATGTCCCCACTGTTAAAGCATCCCGGTCCTCGACCGTTTTCGTTCCCATTACCATTACCAGCTCGATTATTGCCTGCTCCCTGGTTACCAGCTTGATTCCCACGGTTTCCTCGATTTCCATTCCCGCCATTTCCTCCCTGTTGGCGGTTTCCATTCCCATTTCCATATCCTTGCTGACTACCACTACCAGCACCATTACCACCCCAGCAGATTTCTTTTGTGTGGCCATTCTTCCCACATGACTCACATTTCCTGAATCGGCATGGCCCGGGGTGATGATATTGGCATACGTCACACTTGGGCAAAGTACCCAAGTATCCCTTCCCTCTTGCTTCAGCACCAGTTTTAGCTTCCTCTGGTGGGTTCACGTTTTTCTTACTTGCGCTGCCGGTACTCTTTTTAAAATTGGAGAATTTCCTTTTGTTTTCTCCTGAGGACTCCACGTGAGTTTCTTTCTTCTTGAGGTCAGAGTTTGAAAACTTGTTTAGCCGGATAGCTTCCTCAGTAAGTGACACGCTCAGGTCGATGGCTTCAGTAATGGTTGGAGGCTTGGACGTCGTCACCAAGCTCATAATCTGGGGTGCAAATCCCCAGATGAAACGCTCAATGCGTTTAAATTCAGGATCAACCATATACGACACAACGAGTAACAAGTCGTGGAGGCATATTCTAAAAGAAGATCTTATTGGTCCGGTCATAGTAAGTATAGTAAGTAAGTAATATGCTTATGTAATAACACAATAACTCCTAACATCCCATGTCATAACGCAAAATAAATAATCCAACAACGCATGTAAGTCACAATCAATGTAAGCAAGTAATCATCCTAGTCTTCCCCAGACTATCCCACCCAGTCTCTTAGACTAAACTCCCTAGTTTATCAGACTAACTCCCTGGCCTCTAAGACCAAACCTTCCCAGTCTCTAAGACTAACTCCCTGGCCTCTAAGACCAAACCTTCCCAGTCTCTAAGACTAACTCCCTGGCCTCTAAGACCAAAACCTCCCCAATCTCTAAGATTGAACCCCTCAGTCTCTAAGACTGAACCTCCCTCAATCTCTAAAACTTGATGTGTAGGAAGCGGTGTGTTAAAAACTTGTAAAAATGGTTAAATAAAGACTGACTCAAGAACTAAACTTTTTGACATGCTTTGGCCTAATAGGTATCGGTACTCTCATTGATAGTCCCCAGGTAGGCAACGGGTCCTTTTATTTGGATTTGTACGAGTGCCAGCCTAGACAGGAGTTCTCAACTACCGATACTTAACCCTTCCAGTTACTACATGTCCGACACGAAAAACACATGTTTGTAAAGAAACGTTTGTACCCTGGATCTGGAAACTTGTATATGCAATGTAAAAATATTTTCGTGAGAGCCCTGATGATCATAGTCTAGACTCGAGAAAGAATCCTAGTTCGCTATGATCGAGGCTCTGATACAAAGCTGTCACACCCTGGCTTTTGCGGAAGCGTGGGTTTATTTGGTCTGACTTCTTAATACCATAGCAACAATCACAACAATGCTATATGATAAAAAAAAATACGAAATGTACATCCATTAATTAAAGTGGGAAAATACCACAATCATTTTTTAGAAACATCGACACTTCAAATAAGTTACAAACCATAAATTATTTAAAATGTGTTCATAAGACTCACAAAAGACTTTAGCTAAGACGAGGTTTAGAGACATGTAACCCGTCCAGGAATAGGTTACACCTCTCAAACTTCACAACTCTGGGTGACATCTTTTACTCAACGCAGCTAGACACATGCATACCCTGCCAGATCCACTAGTTCCCTGAAATACATGTAGTTTGAAAAATCAACAAAAGTTGAGCGAGTTCATGTGTAAGTCTGTGTGTATAAGTCTTTAAAATATGTCTTCTGTGTATAAATGTCCCTGGTATGTATCAATTAAGGAAAAAGAGATCACCAATGGGTTGCAAGGCCATTAGTATGTGTGAAAAGGTGCAGGAAAACTCAAACCTAGCATATTTGTACCGGGCTTCCGGCTGGAAGACATGGTCACCTCTATGGGCCGCCCCGGCCTCATGGGTGTGGGCTTACTATACCCAAATAGATCTATCACTCATGTCCCTCGGTCCTATGATGAGGATTAATGGCCTTAAGTGTTGTGCACACCTTTCACAGTCTAGTAGTAAACCCTCCTTAAGCTAACCATACCATGTATCAAAATGTCTGTAATAGTTATAACATATATTCCACCCTCGAAGTATAAAACTGAAAATAGTTAAGAGAAAAGGGGGACATGAACTCACCTTGATTGTGGTAAGTCCAAACGCGTATGTAATTGTATGAGTTTTGGAAACAAGATTCCACGTCACTCTAATTGTTTGAACATGCAACAATATAGAATGTGTATCAACAATACTGTTTAATTGGATTATTGGAAATCCTAAATCTATAGGATTCGGTAGTGTTTTGTTTAAATGGAAATTATGTGGTTTGGATAACCTAACAAGAGGACTTGGAAAATGAATACGATGTAACGGAATTATTTATGAAAAATATTTATTTATCATAAATAATAAAATTGCAAAAATGTACAAATGATTTAATATAAACATTTGTAATAATAAATCAAATATATTTAACTAGTATAACTAAATATAATGATTATTGGCAAAATATTATACAGGTGTCATAATTAATTTATAAAAATTATAAATTAATTTAGATGGTTTAAAATAATTATTATGGCTTTGGAATCATTTTAAATAAATAAATTGAATTAAAATGATTAAGATAACAATAAATAAGTTTATATAAGGTTAATTATCTAAATAATTAAACATAATAAAAATTCAGATTCTAAATTTATATAAACTCAGAATAATGCATCTTTTGCCATAAAAATAGTCTTGGATAAAATTTATATAGTTATATAATTTAATTACATTAAATTAAACTATATTTATAAGTATAAATACTGATTTATTTATATAAATATCAAATTTATATAAAATATGAGCAACAATATTATTTTTGTAAAGATCAGTATTTAAAATAATTAATCTGAAAATTTCAGTATTTAATTCTTAAAAATTTATTTATTATTGATTATTTAATAATAAACTGTTTTAATATTGTAAAAATTAGTTTTATAAATAAATTGACTAATTTTATATTTTTAATAAAGGCAACAGTGTTTAACAATGTTATAAAAATTACTGAAATGATAAAAATGTTAAGAATAAAAGAATTAAAAAGAAATGCAGACCCCTGGGTTCAAACCCGGGTCTGTATTGAAATAAAAACACACACAACCACTGGGCTGGCCTGGTGGTTTGTGTTTAGTTTTAGTTTAAATAAAACAAATATTGAAATCGAAAAGTGTCATCTTCCCCAAACAGAGTCAACAGCAAAAGTCAACTCTCAAAATTAACGGGGAAATCTGTGTTATATTCAAATTAACTTTGGGGAAACATTGTATAAGCATAAACGAACTAATTGAACAGTTAACAACTAACCGGTATCGACTGGATCGATGGTTCGACTTAATTCCGACGACTGGTTCGGTTTTTCGGAGGTTTCCGATTCGGGTTTCGTCGAATATCGAAGTTTTGGTGGATTGTAAAGGGTGTAAGAGATTAGTGGGAGTCGGAGGGACTTATATAACAGATCAAATCGATCTCAGATCCAACAATTCGTAGTGGATTTGATCTACTTTAAATTTTTTTATAAAAAATCCGATTTACAGCCGAATGGGCAATAAAGTGTGTCGAATTAATGCGAAAACGAGTTGGCAATGGGTTGGGGGACTCGTGGTTGATGATTAAAGTGATAAAGATTCGATTTTGGTCGGATTTGGTGTGTTTTGGTCGAAATCCGCGACCTGCAGATCTGTTTATATATTCAGATCTTGTTTTAATGAGTTTATAAATATAATACAGTCTATGTTCTAACACATGTGGCTGGTAGTCCAGCCGGTTGGTGCTTGAGCTTGTGTGCGAATCGACGCGGGTTCGAGTCCCGGCTGCGGCCGGTTTTGAGGTTTATTGAAACCTTTTTAATTTCTGAATTAATATTAATTATATTAAAATCCTAATAAGTATATAAAAGGAATTTAATTCTAATATTATCAGCTCCTAGTAGGAGGATAAACTGGTTAAGGCGTTGCGGTTGTAACCGAGAGGTCGCGAGTTCGAATCTCACAAGGGTCGGTTCTCACCCAGGAGACCCCCTTTTTGACCGGTTTTTGACTTATTTACACTTTGGCCCCTCAAGTTTCATTTTGTACAAAAATAGTCCCTGAACTTTCGAAAAGTTATAATAACAGTCCCTATACTTTCATCAGAAGTACATAATTGGTCCCTGAAGTTTTGAGAATTGACATAAATGGTCCCTGTAATAGCCAGTTAAATAGGGTTTTAAAATGGCAGAGTTAGCCCCTAAAGTTTAAGTTTTAGATAATGACCAAAAGAACCCTAAACTTGTAGTTTGAAATAATTGCACTTTAACACTTGTATTTATATAGTTTCAAAAATGACAATTTAGTCCTTAGACTTAAAAAGTAATAGATTCCTAGCATGTTTCAAAGAATGTCAAATAAATCCCTCAACATATTGTTTGTCTATGTGCTGGCATTGTCAGCATGTTTTTGAGTTATCCGTTCACTGTGCTAACTGTGTTTTGTGCATCAAGTTTATCACTAAAGCTTGTGTGTAATACATGGAGTGACAGTATGAATGTGATGCATATGTATGTATGATGCAGAACTCATAAAGCAGTTTAATTCGTCAGTTGTAATTCTAGCACAGTCCTTAAGCACAAAGTTAATATTAATTAATTGTACGGATACCTGTAATTGTGAGTGTTGTCACAATTTCATTGTAGAAGTCCCAAAGCAAACAGTCACTGAAGTGAACACCGCCACCACTGAACCCTCAGACCTTGAAGCCTGGAAGCTTTTCACCGATGGGGCTTCAAGCGTTGAAGGGTCAGGGGCTGGGCTCATTTTGATCAACCCAGAAGGGTTGGAATTCACGTATGCTCTCCGTTTTGATTTTCAGACCACCAACAACGAGGCTGAATACGAGGAACTGATCGCCGGCCTAAGATTGGCTAAATAAATGAAGGTCCAAAAGCTTGAAGTGTTCACAGATTCGTTGCTGGTCTCGAGCCAAGTGAATGACAGCTACATTACAAAAGAGCCCAACATGAAAAGATACAAAGAAAAATCCAAGGAGCTGATGAATACCTTCCAAGCATGCAACATCAAACAAATTCCCAGATCTCAAAACAAAAAAGCGGATGCTTTGAGTAAGCTTGAATCTCTCACTTTTGCCCACCTCACCAAGAAGGTGTTGGTAGAGGTGTTAAAGACTCCATCAATCGATGAGTTAGAAGTTCAAGACGTAGTCACCGAGGAAGATCCAAATTGGATGACTCCAATCAAGAAATTCCTTAAAAACGGTGAATTGCCAAGTGATCAAGTAGAGGATGAAAGGGTTAAGATCAAGGCAAGGCAGTATGTACTACAAGGTGAAACCCTTTACAAAAAGGGTTATCTTGCTCCCTTGCTAAGATGTGTGGGTCCCGAGCAAAGCCAGTATTTGATCAAAGAAATTCACGAAGGTAGCGGAGCTCATTTTGGAGCTAGGTCGGTGGTTGCAAAACTTATGAACCTTGGGTATTTTTGGCCCTCAATGCACCGGGATACCGTGGAGCAATTAAGGAAATGTGATGCCTGCCAAATTCATGCACCAATCCCAAAAAGTCCCAAGCATGATCTGGTTCCAATAACCTCAGCATGGGCATTCTATAAATGGGGAATGAACATTGTCGGTCTGTTTCCCCCAAGCAAAGGTGGGGTGAAGTTCTTGTTGGTAGCAATAGACTATTTCACCAAGTGGCCCGAGGTTAAACCACTCGCGAAGATCACAGGCAAACAGGTCATTGACTTTGTTTGGGAAAACATTATTTGCCGTTATGGATTGACGGGGGTACTTGTCACTAACAATGGAAAACAATTTGCTGAAAAGCCTTTCAGCATTTGGTGCAAAGAATACAGAATCAACCATGTTTTCAGCTCAGTGGCTTACCCGCAATCAAATGGCCAGGTTGAAAGGACGAATCGAAGCATAGTGGAAAGTATCAAAACAAGATTGGGGAGGTACGAAAGCAACTGGCTTGATGAATTTCCTAGTGTTCTATGGGCCATAAGAACAACCGAAAAAACAAGCCATAAAAGAACACCCTATAGCTTGGTATTCGGATCCGAAGCCGTGATCCCCGCTGAAGTAGGAGTTGTAACACAACGAATTGTCAACATGGATCCCGAAACAAACCAAAAAGAGACCATGTTGAACTTACAACTCCTAGAGGAAGCACGGGACCAAGCTGCAATTCAAGAAGCCAAGTACAAGCAACGAATGGAAGCCTACTACAACAAGAGAGTCAAGAACGAACGCTTCAAGCCAGGAGATCTGGTACTTAGAAACAATGAAGCTGGTAAGAAATAGAATCAAGGAAAGCTTGGCCCAAAATGGGAAGGCCCGTATACCATCCTTGAAGCACATAAGGGTGGATCTTACAAGCTAGCAGACTCAGAGGGTAAAAGGCTTCCAAGGCATTGGAATGGAAAGACCTTGAAAAGGTTCCATGTCTAAATAGGAAAGATTGGTTTGTATTCTACAAGTTGTATTTCGAGAATGAGACTACGAACACCTTTTGTAAGAACAAGTATCTATTAAATGAATGAAGTTTTTTATCAAACTTGTCTTTCTATCCTAAGATCAGGTTGAGAACCTAGCAAAAAACTCCATGGCAAGGGCCATGTAAGGGGATGAGCTCCCAGGCCACATCGCTCAATAGGTTCAAGGGTTGAATGAACCTATATAAGGGGTGAGTTCCTAAATCAATACAACTCCATGAGACTTAGCATTAAAAACAAAATCGTCTCATAGACAGGTTTGAACAGCCTGCACCAAACGTTCCTTAAGCCTTAAAAAATAATCAACAAACGGGCTTATGAAATCAAACAAAAACATGAAAATAAATAGGATAGGTGCTATGTCTTCTTGTTAAAAATACCAAGGCTAAGTGACTGCAGCACTGAACCCTTTAAGGTATGAAACACATAAAGACAACACAAACTTGACAAAGACAAAGTTACAAGAAAAAGATATAACCCGAAGAGTAGTACAACAACCTGAGCAAAAAGTTATAAAAACTTAAAATACAAACCAAGTCAAGTCACAAAACTAAGAAGCCTTCAAGGTTTCAAACCACATATTTGACTACTCAAAACCTTAAAGGCTTCAACCTACCTACGGATAGCCAAAAGGCTTAAAAGCTTGAAGTCAACGATGCTGCCTTAACGAAATAGGCACAAGTATAAAAACACAACACAAAGAAAATAGTTAAACATGATATCATAACAAAGAAAGCCCCGAATGACTTTCAACTATTCGAACACAAGTTAAAACAAGTCCTAGCGACTTGCAAGCTTAGATATTGTTCAAACGGCCATACAGGCCTAACGGCACAACCACATAACAAGAACCTTAGGGGTTCCTGCAAAACCTAACATTGTTTAAAGTTAACATTACAAACCACAAATTGTTTTTGAGCGCTAAGAAAGCTACGAATATCCGTTAAACATCAGCAGAAGGCTTGGAAACCCCGGAACCTTCACCCTTGACCTTCTTTGCTTTCTTGGACTTCTTAGCTTGTACACCACCATCAGCACCTACTGCTGAAGCCTCCAAGCTTGCATCATTCGAAGCATCCGGTCCACCAGAAAGGGTGTCATCACTATCTCCTGAGTAGGATCTCTTCCTTGAAAGAGAACCCAGGACTTCAGCACAGACTTTTTCATTAAGGCCCTCCGGTTTCAAGTCCTGCAACACAGTAAGAGGCTTACCAAAACAAGCAGAAACTTGATGGATATAAGGATAGGTCAGCCTGTCCATCTGTTCAATGGAGCCCTTGAAAATATCGGAAGCCTCGGGACGAAACAGGGGAGACTTCTCCAAAGGATGGCCGGATTCATGAAGCTTATAACCAGCGATGAGGCCCTGATGTTTCCCAGGTTGAGCAATTTAGTGTAAACTTCACCAAGGGCAGAATTGAACTCCTTGGAGTGGAGAAGGTAGGTGACAACCTGTTGAAAGCCTTGCTCAATCAACCATTGGTTATCATCGGTGGTCTGAGCAACCGCAGCCTTTAACCCTTCCTTCTCTGCATCAAAAGCCCTTTGTTGAACAAATAAATCTTCCCTATCAGCTTTAAGCTTCAACCGATCGGCCTCAAAGCTCTTCTTCAAATCACTCATTTCAATGTCATGCCTCCTAGTCAGTTCACTAACCTTCTTGTCCCACGCTTCTTCTTTCTCAGCAAACCCAGCTATCTCCTTCTTCAACGCAACCATTGAAGATTTCATGTTATCTTTCTTTTTAGAGAATTCTTCATATTCTTGCATCCTCTTACGAAAAAGAGCAATCCCCTGAGGAAGCATGGCAGCAAGGTTGCAGGTACTCAAAATCATGCGGGATAACATCAAGTCATCATCCATCTCAGCAATGGTGTTGTGAACTGAAGGAGGAGCAATGTGACTCAGAGCATCTTCACAAACAGCAGCATCCTTGAAACTGTCATCAATTTTCACCGACCAACCAGGCATATAAACTTCATCCGGATCCAACCCTTCAATATCCCTGCTTGAAGAACCCTGAATGGGGGTAGCAATAACCTTCTTGGCTGAAGCCTTCTTACCATGAATAACCAGTTTCTTCTCCTTTTCAGCACCCGCTTCAACACCTTGATCTTCAGAAGCTTCAATATCATCACTCAACTCCACTGGTTCAGTAGAAGTGGATTGAGGAGCAGCCTTCAACAAACGGCGGGTAGATCGACGGGTTGAAGCCTTGGGAGCATGAGACTTGGAAAAACCTTTAACATTGGAAGTACTAACATAACCCGAACCCTCGAACCTTTGCTCAGCAGTCCTAATTACAACGTTTTCATCAGGAACAGATGGAACATCCTCAAACGCAACATCAGAAGTGTCGTCACTCTTGATAAAATCCAGGGCAGACATGACTACAAATAACAAAAAACAAAAACACATAAGGCATAAATAAAGAAAAATGCAAAAAGGGTAAAAAAGGAAAATGCATACCCGTGCCACTCCTCATTAGAAGCGGATCCCGATCGGCATTTTCCCACAATTTACTAACCCCTAATAAAACTAGCAAATGTTCAGGGAAGGGACGAACCCTCGAAGGGCACTCCCGGGTGGCTTTGAGAAAAGCATCATTCAACTCAGATTCAGAGGGCTCTGGTTCATTGCGAACGGCATCCGGGTGCCTCCACACCATTTTGAATGGGACAATAGAATCAGAAACCCAGAAAAAGTGATCATTCCAAGTACCAAGTGTTGTAACCATAGACGAAATAAGACAAGTATCAACCTTGGATGTTTCAAAGGTGAACCAATCACCATTTTTGGCCAAACGAAAAAACCGGCGAAAAAGCAACAATGAGGGATCATATCCAAGGGCACGGCACAAAACCTCAAAGTGCAAAACCCTAACCATGCCCTTCGGATGAATTTGCCCAAAGGAGACTCGATAATATTCCAACAGATTCAAAACAAAGAGGGAAAAGGGATAA
The DNA here is from genome assembly GCA_030545235.1 of Helianthus tuberosus. Taxonomy (NCBI): domain Eukaryota; kingdom Viridiplantae; phylum Streptophyta; class Magnoliopsida; order Asterales; family Asteraceae; genus Helianthus; species Helianthus tuberosus. The sequence continues at coordinate 27,134,280 of CM060391.1, read as the reverse complement.
CGGAGGTTCGAAAACTCAAAATGACGACAATAAAGAGCAATCGAACCAGGGGTCGGTTTGTCAATAGGAACATCACAAGCAGGAGCGGTCGGATTAAACATTTTATCAATACCATATTCCACACAAAATAAATCTACCTCTTCTTGGGTAAATCGGGAAAAGGATTTTGCCAAATCTTTACGGGCACCCATGTTACAAAGAAAGTATGAAGAATGTAAGGAAAACTAACCTTGAAGAAGAGGACAGGAATTGCAGAGGAAAACTTGAAAGGATAATGTGGAAATTGAATGATATCTCCAAATATAAAAAGAAAATAAAACTCGAAATAGTGTTGATAATTGCAAACAGTTACTTTCTGCAAAACCGCCGCCCTATGAACTGCCACACATCAATCAAATCAGTTGTCAGTTATTTAAAATTCAAAAAATTAACTGACTCTAACCCTTTAACCCTTCAAGCCTTGAACCCTTGAAACCTTTAAGCAATAAATGCATGTATGAAAGTCAGAAGTCTTTGAGCTCATTCCCCAAAAACCTCTGACTTGGGGGGCTGATGACGGGGGTAGCCCAAGATCAAATAAAAATGACTTAATTACATAAACGCTCGAAAGGTTAAATGGTTCGAAGGTTAAAAAGTTGGGAGATGGGGAAAAGCAATACGGAAACAGTAAGTAGTCACATCTCTGGATTGCTTCACCAACCCACCAGCCGCAAAAGCAACTCGGATCCACAGAACACACTCCTTTACCCGCAGGTCAAAGCCTTCAACCCCCAAAAAGGGGAAAACCCCCACTGCAAGCATGGTCACTAGTCAAATGCATTCCTCTTTGAGTGATGTCTTCTCCTATAAATTAGTCACTTCATTTACTAAGCAGGACATTCCTGGCCAGCCCTGATTTCCTGAGATCTCTGGTCATACATCACGAGTACTTGCTTCATGCAAGATACTTTCTCTCATATTCAACACACATATTCCTTTTGCTCATTCATCCGAATCTAAACACACTTCAGAGGAGGACCTTTAGAAAACAACAAAAATAAACTAGTGAACCTCCTTCCACGTCTTGCAAACGTGGGGGGACCCCACAACCTGCGTTAGGCAAAGTTGAACCCTTCAACCCTTTTGCCTAACCAGCCAAGCTACTATCTTTGGTCTGTTATTTGTTGCATCAACAGAGTGAAAGTGGATATGGCTGCATCTTGGTCTAATGTGCAATACACATAAGAAAATCTCAGTGGTTAAGATAGGTGTTACATTATATTAGAAAGAAAAGTGGAAGATGGTGTGGTTAGTAGGCTTGCAAGTCACGCTCACCCATTATAGTTTTGTGACTTTTGTTTTTGTCAAGCTGACTAAGACCAAAGGGTATGGGGTACGTCCCCGGTCTGTCGCCCACGTCCCGGCTCGTCCCACACCGGCCCCTGATGGCCCATCGCGTCTCCTCCGGCTCCTCCACGACGATGGAGACGAGCCAAATATGGTGGGCCCCTCTGACTTCTCTCTCTCCCCCCCCTTTATTATATATTATATTATATTGATTTTTATTGTGGGTTGGGTAGTCTTCCACACCCTTGGGTAGTCCCTAAGGAGATGGTCCTCCACCTATGCTTAGTTAGCGCCTATGTGGCGGATAGTCCCTTTGAGGACTATCCTCACCATACCTCATGGTCTGAGAGCAAGATATAAAGTTGTCTTGTCAAAGGGTTATCCATTAAAATATTCCTTATGGCAGTCCTGTTGGATATCAAGTACGTAAATCAAAGATCAAGCATTCATTATATATGTAGGGATTGAAGAAGGGAATTAATAATCACATATAGTAAAATCTTATTCTTACATGGTGTATACAGACCGTATAAGTTTATACGGCCCGTATAGAATAAAGTGAACTGACAAAGGTTGTGCCAGCAGGGCAATTCATTCACATTCGCATTCGTACTCTTATGTTCCGATTAAAGAAGTCATTGCTGGTACTTGGAATAACATTGTTCGGATCCGGAAAGTCTTGGAAAATAGTAATGTTCATGTGGAAAGACTGATAAAAGGCGAGGTAGGAAACGGAAAAGAGGTTCGGTTTTGGTTGGACTGGTGGGTACGGGAAGGCACTTTGAAGGTAAGGTTTCCGGAACTTTTTGAACTAGAAAAACACAAGAGTGCAACAGTGGAAAAGCGTATGGCTGAATTGGAATGCAGAGCGGTTCCGAGTACAAATGAACAAACTTCACAACTGCAACAACTATTAATCCTGAGGCAAAGAACCAGGTTGGAGAATCGGCCAGATTATTCCAGCCGCTGATGGGTCATTTTCGGTAACATCAACCAGGGCAATTCTAAACAGGTTCGCGGTTCCTTATTATCCTTATGAATGGATTAAGTGGGTGCCAAAAAGATCAATATATTTGGGTGGCGAGGAATCCAAGACCGACTATGAACTGTGTTAAAGAAAAGGTGTATGCTTTCAAGTTCACCAATATGTAAAATGTGCGGAGACCGAGAAGAAGATGCAGATAGGCCTGTAAACGAACCAAACGAACACGAACATATAATCGAACACATTTTTTTGTTCGTGTTTGTTCATTAAGAAATCGGGTATGTTCGTGTTCGTTTAAAGTCTAAACGAACAATTCACGAACATAAAAAAATAACGGAACATATTTGAATAAACATAAACAAAAATAAATTAACATGATTGAACAAACATAAACGAACACAAATGAACGTAACTGAACGAATATAAACAAACACAATTTAACATTAGTGAGCAAGCACAAACAACTCTAATATATTAGAGTTCATCCAAAACACATCTAAATTAGGGTTCATAAATACTAAAATTAAGTATTTTTTTATATAAATATTAAGTAAGTAATTAGTTACGATCTAAGAAAAATTTTAAAATTTCATTTTTATTACTAGAAAACTTAATTACTAATTAGTTATATTTATATAAGTAGTTAGAAAACCTAATATTTATATAAATATAACTATTTATGTATTTACTAAAATTTAAATGAACGTTTACGAACATAAATAAACGAACATAAGGTGTGTTCATGTTCGTTCATTTAATTAAATGAACAAAATTTTTTGTTCGTGTTCGTTCGTTTATTAAATAAACGAACATAAACGAACTTCCCGCCGAACAAATTCACGAACAGTTCATGAACGTTCGGTTCGTTTACAGGCCTAGATGCAGATCACATATTTACGGGGTGTTTTGTAGCAGCAATTTTGTGGAATAAGGTGAGTTCGTGGTGACGAATTCAACCAATTTTTGCTTTTTCTATGAAAGATTTGTTAGAATTTTATAAAACACAGTCTATCAAAGAACCAAAAAGAAAATATGTTCAAACCATAATATTGGCGACTTGTTGGAGTATATGGAAAGCAAGGAACGATGGAATTTTTAATGGGGAGCGAGTGAGTATAGATGGGATCTTTGGGGAAATGCAGGCGAATACTTTCCTATGGATTAAACACAGAGCAAAGCAAACAAATTTGAATTAAAGGAAATGGGTGAATTTTGAGTTTTTAAGTTGAGTCTTTTATTTTTTTTATATTTTTAAGATCTTTTTTATTTCAGAGAGTGATATTGTAATAGATGGTTGGTTTAGTAGCTTACTAACTACTAACTAGATTTTGTAATTGTGAATTTCGGGTGATGAATAAAGTTGTTGTTTATCATTTAAAAAAAAAAGAAAGAAAGAAACATCTCGATTTTATCATGAAATACAAGTGTATACCGGGTGTCCTATATCGGTCATTTTAGTCATTCGCGAATATTGTCCGTATTATATGAGCATTTTCAGCATCACGTGGAACATCATGGCTCACTTGTCCATTCCGACCTCGTTTTCATCGAATATTTTTATAACAATACTTTTGTGTAATTTAAGACATATTAAATTCTACATGAAATATTTTATAACTTTTGAATATAAGCAATGTTTTAAAAACCGGTTCAAACTGGCCGGTTGTATCAGTTGAACCATCCGGTAAAACCGTCCAGTACACCCAGTTGAACTGCCCAATACACCCGATTAAACCGTTTTTGAGCCAAATCCGGTACGGTATAAAAACCGGATTTTAAAACATTGAATATAAGAACACAATTTTTTTAATAGTTCGCTTAACATCCTTTAGTTAAAAATGTAAAAGTGATATATAATTCACGTCAATTTGTATTTTCAAAATGAGATATTTATTTCTAAATGTGGGTTAAGTTATTCTACAAATGTTTCTAATTGTAAGAAGTGTAAGAAAGATTTATAGAGTGACAAGTGTCCAATAACCTAAAACTAAACTCACTACATCACCACCAAAAACCTAAACACCCACCACACCACCACCCAAAAACCTAACCCCCCCCCCCCCCCCCCCCCGGCAAAAAAAAAATTATTTTTTGGGTGGGTGATGTGGGGGGGGTTAGGTTTTTTGTGGTGGTGGATGTTTAAGGTTTTTTTTTGTAGTTGGGTTTTTTTGTGTAGTGGGTTTTTTTAGGTTATTAGACACTTGTCACTCTATTAATCCTTCTAAATGTATACCATCCTTTATATATTTAGTGTATACTTTTATTGTTATATTTAACAATGATTAAAGCAAAAAAAATATATAACTTTAATAATATCTATGTTAATTGAATAAGATATATTAACTTATGATGAATAAATCCTCGTTGGATGGATATGTTTATTGAATGAGATCTATTAATTTATGATGAATAAATCCTCGTTGGATGGGATAATTTTACCAAAAAAAATATATATATTTTTGAATTTAATGTTCTACATGGATAATTAAGGAGGGATGTGGTTGAAGCAATTATCAAGGTGTTGCTGCTAAGAATGTAATTGTCTACCGGAAATGTTTATCAGAGTAGAACCACCATATTTGATATTAATAAACACAAGGGTAAAACCCAAGTTTCTTATTACAACACATTTATATGGATAGACCATATTTTATTGAATTTAAAATATCATCTTTTAGGTAACTTTTATAGCCACATTTTTCTCAAGCCTTCAGTGCTCTTCAGCTGGCTTTTTACTAATTGGCTGTCACATTGTGTTACCTGAAACGCGTTTTAAAAACATTTGTCAGTGGGAAATACTGGTGAGTGAATCCCAGTTTAATCAATAATTATTAATTTAATTTAAACTTAACAGTATTGAGGGCGATTACAATTTTTATATCTACCCAATTACTCATTCAGTACTGTCAATCCTGACTGGTGGGTCATATTACACATTGGCTAACTCTTCGTCCAATGGTAACGTTACTCACATTTTGTATACAAAACCCCAACATACCGGCAGTAATCGTAGAATTACAAAGACTCAATCACTGCTAAATTGCATTATAAAATAGTTAAGGTTTTGTAAAAACTATTAACAAAAAGGAGATTACTCACATTGATGTCTTAGATTTTTCGTAAGGGTTTCCTGATGATATTCTAAAATTTACACAAATACACACGCGTTAGTATAATAACTCATTTTAACATTAGCAATACCCTCCCCGAGACGGCATTCCAATGACTACGTCGGGCAGAACCACGACAGCCATTACAGAACCCTAGATCAATCAGGCAGCGTATCTAATACGTATCCAGGGGTTATAATACTTACAACGGAGCAGAACTTCGCTAATTCGGGGGGTATAATACCCGAGTATTATGCCTACTATTCAGAAATTGTGATTGAGAAATGAAAATGGGACGAACTGAAATGAAATCTGATGCGTTCTATTTATAGGTGCTGATCCTGACTCTCTCGCGGCCCGCGTAAGATAAGGCAAACTTTTACGCGGCCCGCGTCAACCCTGGGTCAATGAGTAGCTTAGCTGGGTCAGCATGTAGGTCCGCCGGGTGTTAGGCCACGTGGCCACACCGGGCTGCGCCACATCTTGGTCTCACGCGGCCGGCGTGAAGGTTGAGGTGGGGTTCACGCGGCCCGCCTCAGCTTAAGTTTCATATTTTTAATTTATTTTTAAATGTTATATTGTATTTCGGGCTCGGTTTTCACATACGGGTTGAAATTTGGAACATTTTGGGATATTTTAAAATATATTAGGGTGCCAGAAATATTATGAGGGTGTCGGTTTATTTAGGTTTGTTATATCCTCCCCACCTTGTTTTAGAGCTCGTCCTCGAGATCTACTGGAACAAGTGCGGATATTTCCTTTGCATTTCTGATTCAAGCTCCCATGTGTACTCAGGTCCTCTTTTGGAGTCCCACTTCACTTTGACCAGAATTAATCTCTTATGCTTGAGATTCTTGACTTTCATATCTTCAATTTGTAGATGCCTTTCTACAAACTTAAGTTGTTCATTTACCTCTATATCCTTAAGAGGTACCATTAGTGATTCATCGGCTAAGCATTTCTTGAGATTAGATACATGAAATACATCATGTATTCCTGCCATTTCCTCTGGCAGTTGTAGCTGGTAGGCTACAGGTCCTATTCTTTTAATAATCTCAAAAGGTCCAACATATCTGGGACTTAGCTTTCCCCGTTTGATGAATCTTATTACTCCTTTCCAAGGAGAGACTTTCAATAATACTTTATCTCCTATTTGAAATTCCAAGGGCTTGCGTCGGTTATCAGCATAGCTTTTCTGTTGATCACGTGCTGCTTTCAGTCGTTCCTTGACTTGAATAATCTTGTCGGTTGTTTCTTGCACTATCTCATGTCCAGATAGTTGCTTTTCCTTAATTTCCGCCCAACAGACTGGGGTTCGGCACTTTCGTCCATAAAGTGCTTCAAATGGTGCAGCATTGATACTTGTGTGATAACTGTTATTATAAGAAAATTCTATTAAAGGTAAGTGATCATCCCAATTACTTCCGAAATCAATTACACAAGCTCTAAGCATGTCTTCAATTGTCTGAATCGTTCTTTCACTTTGTCCGTCCGTTTGAGGATGATAAGTTGTGCTTAGATTTAACTTGGTTCCCATGACTTTTTGGAAACTTGACCAAAAATGAGAGGTAAATCGACTATCCCTATCAGAAACAATTGATAAAGGAATTCCATGTAAAGAAACAATTTCATTTACATATAATTTAGCTAACTGTTCCATACTGAAAGTTTCCTTCATTGGTAGGAAATGAGCTGACTTGGTTAGCCTATCTACAATCACCCAGATTGTATCATTGCTTTTCTTCGTTTTGGGTAATTTAGTAACAAAATCCATTGTTATCAATTCCCATTTCCACACTGGCATTTCTAACTGTTGTAACAAACCTGAGGGTTTCTGGTGCTCAGCTTTAACTTGCGAACAAGTTAAACATTTAGAAAGATAGGTTGCTATGTCCTTCTTTATTCCTATCCACCAGAAATTCTTTCTTAAATCTTGATACATCTTATCACTTCCTGGATGCATCGTATATTTAGACTTATGGGCTTCTTCTAATATATGATGACGTATGTTTCCTAATTTAGGTATCCACATTCTCTTTTCATGGAATCTCCAAATTCCATTTGTTCCTTGTTTTAATTCCTTAATCATACCTTTCAATTTTTCAGTATCATCCTTGATTACTGGTTCTTGTGCTTTTCTTATTTAATCATTTAAATCTACTTGCAGATTTAATTTAAGAGAACGTACCCTTTTTGGCTTTTCATGATACTTTCGGCTTAAAGCATCTGCCACTACATTTGCTTTTCCTTCGTGATACTGGATATCACAATCATAATCACTGAGCATCTCCATCCAGCGTCTTTGTCTCATATTCAACTCTTTTTGCCCGAAAACATACCTTAAACTCTTATGATCTGTGAATATGGTAAACTTACTACCATAAAGGTAATGTCTCCAAATCTTAAGGGCAAAAATTATAGCTCCTAGTTCTAAATCATGGGTTGAATAATTTTCTTCATGATTCTTAAGTTGTCTAGATGAGTAAGCTATAACCTTTTGGCGTTGCATCATCACGCATCCATAACCTGACTTAGAAGCGTCACAATAAATTACAAAATCTTCAGTTCCTTCTGGTAATGCTAGTATGGGTGTATGGGTTAATTTATGCTTAAGAATTCTAAATGCTTCTTCTTGTTTTGGTCCCCATTCAAATTTAATGGATTTACAGGTTAACTTAGTTAAGGGATTGGCTATTCTAGAGAAATCTTGAATAAATCTTCTATAATAACCGGCCAATCCTAAGAAACTTCTAACCTCGGTTGGTGATTCAGGGGTTTTCCAATTAGTAATAGCCTCGATTTTTGTTGGATCTACATGAATTCCTTCATGATTAACCAAATGTCCAAGAAATTGTACATGTTCTAACCAAAACTCGCACTTTGAAAATTTAGCGTAAAGCTTTTCTTTTCTTAATAAACTTAAAAGTGCGTGCAAATGCTTTGCATGATCTTCCTTATTTTTAGAGTAAATGAGAATATCATCTATGAAGACAATTATGAATTTATCCAAATATGGCTTACATATTCGGTTCATCATGTCCATAAATGCAGTTGGGGCATTGGTTAAACCAAATGGCATGACAGTAAATTCATAATGACCATACCTCGTTCTAAATGCGGTCTTAGGAATGTCCTCTTCCTGTACCTTTAATTGATGATATCCTGACCTTAAATTGATTTTAGAGAAAAATCGAGCTCCTTGCAGTTGATCGAACAGATCATTGATTCTCGGCAATGGGTACCGATTCTTAATCGTGACTTTGTTCAATTCACGGTAATCAATGCACATACGCATTGATCCGTCCTTCTTTTTAACAAATAATATCGGCGCTCCCCATGGCGACGAACTTGGTTGTATGAATCATTTTTCCAGCAATTCATCTAATTGTTTCTTCAATTCTTGCATTTCGGCGGGTGCCAAACGGTAAGGTGCTTTGGCAATCGGTGCTGTTTCTGGCAGTAGGTGAATTCTGAATTCAACTTCTCTGTCTGGTGGTAGTCCTGGCAATTCTTCTGGAAATACATCTGAAAATTGAGACACTACTGGGATGTCTTTTAGTTCTTTTCCTTTAGTGTTAGTGATTATGGAAATCAAATACACTATAGAACCTTTTCTCATATAACTTGCAGTTTTCATTACAGAGATGAATTTCGTAGATCTAGATGATTTATCTCCTTTAATTGTGATCGTTTTACCTTTTGGTGAATCTACTTGGATTGACTTTTGATCACATAAAATACTGGTTTTATTGGTTATTAACCAATCCATTCCTAAAACAACATCAAATCCTGCCAGATTCATTGGATAAAGATTTGCAATAAACTTTTGATTTAAAATTTCTATTCTTGCTGCTTTCAAGATTTCAGAAATCCTAACAGTTTCTCCATTAGCTGTCTCTACTAAGCATTCTTGTGGTAGTTTAGTTAATGACTGATTTAGAAGTTTGCAAAACGAAGTATTAATAAAACTTTGGTTTGCACCAGAGTCAAATAATACTTTAGCAAAAACATCATTAACTAAAAACGTACCAGCTATAACATCTGGAATCATCTTGGCTTCATCTGCAGTCAGAACAAATGCTCTAACATTTTTAGTGTTCTTGTTGTTCACAGCTGGAGCCAATTTTGGACAGTTTGGCTTGATATGACCTTGTTCTCCGCAATTGTAGCATACCCTGTTGTTGGCTTTCTTCCTGCAGTCTTCTTCCTTGTGACCTGATATTTTGCAGAAATTGCAATATATAGAGCATTTTCCAGAATGCTTCCTTTTGCAATGCTTGCAATAAGGTGCAGAGGTAGAACCCATATTTCTACGGTTGTAATTCCCAGAACGGAATTCTTGAGTAAGTCTTTGGGCTAGGTTTTTCCTCTGGTCTTCTTCTCTGGTACGGACTAATTCATCTGTCAAGGTGTTAGTTAGTTCCACAGCTTCTTCTATGGTTTGAGGTCTAGCTGCCTTGACTACATGTCTAATCTCTTCGATTAATCCCCAGATGTAACGGGAGATTAATACCGGCTCTGGTGATGCAAAGGTTGGTACTATTCTAGCATATTCAAAGAATAACTTAGTGTACCCCTTACTATCCACTCCATTCATCCTAAGATTTAGGAATTTGTTTGCTATATGTTCCTTTTCATTAGGAGGGCAGAATTTCATTTCTACCATATTCCTAAATTCTTCCCATTCCATATTGTAAACCTTATCACTTCCTCTTGATTGGAGGATAGTGTTCCACCATTCTAAGGCTGAGTTCTTAAACAAATTAGAAGCAAACATTATCTTGTCCTCTTCCGCACATTTACTTATTTTCAGAACAGCCTCAGTCTTTTCTATCCAGCGTAGAGCTGCAATGGGTTCTTCATTGCCCGAGAATTCTATCGGTTTACAGGACCAGAATTCTTTGTAAGAACAACCGTAAGACACGGTTCTTCTTCTTTTGGGAATGGGCGCTTGAAGTACAGGGCCATTGTTCACGCTGTGTTCTGGTTCAATTGGTCGCTTACTACTATGTTTACTTTTATTATTCGCTTCTTGAATCGTTTGTATAATAAATGGCATTGCATCTATAATTCCTTGTGCCACTATGTGTTGAACTGCACTATTATCCATTTGGTTTCCATTGTTATTGATGCTCGGATTCTCATTAACCACGTTAATGTTACTCTGGTTATCGTTATTCAGATTTCATTGATTTCCTTCATCGGCCATCTGAATTTTAAACATTTACCCCGTATTAATATTACAAAAGAATATTTCATATAGTCATTCACATGACACGCAATTTAGCCAAAAGCGTCGATCATTGCGACTTGTATTCTATTCATATACTATCATGCATCTATTACACACTAGTACTAAAATAAAAATTACAATACCAACTCAAATAGAATTACACTAATAGTAATAGGCATCCGTACACACATATTTTATTTTTATTTTATTATATTATTATTACTATTACCATCTCCTCTATCACATCACGGATATGGATTCATCCAAAAATCCATATTGCGCTCATCGTATTTCCATACGAGACGCTCTCCCACCTGTCTCATTCTCTCACTGCTTTCTAAAATTTCTTCCCCAAAAGTCCTAAGTTCTTGTACGTTTTCTGCACTCATTGGGGGTGCAAGTTCTAGGACTGGGTTCGGAATCTGGGGGGCGGGTTCCTGGTATGGGGGTGAAAGTGCCTGAAATCGGTAAGGATCTTCTAAGATTTCCCTAATATAATCGTCGTAGTAATAGGGATCTAAAGGGTCCATACCTGGGTAGGCTCCTATGTTCTGCATAGGCGTGTCTTCATGTATCGGGTAACGTTGCACATAGTCCCTAACGTCATCCCACCAGGGATCGTAATTTGGGTCTAGGGGGTTTGGTGCAGGTACCCTAGGTATTTCTTCCGGATTGAAGTCATGCATCTCTACTTGGTTTTCAGGGTTTTCTATCTCCATGGGTTGGCTATGGATTGGTGGTTGTGGTTGAGGTGCTATTATTTGCTCCAGATTCGGGTCAGCTGCAGTAGTGGCTAGGATGTGGATGTTGGCTATACCCCTATTTATCATATCCTAGGCATAGTTATCTGTCTCTCTCTTGGCTGCTGCTAGTACCCTCTGATCTTGCAACTTTTTCATACGCTTCCTACGCTCGTGTGCCCCTCTACAGAACCATCCCCTCTTTTTCTGAGGAAATGACTCTTCTGACTGAGCCTTAAACACAAAGATTCGTTCTTCCGTATCAGCAGAATACCCTGAGAGGGCAGGCTGAGAAGTGGAGGTGCCTTCGCTTCTAGGCGAACCAGAAAATTGACGATACGCGTCAGATGGTCCTTGGTCGCTCATACTGTAAACTAACAGATAGTCAAATAACACATAACATATAAATACAGTTATGCATGTATTCTCGTAATTTATTTCCTAACACAAAATTTAAAATTTAAGTGTCAGCAGAACACTTCTTTGGCTTAGACCAGTGGCTAGGCTCTGATACCACCTTCTGTCGCAACCCCCGATCCCTTATCTGTCCTGGGAACGGGCGGACGCGAACTCAGATTTTCGGTGGTATCAGTTGGTTAATTTGGCAGCGGAAATTACATCAGGACCGTAGTTAGGAAATGTTTATCAGAGTAGAACCACCATATTTGATATTAATAAACACAAGGGTAAAACCCAAGTTTCTTATTACAACACATTTATAGGGATAGACCCTATTTTATTGAATTTAAAATATCATCTTTTAGGTAACTTTTATAGCCACATTTTTCCCAAGCCTTAAGTGCTCTTCAGCTGGCTTTTTATTAATTAGCTGTCACATTGTGTTACCTGAAACGCGTTTTAAAAACATTTGTCAGTGGGAAATACTGGTGAGTGAATCTCAGTTTAATCAATAATTATTAATTTAATTTAAACTTAACAGTATTGAGGGCGATTACAATGTTTATATCTACCCAATTACTCATTCAGTACTGTCAATCCTGACTGGTGGGTCATATTACACATTGGCTAACTCTTCGTCCAATGGTAACGTTACTCACATTTTGTATACAAAACCCCAACATACCGGCAGTAATCGTAGAATTACAAAGACTCAATCACTGCTAAATTGCATTATAAAATAGTTAAGGTTTTGTAAAAACTGTTAACAAAAAGGAGATTACTCACATTGTTGTCTTAGATTTTTCGTAAGGGTTTCCTGGTGATAATCTAAAATTTACACAAATACACACGCGTTAGTATAATAACCCATTTTAACATTAGCAATACCCTCCCCGAGACGACATTCCAATGACTACGTCGGCCAGAACCACGACAGCCATTACGGAACCCTAGATCAATCGGGCAGCGTATCTAATATGTATCCAGGGGTTATAATACTTACAACGGAGCAGAACTTCGCTAATTAGGGGGTATAATACCCGAGTATTATGCCTACCATTCAGAAATTGTGATTGAGAAATGAAAATGGGACGAACTGAAATGAAATCTGATGCGTTCTATTTATAGGTGCTGATCCTGACTCTCTCGCTGCCCGCGTAAGATAAGGCAAAGCCTTACGCGGCCCGCGTCAACCCTGGGTCAACGAGTAGCTTAGCTGGGTCAGCATGTAGGTCCGCCGGGTGTTAGGCCACGTGGCCACACCGGGCTGCGCCACATCGTGGTCTCACGCGGCCCGCGTGAAGGTTGAGGTGGGGTTCACGCGGCCCGCCTCAGCTTAAGTTTCAGATTTTTAATTTATTTTTAAATGCTGTATTGTATTTCGGGTTCGGTTTTCATATACGGGTTGAAATTTGGAACATTTTGGGATATTTTAAAATATATTAGGGTGCCAGAAATATTATGAGAATGTCGGTTTATTTAGGATTGTTATAAAAGAAGCAAACAACAATGAAAAAATAAAAAAAGATTAAAAAACATTTAGAGATGCACTTTGTATAGAGTAAACACCTTGTAAAACATTATCAATCATCCTAAAGAATAACTTTTTTTTTGAACAACATCCTAAAGAATAACTAATACTGGTTTTATTTTATCAACAAAAATATTACGAAGAAAAAACAATTAATCTACGCAACCCAAAACTATGTTTCTAGTAGTCATTATAACGATAGTAACAACTAATTGATAAGAGAGTTATAACATATTACATTTTCAATGTTATTAATTTTTCTACGACTTTTAGTACGAAGATATAGGGATGAGAAAATTGTGTCAGGTACGGTATCAAATTTTCTGAACTGGAATATTTTTTGTATAAATTCGGTACCAACTTTTGACGTTTTCAGTACTGGTCCAATACCATTTTTTAGCTTCAAATATCGGTACCGGTATCTAACCGTACCGTACCATTGTATAAATTCGGTATCAACTTTTGACGTTTTCAGTATTGGTCCAATGCCATTTTTTAGCTTCAAATATCGGTACCGGTATCTAACCGTACCGTACCATACTATGTATTATCGGTATCAGTACCCATTTTTTGGATTTTCGGTAACGGTATCGGTTGGTACGGAGCTCATCCTAAGAAGGTTATGTGGTCATTTTACAATGAGGTGTTATTTTTCATACGTTGAAACCTATATAACTTTTAATAAAAATAAAGTTAGTTAAATCTATGAAAATAAGTAAATATCAATAATTGCAAATGTAACATGTCAACAACACAATTCAGATATTATTATTTTCTAAAAGAAAAAAATCGAACCACAAATTTTATCGAAGTGTGAGGGGCTGTTTGGCAACATCTGAACCAATAAGTGCTGAATGAATAAGAGGTCTGAATGGGTAAGAGGGTCTGAATGAGTAAGTGCTGAACCAGTAAAGTGTTGTTTGGTTCCATATCTGAATGACAGTGTAAAATGACATTTTTACCCCTACCCACAAAATAAACCCATTATAGAATTTTTTCTATAAAACCCTATCATCATCATCATCATCATTCATCAGTATTCATCACCACCCCCCCCCCCCCCACACCCCCTTCCCCTTTCTCTCCCTACCGATATGAGTTCTCCGCCACCGATCTGAGTTCTCCGCCACCGCCATCATCATCATCATCAACATCATCTCCGCCACCGCCATCATCGTCAATCGCCAGAGCTGAGTTCTCCGCCACCGCCATCATCGTCAATCGCCTCAATCGTCGCCATCATCATCATCATCTCTTGTTCGTTGTTGGAGTCGGAGCTCCGCCGCACCGCCGCCGTACATGGTGGTGGTCGGACAGAAGAAAGGGGAGAGGGTTTCAGGGGTGTGGGTGTCTAGCCGGACAGAAGAAAGGGGAGCCGGAATCACGGCTCCGGTCGCCGGGAATTCTGATTGAGAGAGAGGTACAGGGATGAGGGAGGGTGAAAGGGGGTAACACTTGTCTTTTTTTTCATTCAGCATGTTCTAGTTGCTGAATGATTCAGCACTGAATCATTAAGAGGTTTGCCATTAAGAGGCACAACCAAACAGCTAACCTCTGTCCGAATAAGAGGTCCAACCTCTTAATGATTCATTAAGAGGCTTGCCAAACAGCCCCTGAGAGTTCAAAAGATTGCTACCCATTTTCTCATAGAGTAAACTGTAATTTTACACCATGTGGTTAGGGGTGATTGGCACTCTTACCCCCCTAAGAAAATAATTGCAATTTTACCCCCCACTGTTTGCTGTTATGTTGCAACCTTACCCCCCGGCCTCAAATTTGTTGAGTAATCTGTTGACTATAACTTGAAATGACTATAATGCCCTTTCATATTACCCCTGTGTTTTGTGCACTATGTGATATTACCCCCTGCCACCACTGCCACCGCCATTCACCACCACAACCACCACTGCCACCTCCAGTCACCACCCTCAACCACCTCCAGCCACCACCCTCCATCAAAAACAAACACTAAATACCACCTCAAAACACTTAGAACAAACCTGGAATCAAATGAGAAATTTATCACACAAGTCGGTGGAGACGTAGCTGATTTTCAAGCGACAAGCTTGGTTTCTTCTTTCTTCTCGTACATCCTCAATATGCGGAGCTTCGATGAGTCGATTTGGTCGTTTTAACTCAGTATAAGGATCTATAAAACAAGAAAGCATTCATTATTATTATTATTATTATTATTATTATTATTATTATTATTATTATATAACAAGAAGGCTATGGAAGCGTTAAAATGGTAAATTAGTTACCTTTGTATCTGTTGTACAATTCCTCTAAGTGGCGTGTATCTGTGAATGATTTAGCATGAGGCTGGCTGTAAAAGATATCAAATGCACCATCAAGATGCCAATCGCTAGACTTTAAAGCCTGGAGAGCAACTTTTTCACTGTGTGTATTCAGGAGACGTGAATAAAAAATTAAAAGATGCTAGCTAGTATTATTCCATCAAGAAAAGAAAAGATAGGTAATGGTAATTGGTTTTGGTTTTGGTTTTGGCTGAATATGAATGAAGTAATAAGAAAAATGGTGAGACCTTGCTCCAGCGATTGTCATGAATTGTTGGACTTTGTCACGATGCCCTCTGCCCAGTTTGTTCTGTCACCAACCAACCAACCAAAGTGAAAGATAATAATAAGATTCATATGCCCAGAACCATCTAGCAGTTAAATTTTGAAATTATATTACTTGAATTGAATTAAATTGAATGGAAAGGATGCATTTTCTTTACAAAACCAACAACACCTAGCCTAGGGATGCAGATTCGTTTTTTAAGGGCCATTTTAGCTGACTCAGCAGCAGCTTCGGTTTGGCTGGAGGTGGTTGTGGTGGTGGCTGGAGGTGGCAGTGGTGGCAGTCGTTGGAGAAGATGACCGGAGTTGCAGGTTTCCGGTGACGGAAGTAGTGGTGGTGTTATATATGCAAGGGATATATATGCAAGGGTAATATCACAGAGTGCACAAAACACAGGGGGTAATATGAAAGGGCATTATAGGCATTTCAAGTTATAGTTAACAGATTAGTCAACAAATTTGAGGCCGGGGGGTAAGGTTGCAACATAACAGCAAACAGTGGGGGGTAAAATTGCAATTATTTCCTTACGGGGGTAAGGATGCTAATCACCCCTAACCACAGAGTGTAAAATTGCAGTTTACTCTTTCTCATATGATCAAGTTTTTACATCATAAATAAAACTAAAAGCCATTTATACCCTATTTCATGTACTAAAAGCCAATTATACCCTATTTCATGTTCACACTTGCTTTTCAAAAAGGGGGTGCCGGAAACATTACTCAAACACATTTACTTACTTTTATTTATTTAAATATGGAAGAAAACAAAATAAGGTTAGTAGTCATCTATAAAATATTAAAAATATAAAACCTAATCTTTTAACTATGCTTTAATATCTTTTGTTTTAAAAAAGTATCAAACCCATTATCGAGCCTTTTAGTTAAGTGATAGGACTATGACTTTCTAAACGAAAGGTAATGAGTTAGAGTCTCATCCCGGATAAATTTTGTTTTGGGTTAAGCGATTCAATTTTTCTAGTTGTGGGTTTCCTTCTGAGAGGGTGTGTCGGGTAATCACATAACGTTATTCGGGTGGAATTGTGATCCGTTTGTCATAGTTATCTCGGGTGTTCGAGCCTTTGTTAATAAAAATAAATAAATAAATTCAAACCCCCAAATATATAAAATACAAGGATATTAATGACGCATAGAATTTAGAAAACAATCATTAAATTTTGTTGTCAAGCACATGTTAAATACACACACATTAAAGGTCAAAATAATAAACTAATACCACACGAAAAAGAAAACAATTATATAATATAAATATAAAACAAAAAAAATAAAACAGCTTGAATTTAAATTTGTATATACTATATAGATAGAGATGTTCTTGAAAGCTAATCCAGAAAGAAGGTTTTCTTCTTTCTCTCCAAAATCTTTTCTTCAAGTAAGTCACTCCTTAGGTTTGTAACTTTGTATAAATCCTTATTATTCTACATTATATTTTTAAATATTCATAATTAAAAAGATATTATTTTTAACAGAATTTGACAAGATGGAACATGAACAACTTGAAACAACTTCTTCATCTCCAATGAGATCAAATATCAAAGGGGAAATCAAGCAATCAGGAGCCTCCAAATTCCCCTTAACTTTTCTTCAAATGGCGGGTGCATCCGGCGTCGTTTTGTTCTTTGCCGTTGGTCTCACCGGAGTTTACCTAACCTTGCCGGAATCTGATTATAGTTTTCTTAAGCTTCCAAGAACTATTGAAGATCTTCATATTCTCAGGTGTGAAATTACCAACATACCCTTTGGTTACTTCTTGTTAAAGATTGGATCTTTTGTGTTTTTGGATAATGGGATTTACTTGAAATTTGATTTTTTTGTTGTTGTTGTTGTTGTTGTTGTTGTTTGTGTTAATGACTAATGAGTTTGACCATTTGAACAAATTCGACTATCGATTGAACAAATCGGACCAGAGATGATGAGAACATCTTATATTATTTATAGTGTTTAAGTTTAAATAATATCTATAAATATTTTTTAATACTTTTTAAATAGTAAATATGTTGCATAGGTGATGATGCGCGCTTCGCGCATTGGCTTTTAAGATCAAAATGCATCGGAGCGCCACACTTTTAAAACTAATGCCGTGAGCTCCTTGTGGGCAAAACGAACAATATTTGATTTATAAAAGGGGTCAGATGTTATAGATTATCTAACTTCAGTGATTTATCTGCAGAGATCATCTGGAGAATTACACGAGTGACTACACGCTACAGGTTCTCGTAGGTTACTGCACGGTTTACATCTTTATGCAAACGTTTATGATCCCAGGAACCGTGTTTATGTCATTGCTAGCGGGATCCCTCTTCGGAGTATTAAAAGGTGTAGCCTTGGTGGTCTTTGCAGCCACCGTGCATCGTCATGCTACTTTTTATCTAATTTAATTGGGCGGCCCCTTATCAATTCGCTTTGGCCCGATAAACTTGTTTTCTTCCAAGATCAGGTGAGAGTCGCTGGCAGTATGATCAGTTAGCCCGACCCGTTAAGCTTGTATATTTTTTACTTATTTTGTTGATTCACTCAGGTGGCTAAAAGGCGAGGCGGGCTGCTGAATTACATGCTTTTCCTAAGGTTGACACCAACGTTGCCAAACACGTTTATTAACGTTGCGTCGCCAATCGTTAACGTGCCGTATCATATTTTCTTCTTGGCGACTTCAATCGGGCTCATTCCAGCAGCTTATTTAACCGTCAGGGTACTTTTCTTTACCTATTTTTTATAAATTTGAAAGATTTATTTAAATTATGTTTATATATATCATTTTATCTATCAGGCTGGAATAGCTCTTGGTGAACTACGGTCGATTGGCGACTTGTATGACATACAATCAATAGGGACCTTGTTTCTCATAGGGCTTGCGTCGATTACGCCTACACTGATGACGAAGAAGAACAGACCATAGAGTTTAGTTGTACAGATGTAGCATCAACGTTGGATCGAGCTCGGGTTATGTTAGCCTCGGGGCTGTGAAGGAATCTGTTAAATGTTTTTGTTTTATGTTCTTATGTAATGATGTTAAATTTGAATTTGTTAGTTTGTATGTGAAAGACCTTTAGATCTTCAGGTGTCAATAAATTTGAATCATAGATGCAAGTCTTGTGTTCATAGGATCATGGCTGTTTCAAATGACAAACTGAACCAAAAAGCAGCAAAAAGGTAGATCTAGACATGCTGGTTGTGCTAGTATAACATGACATGACCTGACACGAAGTTAATACAGGTCTAGGTCACAAACGAGTCAACACGTTAATGTCACAATTAAAAATGCGTCTTAACTCTTAAGTGGGTTCAACCAACCTGACCTGCTTATGACACGAATAACGTGTATAACTAACTAATCATGTTGAACGAGTTAACAGGTCGACACAACAGGTTTAGAAACATGTATGTTTTGGTGTTTAAGTAAATGACATGTTTTTTGGCCGATTTGAACACAACCGGAATATACTAAAACAAGTCTTTGAACCTATTACCATACAGCAACAAACAGACCTATCTAAACTTAAAACAAGCAATAAGCCAATCCAAACAAAGTTTACACGACGTTTGCTCGCTATAACATATTACCATACACCAACAAACAGACCTATCTAAACTTCCTAGGTTTCTTGTTTCGACTACTACTCTGCGGTGTACGGTTTTCTGGCTTGCGTTTCACACCTCCACTGCCGCCATCACCGCCAGTTCTAGCTGCGTTTGCTGCCGCCTTTCTAGCAGCAACCGCAGGCCTTTTTTCTGACCGCACTTTTCGCTTCACTGTTTTTTCACTTCCTGATTCACTCCTGCCAGGTTTAGTTACTCTTGTAGCAAACTTCTTCTGGCCGCCGGATTTGGTGGCACGGATTCCCTGGTACGAGGTGCTGCCGCTTACAGCCGCCTTCTTAGAAGAACCGTAATTGTCGGGGGTTGATGGTTCCTTCCGTTTAGAAGGTGTTGAGTTCGAGTTTGTTTTCGTGGCATGAGATAACCTTAACTCCCTGTCCCGAATCTTCAGTTTGTGTTTTCTAACAACCGTATTTGCTGCATCCTGCAAAATATACGAGACTTTATATATTGATTATAGATGATGAAGAGTAATGAACAATTAGAAAAATATAAAAGTGCATATAATTATACATACCCTTGTTGTAAACAAGACATACGCAATGCCCTTTCCCATGCTCGTACCGGGATCTCTAACGACTCGAATTGCCTCGATGCAGTCTTTCAAATTACTAAAACTGGTAAACAACTGATAAAGTTCTTCGTCCTAAAAATAACAAAAAAAATGTATCATAATTAGTGAATGGGTTCTTCTTATGAATGGGTTGATTGGGTTATAGTTTGTCTTTAACGGGTCAAATGGGTAAAATAAAATTAATAGTCAAAGACTAAAGGAGAGAATCAAAAGTATCCCGAATGACTATTTTTAATATATACAAATTTGTGATAGCCAATCCATAACGGATCCGGTTGGAGTGCAAAAAATCCAAGTCCGTAGACCCGCGACCTGGCCCGAATGGAGCATGCATGGCTCAACCTAATTCTGTCATCTTTTCAAGACATGGCAGTGCATACCCACGTTCCCATGTTAATCTAAAAACAGTCCGCTATTTTTTTTAGTTTAATTTGCATCCTTTACATAGTTGTACTCTTTGCATTGTGGCTAGTACTTTTAGTTCCCATTTCCCCTAAAGACTAGGACATAGTTAGTGGTTAGTTTTTTTTGTGTGTTTCTTTCCTGTAAGTATGGGTTCGACGGTAATGAAAAAGGGCAGTTTTTTTGATGATGAAATTTCTTGTGTTAATTATCTCATCATGAGATTCTCATGTGTATGGGTTAATTAATTCGTCTATGCTAGCTCAACCGTGGCGCGTTGGGTGGTGTTCTTAGACACGATATCTTAACTGGAGTGGTGTATCTGTATCTTCGGTTGGACACCGCAGCCCTACCGTTTCATTTGGTGGTGAATCTGTATCCAAACGAACCGTAGAACTATCTTTTATTTTACCGTTTGATTTGAACCGGTGATTTGGGGTTTTACTCCTATCAGATTGTGCTGAGTATATTGATTTAGGAGGTTGTATACTCTATGTTGTCAAAGACGTAAGGCGCAGGCGAGGCGCATCGGCCTCGCCTAGAGCCTAGGCGCAAGGCGCAAAAAAAGCGTGGGCTTTTTTAAGAAAAGCGCACATAGAGAAAAAAAATATAAAAAATATGTTATGCTTTGAAAATAAATAAGATTCCACATATAAAATAAAAAAAAAAAAACTATTATATATGCCATTTAAGATCATGTAGCTAATAGTTAGTAGCAAAAGTTTAGGACTTATATGTTGGAAGTTTTGGGTGTGAATGAAAGTCTAAAAAGGTGGCAAAAAATGAGTTTCTGAACTGAAATTTGGTTGAACTTGTGCGTGCCCTAAGCTACCACCAGGCGCTATAGGCTCGCCTCGCTGCGCCCGAGCGCCTAGGCGCGCGCCTTTTGCGCTTTTGACAACTATGAGCACAATATGTTAGTTTATAATGATATAAATTTGCGGTTATATCGAAACACTAATACAAAATTTTGAACAAAAAGCGATTCAACCCAACTCGGCCCACTTCAACCAGTATACAAGCTACTTGTTTTGACATGAACCCATTATGACACCTCAGTACGTATTGAAAACTTATGCGAAAGAAATGTACCTTGACATCAAATGGAAGATTACCAATAAAAACAGTCCTTTTGGTGTCATAAAGAGGAGCATTTTCTCCCTTCAATTTCTTGCGAGGTGGACAAGCTCTGTCTACATGTATATGATTTCCGCCCACCTTCATAACAACACCCAACATTGAAAACTATTAGATTACTTGCATTTTAGTATTATATATGTTTATAAAAATTATAAGCTAAACTGTATATGAGATTATGCCATTTTCCATGAAAATATGAAATTTGATGTTTTTGGTCTCACACCAGAAAACCTATGCAATATACACAAGTCCTGCCCGAAACAATCTCTATATTCATGTTAATTTAAGTACTAGACTATAGCTTGTTTTATGCAAAAATATATATGTAAACAAAAAAATCGTACATATAACTGTTGGTTTAAAAAGACGTGCCAGATGCACGAGACACTGAGGAAAACGATTGGGGGCAATAAGGTGTGCCTTGTGTAGTTCTGGTTCAAATTGATCAAAGTTCGGGTCTGTAGTAAGAGGTTTATATGTAAAAACAACCTAAGGGATGAAAGAATTACTTGATAAATTGGTCTTTATGTAAAACAAATGAGAGATATGCAGCTTTTGGTTGTAAATAAAGTTGTTTTAATTATACATAAACCCGCACCTCAGCTTTTAAGACCAAAATGCCTTGCAGCACCTCGCGTTTTTTAAACCAAGATATAATTACAATTTGTCACAAATCGAAATCTTGTTTGCATTCTCTATAGTATTACCCAAGTTCATACTGATAAGTAATAATAACTTCCTAAACCGAAATAAAAGCATAAACTTTCAAGAAAGCAACTTACAACTGCCATGTTATGTGACAAAGAAGCTTGGGCAGAATCCTCCGTCTTAAAAACTATGTACGCATTAACCCTGCATTCACCATAACAAACACAAATCAATAATAAAAAACCATGTGGGATTCGGCTTGAATAGCATCATGACCGTTAAACTGATTTAGCAAACCATAACAAACACAAATCAATAATAAAAAACCATGTGGGATTCGGCTTGAATAGCATCATGACCGTTAAACTGATTTAGCAAACCATAACAAACACAAATCAATAATAAAAAACCATGTGGGATTCGGCTTGAATAGCATCATGACCGTTAAACTGATTTAGCAAACCATAACAAACATCATCATCATCATACTCAGTAAATCCCACCAATAGCAAAGCAAAGGTAGGGTCTGAGGAGGGTAAGATGTAGACAGCCTTACCTCTACCCCGTAGAAATAGAGAGGCTGCTTCCAATGAGACCCCCGGCTCGATAGTAGTTTTGCATCAAGCCTTGGACATAAGGCACATAACACTCAGCAATTGGGACAAAGACCGATTAGTGCATGTACCCTTTTGTCTTTCAGCTATCAACGCCACCACATGATGCATGATTAACCGTCCTCAGCTTTTAACGTTATTTTCACGAAATTAGTAAAACCATAACAAACACAAATCAATAATAAGAAACCGATTCAGTTTACACATATAACCTGTCAACAGCATCATTGATCTGCTTCTTGATAATAGCACCCTTCCTCGGTGTCTTGTCCTGTAAAAAAAACAACTCAAACAAGTAAAACACACATTCTATACGATCCATATTAATGCAAATTCAATAAAATTCAAACATATTCAAACAAACCCACATCTAATATAGGAACAGACCGAATCCTAACAGACTCGATCTCCCCGAACCGATCAAACTCCTTCAACAACGCCTTCTTCTTCACCTTCAAAGGCAAATTTCCAACAAACACAGTTCTCAACAGCTTTTCTTCATCATCAAACCCTTCTTTAGCAACAAGCTCTTCTTTATCCACTTCCTTCCTCTTCCCCCCAATTTTCCCTTTCACCCCCTCATCTTTAACTAATTCCAATTCCACCCCTCCATATTTTCTTTCCTCATACTCTGCTTCAACCTCTGCCCTCTTCCTCTTCTTCTTCTTCCGCTTGTTATCATCTTCCTCATCAATTACTAACCTTTTTAAACTTTCTGAAACGACACCGTTTTCCAATTTCGATTTCTTGACTTCCAATTCGATGTCTGAATCATCTTGATCAATCCTTTGTTTGTCTTTTCTTTTTCGTTTGCTTAATAGTTTATTGGGTGAATTGGGGATCTGGGTGTGGTCTTTTTGGGGGCTATCGATATCTAATTGAAGAATTTGTTGGAGTTTTTGAGATTCGTTGGTGGGTTTGGTTCGAAAGGGGTTGGAATCTGAGAAGATTGAAACAGAGGATGGGTCGTTTGGTTCTTGAATGTTGGTGGTTCCGAAAAGGGTTTTGAATATGTTGTTTGAAGGTGGAGAATTGGGGGTTTCTGGTTTGGATTCTTTGGGTTTCTTCCCCATTTGTGAATGTGGTGGATTGGTTTGAGATCTTGACTAAAACCCTAAATTTGTGGGGTGGTGTTAACTAGCCTAGGGTAATAATCCAGCACCAGCAATGTCTTACGTTACGTTACTTTACTTGCTCGCCTAAAGATGAAAAAAAAAAAAAAAACGATTAAATTACCGAAACCCAAATAGGCTTTGATACGTGGGCATCATGTTTTGATTTACACATTATGTTTTTTATTGTTTTGGTACGAAAAACAACAAACATCTCAATAATGAATTTTAGGCATGAAATTTAAAATACAACTAAAATACACTACTTAACGTTCTTGACATGATGTTTTAAGTTTTAAGTCTATAATTCATTGTATTGTGTCTTAAATTATTATGTTCGGTGTATTTCTTGCTAAAACAACCCAAAACATCATGCCTAAGTCCAAAACATGATGTCTACATATCAAATTCTGTGTCTTCTCACACTTCTTATTTTTACAAGAACCTAAACCTACCAAAATATATATTCGAAAAATTTTAATATTTGTTTTTCATTTCTGTTTAACAATTGTCTAGTAATGTTTTAGTCTAGTAACTTTGCTACAGAGATAATGAAATTTTCTTTTATAACATGTATTTTAATAATATTATTTATATTTATATGCTACAAAATACAAAATTATCTAAGATTAATATCATGAAACTTACATGTTTTAGATATTTATATGCTACAAAATACAAAATTATCTAAGATTAATATCATGAAACTTACATGTTTTGGATAGTTCAAACATTAGTGATAATGATATGTATGTAATTTTTCGTATTTTAAACATTTTAGATGTTAAGAACATGTAATATATAGAAATTAGGACGGAAAGAACAAATATGTTCAAAAATCACAACATATACTTTTGAAAAACTAAATGGTTATATATGATACCCAACACGTATTA
Source organism: Helianthus tuberosus (assembly GCA_030545235.1). Classification (NCBI taxonomy): domain Eukaryota; kingdom Viridiplantae; phylum Streptophyta; class Magnoliopsida; order Asterales; family Asteraceae; genus Helianthus; species Helianthus tuberosus. Next base: position 27,109,373 of record CM060391.1, on the reverse strand, counting down.
GGCCACGTATGAGACGTGGTTTTACAATCGAGTATAGGACTAATATTACTCATACTCGACTCATTGTCATCTCTACTCACCTAGTGACTACAACAACCAAATCATTTGAAACCAGTATCCTAACATGTATGAAAGTACTTCTACAAGTCTCATGGGTATGACACAATATGGATTTAGTGATATCGGCCTGATCACTTAAAGAATACTCATTTTCTTGAATCTTACTTGAAAACATTATATCTATTTTCCTTAATATTTGGGTAATAGATTCATCTAACAACACAGTTACTTTCTAGTTTCTATATTTCTAAGTATTATTAAGTAATCAAAACTAGTATTAAGCTCCCCTCCTCGCTGCGTTGCGGTGGAAGTGTAAAACCGTGACAAATAGCACCAATGTCACAGCACCGCCAGCAACCATTAACACTGAAGTTGCGGTGTGTTGATGCGGATAAATTATACCTAAACGTAAAACATAGAAAATAATAACTAAGTTGATTTAGGACCCATGCGTTTCGACGAACCTATCAAACGGGAAGAAATATACGACATAAAAACGTTGAACCACACACGCACGTTGTATCAGTTAACTTGTAATATTTAGAACGAAGCGTAAAATAAAACGTAAACACGTTGAAACACACGATACCGAGAGGTAATGAGTAATTAATACCTCGCAAAATCTAGAACAAAAACGTAAAACGAAAATTATGCAAAATATGAAAAGTATAAGGGACTAAAGTTGAAAGTAAAAAGTTGTGAGATTAAATTGGAAAAGATAAAAAACTTTTAAGTTAAAAGTAAAAAACTAAAGTAGTTATGGGTCAAAAATGTAATATATAATTTTTTTTTTTTTTGAAAACCTCCCTGTGCATAATTGCATAGAGTACAATTCTATATGCACCAAAGTATTGCTAATTTATAATAGGTAAATAGTAGGAAATGTACTTAGAAATCTCAGCTAGTAATTTTTAACAAGCTAACGGGTATACGCGATATCGAGAGGTAATGAGTAATTAGTACAGGACATGTACGACATACGATTTTACAATCTGGTATGGACTAAAATCACTAATACATGTCCCATTATTATTCATATTATTAAGAAATGTTTAGAGTTAAATGCTTGGTTGGTCCCTGTGGTTTGCAAAAAATTCAAACTTGGTCCTAGTGGTTTACTAATTACACGCGTAGTCCCAAAAGTTGTCAAAAATGCACTCGGTTGGTCCCCAGCCCTAACCTCTGTTAAATTTCTCAGTTAACTATGTGTGAAATGACTATATTACCCTTGAACAATTAAAAGAAATAAAACCCACCATCTTCTTCATCCCATCCCCTGTTCTTACCCCTCTCTTTAAAACCCACCATCTCCACCTTCAATCCATCACCACCAACTCCAACTCCACCTCCACCTCCACCTCCACCGTCACCTTCAACCCAGCCAACCTCCACCCTTTCAGCTCCGGCTTCTTCATACCTGTTACCACTAGAAAAAACCCTAATTCTCAGCTCCGGCTTCTTCATACCTGTTACCACTAGAAAAAACCCTAATTCACACCTAATTTAGTTTTCTATTGTCTTAAACACCCTGCAATTAATGGATAACTTAGCCCTTAATGCTTCTTCTCAAAAACCAGTTTTGGGTTTTACAGCAAAACCCTCGAACTGATGCTATAATCTCCAACAAACCATTGTTTTGTTCCTTCAAAATCCCCAAAAGAAGTGGTTCAATCTTCAGTTCCAAATCTTCAAATTCAATTTCAACCCCACGAGCAATCAGCAAATCAAATGGTAATTCTTTGTCTTTTTTTGTTGTTTATGAATTGGTTTTTGTAGTTGTATTTGCATGTGAACTTGAAAAAGATCCAGTTACTGTTTTTTGGGATGTTAAGAATTATACTTTTTCAGTCCAAAGATTGGAACTTCAAGAGAATTATACTAGTTTTGACTCTATAAGTCAATGTGTGGAACTGAGTATGAATAAATGTTGAGAAAGATCCAATTAGCTTATCTGGGTTGTCAAGAATTATACCTTTTTTACTTTAAAAATAAATACTTTGTTATAATTTTAATAAAGAATGGAAACTGGATTACAGTTTATTACCACGTTTGACTTTATAAGTCAATGAACCTGCTTGTGCTATTCTGTTTAGACATGTTAAGTATTATGAGACTTTATATTATTTACTTTCTTTGAATCAAGATTTTTAATTTGTGTATGTTTGCTACCTGTGTGTATAGAAGCAGATAGTATGGGGAAGGATTGTTTTGCTAGAATTTCATCTTCAAGCGATCAACATACATCGTCAGTTGGTGCAACACCACAAATAGCAGTGCCACCCCCATCTTCACAAGTGTAAATACATGCCCGATATCTTATTTCAGTTATTCTTGTTTCGTTTTTATAAAATGTGAAGTCACTGTCATCTAATCTCAAATTTGGGGAAATATAATTAAAACAATAACAGTGAAATTAGAGTTGACTGATGAAAGATTATCAACTCGAACTTAAATCTACAAAACAAAATAAATCCACATCGTAGTCTGTAAAACGTAATATTCAATAAAATAAACAGAAATTCGATTTCAGTTGTAACGGACCGTTGAAATTGCAGACAGATCGAGAAAACGATCGGTGAAGCTGAGCAAGTATATCCTCACAACTAGAACCTGATCAATCTGTGCAAATTGTTCTTTCTTCTGCAGATCGATAGTTGAACAATGTCAGTTCAATCGCCTGGGTTGAAGGTGACGGTGGAGGTGGAGGTGGAGGTGGTGGTGATGGATTGAAGGTGGAGATGGTGGGTTTTAAAGAGAGGGGTAAGAACAGGGGATGGGATGAAGAAGATGGTGGGTTTTATTTCTTTTAATTGTTCAAGGGTAATATAGTCATTTTACACATAGTTAACTGAGAAATTTAACAGAGGTTAGGGCTGGGGACCAACCGAGTGCATTTTTGACAACTTTTGGGACCACGCGTGTAATTAGTAAATCACTAGGACCAAGTTTGAAATTTTTGCAAACCATAGGGACCAACCAAGCATTTAACTCAAATGTTTATCTCTTCTATGGGTTTTTAATCAAAGATCCAGTTTATGAAATTATCATTATGTAAGTTTGTTATATTTTTCCCTTAATACTTTTAATACTAAATGCATATCATAAATACAGTAAAAATAATTTTAACTTGAAATCAAGATACAAAATTTCCGTAATTAAAATTTCAAGTGTATTAATAATTACTAGTGGGGTGCCCGCGCGATGCGGCGGGTTACCATTACAAGCGCAGATTCATACAAAAAAAAGTTTGGCAAGATGTAGATCGAGGAATGATGGGGAGGGTAAGCATGGGTTAAGCGTTAACACTGAGGTAAAAACTATGAGTGAGTTAAAATATCTAAATCACGCAAGTATCATGAAATATCACTGATTTACAGAAAAAAATAAGAAAACCAACTTTGAATTAGCAATTCTCTCTTTCTACTTGCCAACTGCTATAAAAATTTAGATATACAACACAGTTTCAAAAGAACTAAGCAGATCAGCTTTTGTAAGAGCCTATTATGTGTAACACCTCGCAAATTTCGGGTTAAATATTAAAACGACACGTGTCATATAAGACAAAAACGCGTTGAAAACCCGGATTTAATATAGATGTTTCGGTAGGATTTAAAGTGGCGTCATGTTAAATCGTTACCTCTGAACGACCTCAATTATAAATCCCAAGACCCGATATAATAATTTACACATCTATTACACTCTCAATTCAGAAGTTGGGTTCACAATAATGGATGTTGAAAAGCATGATTTAATCTCATGAAGAAAAGCAATGGTAAACCGATGTTTTCGGATCTTGTATATGCAATCAATTGAAACAAAGGTTAATGGTAGGGTATGTTCAGCATATAGACACTTATTGGAGGCCCCCTACTGATAAAACAAGTCGTTTGTACCCGGTTGCCCTTTCGAAACACCAACAAACAACAAAATCAAAAATCTGATCTGCAGTAGGGCGTCGCGTAGCGCGACGGCCCCTCGCGCTACGCGAGGGGTGCCCAGCGACAGAACTACCTGCTATCGGCTGTTGTGTGCAATTGTGACCCTCTTGGCCGGTTTTTCTTGCATGTGAAGGACCCTTAGACTCCCCTACATGCTAGAGACATGTGTTTATCATTTGTGGCTGATCATAGACCCTTGTGTCAATACTTTGTGGTGTGTAAACCCATTATATAAAGACCCATTCATGTCACAAACATTCCTCACATCAATTGCAAACAATCTGATCATTTGAGGAGCCTTCAAAGCTGATACAAAGCATCCCTAATCATCATTAAACACTTGTAAGTCTATTAGTCCTTTCTTAATTATGTTTAGCTTAGTAAATAGCTTAAAAGTCAACATATCGTAATAAACGGTTGACTTCGGAATTAGTTAGCGATAGCTCAGTCGTATGTCAAATTAAAAGTACCGTTAGATAGGTAATTACATGGGTATTAAACCCTTATAAGGGCACGTACCGAATCCAGACCTAACTAGGTCGTTTGTCGGGTCAAACGTTGACCGAAAAAGTCAACAGAAATGCCATTTATGATTTAACGCGTGATTAGCAATCCGTGAGGCGTGTAACCTGTTCTAACCTTAATATAACATGGTAATAAGTATAAAAAATTGTTTACGCTTGCCCGACTCGACAAATTTCTATTTAAACCCGGTTCGGAACCGAAAGGCGCAAAACCTTGACTTTTGCTTTGACTTCGGTTCTGACCCGTTTTAGTTTGATTCGAAGATTCCTTAGTGCTCCATTAGAGTAGGGTTGCTTGATAGTATAAGTCTCTGTACTTGTTTCGTTGATTATCCGATGCATGCACACGTTTCCGTTAATCGCTTAAATTGGACCATAATGCCCTTATGACCATACAACGAGAATTTTGAAAATGTGGAAGTACAATAATCTTAGTTACTGATTATTTAGCATGTACGTAAATTTTCACGTCAATCGGAAGCCTAGATTAGGAGATATGCGCATTAGCGTAAATATTAAGCTTTTTATTAATTAAAAGGCGCGATTAGCGCATAGCCTATCTAAACCCGATTTTCGGTACCAAAACTTTTACCCACTGATGATAAATAATATTTTGGGATTTTTGAAGATTTTTAATTATTTTTAAACTGATCTTAAGCTAGGCTTATCGCATTGATTCGGTTAATACCGAATATGCCCTTTTAGGCCATAAACCGAGTTTTACGAATCCGTTTGATACCAATCCAATTGCCACTGATTTTAAATAATAAATAGAGTGTTTTGAGCCTGTTTTGCTGATCAGAAAACTCAGGATGGTATTTTAAACCGTACGTCGCTTAAAACGGCTTCATACGCGTATTAAACGCATAATTTGGGTTTAAAACCATTTTGGGAAATGAGACTCTTCACCAACTGTTGTGGTCTGTTAAAATTAATAATTTTGCTGATTAAATCAGACCCGTATCTCAGAAGTATTATAAATCTCTTTTATAACCCTTAAAATGACCAAAATACCCCTACGGGGCATATTTAGAGATTAAACTCGTTATGGGCATTATGGAAGATATCATAATGATATCACAACATATTTAAAGCGTATTAACTTAGGAAACCTGTTCGCGACCCTTTCGGTTACCCGTTATGCATTATACGCGTTCGGTTCGGTTTATGTAACTAGTTTGCATAAACTAGCCGAAACGGGTCAAACGATATCATTTTTATCCCAAAATCCAGAATGTGAATAGTAAACCCATATTAAACAAGTCCTCAAACTTGTCGGGTCTAAATCACATTCTATCCGGTCTTCGCTTAATCGTGCGTACGAACCGTATCGTTAAAACTGACCGGTCTAAGCTTAAGCTTAATTAAAGACCCGTTAGTATTCTAATAGGTTATATTAAACCTCCGTTCCAGATTAGGAGAACCAGTAAAAGCTATCTGCAATTTATTCGATTAAGGATTTATACTTGCAAAGGTAAATACTTTTAACTTATTTTCCCTATACGGGCTTGGGTTACGGTACATAGCGTACCGCTTGATCGGGCATCAAATCTCCACGCTTAGTGGGTAGTTGAATAATTTGATCGGCTCGTTTAAACAGTCTTGTTTACTTTACAGCCTTTGGGGGGTTAATGACCATGTCCCGGATATCCTCGGCATTATCTTACGAGATGGCCACGACCTGAGCACGGGGTGTAGGCGTACACCTGTCAGTGTATAACTCTAGAATTGTGGTGTGTCAATTGATCTTTAACCCGGATACGTTCCGGGCTACTGAACGCATAAGTAACATGTAAATCGTTCTCAAGATTATAATATTAAATAATTCTCCCAAGTTAAAAAGATTAATTTTGCCTCTGTGCATTTAATCAATGTGTCAAGATATTTTGTGCCACGTGCATTCAAAACAATTTACAAACTCTTTTTCCAAAATGAGTCAGTTGAATGTATTTACCAGTGTAAACTGACGTATTTTCCAAAGAGGCTAAATGCAGGTACTATACGAAATTGGCTGGATATGTCTCCTTAGCATCAATAGAAGTCTCGCAAGCTTAAGCTGCCTAAAAGTCTGTTGAACTATTGTTTCCATTTTATGTTCGATCCTTCTGTGGATAAACTTCCGAATATTGTGATAATTGATATTACAATAATAAATTCGGTTGTATTATATTTTCAATTGCTTCCGCTGTGCTTAATAATATTGTGTTGTTTGACTATTATGTTGCCAACCATGACGTCACGATACTCCCCACCGGGCCCACCGGTGACACGTGGAAATCGGGGTGTGACAGGTTGGTATCAGAGCCAACACTGAGTGAATTAAACACTAGCCTTAGTGTTTAATCTCAGTTACACAATTGCGCATATCTAAACCTTCTGAGTCTAGACTTAACTTAGGAATATTCTCAATCCTAATCTTGAAATTTTACTTCCAAATTTTTATTGGATACGTCGCCAAGCAAAGAAGCCGTAATAGGAGTTCTCCACACCCGGAGCCCTGAGATGCTGAGCTTCGTACCGCGACTAGAATGAAACGAGCATCCAAGGAGAAAGCATTCAGAAATGAAATGAAGAAGAAACTCCTTTTACTGAAGATCGTTTCCTTATTAGTCCTTATGAGGACATAATTATCGTTCAGTCCCTCCGAGGACACATTATTCCTTTTAAGTCCCGCTTAGGGCAACTTTATACTTTTATTTTCATATAATGGAATGATTAAGTTTAAACTTTCATTCTAAATAAGAAATATTAAATAAATGGAAAAATATTATTTCCTTTTTGCAAGATCTACCATTATAATAAAATGGCAAAAATCTAAAAGGGCAAGACCTAGCTTCGGGTCATATTAAGACCGGCCAAGATGGCAGTTCCGCAATTTAGATTCAGATCCATATTTACACCTCAATTTAAATTTGTTCTGCGTTAATTATAAATTAAGAATCTTAAGTGTGAAACCTAGCCTTGGGTCAATTATAAGACCGGGCCAAGATGGTAAGACCTGTTTAAAAAGATTCAATTCCCTGTTAACATCTTAAAACATGTTAACACTCCTGGCAGATGTGATTCAATTAAAATCACACACGTCATTTTTATATAGGATCCTTCAAAAGATTCCTAACCCAGTTTAATGATCCCTGAATCCTGGGTTTATGTCATCAATTAAGATGATCATATTTTAACCATACGTGGTAATATAGTGCCTACGGGCCTTGCTCATTTTTACATGAGCCAAAATACAGTGGTAGCTATGACTCCCTGTCAGATAAAGGTAATGAACTAGGTTCAAATCTCAAATGCTTTGATTCTCTGAAATCCTAGCATATAATTTATAATTGTCTACGTGACTAGGCCTATTGTGCCAATATACTTTCATGCTTTGATTCTCTGAAATCATAGCTTATAAATTATATATGTCCTTGTGACTAAGCCAGTTGTGCTAATATACTTAAGGACCTTGAATCTCCGAAATCATGGCATATAATTTAAAAATTGTCCTTGTGACTAGGCCTTTTGTGCTATTAAATAAAACAGTTATTGTTGCTTAGATTCTCTGAAATCATAAGTTTATAATTTATAAATGTCCATGTGACCAGGCCATTGGGTGCCACTAATAAAACTATTAATGTTTTATAATTAGGATAAATTATAATAGAAATCCTAAATAAATATATGAATAATAAATTAACCAAATATGGTCTCTGTTTACCATGGTTAATGAATTTCCCTAAGGGCAATTCTATAATAAACATCCCTTAGAAGGGAAGTGCCTACGGGCTATAGTTAATGTCCTCTGAGACTGAAGACGGTGGCAGCCTACAGCTCCCTGTCAGGAAAAAGGTAATGAACTTTGATTCAAACCTTAATGCCGCGATTCTCTGAAATCATGGCTTATAAATTTAACTTGTCTACGCGACTAGGCCATCTGTGCTATTATTATTAACTTATGAATTAGGATTTATGATAAAAATCCTGAATAAAATAAATATCCTTCCTTCCCTGTCAGTAAGCAGTTTAAAAGGAAATTTTAAAGGTGAAACCTAGCCTACGCGGCCAAGATGGTGAAACCTACTCAAGGGATTCAGATCCTTGTTAACACTTAGAAATGTGTTAGCACTCTTGACAAATGTGACTCAAGAAAATCACAACAGTCATCCTTATATTGGGTTCTTCCAATTCTCAAATCTAGCCTAGTGATCTAGGAATCACGGCTTATATCATCCTATAAGATGATCATATTATTTAACATCCTTTAGGGATGTCTTGCCTACGGGCTATAATATATTGTCCATTTGTGACATTGACATTGTTATCTTTATGATCCCCTGTTCAAAATGGTGTGATTATACCCAAACCTAATAGTCAATATGATCGATGCGATCATGACTAATATCATTAGATACGATGGTTATATATAAACATCCATTAGTGATGTTGATTGGCTTATTTTTCTGCCAAAGGAATCGTCCTTCAAGACGATGACAGTTGTAGTCTATGACTCCCTGTCCAAAGGTGAAGAACCACGTTCAACCCTTGAAGCCCTAATCTAATAAGATTGCGGCTTATAAATTAAGGTCCTTGAAAAATAGACCATCGAGTTATGTTTTAAAAGTCATTCAGGACAAGCCTATGTGCTATAATTGGTCATTCGTGACAAGTTAACATATTAAATGTTAACATGTCTGGTGACATGCCTTTGTACCAAATTTAATGAATGTCCTTATAACAAGGCCGTTTGTGCCATATCTAAATGTCATCACGACAAGGCCTTCGCGCCATATGATTACTTATGTCCTTCATGACTGTGCTTTATGCCATATTTTCTACGTCTCTCGAGACAGGCTTCTATGCCATATATGTGTATATATATATAATAAAAGCCTTTGAGCTATTTATAATCGTCCTAGTGACAAAGACAGTTGTGACATTATGGTCCCCTGTCAAGCAGGTATTGGACTCGCTCCAAACCTTGCATGCCAATGATGGTCCCGTTGTGACCTAGGCTAAATATAATGGAAATACGTCCAAATAACATTCACTATGAATGTTCGGAACAGAATAGCCCATACGGTTTATGAATGCCGTGGCTAACCTAAGTCAGGTCATCAGGATGATGACTAATAATGGTTAAATCATGGAGATTGGTACCAAGTTTCGAGTATGGAAAACTCGGATGAAGTAGAGAGCAAGTACAAGCTTAATAAAAAGCAACGAAAGTTCGGTAAGAAACCGGTATACCTCTGAGACTGCTTCAGCATTAATAGATGGATGTTTTATATCCATTAGGAATCATTTTTCTTGATGTCCTAGTTCCGTTAATACAAGGACTCAAGTTAGTGATAAAAATCAAGCCCATATTGTGGGTAATAAGAAGCAATTAATTTTCAAGACTCCTTATGAGACAACTCTCACATTTACACGTATCCGTACGATTAATTAATATTAAACATAAAAAAATGGTGGAACTGGCCGTCCCCGGAGTCGAACCTGGGTCTAGGCCGGCCGCACCCTTTGGCGCGCCTAGCCAACTGAGCTAGGTGCCTAGTTTGTGAAACTTCCATTTTTAATTAGATATAAGCACTTGTACAATAAACTTCCTTATCATTTATCAATGATAATTTCTGCTAAGTGTCCTGTTTTTAATACAGGCAATAATAAATCTTCATAAACCATAAGCTTAGCAAACTTCTATATTATTTACAAGGTATAACTACCAAGGGAACCATAGTAACCGATTCTTATAGATCGGCAAGGAGTCCTTCCGAAAATCTAAGAGCACTCTTTCTTTGCATAGAGTACGACAACATATGTTATTTTATTATTTTCTCATTGTTTTCTATCGACTGCGAATGCCAAACTATGTTTGACAAAAGCGCTTTATGAGGATTGGTGTATCTTAATATGTTCCATAGATTGCTTCCATGCCTGATCAGTATGGAGGTTTAATGCGTGGAACCCCTGAGATATCCCAATGGTCATATTGTACTTAAGTCGACTAGTAGTATTCAAAGAAGATATCCAAAAGTGGAAAATTTTTTTTTCTTTCTCCAAGTAAATGTTCCCGATTAAGGAATTCGTGGACTTAGAACATAAAGGTGTCACTCATTTGACACGAACAATGATGGATGAACTGGAGCCTGAGATATGGAAAAATCTCTATAGCCTCCTTGTATCTTAATTATCTTCTCAAAAGTTTCCCCTGCTTACCTCCTGGAAGACAGGTAGAACTAAGATTAATATCCCGCCGTGGGCTGGAGTATTATGAAAAATTCCATATAGATTATGGAAAAATCGAAACCTTAATTAAGTAGGTTTTAAGACATAGGCTCATATAGCCTAACTCAATATTCTGAGGGTTTTATGTTATTAAATAAGAAAGACGGTTCATATTGCTTATATGCCGCAACCCTAATTAGGCAACGATTAAGAATTTCCATCAGCTACCCAGGATCTAAGGGCAAACTATTGGTGGGTAGACTTGAAGAAGTCTGTGGCCACCTATGTAGATAAATGCTTGACAAGTGCGCAAGTCAAAGCCGAGCATCAGAAACCATCAGGTTTGCTACAACAGCCTGAACTTCCTACGTGGAAGTGGGAAATGGTAACTATGGATTTTATTACCAAGTTACCCAAGACAAGGAAAGGAAATGATACAATATGGGTTATAGTTGACAGACTGACTAAGTCAGCTCATTTTCTACCCATCAAGGAGACTTATAGCTCCGACATGTTAGCCCAGTTATACTTGGATAAGATTGTAGCCTTACATGGCATACCTGTGTCTATTGTCTCTGACCGAGATACTAGATACACGTCACATTTTTTAGTGCTTCCAACAATCTTTGGGCACACGTTTAAATTTTCGTACGACTTATCATCCTCAGACTGACGGTCAGAGAGAGCGTACTATTCAAACGTTGGAGGACATGCTACGTGCATATGCAATCGATTTGGGTGGTAGTTGGGATAAGAACCTACCATTAATCGAATTCTCCTACAACAATAGCTACCATACCAACATAAAGGCTGCGCCTTTTGAGGAATTATATGGTAGAAAGTGTAGATCGCCAGTTTGTTGGGCGGAAGTTGGAAATGTCCAGTTTTCAGGACCAGAGATCGTGTTCGAAACGACGGACAAGATTGTCCAGATTCGTAACGATCTCCAAGCTGCCCGGGATAGGCAGAAGAGTTACGCTGATCCAAGTCGTAAGGATTTTCACTTCGAAGTAGGTGACAAAGTCCTACTGAAAGTGTCACCCTGGAAAGGAGTGATGCGGTTTGGTAAGAAAGGCAAGCTAAGCCCGAGATACATAGGACCTTTTGAGGTTATCGAACGTGTCGGGTCAGTTGCCTATAAGTTAAACTTACCGGGAGAGCTCAGTGGAATTCACAATGTGTTCCACATCTGCAATCTAAAGAAGTGTTCCGCTGACGATTCACATGTCATGCCACATACAGATGTGCAAATAGATAAGAGCTTAACATTTGTTGAAAAACCTTTGTCGATTGAAGATCGACAGGTAAGGAAGCTTCGAAGAAAGCATATACCTTTTGTAAAGGTCAAATGGGATGCCCGAAGAGGTCCCGAGTATACGTGGGAGTTGGAATCCACCATGAAAGAAAAATACCCTTATTTGTTTCAGTAAATCTCGGGTCGAGATTTATTTTAAGGGGGTGAGGATGTAACACCTCGCAAATTTCGGGTTAAATATTAAAACGACACGTGTCATATAAGACAAAAACGCGTTGAAAACCCGGATTTAATATAGATGTTTCGGTAGGATTTAAAGTGGCGTCATGTTAAATCGTTACCTCTGAACGACCTCAATTATAAATCCCAAGACCCGATATAATAATTTACACATCTATTACACTCTCAATTCAGAAGTTGGGTTCACAATAATGGATGTTGAAAAGCATGATTTAATCTCACGAAGAAAAGCAATGGTAAACCGATGTTTTCGGATCTTGTATATGCAATCAATTGAAACAAAGGTTAATGGTAGGGTATGTTCAGCATATAGACACTTATTGGAGGCCCCCTACTGATAAAACAAGTCGTTTGTACCCGGTTGCCCTTTCGAAACACCAACAAACAACAAAATCAAAAATCTGATCTGCAGTAGGGCGTCGCGTAGCGCGACGGCCCCTCGCGCTACGCGAGGGGTGCCCAGCGACAGAACTACCTGCTATCGGCTGTTGTGTGCAATTGTGACCCTCTTGGCCGGTTTTTCTTGCATGTGAAGGACCCTTAGACTCCCCTACATGCTAGAGACATGTGTTTATCATTTGTGGCTGATCATAGACCCTTGTGTCAATACTTTGTGGTGTGTAAACCCATTATATAAAGACCCATTCATGTCACAAACATTCCTCACATCAATTGCAAACAATCTGATCATTTGAGGAGCCTTCAAAGCTGATACAAAGCATCCCTAATCATCATTAAACACTTGTAAGTCTATTAGTCCTTTCTTAATTATGTTTAGCTTAGTAAATAGCTTAAAAGTCAACATATCGTAATAAACGGTTGACTTCGGGATTAGTTAGCGATAGCTCAGTCGTATGTCAAATTAAAAGTACCGTTAGATAGGTAATTACATGGGTATTAAACCCTTATAAGGGCACGTACCAAATCCAGACCTAACTAGGTCGTTTGTCGGGTCAAACGTTGACCGAAAAAGTCAACAGAAATGCCATTTATGATTTAACGCGTGATTAGCAATCCGTGAGGCGTGTAACCTGTTCTAACCTTAATATAACATGGTAATAAGTATAAAAACTTGTTTACGCTTGCCCGACTCGACAAATTTCTATTTAAACCCGGTTCGGAACCGAAAGGCGCAAAACCTTGACTTTTGCTTTGACTTCGGTTCTGACCCGTTTTAGTTTGATTCGAAGATGCCTTAGTGCTCCATTAGAGTAGGGTTGCTTGATAGTATAAGTCTCTGTACTTGTTTCGTTGATTATCCGATGCATGCACACGTTTCCGTTAATCGCTTAAATTGGACCATAATGCCCTTATGACCATACAACGAGAATTTTGAAAATGTGGAAGTACAATAATCTTAGTTACTGATTATTTAGCATGTACGTAAATTTTCACGTCAATCGGAAGCCTAGATTAGGAGATATGCGCATTAGCGTAAATATTAAGCTTTTTATTAATTAAAAGGCGCGATTAGCGCATAGCCTATCTAAACCCGATTTTCGGTACCAAAACTTTTACCCACTGATGATAAATAATATTTTGGGATTTTTGAAGATTTTTAATTATTTTTAAACTGATCTTAAGCTAGGCTTATCGCATTGATTCGGTTAATACCGAATATGCCCTTTTAGGCCATAAACCGAGTTTTACGAATCCGTTTGATACCAATCCAATTGCCACTGATTTTAAATAATAAATAGAGTGTTTTGAGCCTGTTTTGCTGATCAGAAAACTCAGGATGGTATTTTAAACCGTACGTCGCTTAAAACGGCTTCATACGCGTATTAAACGCATAATTTGGGTTTAAAACCATTTTGGGAAATGAGACTCTTCACCAACTGTTGTGGTCTGTTAAAATTAATAATTTTGCTGATTAAATCAGACCCGTATCTCAGAAGTATTATAAATCTCTTTTATAACCCTTAAAATGACCAAAATACCCCTACGGGGCATATTTAGAGATTAAACTCGTTATGGGCATTATGGAAGATATCATAATGATATCACAACATATTTAAAGCGTATTAACTTAGGAAACCTGTTCGCGACCCTTTCGGTTACCCGTTATGCATTATACGCGTTCGGTTCGGTTTATGTAACTAGTTTGCATAAACTAGCCGAAACGGGTCAAACGATATCATTTTTATCCCAAAATCCAGAATGTGAATAGTAAACCCATATTAAACAAGTCCTCAAACTTGTCGGGTCTAAATCACATTCTATCCGGTCTTCGCTTAATCGTGCGTACGAACCGTATCGTTAAAACTGACCGGTCTAAGCTTAAGCTTAATTAAAGACCCGTTAGTATTCTAATAGGTTATATTAAACCTCCGTTCCAGATTAGGAGAACCAGTAAAAGCTATCTGCAATTTATTCGATTAAGGATTTATACTTGCAAAGGTAAATACTTTTAACTTATTTTCCCTATACGGGCTTGGGTTACGGTACATAGCGTACCGCTTGATCGGGCATCAAATCTCCACGCTTAGTGGGTAGTTGAATAATTTGATCGGCTCGTTTAAACAGTCTTGTTTACTTTACAGCCTTTGGGGGGTTAATGACCATGTCCCGGATATCCTCGGCATTATCTTACGAGATGGCCACGACCTGAGCACGGGGTGTAGGCGTACACCTGTCAGTGTATAACTCTAGAATTGTGGTGTGTCAATTGATCTTTAACCCGGATACGTTCCGGGCTACTGAACGCATAAGTAACATGTAAATCGTTCTCAAGATTATAATATTAAATAATTCTCCCAAGTTAAAAAGATTAATTTTGCCTCTGTGCATTTAATCAATGTGTCAAGATATTTTGTGCCACGTGCATTCAAAACAATTTACAAACTCTTTTTCCAAAATGAGTCAGTTGAATGTATTTACCAGTGTAAACTGACGTATTTTCCAAAGAGGCTAAATGCAGGTACTATACGAAATTGGCTGGATATGTCTCCTTAGCATCAATAGAAGTCTCGCAAGCTTAAGCTGCCTAAAAGTCTGTTGAACTATTGTTTCCATTTTATGTTCGATCCTTCTGTGGATAAACTTCCGAATATTGTGATAATTGATATTACAATAATAAATTCGGTTGTATTATATTTTCAATTGCTTCCGCTGTGCTTAATAATATTGTGTTGTTTGACTATTATGTTGCCAACCATGACGTCACGATACTCCCCACCGGGCCCACCGGTGACACGTGGAAATCGGGGTGTGACAGGTTGGTATCAGAGCCAACACTGAGTGAATTAAACACTAGCCTTAGTGTTTAATCTCAGTTACACAATTGCGCATATCTAAACCTTCTGAGTCTAGACTTAACTTAGGAATATTCTCAATCCTAATCTTGAAATTTTACTTCCAAATTTTTATTGGATACGTCGCCAAGCAAAGAAGCCGTAATAGGAGTTCTCCACACCCGGAGCCCTGAGATGCTGAGCTTCGTACCGCGACTAGAATGAAACGAGCATCCAAGGAGAAAGCATTCAGAAATGAAATGAAGAAGAAACTCCTTTTACTGAAGATCGTTTCCTTATTAGTCCTTATGAGGACATAATTATCGTTCAGTCCCTCCGAGGACACATTATTCCTTTTAAGTCCCGCTTAGGGCAACTTTATACTTTTATTTTCATATAATGGAATGATTAAGTTTAAACTTTCATTCTAAATAAGAAATATTAAATAAATGGAAAAATATTATTTCCTTTTTGCAAGATCTACCATTATAATAAAATGGCAAAAATCTAAAAGGGCAAGACCTAGCTTCGGGTCATATTAAGACCGGCCAAGATGGCAGTTCCGCAATTTAGATTCAGATCCATATTTACACCTCAATTTAAATTTGTTCTGCGTTAATTATAAATTAAGAATCTTAAGTGTGAAACCTAGCCTTGGGTCAATTATAAGACCGGGCCAAGATGGTAAGACCTGTTTAAAAAGATTCAATTCCCTGTTAACATCTTAAAACATGTTAACACTCCTGGCAGATGTGATTCAATTAAAATCACACACGTCATTTTTATATAGGATCCTTCAAAAGATTCCTAACCCAGTTTAATGATCCCTGAATCCTGGGTTTATGTCATCAATTAAGATGATCATATTTTAACCATACGTGGTAATATAGTGCCTACGGGCCTTGCTCATTTTTACATGAGCCAAAATACAGTGGTAGCTATGACTCCCTGTCAGATAAAGGTAATGAACTAGGTTCAAATCTCAAATGCTTTGATTCTCTGAAATCCTAGCATATAATTTATAATTGTCTACGTGACTAGGCCTATTGTGCCAATATACTTTCATGCTTTGATTCTCTGAAATCATAGCTTATAAATTATATATGTCCTTGTGACTAAGCCAGTTGTGCTAATATACTTAAGGACCTTGAATCTCCGAAATCATGGCATATAATTTAAAAATTGTCCTTGTGACTAGGCCTTTTGTGCTATTAAATAAAACAGTTATTGTTGCTTAGATTCTCTGAAATCATAAGCTTATAATTTATAAATGTCCATGTGACCAGGCCATTGGGTGCCACTAATAAAACTATTAATGTTTTATAATTAGGATAAATTATAATAGAAATCCTAAATAAATATATGAATAATAAATTAACCAAATATGGTCTCTGTTTACCATGGTTAATGAATTTCCCTAAGGGCAATTCTATAATAAACATCCCTTAGAAGGGAAGTGCCTACGGGCTATAGTTAATGTCCTCTGAGACTGAAGACAGTGGCAGCCTACAGCTCCCTGTCAGGAAAAAGGTAATGAACTTTGATTCAAACCTTAATGCCGCGATTCTCTGAAATCATGGCTTATAAATTTAACTTGTCTACGCGACTAGGCCATCTGTGCTATTATTATTAACTTATGAATTAGGATTTATGATAAAAATCCTGAATAAAATAAATATCCTTCCTTCCCTGTCAGTAAGCAGTTTAAAAGGAAATTTTAAAGGTGAAACCTAGCCTACGCGGCCAAGATGGTGAAACCTACTCAAGGGATTCAGATCCTTGTTAACACTTAGAAATGTGTTAGCACTCTTGACAAATGTGACTCGAGAAAATCACAACAGTCATCCTTATATTGGGTTCTTCCAATTCTCAAATCTAGCCTAGTGATCTAGGAATCACGGCTTATATCATCCTATAAGATGATCATATTATTTAACATCCTTTAGGGATGTCTTGCCTACGGGCTATAATATATTGTCCATTTGTGACATTGACATTGTTATCTTTATGATCCCCTGTTCAAAATGGTGTGATTATACCCAAACCTAATAGTCAATATGATCGATGCGATCATGACTAATATCATTAGATACGATGGTTATATATAAACATCCATTAGTGATGTTGATTGGCTTATTTTTCTGCCAAAGGAATCGTCCTTCAAGACGATGACAGTTGTAGTCTATGACTCCCTGTCCAAAGGTGAAGAACCACGTTCAACCCTTGAAGCCCTAATCTAATAAGATTGCGGCTTATAAATTAAGGTCCTTGAAAAATAGACCATCGAGTTATGTTTTAAAAGTCATTCAGGACAAGCCTATGTGCTATAATTGGTCATTCGTGACAAGTTAACATATTAAATGTTAACATGTCTGGTGACATGCCTTTGTACCAAATTTAATGAATGTCCTTATAACATGGCCGTTTGTGCCATATCTAAATGTCATCACGACAAGGCCTTCGCGCCATATGATTACTTATGTCCTTCATGACTGTGCTTTATGCCATATTTTCTACGTCTCTCGAGACAGGCTTCTATGCCATATATGTGTATATATATATAATAAAAGCCTTTGAGCTATTTATAATCGTCCTAGTGACAAAGACAGTTGTGACATTATGGTCCCCTGTCAAGCAGGTATTGGACTCGCTCCAAACCTTGCATGCCAATGATGGTCCCGTTGTGACCTAGGCTAAATATAATGGAAATACGTCCAAATAACATTCACTATGAATGTTCGGAACAGAATAGCCCATACGGTTTATGAATGCCGTGGCTAACCTAAGTCAGGTCATCAGGATGATGACTAATAATGGTTAAATCATGGAGATTGGTACCAAGTTTCGAGTATGGAAAACTCGGATGAAGTAGAGAGCAAGTACAAGCTTAATAAAAAGCAACGAAAGTTCGGTAAGAAACCGGTATACCTCTGAGACTGCTTCAGCATTAATAGATGGATGTTTTATATCCATTAGGAATCATTTTTCTTGATGTCCTAGTTCCGTTAATACAAGGACTCAAGTTAGTGATAAAAATCAAGCCCATATTGTGGGTAATAAGAAGCAATTAATTTTCAAGACTCCTTATGAGACAACTCTCACATTTACACGTATCCGTACGATTAATTAATATTAAACATAAAAAAATGGTGGAACTGGCCGTCCCCGGAGTCGAACCTGGGTCTAGGCCGGCCGCACCCTTTGGCGCGCCTAGCCAACTGAGCTAGGTGCCTAGTTTGTGAAACTTCCATTTTTAATTAGATATAAGCACTTGTACAATAAACTTCCTTATCATTTATCAATGATAATTTCTGCTAAGTGTCCTGTTTTTAATACAGGCAATAATAAATCTTCATAAACCATAAGCTTAGCAAACTTCTATATTATTTACAAGGTATAACTACCAAGGGAACCATAGTAACCGATTCTTATAGATCGGCAAGGAGTCCTTCCGAAAATCTAAGAGCACTCTTTCTTTGCATAGAGTACGACAACATATGTTATTTTATTATTTTCTCATTGTTTTCTATCGACTGCGAATGCCAAACTATGTTTGACAAAAGCGCTTTATGAGGATTGGTGTATCTTAATATGTTCCATAGATTGCTTCCATGCCTGATCAGTATGGAGGTTTAATGCGTGGAACCCCTGAGATATCCCAATGGTCATATTGTACTTAAGTCGACTAGTAGTATTCAAAGAAGATATCCAAAAGTGGAAAATTTTTTTTTCTTTCTCCAAGTAAATGTTCCCGATTAAGGAATTCGTGGACTTAGAACATAAAGGTGTCACTCATTTGACACGAACAATGATGGATGAACTGGAGCCTGAGATATGGAAAAATCTCTATAGCCTCCTTGTATCTTAATTATCTTCTCAAAAGTTTCCCCTGCTTACCTCCTGGAAGACAGGTAGAACTAAGATTAATATCCCGCCGTGGGCTGGAGTATTATGAAAAATTCCATATAGATTATGGAAAAATCGAAACCTTAATTAAGTAGGTTTTAAGACATAGGCTCATATAGCCTAACTCAATATTCTGAGGGTTTTATGTTATTAAATAAGAAAGACGGTTCATATTGCTTATATGCCGCAACCCTAATTAGGCAACGATTAAGAATTTCCATCAGCTACCCAGGATCTAAGGGCAAACTATTGGTGGGTAGACTTGAAGAAGTCTGTGGCCACCTATGTAGATAAATGCTTGACAAGTGCGCAAGTCAAAGCCGAGCATCAGAAACCATCAGGTTTGCTACAACAGCCTGAACTTCCTACGTGGAAGTGGGAAATGGTAACTATGGATTTTATTACCAAGTTACCCAAGACAAGGAAAGGAAATGATACAATATGGGTTATAGTTGACAGACTGACTAAGTCAGCTCATTTTCTACCCATCAAGGAGACTTATAGCTCCGACATGTTAGCCCAGTTATACTTGGATAAGATTGTAGCCTTACATGGCATACCTGTGTCTATTGTCTCTGACCGAGATACTAGATACACGTCACATTTTTTAGTGCTTCCAACAATCTTTGGGCACACGTTTAAATTTTCGTACGACTTATCATCCTCAGACTGACGGTCAGAGAGAGCGTACTATTCAAACGTTGGAGGACATGCTACGTGCATATGCAATCGATTTGGGTGGTAGTTGGGATAAGAACCTACCATTAATCGAATTCTCCTACAACAATAGCTACCATACCAACATAAAGGCTGCGCCTTTTGAGGAATTATATGGTAGAAAGTGTAGATCGCCAGTTTGTTGGGCGGAAGTTGGAAATGTCCAGTTTTCAGGACCAGAGATCGTGTTCGAAACGACGGACAAGATTGTCCAGATTCGTAACGATCTCCAAGCTGCCCGGGATAGGCAGAAGAGTTACGCTGATCCAAGTCGTAAGGATTTTCACTTCGAAGTAGGTGACAAAGTCCTACTGAAAGTGTCACCCTGGAAAGGAGTGATGCGGTTTGGTAAGAAAGGCAAGCTAAGCCCGAGATACATAGGACCTTTTGAGGTTATCGAACGTGTCGGGTCAGTTGCCTATAAGTTAAACTTACCGGGAGAGCTCAGTGGAATTCACAATGTGTTCCACATCTGCAATCTAAAGAAGTGTTCCGCTGACGATTCACATGTCATGCCACATACAGATGTGCAAATAGATAAGAGCTTAACATTTGTTGAAAAACCTTTGTCGATTGAAGATCGACAGGTAAGGAAGCTTCGAAGAAAGCATATACCTTTTGTAAAGGTCAAATGGGATGCCCGAAGAGGTCCCGAGTATACGTGGGAGTTGGAATCCACCATGAAAGAAAAATACCCTTATTTGTTTCAGTAAATCTCGGGTCGAGATTTATTTTAAGGGGGTGAGGATGTAACACCTCGCAAATTTCGGGTTAAATATTAAAACGACACGTGTCATATAAGACAAAAACGCGTTGAAAACCCGGATTTAATATAGATGTTTCGGTAGGATTTAAAGTGGCGTCATGTTAAATCGTTACCTCTGAACGACCTCAATTATAAATCCCAAGACCCGATATAATAATTTACACATCTATTACACTCTCAATTCAGAAGTTGGGTTCACAATAATGGATGTTGAAAAGCATGATTTAATCTCACGAAGAAAAGCAATGGTAAACCGATGTTTTCGGATCTTGTATATGCAATCAATTGAAACAAAGGTTAATGGTAGGGTATGTTCAGCATATAGACACTTATTGGAGGCCCCCTACTGATAAAACAAGTCGTTTGTACCCGGTTGCCCTTTCGAAACACCAACAAACAACAAAATCAAAAATCTGATCTGCAGTAGGGCGTCGCGTAGCGCGACGGCCCCTCGCGCTACGCGAGGGGTGCCCAGCGACAGAACTACCTGCTATCGGCTGTTGTGTGCAATTGTGACCCTCTTGGCCGGTTTTTCTTGCATGTGAAGGACCCTTAGACTCCCCTACATGCTAGAGACATGTGTTTATCATTTGTGGCTGATCATAGACCCTTGTGTCAATACTTTGTGGTGTGTAAACCCATTATATAAAGACCCATTCATGTCACAAACATTCCTCACATCAATTGCAAACAATCTGATCATTTGAGGAGCCTTCAAAGCTGATACAAAGCATCCCTAATCATCATTAAACACTTGTAAGTCTATTAGTCCTTTCTTAATTATGTTTAGCTTAGTAAATAGCTTAAAAGTCAACATATCGTAATAAACGGTTGACTTCGGGATTAGTTAGCGATAGCTCAGTCGTATGTCAAATTAAAAGTACCGTTAGATAGGTAATTACATGGGTATTAAACCCTTATAAGGGCACGTACCGAATCCAGACCTAACTAGGTCGTTTGTCGGGTCAAACGTTGACCGAAAAAGTCAACAGAAATGCCATTTATGATTTAACGCGTGATTAGCAATCCGTGAGGCGTGTAACCTATTCTAACCTTAATATAACATGGTAATAAGTATAAAAACTTGTTTACGCTTGCCCGACTCGACAAATTTCTATTTAAACCCGGTTCGGAACCGAAAGGCGCAAAACCTTGACTTTTGCTTTGACTTCGGTTCTGACCCGTTTTAGTTTGATTCGAAGATGCCTTAGTGCTCCATTAGAGTAGGGTTGCTTGATAGTATAAGTCTCTGTACTTGTTTCGTTGATTATCCGATGCATGCACACGTTTCCGTTAATCGCTTAAATTGGACCATAATGCCCTTATGACCATACAACGAGAATTTTGAAAATGTGGAAGTACAATAATCTTAGTTACTGATTATTTAGCATGTACGTAAATTTTCACGTCAATCGGAAGCCTAGATTAGGAGATATGCGCATTAGCATAAATATTAAGCTTTTTATTAATTAAAAGGCGCGATTAGCGCATAGCCTATCTAAACCCGATTTTCGGTACCAAAACTTTTACCCACTGATGATAAATAATATTTTGGGATTTTTGAAGATTTTTAATTATTTTTAAACTGATCTTAAGCTAGGCTTATCGCATTGATTCGGTTAATACCGAATATGCCCTTTTAGGCCATAAACCGAGTTTTACGAATCCGTTTGATACCAATCCAATTGCCACTGATTTTAAATAATAAATAGAGTGTTTTGAGCCTGTTTTGCTGATCAGAAAACTCAGGATGGTATTTTAAACCGTACGTCGCTTAAAACGGCTTCATACGCGTATTAAACGCATAATTTGGGTTTAAAACCATTTTGGGAAATGAGACTCTTCACCAACTGTTGTGGTCTGTTAAAATTAATAATTTTGCTGATTAAATCAGACCCGTATCTCAGAAGTATTATAAATCTCTTTTATAACCCTTAAAATGACCAAAATACCCCTACGGGGCATATTTAGAGATTAAACTCGTTATGGGCATTATGGAAGATATCATAATGATATCACAACATATTTAAAGCGTATTAACTTAGGAAACCTGTTCGCGACCCTTTCGGTTACCCGTTATGCATTATACGCGTTCGGTTCGGTTTATGTAACTAGTTTGCATAAACTAGCCGAAACGGGTCAAACGATATCATTTTTATCCCAAAATCCAGAATGTGAATAGTAAACCCATATTAAACAAGTCCTCAAACTTGTCGGGTCTAAATCACATTCTATCCGGTCTTCGCTTAATCGTGCGTACGAACCGTATCGTTAAAACTGACCGGTCTAAGCTTAAGCTTAATTAAAGACCCGTTAGTATTCTAATAGGTTATATTAAACCTCCGTTCCAGATTAGGAGAACCAGTAAAAGCTATCTGCAATTTATTCGATTAAGGATTTATACTTGCAAAGGTAAATACTTTTAACTTATTTTCCCTATACGGGCTTGGGTTACGGTACATAGCGTACCGCTTGATCGGGCATCAAATCTCCACGCTTAGTGGGTAGTTGAATAATTTGATCGGCTCGTTTAAACAGTCTTGTTTACTTTACAGCCTTTGGGGGGTTAATGACCATGTCCCGGATATCCTCGGCATTATCTTACGAGATGGCCACGACCTGAGCACGGGGTGTAGGCGTACACCTGTCAGTGTATAACTCTAGAATTGTGGTGTGTCAATTGATCTTTAACCCGGATACGTTCCGGGCTACTGAACGCATAAGTAACATGTAAATCGTTCTCAAGATTATAATATTAAATAATTCTCCCAAGTTAAAAAGATTAATTTTGCCTCTGTGCATTTAATCAATGTGTCAAGATATTTTGTGCCACGTGCATTCAAAACAATTTACAAACTCTTTTTCCAAAATGAGTCAGTTGAATGTATTTACCAGTGTAAACTGACGTATTTTCCAAAGAGGCTAAATGCAGGTACTATACGAAATTGGCTGGATATGTCTCCTTAGCATCAATAGAAGTCTCGCAAGCTTAAGATGCCTAAAAGTCTGTTGAACTATTGTTTCCATTTTATGTTCGATCCTTCTGTGGATAAACTTCCGAATATTGTGATAATTGATATTACAATAATAAATTCGGTTGTATTATATTTTCAATTGCTTCCGCTGTGCTTAATAATATTGTGTTGTTTGACTATTATGTTGCCAACCATGACGTCACGATACTCCCCACCGGGCCCACCGGTGACACGTGGAAATCGGGGTGTGACATTATGAGGTCAAAAGGACCATAATATCTTCACATAATGCATTAAAACCGTGAACATTACAAAATGTCAAAGGTTTGAAATTTGATCAAGGCATAGGTTCATTGGAAGTCAAGAAAAAGCTTGGTAAATAGTGTCAGGACATGATTTTCTAGTTCGGTTGCGTGGGTCAAAACACGGGTTCGATGCTACTCTTCTGGTTTAGGCAATTGGAGGCTAGCTTCAAGCTACAACTGTTTTATAGGGAATGAAAAAGAAACAGGGTTAACATATAAGGCTTGGTTTACTCCACACACCTTCATAAACTTGGTACTACATTGACAACTTAAGACAAATATCCACTGACCTAAAACCTATACAACAAAGAAACCATCACTGACCTTCAGGTAAAGTCCTAACACTTCTGTAATTATAAGACAATGAAAACTAATAAGTTATGACATAATAATATAGTTTTGTGCTCATATTTAACACATTAACTTCTTAAGATAAAATTACTGGAAATTGGAAAAAAATGTTTTTCAAAGCAACCCGCCACCCAATTTTACTCATCACTCAACATTTCTAAACGATTCATCTACCACCTTTGAAAAATATTGTAGCACATACTTTGCTAAGAACCAACACTACATCCTGGAGAATAACAACCATAAGTTCTATAAGCATCACCAACAAGGCAACAATGCGCCTTTGAGAAAATATGAACATAGAGAGTAATAGATCCTCATTAGAAAAATGAGTCTGGCGAATCATCATCAATCCAAATTTAATCTTTTATTCTAACAAAAAAGTCAATAAAAATTTTAAAACATACTTTCATCTACAAAGTCACTCGTTTTGATGCAATACCAATCCTGCCATACCCTGTGACACAAATTATCACACAATTATGGTGTTAGCCCACTATAAAGGACCTATAAGATACAAAAAGGGATCAAAGAACTTACACCAATGTCATTGTTAGTTGTCTTGGGGATCCCAATTATTGCCACAGGAAGGCGGTGCCTTTAACCTTCATTCCATAAACAATAAAGACTAACATATTTTCGTATACAATGGATTTTGGAGTTAAAAAAACCAACTGAAAACAAAAATGATTGGCCCATGGCTTTCTAGCCTAGTGACATCTTGGTGGTGGGATAAGGCTTTGAGACCAATAGGTCCTGGGTTCGATTCTCACAAGGGGGTTTTTCTCATATTTATTGGGTTTCCTCCTGAATTGGTGTATAGACATTATGCCTAGTAAAGAGGGATATGATCGGGGTGGTTCCACTGGTGACACGATGATACTCTAGTGGTCCGTCAGTGATCCAAATTTGCCGTTCAAAAAAAATGATTGTTAAACAAATAATCACCTAGTAAATGACAGCTGCTCCTTTTTTTCGTATACATGGAAAACCAAGATTTTTATTTCTTTTAACCATGTAGATTTACAACCAACATTGTTGTAGCAGGGAATAACATCTGCCTGATTTAGAATTTCAACCATACAACTCAAGTAATGAAAGTAAAATACATAAATTGAAACCATGGTTGTTGACCGAAAGTATAAATGTGAACTGGGTTGGGTGATCGAAAATCTCCGCTACTGCTGCACCAATGGTGACCAACGAATTAAAGAACAAACACAAAAAATGTCGATTGAAGAACAGATGAAATGAGATATTTAAAGGATCTGGAAAGTGGTAACAACGAATAAAAATAAGGGAGTACGACGTTACCTTGAGTCGTAGAGCCGTCGGTCTCTTCGCGGTGGTGTATGAGAACGATCTTGAATAGAACTGAACTAAGAGATTAACAAGAGAGGTGACGTGAGAGATGTCATGGGTTTGCTATGGTTTTCCATGGAGTTTAAATCACAAATTCATCGAATGAGAATAGGTTAGGAAGGTCCGAGAATACGTCCACTTATTTCTCCTTGCATGGCAGGACGATGAAAACAAATTCAGTATTCGTAACTAACAAAAAGGAAACCCAATTTAATTTTTAATAGTTAGTTTTTTAAATTGATTTTCTCTCACAATACATTATTAAGTATTATTATCTATTGAATATTATTTATGTGAGGATGAAATATGTTAACAAGTTTTTTTAATAATTAGAAATTCAAATAAGTTTGCCAGCTACATTTTATTTAGCTACCACACATTCGTGATTACCTTTTTCAGAAAATTGATGATTTTGAAAACTTGCATTGTTTTTTTCTTTAACTACATTTAGCTTTTAATTCCTATTTCTTAGGGCCGTTAAAAAAATTTCCTATTTCTTAGGGTTTGAAATGTGAGATTATTGATTTAGCTTTAAAAGATTATACTTTGTGTTTGATAACTTGTAAATTATGTAATAGGATTTTAGCTCTCCAAACTAAACAGTGTGGTTTATGTATAGCAATAATCACTTGTACACTTAGACACTATTCACTTGTACATTTTAATCCACATAGTAACTTCAAATGTTGCAGTACTTAAACATTCAATATTGCAGCTAGTAAAATTAGGGAATATTTTAGTTTATTAATGCTGTTCAAAACAAAAAACTTGTACAGAGTCAGTTTGTTAATGCACGGTAGCTAGGTAATGGTCAAAGCGGGCTTGGGTAAAAAACAAATGTTGGCTTTAATCAATTGTACATTTACGCATCAGCTATTTGTACTTTATGAACACACGGCGAAACTAAAAAAGACAACTATCGAAACATTTAAAAAAATGTGTTGATCGTCATGGTACCTTCGGATTTTTTTAAAACATTACATGTTGTAAGATATCGCAGGAATACATTAAAGAATTAAAGAAGGGGGAAGTGTAACTAATTACCCATAATTATGTTAAATGTCAAAGATTTAAATGTAATAGATTGAGGGACTAAAAAATAATTATGGTTTAAAAGACCACTTTACCCTCATTTTAGGGGTTTATTTATAAATAAGGGGGGAAGAAGTTCTTAACTTTTGGGAATCATTCCCTCCTGCATTATAATATAGTATAGATGTAGATTAAAGCAATTAGTCAAAAGATCATTGACATTTAAATACAATTTTAAGAGAATTTGAAATTCAAAATAAACTAGGTTAAATGATAACTCCGACTAATTAAGAAGTACCCATAGTAGATAATTGAAGAGGTATGGTCCCAATTCCTTGCCCACATGGCAAGGACCACACCACTCTTCCACCCTATGTGGCGCTGACATCAACGAGGTCATCTAGAAGCTTCTAGAAGTTTCTGGAAAATACCTAAGTGGCACCAAAGATGCTCCATCCGACATAAAGGACAACACGTGCCACCAGTCATCAGGCGCCACGTAGGCCTGTAACAAATCCAAGAGCAGCCCGACAACACCAGTACGACGTCTCCAAGATGGGCAAATGTAAGCGCGCCACGTGTACCACTACACTGACCACAGCAGAGGAGACCAAGAGGATATTCCCCTTGGTCGGACAGCTGGCGCGCAACCACAGCTGGCATCGCTGCTCTTCCCTCTCTCACCCTCCGGCTATAAATAGGACCCTTCATCATTCAGGTTAAATCATCTGGCTCTCCATATTCTCACACTAAACACACACTGTTTATTCTCCCTCGGAACAGTACTTATTCTCACGCCGGAGCCTGGTTAAGAGGGAAACCCCCATATCCCCCTCTTAGCGAGACTAACGGTGTTGCTGTTTTGCAGGACCAGGTCATTCCACGAGTAGGAAGAGAGATTGAACCCTCAGAGGAAATAACCCCACAGACTAACCCTAGTGTTAACCTGTGTTTCATCATTGGCGCCATCCGCTTTTAGCAAAAACCACTCTCATCTCTTTTTCTTTTCGAAAAACACTCGTCAAAATGGCTGAACAAAACCCTTCTCACCCAGCAGATGGAGACGTTTCTTCTTTTGAACTCATTTCGGACAACGTACACGTCCAAAGAGATCAAAGGAACGAAATTATCCAAGAAAGGCCGATGAACAACGAGTTTCCTAGTATCTTTGGAAGTACATCCAGGGTTGTTACTCAAAACACGACTGGTGCTACTTTCCAAACTCCACCTAGGATCATCACTCAGACCACAAACGAAGCTACCTTTCAGCCTCCGTCAGAGGTAGTCCAACAAACACCTCCACCAGTGCAAACACAGAGCCATGGAGCTGGCCCCTCAGCTCCATCAGACCAAGCACAACTGAACTTCTCTGCACTACTAGGGCTACCCGAAGGAAAAACTCTGGCTTCCTGGTATGCCGAACAAGTGGCGTCTATAAACCTTGTTTACACACAACTCAGTGCGCAGCAAGCTCTGCTTCAGGCACAAGCCAACCAGTCAGCATTTGTCACTCCGCCGCAAAGGCCTTTGAACGCGCCCATCCCTAAACAGACCAATGCATTCAATTTACGCCCTGAACCAGTACCTCCACCACATGTTAGAAGGCCAAGCGCGCATGACACACGCGATACGTACGACGAGACAGAAAGCAATTATGTGCAGTATTCCCACCAACCCAAGAAGCCAATACAAAGTCGTTTAGGTCCACGCAACATAAATGACGAATTCGAAGATGACGATGAGACATATAAAGAAAGCACAGTCTTCAGCAGGCTGCCACCAGAGCATGAAGCATACAAACCTCGCAAGCGCGCAGGTTACGATCCAAAAGCAGAACATGATTACACTTTGAGCTATCGTCCAGACGACATGGCTGAGAATTCAAAATTCATTCGAGAAATCGCAACGGCTGCCATTGACAAAACGAAATTGCCACACAACGTGGGCAAATACAACGGGTTGACAGACCCAGACGATCACCTTCAAGTTTTTAACGGTGCTGGAGCAACAGGCGGATGGAATTTACCAACCTGGTGTCATCTTTTCGCCCAAACCTTCATAGGCGCAGCGCGCGTCTGGTTTGACAGCCTGCCAGCAGGGAAAATCAAATCATGGGTTGATTTCCGAGAGAAGTTCCTTGCACACTTCTCGCAGCAACGACGACACACCAGGGATCCAGCTGATTGTTTAAACATATGGCGCAGAGACCACGAGAGCGTGGAAGATTTCATTACAAGATATAACAAAGAATGTTTGGAGATCGGCGACGTAGGCGAGAAAATGATGCGCGCACACTTCATGAGGGCAGTTAAGTGCGATGATCTAATCAAGCGTGTAAAGGGAAGAGACGGAGGACCCAAAGACTGGGAGACCTTCATTGACGCAGCCAAAACCATCACGCAGTCTGACAGACAGTTGACCGGTGATGATCACCGTCAGCGCAGCTACAACCATAACGACCGGCATAGCAAGAAAGGCAGAAGCCAACCATGGAAAGTATCCGGTCACAGAGAAAGAAGCCCGGCAAGAGAGGATGCAAGCCACACGATCAATCAAATAGCTCACCGGAAAGAGGTGAAACGAGAAAACAGGGAGAAACAGTGGACACCCCTCACGAAAACTCCTTCAGAAGTCTTGGAAACCGAGAACCACCAGTTCAAGCCACCGCTACAAATGCGCAACAAAAGGGGCCAAGACCCGAATCTTTTCTGCGAGTTTCACAAAGACACTGGGCACTTAACCGACGATTGTTTCAGTTTAAAGCAAGAAATTGAAAGGTCCTTAAGAGATGGAAAACTCACCCATTTGATAAAAGGCAGAAAGCGCGATTACCGTCAAATACAAAGAAGAGACGAAGGACCAGATAACAAGAAACTCCGGAAGTTAGAAACCCACATGGTTCAAGGGGGTCCACGAAGGCCAAGAAAAAACTACAACAAGCGCGCGCAAGATGATTCATGGCGCGAGAAACAAGTCGTCTTCCCGGTTGTAAGATGAGGCCCACGAGAAAGAAGACCCATAGTCATCCCGGGCGTAATAGGGCATTACCAAACAGATTACATTTTCATCGATCCGGGGAGCACTGCGGATATCATATATGAACAATGTTTTAATCAATTCGATCAAGAGGATAAGGCGCGCTTAGAACCAGTTGATTACCCGCTCACTGGTTTTTGCAATGAAGCCGTTTTTCCTCTAGGACAAATTTCATTCCCAGTGTTGCTCTCGGACGGAAGAAACTCAAGAACAGAAGAAGTCACATTCATGGTGCTGCCAGCACATTCAAGACACGATATTCTGCTGGGAAGAGAATCCCAAGGTGACTTCAGCATGATCTGCTCCGGCCCACACTCAGCTGTGGGATTCCCAACAGAAACAGGAGTGGCCATCATATATGCAAGCAAAGAAGTATTAGCAACAGATGAGCTCAGACCTGCAAAAGCAAGTAAACCAGCGCCACGCGCGGAAGCAGAAAAATGGGTATTGAACAGCGCATACCCAGAACAAACAGTTACGTTAGGGCCTGCAATGTCCGATCTAACGCGCGCCGCGCAAAAGAAACTGTTGTTCCAAAACATGGATGTGTTCGCCTGGACACCAGCAGACATGGTGGGTGTTCCACGGCACATAGCCGAACATCGATTAAACGTCTCGGAGGACGCAAAGCCGGTAGTGCACGCCAAGCGCCACTTGGGAGACATAAAGCACGACGCCATGAAAGAGCAGGTGGTAGAGCTGTTAAATGCGGGAATCATCAGGGAGGTCAGGTATCAAACGTGGGTAGCAAGCCCAGTGATGGTCCAAAAGAACAACGGTAGCTGGAGAATGTGCGTAGACTACAAGGATCTGAATAAGGCATGTCCACACGACTGTTACGCCTTACCAGACATTGATGAAAGGATTGATTCACTTGCCACATTCCAAAGGAAATGTTTCCTCGATTGCTACAAGGGGTACCACCAGGTACAGATGGCTGTGCAGGATGAAGACAAGACCGCGTTCCGCACACCAACAGGGCTCTACTGCTATACCAAGATGCCTTTCGGTTTAAAGAATGCGGGCGCGACTTATCAGAGGCTCATGAACGAAACTTTCCACGATGCCATCGGCAAATACATCGAGGTATATATGGACGATCTAGTCATTATGAGCAAAGAAGAGAACACCATGCTGACAAACATCCAAAAGACGTTCGACACCCTGCGCGGAGTAAGTATCAAACTGAACCCAGCAAAATGCTCTTTCGGCATGGAAGAGGGGAAATTCCTGGGTTTCATCGTCACGAAAGATGGCTTCAAGGTGAACCCTGATAAAATACAAGCAATTGAACGTATGCCCTCACCCTCGACAATCAAGGAGATGCAAAAATTTGCAGGGCGGTTGGCCGCACTTAACCGTTTCCTAGCCAATCACGCAGCCAAATCTTTCCCGTTTATAAAAACTCTCAGAAATTGCATGAAGAAAAGCCAATTTCAGTGGACTCCGGAAGCCGAGAGCGCATTCCGTGAGATGAAAGATTGCCTCATCAAGCTACCAACGTTAACTGCACCAGTCAAGGGAGAGCCTCTGGTGCTATACTTGTCAGCCTCCGACAGAGCAGTGGGAGCAGTGTTACTCGTTGATCGACAAGGTGTCCAAACACCAGTCTACTATGTGTCACGAACCCTGACTGACCCAGAAACCCGGTACGCAATCATGGAGAAACTAGTACTCGCACTGATCCATGCATCCAGACGGTTGCGCAGGTACTTTGCCAATCACGTCATCCACGTGCTAACAAACTACAATATTGGCAACATCCTCGCAAGGCCAGAGATCTCAGGGAGACTAGCAAAGTGGGCGATAGAGCTCGGGGGTCATAATGTGGTTTTCAGGCCAAGACCGGCGATCAAGGGCCAAGTACTTGCAGACTTCATGACAGAGGTGCCAGACGACAAGGATTGAGAATGTAAGGCGATGGAAAAAGCCGAAAAATAGCAAGTAGAAGAACCATGGTTGTTATACACAGACGGCGCGTCTAACGAAGATGGCGCAGGTGCTGGGCTCCGGCTGGTGAGCCCTGACAAACATGAGTTCACCTACGCCATACGCCTGGATTTTAAAAGCACAAACAATGAAGCTGAATACGAAGCATTCCTCGCTGGTTTAAGGTTGGCAATCAAAATGGGAGTGCGACACATCGAAGCGCATGTAGATTCCATGTTAGTGGCCGGACAAATCAACGGGCAATATGAAGCCAAGGGAGACACAATGGCGCTCTACCTGAGTCAAGCAAAGACGCTGTTACAAACCTTCTATTCCTACAAGGTACACCACATTAATAGAAGTGAGAATAAACCAGCAGACGCGCTGAGTAAGCTCGCTTCTACAAGTTTCCAACACCTAGCAAAGGATGTGCGCATAGAGGTTTTAAGCAACCCGTCAGTGCCACTAAGGGAAGTAAGCGTTATTCAACTAGGAACAACGTCTTGGATGACTCCGATAATCGCGTACCTCCAATCTGGAATCCTCCCGGAGAACAAAGCGGAAGCGAGGAAAATCCAGTACAAGTCAGAACATTATCAGATGGCTGATGGGATTTTATACCGAAAATCATACCTCGGGCCCTTGTTAAGATGCGTTGATCCAGAAGACGCAAATTATTTGATCAGAGAAGTGCACGAGGGAATTTGTGGCATACATGCCGGACCAAGAATGGTGGTGGCAAAGGTCATGAACGCGGGATATTACTGGCCCGGGATGCATTCGGATGCGGTTAAGGAGTTGAGGAAATGCAGTGGGTGCCAAAGACATGCCCCCAAAACGATGCGCCCCAAGAATGAATTGGTACCAGTCACCACGGCGTGGCCCTTTCAACAATGGGGAATAGACATGGTCGGACCTTTCCCCGAAGCCCCAGGAGCTGTCAAATTCATAACAGTCGCAGTCGACTATTTCACCAAATGGGTAGAAGCAAAGGCCCTCGCATCGACCACAGCCACCGTCGTCAAAAAATTCATCTGGGAACAAATCATATGCCGTTTCGGTTTACCACTCAAGATCATCACGGATAACGGAACCAACTTCGCCGAAGACAATCTTCAACAGTGGTTCAAAGAATTACACATCGAGCACACCTTCTCCTCGGTCGCGCACCCGCAGGGGAATGGTCAAGTTGAAGCCGTCAACAAGAGTATTTTCGATGGAATCAAGGAAAGGTTAGGAGAAAAAAGAAGAGGTTGGGTAGACGAACTGCCCAGCATCTTGTGGGCCCACAGGACGATGCCCAAAACAAGCAACGGAGAAACACCGTTTAGCTTGGTTTATGGGTCAGAGGCAGTAATACCAGCGGAGATAGGACTGCCGTCACCCCGAATGCTCTCAACGAACATGATCAACAATGAAGAAGAGAGGAGGATCGACCTCGACCTCCTAGAAGAAAGGAGAGAAATGGCAATGAATGAAGCAAAGTACAAAACGAAGCTGGAAAAATATTACAACTCTAAAGTCCGAGTCTGCACCTTCAATCCGGGAGAATACGTCCTCATAGACAACGAGGCTTCGAATGCTGAAAAACCCAGAAAGTTGGCTCCCAAGTGGGAAGACCTGTATGTTATCGACACAGTACTCGGAAAGGGAGCCTACAAACTACGCACCATCGACAACAAAGAGGTTCCACGAACTTGGAACGCTCAACAGCTGAGAAAGTGTTACCTGTAAAAAGCTTATGTAACTGCAACGGCTGAATCGCCAACACGTTTATAGTAATACAAGAAGTGTTTGGCTATTTTTTCCATCATGCAAATTTCCTGTCACAACTGCATATATTACTTTGGGCATACACGAAAACATCAATGGCTCGACCATTAGGAAACGTTGTAGACCTCCAAGGACTGTCACAAACAAGTGCACAGCCGGGTCAGATACACAACTAAAGTCTAACAAACGCCAAACAAACACTCCGTGCCCACATAAACACGAAAGCATCGAACACAGGACAAACGAACATTGTAAGAACCCCCAAGGCTGAGCACAGCTGGGTCCACACAATAACCTGTAATTCGATCACTTCGTATTCACGAACCAACCTGTGCACGTAAACGACAGAATAAAACATTGTAATAAACACAACACAACCTGTCAGCGCCATCATTCATTCGTGATACCTGAATCAAAGTAATTATACATGCACATATTATGACGATAACAAAATTCGCATAAAAACAAACAACTATTAGCATAACAAATGTCAAAGCATAGCCAAATATCCACAGGCATAACAAGAAAGTTAAAATTGTTCATGCAATTGTCAAGTACAAGACCAACCAAGGTCATACGCGGCGCGCAGGCCGGAGTCCCTCATTCGGGATGACTGGTCCCAGCACCTCCAGCCGCACCACCTTCATCGCCAAGCACTTTTTTCAACAACACGACACCATCAGATCTTCGAGCCAATTTTTTCGCAGCCTTAACCACAGCAATCTCCAAAGACGAAAACTCTTGTCTTTTCGTGGCATAAGCAGCGCTACAATCCTCCTTCCACAACTCGAAGTGATGCTCTTTTTCCTTACTAAGGGCCGCAGCCCTACCCTCGTTATACCCATCCTTGCGCCCGCTACTGTAACCAGCTTGCCCCAACTCAAACATATAATTGGCAAGCTCGTGGGAGTTCACGATGCGATCAGCAATCTACGAGAAACACACAAATAAGAGAAACAGTTCACGAAAATCATAAAATAAAGTAAAGGAAGTTACCAAAGGCACCGCATGCCCGAGCAACCACTTGCAATCAGCTGACGCTTCCTCGGCAAGGACTTCAGAGGCTTTGCACTCAACAGTTTTCTCTTGAAGAAGACGTTCAGTAGTCTCATACTGCCTCGCAAGATCCTCCAGCTTAGCTATACGATCAATGTACTCTTTCTCCTTCTTCTCAAACGCGACGCGCGCCTTTTGAGCTTCCTCAGCAAGCTCTGTCTTCTCCCCAGACAAACGCACAATGGCGTCACGTTGAGATTTAAGCTCCACATTAGTACGCTCGCACGCAGCTTCCCAGTTTTTCTGCTTATCAGCATTCGCTTGTTTCTCTTGGGCGAGTTTCTCCTCTGCATCGGATAACCTCCACACCAACCCTTTCTTCTCAGTATTAATTTTTTCTTTTTCTTCCGCAAACAGCCTCTTCTCATGCTCAAACTCAAGAGTATCTTCCCCCATCAGTTTCCACTCACGGACAATCTCCTGTGAAGTGGACCAGAAGGTAACCCCAGCTTGAACATGCTCATCCAAAAGTTCTAACCGGCGGCGCCTCTTCTGGAACATCCTTTCAGCTGGGGGGGGAGAGACAGAGAGAAAAACTCATGACAATTTACAAGATTGTTCATCCGGGAGCCCTGAGTTAAGTGCCAGCGAGGCGCATGGGGCAGATCATCGCACGCTGGATTATGGGTGTCCCAAGAACCACCCCGAGCATACTCACCATCAGGACTCCGGACTACCCCGGAGGTTGCACCACCACCATCACCCGGTGGGCGTTTAGTATATATCGTTTGACGCGGAGTGGTCTCACTTGTCTCCACCTCGACCTCAACATTCTTACCTCGATCAACACCACCAGTTCCAACCGCAACGTCACCACCTGTATTACCACCGCCTTCTCCAACCTGCTCAACATTCACATCTTCTTTCTTCTTCCCACCAGGAGTCCCATGAGGAGGAGACAACCCAAATGTCCTCGACGGCGGAGATTCCGGAGGAGTAATTTTCGAAATATCAATCTTGTGTCCAGTCTTGGCTGGTTTGGCATCTGCTCCAAAACGAGCAGCACATTCAGAGAAAAGGAGGACAAGCAAGCAAAAAATATAAGACAAGTTGGAAGAAGATAAAATGAATACCAGAAGCTTCAAAAATCTTCTGCAACAAATCCCCAGGTCTCTCAGCAAAAATACCCATGTCAATCTCCGATTCAGAAGGGGCGGGGGGATCCTCTTTTTGAAGTTTAATCGTCTTCGAGGCAAGCATAGCAGCAGCCTGCTCGTCAAGCTTTCGTTTTTTATCCTCGAAGGCCCTTTTCTGCATCATCTCTGTTAGAGTTGCGCGGTCCTCAAGGTCCGACTCAGGACGTTTCTCTCCAACTCCTAAACCGGACAACGTATCAGAAACGACAAGATAATCAAGGATACGATGAGTATGAGGTCGCTTACGAGGAGGCTCAGTGGCAATTTCTTCAGCTTTTTTCCCTTTCCCTTCCAGCTTGTCAGCTTTCGCTTTTCTCCTCGTCTCCAACGGGTCAGCAGTTTCGACTGGAACCTCCAAATCATCACCAACATGCTCGTTCACCGGCTCATGCACAACCCCCTGCGCCGGACCTGCACGCGCGGAACGAGAGGTTAGGTCTTCAAAAGATCTGCCAGACCCATCACTCGAGAGAACGATAACTTCCTCTCGAATGGAATCAAATGCATCATCATCATTCTCACTATCTTCACCTAAGACAGTGTTAACGTAAGTGGTGAAACTCTCATTGCTCGGATGCAGAAAACGGCCACGGATCTGATCCAACCAGGGTCGTTTCTCAGGTTTTTGTATCGCCTCAACCATTGCACCCGGTGCCTTAAGATCCAAAACGTTCAACAAAGTGAAACCTACTGCAAAAAACGCGAAGATAAAGAACAATGCAAAAATAATACAACGTACACATACAAAAGAGAGAAAAAAGGATATGGGGCAAAACGTACACTTTCCATCATAACCATAAACCGGAACCCCCAACGGATGTTTAGGGACCCACTTCATGCTCATACCGGCACCCACCAACGCCATCTCCTCAAGCTGGATTATCGGAGTGGCTTTACGAGTCAACTTCTTATACCAATCTTGGTCAGCAAAATTTGCAACCATATCAACTTTGGGGATACCCTCATCCACAGACCTGTAATGCATATCCACAGGAACAACACCCCGGTGAATATAAAAAAACTTTTGCTTCCAGTCATGGAGACTCTTCAACGGCACAGAGCAAACTGGAGAAACGCCGGTACGAGCACTAAAGGAGTAAAAACCACTTGTATATGAAACGGTGTAGAAGGCGTTGAACA
This sequence comes from Helianthus tuberosus, assembly GCA_030545235.1. NCBI lineage: Eukaryota > Viridiplantae > Streptophyta > Magnoliopsida > Asterales > Asteraceae > Helianthus > Helianthus tuberosus. The sequence continues at coordinate 27,072,426 of CM060391.1, read as the reverse complement.
TCTCAAACGTCGGATCCAAACGGTTAGCCATACAAACGAACTCAAAGTGAGTAATACGAGGGAGCCCGATGGCATTGATCTGAGATATGTGGAGACCATAACCCCTCAGCACATCAGCAGTAAATCGAGTCATTGGAAGCCTGAAGTTGCCTTCCCGGAAGAAAGCAGCGTACAAAGTCATATACCCGGGAGGAGCATCCATGGCGGTGGAACCAGAGATAGGGTACTGAGCACCCCACTCAGGGAGAAAACCCATCTCCCTTACCAAGTTGTGGAATTCCTCCTCTTTCCACCCTATTACCGCCTGATCCAGGCCAGGCGGAGTTTTACCTTTGTTCCTTCTCTTCCTTGAAGAAGGATTTGCAGAAGACATTACAAGAAAACAAACAATAATGCAGATGAACTCAAGAGAAGAAGAAAGAAAATAAAGGAAGAAGAGAGAAATCCGGAATTCAAATTTTGGAAAGTGGTGAAGAAAGAGAAGATCACCGGATACTTATACCCATCGCATTTAATGCGATGGGTAGTGGGCCGTCAGAATACAAAAAGACAACCAACGGGGAGGAAACACGTCAGAGGAGAGAGAAGACGCCATCTCTTTTTTCGGAAACGTGTGCCACAGACGCCTGCCATCATGACATAAAGTAACTGACATGACTGAAAAGGCGCCTGTTCACCTGACACCAGACAGTCACATCAGTCACTCCTTCCCAAGACAACAAAACTTCCTCCTGAAGACAACCTTTATAAAGTGCCAAAACCCATGCGCAGTACGCCATGCGTCCATTTGGCTCAACTTTTATAAAGCGCCTAAACCCATGCGCGGTACGCCATGCGTCCATTTGGCTCAACTTTCATAAAGTGCCAAAACCCATGCGCGGTACGCCATGCATCCATTTGGCTCAACTTTTATAAAGGGCCAAAACCCATGCGCGGTACTCCATGCGTCCATTTGGCTCAACTTTTATAAAGTGCCAAAACCCATGCGCGGTACGCCATGCGTCCATTTGGCTCAACTCAACAAGTGTCAAAACCCATGCGCGGCACGCCATGCGTCCATTCGGCTAAACCCTATAAGCAGTCGAAACCCATGCGCGGTACGCCACGCGTCCATTTGGCTCAACTCTACAAGCAGTCAAAAACCATGCGCGGTGCGCCATGCACCCACCAGGTGCAAATTTCTTAAAGATCACATAAAAACCCCACGCCATAACAAACACCACCTTCATAAGTCCAGAATCCCTCCTAGACGATCAACTCAACTAGAAGGCACACTGGACTGGGGGGACTTGAAGAGGTATGGTCCCAATTCCTTGCCCACATGGCAAGGACCACACCACTCTTCCACCCTATGTGGCGCTGACATCAACGAGGTCATCCAGAAGCTTCTAGAAGTTTCTGGAAAATACCTAAGTGGCACCAAAGATGCTCCATCCGACATAAAGGACAACACGTGCCACCATTCATCAGGCGCCACGTAGGCCTGTAACAAATCCAAGAGCAGCCCGACAACACCAGTACGACGTCTCCAAGATGGGCAAATGTAAGCGCGCCACGTGTACCACTACACTGACCACAGCAGAGGAGACCAAGAGGATATTCCCCTTGGTCGGACAGCTGGCGCGCAACCACAGCTGGCATCGCTGCTCTTCCCTCTCTCACCCTCCGGCTATAAATAGGACCCTTCATCATTCAGGTTAAATCACCTTGCTCTCTATATTCTCACGCTTAACACACACTGTTTATTCTCCCTCAGAACAATACTTATTCTCACGCCGGAGCCTGGTTAAGAGGGAAACCCCCATATTCCCCTCTTAACGAGACTAACGGTGTTGCTGTTTTGCAGGAACCAAGCCATTTCACGAGTAGGAAGAGAGATTGAATCCACAGAAGAAATAACCCCACAGATTAACCCTAGTGTTAACCTGTGTTTCATCAATAATGGTGTACAATTACAAGTAGATTATATTGTTGTTAAATAACATGAGGCTGAGATCAAATTCAAATTAAACTAGGTTAAATGATAACTCTGACTAATTAAGAAGTACCCGTAGTAGATAATGGTGTACAATTACACGTAGATTAGATTGTTGTTAAATAACATGAGGCTGAGAGGTAAGGCCTCTCCCTTTTCCTTATAAAATCATCATCACGTAAAAGGTTCTTGGTTTTAACTATATCATTTTACGCTATGATTGTTTACATAAAACCAACTTCCGCCTTAGAACATAAAGGAGTGGAGATTTAAAGCCATGGATTAAACAAGGAGCAGATGCAATCGCACTAGATTGACAGATGATGAAGAAGAAGATGAACCCTAAATTTTGTGCAAGTTTTGATCGACACAAATCAAGTGGTTAAAAACTCATGTATATTATTATTGTTATTATAAATCGTTAGATTGTAAAAGTTAGTTGAGTATATACAAGAAATCAAATTCAATAATTTGAATAACTATTTTTTTAAAGGCTCTACTATTCTCATACCCCTATTTTCTTATTTTCACGTCCCTAGATGTATACGAGCTGTATAACCTTATACGACCCGTATAGAATGCTATTGCATAGAAATAAATGCAGTGAAATGTTTTTTTTTACATGTATACGGACCGTATAGCATTATTCGAGCCATATACAATTGTATATGAGCAATATAATGTTATACGACCTGATGTTTTTTTTTTGTGAGATTTTATCAGGTTTTTGTGTTTTTTACGCTTGTAAACGGGTCGTGTAATGTTATACGACCCGTATATAATTATTATTTTTTTACGAGTTTGTAATTAAACGTACTAATAACGTTGAATAATTTTCCACTTTATTATGTGAAACGTCTATGTTACAATAGTATTTGTCGTATTATTTTATATATATATATATATCGGATAAGCAAAACATGTGCATATTATAAACAATACGATAATAATTATTATACAAACAAGATAAAATGTAAACATAAGATTAATATTTACAATGTTTTACAAACAACAAAAGATAAGTATTTACAATGTTTCAAATGTAAAACAACAAAACCAAAATGCAATAAGGAGCTACGGCGGTGGTGGTGGTGCAGCGCCAGCTCGTTGAGGTAGGGGCGCGCCAAAATGCATAGCAATAATCGTCTCGACCATCCACTGTACGTCGCACTGTATACAGGATATGCCCACCCGTACAGCAGCTACATCCGACTCAACCTGAGCCAGTCTTTCCTCCACCCCTGGTGGACGCATCACACGTCGTCTCACGCTCCGTCGCTCGTACGGGCGATCAACTTGTACATCTTCCACACCCAGCTGCGATCTGTCGACCGCAGCATCAACTCCCCCTGTACCCCGCCTCCCTCTCCCTCGCCTTCCTCTCCACCGTCACCCTCACCATCACTGTCACCTCCCTCGCCCCTGGCTCGCCTCCCTCTTCAGTGGCTGCCTTGGGTACCACTCGGTACGACCATCATCAAGCGACCAAATCACTCGGACCTTGTCCAGTAAAACCTCATGAGCAATCCTCATTGAGACTGTTGTGGCCCTATCCACCGGATCAAACTGTTGTGTGATGGTCATATCATGAGCCACTTTGCGGGGACAAGTGGTGCGGCCAGTGCTTCGCCAGACGGGTGACGAAGCCGCCACAGCTAATGTGGCTAAAGGTACGCTTAAAAGCGTACTTGGCGAAGTATGTGGCCAACTTGTATGCCAAGTTGGCCCCCTGCCGGTAAGTAAGTCGTGCAAGAAGAACATGTCATTTTGGGTGACCCACTCCCTGCTATCATGTCGACCCGCAATCGTAACGGCGATACGCCAATGTAGGTATCTGTGCAACGAGTCGTAAATGCGCGACACCCGCGCCTTCGGGGATCACGAACGCGGTATGTCACACCCCAACCGATGGCGGAAACATCGGGGCGTGGCACTGAGCGAAACAGGTTATCCAGAAGTTTCCATAACAACTATATTTACCAGATATTTAAAGCAACACGTCCCATACCATGTCATAAATGATAATATAATTATTACAGAAAAGATCTAGTCAAATTGTTCTGTTCCGACAACTCAGATTTTTATTACAGACAATTGTTTATTGTTGACCTAGGTCTTTACCTAGGTCAACAATAAACAATAGACCTAGGTCAACAATAAACAATTGTCTGTAATAAAAATCTGAGTTGTCGGAACAGAACAATTTGACTAGATCTTTTCTGTAATAATTGTATTATCATTTATGACATGGTGTGGGACGTGTAACGTGTTGCTTTAAATATCTGGTAAATATAGTTGTTATGGAAACTTCTGGACAATCTGTTTCGCTCAGTGCCACGCCCCGATGTTTCCGCCATCGGTTGGGGTGTGACAGATTGGTATCAGAGCCATAACTATAGGGAATTAGGCAAGACTCGACCTAGTCCGGGTCGATGTCTTAGAAATGACCTAGTCTATAGTTAGGAACCAACCGACCAACTTGTGCATGTCTTGTAGGGATTATGTACGAGCTTACTGCTATTCCTCGATATTCTCGCCTACGCTGCACTATCACTGCACTTTAGTTTTCAAAGAATGGACGAGCGATTGGGCCGAGATTAGGTGTGAAAACCGCAAACTCTCAACCAAATTGCTTGTTCACCTCGTATTTTCATCTATAAACACGAGAATTTGCGTTGAACCAGGATTGAAATCCATACTTCGACACATAATTCTCTTTTATTTTATCAAAACAGGAACAAAGTTGTTAAGTCAGGGGTGAAACCCGAACCTTGACAACTTGTTCCGACCTTTACTTGGTTTTACAAAAACTCTCACCAAAGTCTCGACGGACTCCAACGACTTGAAGTCACGATATGACTGAAGGGATGCATGCCAATCGCCCAAATTCGAGGCTAGAGCACAGTCCCGAAGGCCAAAGTGTGTACCAAGAGTCCTTGTGAATAGTCGGATCACTTTGGTTAGTCGATGTCTAAATAGCCGCAGATAATCTATTCTTGATTTTTATGTGTTTTGATTCTCAGCTCACTACTGCCGACTCTGATATTGCGACGTTTTATGTGAATTTTACGTGTTTTATGTGGTTTATGCTTATTTGTTAGCGTTTTGAGGTACTACTGGTTTCGATCTAACACCTTGTTGCTTTCGCTAAACACACAACACACTGCACAACCGCTGACAAATCGCTAAATCATGGACGACTTTGTGCTATGTTATTCGCTATGCTATACGCGATCGCTATTCTCGAACACTCGCAGGCTTTGAGTAGTAGGTTTCTGTGTTCTGAGGTAGTCAGAAGTTTCGGTGTGTTTTGGATACCTCTTGTGATTATGTGCTTCTATGCTTCTATGTTTATGTGCCTTACGTGCTTATGTGTTTATCTGCTTACGTGAATCTGTGATTATGTGCCTATGTGCTTACATGATTATACGTGTTCCTGAGCTTTAGTAGTATTAGGCGTGTGAGGTGAGATTCGATTATATTGAGTTGAGTCCTGTGGCGATGTCTGTTGCAGACAATGTCGTCATCTGGATCTCGCGCTACCCAAGACGCCCGCCGAAAGCAAGCAGACAAATGCCTCGCTGCCATGATCACTAAGCAAATGGCAAAGGTTGTACCCCAAGTCGTCAGTGAATTGTACGAAAACATGAGCAAATCGTCTGAGGAATCCAGAATTGAAACTCCCAAAGCTGCTTTCAGCTTCAAACAGTTAAAGGCATGTGGACCGAAAGAGTTCACCGGCGAAGAAGGTCCTACGGCTTTGTTTCAATGGTTTGACTCAATCGAAGTCACCCTGCGACAGAGCGGATGTCCTGATAATCTCCGCACACTGAACGCGACCGGCGTCTTCCAGTCCCGCGCTCTAGACTGGTGGACGACCGAAAGGAACAAGCGCGGAAATGATGCAGCCTATGGTCTGTCATGGGACGAGTTGAAGAACGTTATGCTCGAGGAGTTCTGCCCTCCCCATGAGCTCCAGAAGCTGGAGGACGAGTTCTGGCACATTCAGCAGAAAGAAGGTGACAACGCTGCCCTGACTGCTTGCTTTAAGCAGCTCAGCATCATCTGTCCCGACCAAGTGAAGACGCCCGACATGGCAATCAAGAAGTACATTCGAGCTCTACCCGACTGTGTTACAGATTTTGTGCATGCCGTAAAGCCAGCAACGATAGAAGAAACTTACTTGCTTGCCTCTGAAATCAACGACAAGCGAGTAAAAGCTGGTTTTTGGGATAAAACATCAAAGAACCTGCACCAAGTCACCGCCGCACCATCTACTGAAACCGTCGCCGCTCAACCCTCAAAGTCCTCACGCCGCAAGAAGAAGAACATCAACAGCAGCTCCAGCAACAAGAACTGTGTTGTCACTACCACTGCTGCTCCACTTCAAGCCGTACCGGCTCAGCAGCAATCTCAGCACCGCCCATCACCTGTTACCTATGCACCGCCTGCGAAGCGTGCATACACAAGCCCTCACCCTGCCTGCCCAACATGCACTTATCATCACCCGGTGGGTCTAGCTTGTCGTTTTTGCACGCACTGCAATATGGATGGCCACTTCACCGCCAACTGTCGTACTGGTCCCCGCCCAGCACCGATTCAAGCCACTGCTCATAATGTCACACCCCAACTGATGGCGGAATCATCGGGGCGCGGCACTAGGCGAATCAGATTGCTCAAGAGAATCCATAACAACTATGTTGCGATAATATTTAATACATTCGTTATCCCATACTAACAAATAATACGATCACATAAGTTATCACAGATTTCTCATCCTCTCGAACAATACAAATCCGACAACCTAGATTTTAGTTGAGTTTCTAGACTTCCTAGCTTGATTCGATATAGCCTGCAATCTAACCTGCAACATACGTTAAAATATTTGTCAATACAAAAGTATTGGCGAGTATTCAGGTTCGATCGGATGGCCTCCTGTCCGATCGGATGGCCTTATGTCCGATCGGATGGCAGCCTGTCCGATCGGCTGGGCTGCTGTCCGATCGGCTGGGCTGCTGTCCGATTGGCTGGCAGCCTGTCCGATCGACTGGGCTGCTGTCCGATCGGCTGGCAGCCTATCCAGCTGATATCTGACTAATTTTGACGGTTTCTCAGCGGTTTTGATTGGGACGGTATTCCTTCATGCTAAACAACCGAAATTCCATCAAGTCTGACCCATTCTAACGGCCGGGAACCACCCCGTTCCATCAGATCTGGCCGTTCTTGATGGCTTTTCTCAAGTTTAACCCGAATTCACACACACTACGGCTAGGCAACTTAGGTTTGGTGAGATTTGTTATAAAACAGGTGAAACTACTTAGATCCGAGCTGTTTATGGTAAGAATGAGGTTACACTTTGAAGTTCATGTGAACTTAGGGTGACATCATCTCCAAGGCACCTCAAATCCTTAAGAATCACACCACTTCTTGATTAGAAAGCATAGATTTAGACTTGATTTATGTAAAAACGCATGGAAATCACTCAGATCTGAGTCGTTCTTGCTTTGGATGACATCACCCATGAACTTCATGGGTGATGTCACCCTAGAATGCCCAAAATCCAGAGATTCCACGGTTAAAAGTGGAGATTTCACAGGTAGAAAGGTGTAGAATTGGTTATAGATCAAGGAAGTACAAGATTTGAGTTAAAAACTTACAAGAATCGCGAGAAATCGAGAGATAAAGGGGCTGGAACTTCTGGTCGAGCAGCAACAGTGAAAACAAGTGTGTTTGGGGTGAATGAGGGGTATTTATAGGCAAGGAGGAAGGAAAGGGGGCAGGTTGGCCTGGATCGGACGGCCCGTTCGATCGGCCGGCATGTCCGTCCGATCGGTTGGCATGCCAGTCCGATCGGTTGGACTTGTCCTGTCCGATCGGTTGGACTTGTCCTGTCCGATCGGTTAAACTTGTCCTGTCTGATCGGTTGGCATGTCCTGTCCGATCGGTTGGACTTGTCCTGTCCGATCGGTTGGACATGTCTGTCCATCCGGATGGCCACTCTGGCGCGATGGATTTCTCCGTTTTTTATTGTTTCGATAGTTTTCGAAGTACGCGCTTTTCATAGTTAATTTATATTATTATATATATGTATATATATATCACTAGGGGTCGTATTTACGTATCCATACTTCAAAGTTTCGATAATTAGCAATCGGTTTTCGTTTGAGTATGCGATTATTAGCGACATTTCACAGCCATCAAGGAGGGTAGCATAGGTCCTTTCTCGATGTCATCGTGAACGTTATTGTGAGTTGTGCCACAATGACTGACGGGGTACCATTCACTCGTATTGTCATCATCGTCACGACGACTGGAGTTATAGCACTCACCCGAGAGTCTTTGTTAGCGTTAATTGTCTGCGTTTCGACACATCACGGCCACCAAGGAGGGTAGAATAGGTCCTCACTCAGTTTAATCGTGAGTGTTAGTGTTTGTGATGTGATGTAGTGATAATTGTATTGCGGAAATATGTGATTATCCTTCGAATATCGATGTATGCGATATAGTTACATTATGATCCGAATCTCCTGTGCTAGGCATAACGAGTACATCGAGTAGTAACAACGCACGAAAGTGCGGGTTGTTACAGTCTCCCCTGCTTTAGGAAATTTCGTCCCGAAATTAATCCAACAGGTAGACTTTTGAGAGTTGATCCTGCGTAAGTAGCGATACAGCGAGTGATTTGACCGAGAGTTGACAAGCGGGAGCGTTTCGAATAAGATAGATCGATTGTGATAGCGGGATGGCGACGTAAAGACAAAAGTAATATTCCACAAGTTGGCGTTCCAAAGTACCTCGTGTCACGGGGATTTGTTAGTTTGATGCGATTGAAATTTTAAAGTACTTGCAAGGTTTCTCGTGATGTAGGGTTAACTGAGTCGATCGTTAACCAATCGTTACAAGAGACGTTCGTTTTTAGATGTTCCAAAAGGAATTTTGGATGAAAATCTTGAAAATTTTCCTTTTTAACGTAAGGTCAACTGAGTCGATGTCACCCAACGTTGCAAGGAAGTTTAGGTTTTACACACATTTTAAGGAGTTCGAAAATGAGAACTGGGGTTACGAGAACTCTCTTACGACATAGGTTCAACTGAACTCGATGTTGAACCAACGTCTCAAGAAGGTCTTGTTTTTGATATTGCAAAAGGTTTTTAGGAAAAAATTAGACTCACGAAAGCTCCCCGTGGGCATGGAGTTAAACCGATTCGATGTTACTTCCACATCGTGAGGAATTTCACTTGTCCATGGTTTTTAATAAAAAGTTTAATAAAAATCAGTTTTAACCATTTGAAGAGGACAATTTAGCATCGAGCCCCACTTAGCACCTTCCCACGGAAGTTCGTTAATATGATTAAAACATTTATATATAGGAAGTACCAGCAGCGTATCCACCATGTTTTTCCCATATTACTTCTGTTCCGTGAGGGGGTGTCATGTGCGCCTGATACGACACGGAGTGAATTGCGCTCACTCGGTCCAATCGATAGAAAGTCAGACCGAGTATAAGGTAGAATCGAATAGGTTAAGCCGGCGAGTTGTATTGTGAACGTAGCTACAACAGTGGGCGCGAGTAGCCTGATGACACGAAACGCTTATGTATCGTGTCTGGGTTAGCGTCGAGCGGTAGGCGATAAGGGATTAGCGCGATGTCGATTTAGATTCCACATTGAACCCGCATGGCACGTTTCCACGAGGGTTTGCTAACATGGTGAAACACCACGTTTAACCAGATTAGTTTTACCTCATGAAGCGATGTCATGCGTACTAATACCACACAGACTGTAACGAACACCAAGCGAGCGATAAGCGGTACGCGATACACGGATAAGCGGTAGACTTTACATGATAGGCGATAAGCGATAAGGTGATTAAGCGAATAAACACAAAACACTAGTGATGACGGCGATGATAAACGAATTACGATAATCGGTAGTTGCGTTGCAAGAGATGGAGGTATGCGTGATTTATGCGATTCGATTTGATTGAATAACACTACAGATTTTACTAATCTCAGGCCCACATGGCCTTTTTCCACGAAAGTCCGCTGATATGACTAAAACACCTTGCTTTAACCATATGAGTTTCATCTCGTGAAGCGAGGTCATGCGTGCTAACTGAACACAAATATCACAGATAACGATATAGCGATAGATTGATACACCGTAAACGATATAGGTTCACGTGATAAGCGATAGAGATTGCAAGATACACATGATAAGCGATTGCGATTAGTCGAGTTCGAGTCTTGTTTCGAATAAGCTTAACGTTACGTTATGTTGCGACGCATCACGGTGATCGAGGAGGGTAGAATAGGTCCTCACTCAACAATATCGTGAGCGTTTATGTACTTGATGAGATTCATTGCAATAGACTTACGACCAGTCTTGCGTTGATGCAATTGCCCTGCGAGGTAGACTCCCCAGAGTCCATCGATGAGGTGATTGCATTGCGTTTGCAGACTTACGACAAGTCTTGCGATGATGTGATTCAGTTGTTATGCCTTGCGATTGAGTGTAGTGTGTTGAAAATAATCACAATAGTATAATAGGTCTAATAACGTTCAACTCCACACGACACTTTCTGCACGAAACTTCGGTAGTATGGTAAAGCACACCTTGCTTTACCCCTATTACTTAAATCTCGTGTTTTGGTGTCATATTTTGTTCAAACGCTTATGGCACCTTAGAATTCACTACGATCTCCGTGCACTGACCCAAATAATCCCGTGTGCACCCATGATTAGTTGTTCCTTGCACGTTTATCATACTTCGTTCCAAGAGTGTAGTGAGGGTAAAACACATTATTTCGTGATATAGTATATAGTATGTGTGTGAATCTAGTCTAAGTGTGATGACTAGAGTGTGAGAGAGAAAACGAAAACGAGAGTTAATGTTACGCATAGTGGCAACATCGAGTAATAGAGTAGGTTCAAAACTTAGAAATTAACGTCGAAAATCGTATCATTACAACTTTATCCTACGCGTGCTAGATGCTTGATGCTGAAGACTTTTGCTGGAGCTGTTGTTGTTGTACTCAGGTTCGCGGTTCGATGCGGCAGTTGCGGGTGAAGTGACCGTAACGATTGCAGTTATTGCAATAGCGACAGTCAGCCCCAACTGGATGGTGATAGGTACACGAGTAACACTGAGGACGAGTTCCAGTGTAAGCTCGTTTTTGAAACATCGGAACTGCTTGAAGAGGTTTCGGTTGCAGCAGTTCGGTTGTTGATGAGTTCGGCTTGAAGTCTTTCGTTTGCGGCTGGGTTTGTCGGTGTCTTGCGAAGAGGTGTCGTCGTTGGAGGATTCGTCTGAGGATTCGCTTGCAGAATCCTTGACCGAGTTGTCGGAAGATCCATCGGCAGATTTGTCAGAAGAATCAGCAGCAGATTCATCAGAAGAATCGTTAGCAGATTCGTCAGAAGAATCGTTAGCAGATTCGCCTGAAGAATTAGTGGCGATTGCTTGATAAGCTTGCTTGACAGGATTCTTTGAGAAGAACCCTTCCATGAGTCGTTTGTTGTTGATTTCTGCGGCTAAGCGGTAGGTTTCTTCGACGGTAGCAGGTCTTGCAGCTTCGACAAAATCACCCACACACTCAGGCAAGCCACGAATGTACTTCGCGATGGCTTTCTCTGGAGTGTTGACTTGGCTTGGGCAGATTATGCTAAGCTGTTTGAACCTTGCGGTGTAGTCAACGTTGTCACTTTCGACTTGCTTGATTTTCCATAATTCGTCTTCCAGCTTCTGAATTTCATGAGGAGGACAGTACTCTTTCTTCATGAGCTCTTTCAGCGCATCCCAAGAGAGAGCGTAAGCTGCGGAGATCCCACGTTTGTTACGTTCGGCGGTCCACCAGTCGAGTGCTCGTGATTGAAATACTCCGGTAGCGCAAGTAGTACGGAAACTATCGGGACACCCACTTTGACGAAGGGTAACTTCGATAGAATCGAACCACTGGAGTAGTTGAGTCACACCTCCTTCACCCGTGAATTCCATCGGGTCACAGGCTTTGAAGTGTTTGTAAAGAAAAGCAGGTTGCGGCGCTTCCGTCTTGGAGTCTTCCGAGGCTCGAGAGTTGCTGAGAGAGTGCACTTGAGCGGCAATTCGAGGAATAAGCTTTACCACTTCTTTGGTCACAAGTGATGCAATCCTCTTATTGGCACTTCGTTTGGCTCTCCTCCTAGCTACTCATCTCGAGGTAGAGTTGTTGGAAGGCATCTAGACAGGAAAAGACTTGGAGTGAGATTCGATCATAATGATTTTTGAGTTTTGTGATGCGATTGAGCGCGTTCAAAACTTGATGCGGTAGTATAGTAGTAATACGAATCACATAGGAGCCACATAGGAAACACGAAATTCCTAAGTTCTCACACAATGACTTGTTTGTTTATAAGTATATATATATATATATATAGATGTAATTTGTAATCATACACATACAGGTCGATTTAGAATATGCGAGGGCGCATTGAAGTGAGAAAACGAGAGCGAATGCGATAGATTATGCATTAGTTTTGTTGCGAACATTCGGGTTACATTTTAGATTGCGATGGCTGTGCAAATTGTGCGTTTATAAAGCAAGGAGTGCGAAATCGTTAATTTGAGGAATCGATAAGGCGTAAAGTTTCAAAACACAAATAAGTTCCAATCATTTGTAAAATCGGCGGGTCGTATGATAGAGTGCCTTGGGTGTTTAGGCGTCGACTACCCAAGGTAATCCAACTGTATTCGACAAGTTCGTGCACGCGCGTTGACCTAGAAAACTTCATGCTTCCACTGGGATGCAGCTCATGGCATTCGTCTTCCTAGTCATCGCGTGGCTCGAGTTATCGTGATAGTCGAGTCCTTGGTGAGAGCTTTTTGAAAACCAATTTATAGAGAGTGGGACGGCTTATTAAGGTACGGGTTTCACCCCTGACTTAATAGTTTCGTTCCTAATTGTGGTTATGCTATTCGAATAAATTCGTGAGTTCCACTAGATTTCGAAATGGAGACTTTCGTCGAGATGTGGATGTCACTCCTAACTCGATGAAAGGTTCTCGTGCTAGAAAAATGCGCTGAGTGAGCGATCTCGTTGAGAGTTCTTGGTTTTCACACCTGATCTCGACTGGATCACTCGGTTTTGTTATGCGAGTATTTTCGAAACACGTGTATTGTGTCAGCCTTAGGAAAGGCTAAGTAGTATTCCAGCCTTGGGAAAGGCTTCTTCGTGTGAAGCTGTAGTACGCGGTGTTCACACAAAGTTGTAGCTTTTAGCAATTTCGATCTAGAGTATCAAGTAGCCCAATACAAACCCTACTGGGTTCGCACGAGTCGGCCTATTGGGACTTAGACTATAGACTAGGTCAATTTCTAAGACATCGACCCGGACTAGGTCGAGTCACCAAAATTTGCCTAATTCCCTATAGTTATGGCTCTAATACCAATCTCTCACACCCCAACCGATGGCGGAATCATCGGGGCGCGACACTAGGCGAATCAGATTGCTCAAGAGAATCCATAACAACTATGTTGCGATAATATTTAATACATTCGTTATCCCATACTAACAAATAATACGATCACATAAGTTATCACAGATTTCTCGTCCTCTCGAACAATACAAATCCGACAACCTAGATTTTAGTTGAGTTTCTAGACTTCCTAGCTTGATTCGATATAGCCTGTGATCTAACCTGCAACATACGTTAAAATATTTGTCAATACAAAAGTATTGGCGAGTATACAGGTTTGATATGTAGCATAATAGATTAAAACGTGTAGCGAATTTCCACATGCATAAACGTAACACACGACATATATACTCACAAAGCTGATACTACCAACTAAGTCCTCGATGCTCGAATATGCGATGGCAAACTAGACCCCGTCGGGCGCAATAGTACTATACTAGTCATGGTGGGACGTCGTGAGTATAAGCCCTAGCACATATGCAACTAGCATAACATATATCTATGCATAACAGTTATTCGCAAGTGATAATTCGATTGATTGAATAATTCGTTTGATAAGTTCGATTTGTTAGAAACGTATGTTACACCCAAAATGCGATTAAAAAGGGTTCAAGTATACTCACAGTGCGTATTTAGCGAGAATGCAACTTGATTGGGTCGGTTACGGGTATGTCTGCGTTAAATCATCGAAGGATATAGTAAACGATGCACGGTTAAGCGAGAATGGCGTCAAAAAGTCAGTTATCGGTGCTCATCCGTTCGGATGGGCTCATCCGATCGGATGACACATGGATCGGATGGGTTGGTCCGGTCGGATGGCAGTGGTTCGATCGGATGGCCTCCTGTCCGATCGGATGGCCTGCTGTCCGATCGGATGGCAGCCTGTCCGATCGGCTAGGCTGCTGTCCGATCGGCTGGCAGCCTGTCCGATCGACTGGGCTGCTGTCCGATCGGCTGGCAGCCTATCCAGGTGATATCCGACTAATTTTGACGGTTTCTCAGTGGTTTTGATTGGGACGGTGTTCCTTCATGCTAAACAACCGAAATTCCATCAAGTCTGACCCGTTCTAACGGCCGGGAACCACCCCGTTCCATCAGATCTGGCCGTTCTTGATGGCTTTTCTCAAGTTTAACCCGAATTCACACACACTATGGCTAGGCAACTTAGGTTTGGTGAGATTTGTTATAAAACAGGTGAAATTACTTAGATCCGAGCTGTTTATGGTAAAAATGAGGTCACACTTTGAAGTTCATGTGAACTTAGGGTGACATCATCTCCAAGGCACCTCAAATCCTTAAGAATCACACCACTTCTTGATTAGAAAGCATAGATTTAGACTTGATTTATGTAAAAACGAATGGAAATCACTCAGATCTGAGTCGTTCTTGCTTGGGATGACATCACCCATGAAGTTCATAAGAACTTTATGGTGATGTTACCCTAGAATGCCCAAAATCCAGAGATTCCACGGTTAAAAGTGGAGATTTCACAGGTAGAAAGGTGTAGAATTGGTTATAGATCAAGGAAGTACAAGATTTGAGTTAAAAACTTACAAGAATCGCGAGAAATCGAGAGATAAAGGGGCTGGAACTTCTGGTCGAGCAGCAACAGTGAAAACAAGTGTGTTTGGGGTGAATGAGGGGTATTTATAGGCAAGGAGGAAGGAAAGGAGGGCAGGTTGGCCTGGACCGGACGGCCCGTTCGATCGGCCGGCATGTCCGTCTGTCACACCCCGATATTTCCACGTATCACCGGTGGGCCCGGTGGGGAGTATAGTGACGTAGTTGATATCATCATAGTCAAACAACACAATATTTAAATGCACAGCGGAAGCAAAAGATAAATATAATACAAACCGATTCAAAAGTAATATTTAATATTACAACGGGATGTAAGTCGGATCCACAGGCGGATCAAAATAAAAAGAAAACACAATTCATCAGACTTATTGCATCCAAGCTTGCGAGACTCTTAATGATGCTAAGGAGAGGCCAGCCTATTACGCTTAGTACCTGCACTTAACCTTTTTGGGAAAATACGTCAGTTTACACTGGTAAATACAATTTAACTGACTCATTTTGAAAAGGTTTAAAAATTGATTTGAATGCACGTGGCACAAAAACATTTTATAACTTGGGATAATTATGTGAAAATAATCTTGTAAGGGAATTACATGTTACTTATGCGTTCAGTAGCCCGACCCGTAGACCGGGTTAAATATTAATAGACACACCACAATATTGAGTTATGCACTGAAAGGTGTACGCCTACACCCCGTGCTCAGGTCGTGGCCATCTCGTAAGATGATGCCAAGGATATCCGGGACATGGTCATTAACCCCCCAAAGGCTTTAAGCAAACAAAACACATTCAAAACATAGCATATCAATAATTTAACCTCTATTCGATTAAAGATTCAATGCCGGACCAAGCGGTATTCTATATACCGTACCCCAAGCCCGTATAGGGAAAATAAGTTAAAAGTATTTACCTGAGCAAATTTATACAATTTATCCCAGCCGTATACCACCAAGCAAGTACAGATAGCTTTTACTGGGCTCCTAAATCTGGAACGAAGGTTTTTAATAACCTATTAGATTCCTAACAGGTCTTTAATTAAGCCTAAGCTTAGACCGGTTAGTTTTAAAAAGGAAGACACGGTTCAAACGCATGATAAAGCGAAGACTGGTTTAGAATGTGGTTTTGACCCGACAAGCTTGTATGCTTGTTTAATATGGGTAACTTAAACACATTCTGAATTTTGAGACAAAAACGATATGGTTTGACCCGTTTCGGCTAATATATGCAAACTAGTTACATACCCCGATCCGAACGCGAAAAGTGCGTAACGAGTAACCAAATGAGTCATAAACCAGTTTCCTAAATTAATATGCCCTAAATATGTTGTGATATCAGTAGGATACTTACCATTATGCCCAAAACGAGTTTAA
The DNA here is from genome assembly GCA_030545235.1 of Helianthus tuberosus. Taxonomy (NCBI): domain Eukaryota; kingdom Viridiplantae; phylum Streptophyta; class Magnoliopsida; order Asterales; family Asteraceae; genus Helianthus; species Helianthus tuberosus. Next base: position 27,056,048 of record CM060391.1, on the reverse strand, counting down.
GACCAATTTATGCCCCGTAGGGGTATTTTGGTCATTTTAAAGATTATAAGAGAGTTTAAATATCATTCTGAGTTATAGGTCTGATTAAATCAGTAATTATACTTAATTTAATAAGTCATATCAGTAGGGTATCATATATATGTGAAATTTATTAATTATAACCATACTATGCACCGTAGGGGCATTTTGGTAATTCCACATAGGCTTAAAATGGGCAAAACAGAGAATCTGAGTTTAAAAACTTTTGCTTACTGTTAAAATATAGAAATTTACTGAAAATATCAGTAGGCATCAACCCTTATATATTTAAACTAGTTTCGATACATACTACGCGTTAAAAACGCTTAAAAAGGCGATTTGGAGCCATTTCCGGGTTTTGCATAGAAAGCTGATATTTTTATTATTCCAGAAGGCTTAAAATATTTTATTTATCATATTAGATCAGTAGAAAAAGGTTTGGGGTCAAAAGGATTTGTAAAACTCATTTTATAGCCCAAAAGGGCAAAACCGACAACTACCGATTCGAGCTTAGAACCCTATGTTATGCTCAGCCTAAAATTAAATAAAAATCTTTAAAAATCCCAAAATATTATTTTATATCAGTAGGTAAAAATTTTGGTTTCAAAAATTGGGTTTAGATAGGCTATATGCTAATTATGCCGTTTAATTAACAAAAAGCTTTTAATTACGCTATTGAGCATAATTCCTAATCTAGACCTCAAACTGATGTCAAATTTTACGGACAAGTTTATAAATCAGTAATAAAGATTGTTGTTCTCTCATATTTTCAAAATTCTCGTTTTAGGGTCAAAAGGGCATAACGGTCAACATTTAGGCATATAACGGAAACATGCATGAACTAGGATTTCTATGGAACCAAGTTGTATAACCTCGAAGGGTTATACTAACCTATAACCTGGTCCTAAAGGAATCCTAAGGCATATCTAAACTAAGCTAAATCGGGTCAGAACTGAAAGTCAAAGCAAAAGTCAACTTTTGCGACTATCGGTTCCGAACCGGGCCTATACTTAGAATTGTCGGGTTGAATCATGCTTAGGCATGTTCAACTAATATTTACCAAGTTATTAAAGTGAGAAAACTGATTTTATATTAATAGTTATGTATTTTATTTAAAACTAACCCGTTTGACTTTTATTTGACCCGACAATTAAACTAAGTAAACGTGGTAATTAGTAGGCGCCCTTTTAAGGGTTAATCACCTACCTAATTACGGTCATGTAGCCATGTTCGTTATGAACAATGGCTCAACCGTTTAAAAGTCAAAGCGTTTATCACAACGCTTGACTTTTCGGCTACAAACGCTAAATAACTAAACTTAAGCACGATTGAACACTTACAATGGGTCCAAAGGGCTGAAGGAGGTTCTCAAGAAACTCAAGATCCTCCAGGAATTCAGAGAATAAGCAGATTAGAAGGGAAAGGTGTGAAAAACAAATGAACTCAACTCTTATTTATACTTTTCGGGACCTCGTAGGATCGCGACAAGTGCCGGGGAGTTAAGATCAGATCATGACAAGTGTTAAGTGGTTTTTCAATACAAAGGGCAGCCCCTAGATTCAAGTTTGTGAGTATTGGAACCCAGCCAGAACATAACCAGCTTTGAACAGGCTGTTACCAGCTGTTTCTGCATCAGATCCACTCACGCGGCCCGCGTAGGGAACCCAGGAAACTCACGCGGCCCGCCTGCATGTCCACATCAGCGAAAATAGTTCCAGAATGTGCAACATCAGTCCCTGTGAGTACATATCTGCATATAACAGCCCTTTATAAACCCGTACATCTTATAAAAAGACATATTTAGTCCTTCTGACCTCTGAATCAGATGGTTACAGGTCTAAAACAACTTTTGAGGGCTGTTAAGATCAGAAACAGCTTGCTGAATTTACAGATTCAGTCCCTGTATATGTTAAATGTCATTTCTGACACGTTTAAAGTCCGTTAAGCCATCTTCAAGGCTCCACAATGATGCCTTAACATAGGGGACATGGAACATGCTCAAAAACATGTCGGATGTCGGTTCGTTTGGTCGTACGGTCACGTTGTGCGTCTAATTACGATGAAACACGAACGGACGCGAAAAATGGTCCAAACTACGCGACGAATGGAATTTTATCAAGGCGATCACTAAAATAAAATATTTTAGTGCTTACATAAATTTTTGGGTGTCCGGGGATATTCAGAATGTGAGATATGCGCGAAAGTGCAAACTTGTGCACTTTTTGACACTTTTAGTCCCTGCATGACCTTAAAGTTTATTTTTGCGCACCGAACACCTCTAAGCCTATATATAAGCTATAGAAATGATAATTAGGGCATTTTTAACTCATGGACAATTTCCGGAAGGTCCGTTACCATACGAATCGACATACTTTTACGGTTTGACGCAAATAGTCCTTAAATTGCGCAAAGTAGCGCGAAATGCCGTTTAACGTTATCCAAGCCTTATACTTAAATATTAATACGCTCTCATTCGCTTAGATGGTCACCGAAAGGCATAGATTCAAAAGTTGACGCTTTAGGTCCCTCTATTGCGCAAACTTGCGCATCTCATCATTTAATAGCATTGAAGCCTCATCTAATCCATATTAGGCATTCTTGAAAGAATTATTAAACATCACGATACTTCGGGTTCGCTAAAAGGTCATTTAGATGTATAATTAAACATATTGACACTTTTAGCCCCTCTATAACTTGCATAGTTGCGCGTAATTTTACTTATAGGCATAAAAACTTTAGCCGGCCAATATTTGGCATTCACGAGAGTATAATTAAATATTATGAAGCTCCCGGTTTGTTAAAAGGTCACTCAGAGCTAAGAATTAACATGTTGACGCTTTTAACCCTTTATTGCGCAAACTTTCAATTAATTATGCAAACGGCTTCACTTAATCATCAAGTGGCACATTTGTGAATATAAACATCATAAGAAACTTATTTTTAGGCATGTTATCACTTCCAGTCCTTTCATAATCAAAGTTTTCGATTTTTCGAAAAATTAGTCCCTAAATTTCAGTGTTTGACTTCATTAGGGTTTATTACACGTGTCAATACATCATTGGACGTGATTTTACGAGGTGTTACATCCTCACCCCCTTAAAATAAATCTCGACCTCGAGATTTGCTAAAATGCTGGAAGTACTTTTTGTCACATAACGGACTTAACTTCTATAACATATCTGGAGTCTCTCCAAGCTCCCAAAGTGACCTTTATATTTGGTACATGTATCCTTTTGGAGCTTCTTAACCTTTCGATCCTCGATCGATATGGGTTGCTCATCATATCATCAATCTGCATATTATTATGTGATAGTGCTTCTCGACTTATTGGTGAAAACACAACCTTAAGTCATTAGTGTGCAATGTATTGCGAGCTCCGCCAAGCTCCTTAAATAGGTTGTAGTTTATAAGCTATTTGATCTTGGTACATTCGATTTCCTCGAATGATTCTATATATTCAGAGTTCAACTAGTCTGATAATTAACAATTTGGCACACCCTTCCAGGGTGATATCTTTTGTTGAACCTTCTTCCTCAACAAGAATTCAAGAGGGTTGATATTCTCATTAATCCTTGATTTTCTGCCGAATACTGGCATCTTACCGATGATTATGGGTTTGTTTGATCTTACTCGTCAAGGCAACTTTCAAATCCTGATAATTGGACTTACCAATCTTCTGTCTACTAGTAGATGCTTAACATTCCATCTATACAAGGTCTCCAAAAGAGCAGCCTTGATACTTATATATCAACTATTATAGAAAAGCTTAATTTAAGGTGAGATGGTTATTCCAACCATTACTTAAAACTAATCTTAAGGAATTAGCTAATCCTTGCCGTTAGTCGAACAAATCGACGATCCTGGGCAGCTGATGGCAATTCTTAATTGTTGCCCTATCAGGGTTGCGGTAATCAATGCATAAGCAGAATGAACCGTCTTTCTTAATTAACTATACCGAATTCTCAGAATATTGAGTTAGGCTATACGAACCCTTTATTTAAAACTTACCTAATCAGGGTTTCGATTCTTCCAATGATGGTACTAGCCGTCTTGGAGATTTCACAATATTACAACCCTAAATGGGATATAAATCTTAACTCTACTTGCCTCACAGGAGGTAAACAGGGTAATCTTAGGAGAAGATAATCAAAATATAAGGAGGTTGCAGAGATTTTTTTTTTCCAAATCTCTGGCTCCAGTTTATCCATCATTGCTCGTGTCAAATAAGTGACACATTTATATTATCAGTCCACGAATTCCTTAATCGGGAACATTTACTTAGAACTTCCATTCTGGATATCTCCTTTGAATACCATTAGCTGACTTTAGTACCATATGACCATCGTAATATCTTTGTGGTCCCATGCATTAAACCTCCATACTGATCAGGCATGGAAGCAATCTATGGAACTTATTAAGATACATCAATCCTCATATGGCGCTTTTATCACACTGTCTGGTTTTCGCAATCGATAGAGATTGAAGAGATATCCACTATATATATATATATATGCTGACGCACTTCCTCTAGAGAGAGGATACTTCTAGAATTCTATGATTGGAAGTTTCTGACAGGAACAAAAGGATTGGTTCTGATGATTTCGCCTGTAAGTCTTACCTTACACTTAATATCTGGGGTTCTTACGGAAAGTTTCTAAAAGTTTGCTAAGCTTATGGTCTTATGAGAGACTTAGCGATATCTGAATCCAAACATAACTCTTAGCAATGAAATCACAATAAAGGATTTATCTAGTGTCATTATTAATGTGAACTGCCTCTAATCATGCATCAGGAGAGTTAAACGCCTCCATTCTTAATCCTTTTAAACTTAGCTGCAAAATCTTTGACAAACTTTAGGGCAGTCTCAGCTTTGATTGGTTATTTCTTAATCTATAAAATGCGGGTAGCTGAGGCAGATCCATGATAGATTTATAATGAGCAGGCTTTGAAACCTTAATGTGCCTTCTTAGTGCCGTTACTAACCACCAATAATTATTGCATTAAGCTTAGGGTTTGGGTAATTGGAATAGGGTACTATCTCAGCCAATGAATTAAAATTTTGCGACATACTGTCGACGTTTTAGAACTTTTAGGGTGAGAGTCAGAAATTTTTTTTCCACCTTTTTACATTTTGATGCGAATAATAGGTCTTTCTAATAAGGTCCTTAACACTCGGTCCATCCCATAATGTATAAGGGGATCTCTCTTATGGACTCCATTAATGTCCTCACTAATCAAGGGTATTACTATCGAATGATTGTGATGTATACTTTACCGTGTGCTTTCCAGCATAACTGCTGACATACCTAACGGTTTCTACTTCATCCAACAATTTCTTGTAATCGATGGTCCCTTTTTACTATTGAAGTCTCTTGACTTCCAAGAGACGAAGCACTTTTAAGTACATCCTAAAGAATAGGCTCTTTGCCACATATGATTTTATTTGTTTTATTCTTCGCATATGAAGTATGAGTAAGGCTCTTATTATGAGCAGCGACATGTGTTTTAGAGCAAACAACATTCGGCTTCTTGAATCTTCTCATGGCTTTTCTCATAACCTTTCTAACAACTGGGTTAACTTCAGTTTTGGAGATTAATTCCATTAATATTGAGGTTCACGCTTGATGCACCATTAATATTTGTCGCATTTCTAGCATCGCGACTGTTGTTTGTTTCTTCTGAGTTTTCCATACTCGAAGCCTTGCTGTTAAATACCAATTTCAACAAGTGCTTAGGTAACCCATACCTAGTGTTTCCTTGAATTGTCAAAGGCTCACCATAAGGAGTCTTGATAACTACTTGCTCCTTATCACTCTCAATATAGGCTTGACTTTTAAGACGACCAATTCATTCCTATCACTATGTCGAGTCCCTTATTATTTAAATGGAAACAAGGACATCAGAAAAGAATGATTCCTAATGGATATAAACATCCATCTAATATTGCCGGAGTAGTCTCTGAGGTACTATTGGTCAATTCAACTTAATACTTAACGCTTAGGGTTTTAACAGGCAGATTTAATGATTTACAAAATCTATTGTCTATGAAAGACTTATCTAAACCTGAATAAAATAATACTCTAGCATGAGTGTTATTGATAAAGAAAGTAGTTGTTGTGACATTGTCATCCTGAATAGCCTTTTGAACATTCATCTGAGAGCTTCCAGCTTTGATCTTCTTAGCCTCCTCAGGCTTTTTAGCGTATTTAGGGCAGTTGGTCTTAATGTGCCATTTCTCATTGCAGCCATAGCAGGTTGCGTCTCCCATTCTCTTGCAATCCAAGGTCTTATGCTCCTTGGACTTGCAGATTCCACAGGGTAGAGGCTGAGATTCATATCTGCATTTCCCGAGGTGGTATTTCCTACAGGTTTTGCATCTGGTCTTTTCACCGGTCTGCTGTTTGTCCTTCAAATCCTTGCATTCATGGGTCTTGTGATCCGTCTCCTTACGGATGACACATCCCCCTGTCTGATCATAGAAACATTTTCCGAAGTGCTTCCTCCCGCAGGTTTTACATTCGGGTTTTGCCTCCTTTGGTTTGGACTGGTTATAGCTTGAACCGGTCTTACCCTTTTTGTAACCCTTATTTGGGGTATTATCGCACTTTCGCTTATGCTCCTTTAATATACGGCCCACGGCTTTGTTTACGGCTGTATCTATCATAGCCTGCAACCCGGTGCTTGTTAAGTTCAGTCTTGCATCATCATTCTGATCAACTAGACGATTGTGAGCTTCAGAGGGGTCAGCCATGGTGAAGCTTTGAAGGCTACAAACCAAGTAGTAATAAATTGGTTTAATTATATAGCGAATTGTCGAATTTGATGTTTGAATAGCCATGGTGCAAATCAACCATATAGGCCAATAGATAGTATTTAATTTATTTGATTATGTTTCGCCTAGGTTTTTAAATAACCCATCATTGGCGTTTAAATGGGATATGATCCTTCATATTTATTAGACAGGGGACATAAGTCACGACTGTCAATGACGTATTGACATTTTATATAGCACATAGGGCTTGTTCCCCCGGACTTTTGATGGCACAGGGGCCTTGTCACTAGGAAAAATTTTAAAACATAATCGATGATTCCTTTGGATCGGAAAATTTCATAGTTCATTGTCTTGACAAGAAGTTATGAAATAAAACTATCTTTTTCATGTATACATCTTTGCCCGTAGGTATACATCCCAGATGGATGTTTAGATGTGTACATCATGTTCGACGTTTATTAGCCATGATTCCTATTGATCATTTAGGCTAAATAAGGGGTTTGGAAGTTCCTAATATAAAGATGACAAGCGTGATTTTATCGCATCACAGTTGTCGGGAGTGTTAACACGTTTTCAAGTGTTAATAAGGATCTGAATCTCTTTTAAACAGGTTTTACCATCTTAGCTAGGTCTTCAATGACATTCAAGCTAGGTCAAACCTTTTAAGATTCTCTTTTAATATTTATATTGGCAGGAAAGGAATGATATTTATTTTTATTCAGGATTTTTATTATAATTATCCTGGATTTAATTAAATATAACTATAGCACAAAAAGTCAAGTCACAAGGGTAACTTTAAATTATAAACCTTGATTTTGTAGAATCAAGGTATTTAGGCTTGAACGTGTTCACGCCTTTTCTTGACAGGGAGTTGTAGGCTACGATTGTCTTTAGTCTCAGAGGACGTTAATTATAGCCCGTAGGCATTATATCCCTAATGGATGTTTAAATCACAAAATAAGAAAGGATTTCGGGAGAATCCAGTATAGGGATGATTTATGTGACTTTATCGAACCACGTCTGCCAGAAAAGTTAATATGTTACAGATGTTAACAAGGATGTGAATCTCTTGAATAGGTTCTACCATCTTGGCCTCGTCATATAGGCGAGGTTTACCTTTAAGATTCCTTTTTAATAATTAACGCAGAATAATCCTAACTCGGGATTTTAATAAGGATCTAAACCTAAATTGAGGAACTGCCATCTTGGCCGGGTCTTAATACTGACACGAGGCTAGGTCTTGTCCTTTTTAGATTTTGCCATTTTATTAAAATGGTAGATCTTATAAAAAGGAATGTTATTTTAATTTATTTCATATATTATATTCATATATATTGAATAAATGAAATTTTGATAAAGCATTCCAACGATTTTAAAAAGAGGTACAGAATTGCCCAAAAAGGAACTTAAAAGTAATGATGTTGTCCTCAAAGGGACTGAAAGATAAAAATGCCCTTATAAGGACTTACTAAGGAAACAAACTTCAGCAAAACGAGTTTTTTCTTCGTTTTATTTCTGAATGCTTTCTCCTTGGTTGCACGTTCATCCTGGTCGCAGTACGAAGCTCGGCCTTCCCTCAGCTTCGGATGAGGAGGACTTCCATTACGGCTCCTTTGCTTGGCGACATATTGAAAGTATATTGAATTGGATGCTATAATTCTCCGAATAGAGACAAGAGTATTCCTATGTTAAGTCTAGACTCAGAGAGTTTAAGGAATGTGCTACTGTGTCATTGAGATTAAACACAAAAGGCTAATGTTTAATTCACTCAATGTTGGCTCTGATACCAACCTGTCACACCCCGATATTTCCACGTATTACCGGTGGGCCCGGTGGGGAGTATAGTGACGTAGTTGATATCATCATAGTCAAACAACACAATATTTAAATGCACAGCGGAAGCAAAAGATAAATATAATACAAACCGATTCAAAAGTAATATTTAATATTACAACGGGATGTAAGTCGGATCCACAGGCGGATCAAAATAAAAAGAAAACACAATTCATCAGACTTATTGCATCCAAGCTTGCGAGACTCTTAATGATGCTAAGGAGAGGCCATCCTATTACGCTTAGTACCTGCACTTAACCTTTTTGGGAAAATACGTCAGTTTACACTGGTAAATACAATTTAACTGACTCATTTTGAAAAGGTTTAAAAATTGATTTGAATGCACGTGGCACAAAAACATTTTATAACTTGGGATAATTATGTGAAAATAATCTTGTAAGGGAATTACATGTTACTTATGCGTTCAGTAGCCCGACCCGTAGACCGGGTTAAATATTAATAGACACACCACAATATTGAGTTATGCACTGAAAGGTGTACGCCTACACCCCGTGCTCAGGTCGTGGCCATCTCGTAAGATGATGCCAAGGATATCCGGGACATGGTCATTAACCCCCCAAAGGCTTTAAGCAAACAAAACACATTCAAAACATAGCATATCAATAATTTAACCTCTATTCGATTAAAGATTCAATGCCGGACCAAGCGGTATTCTATATACCGTACCCCAAGCCCGTATAGGGAAAATAAGTTAAAAGTATTTACCTGAGCAAATTTATACAATTTATCCCAGCCGTATACCACCAAGCAAGTACAGATAGCTTTTACTGGGCTCCTAAATCTGGAACGAAGGTTTTTAATAACCTATTAGATTCCTAACAGGTCTTTAATTAAGCCTAAGCTTAGACCGGTTAGTTTTAAAAAGGAAGACACGGTTCAAATGCATGATAAAGCGAAGACTGGTTTAGAATGTGGTTTTGACCCGACAAGCTTGTATGCTTGTTTAATATGGGTAACTTAAACACATTCTGAATTTTGAGACAAAAACGATATGGTTTGACCCGTTTCGGCTAATATATGCAAACTAGTTACATACGCCGATCCGAACGCGAAAAGTGCGTAACGAGTAACCAAATGAGTCATAAACCAGTTTCCTAAATTAATATGCCCTAAATATGTTGTGATATCAGTAGGATACTTTCCATTATGCCCAAAATGAGTTTAAGACCAATTTATGCCCCGTAGGGGTATTTTGGTCATTTTAAAGATTATAAGAGAGTTTAAATATCATTCTGAGTTACAGGTCTGATTAAATCAGTAATTATACTTAATTTAATAAGTCATATCAGTAGGGTATCACATATATGTGAAATTTATTAATTATAACCATACTATGCACCGTAGGGGCATTTTGGTAATTCCACATAGGCTTAAAATGGGCAAAACAGAGAATCTGAGTTTAAAAACTTTTGCTTACTGTTAAAATATAGAAATTTACTGAAAATATCAGTAGGCATCAACCCTTATATATTTAAACTAGTTTCGATACATACTATGCGTTAAAAACGCTTAAAAAGGCGATTTGGAGCCATTTCCGGGTTTTGCATAGAAAGCTGATATTTTTATTATTCCAGAATGCTTAAAATATTTTATTTATCATATTAGATCAGTAGAAAAAGGTTTGGGGTCAAAGGGATTTGTAAAACTCATTTTATAGCCCAAAAGGGCAAAACCGACGACTACCGATTCGAGCTTAGAACCCTATGTTATGCTCAGCCTAAAATTAAATAAAAATCTTTAAAAATCCCAAAATATTATTTTATATCAGTAGGTAAAAAGTTTGGTTTCAAAAATTGGGTTTAGATAGGCTATATGCTAATTATGCCGTTTAATTAACAAAAAGCTTTTAATTACGCTATTGAGCATAATTCCTAATCTAGACCTCAAACTGATGTCAAATTTTACGGACAAGTTTATAAATCAGTAATAAAGATTGTTGTTCTCTCATATTTTCAAAATTCTCGTTTTAGGGTCAAAAGGGCATAACGGTCAACATTTAGGCATATAACGGAAACATGCATGAACTAGGATTTCTATGGAACCAAGTTGTATAACCTCGAAGGGTTATACTAACCTATAACCTGGTCCTAAAGGAATCCTAAGGCATATCTAAACTAAGCTAAATCGGGTCAGAACTGAAAGTCAAAGCAAAAGTCAACTTTTGCGACTATCGGTTCCGAACCGGGCCTATACTTAGAATTGTCGGGTTGAATCATGCTTAGGCATGTTCAACTAATATTTACCAAGTTATTAAAGTGAGAAAACTGATTTTATATTAATAGTTATGTATTTTATTTAAAACTAACCCGTTTGACTTTTATTTGACCCGACAATTAAACTAAGTAAACGTGGTAATTAGTAGGCGCCCTTTTAAGGGTTAATCACCTACCTAATTACGGTCATGTAGCCATGTTCGTTATGAACAATGGCTCAACCGTTTAAAAGTCAAAGCGTTTATCACAACGCTTGACTTTTCGGCTACAAACGCTAAATAACTAAACTTAAGCACGATTGAACACTTACAATGGGTCCAAAGGGCTGAAGGAGGTTCTCAAGAAACTCAAGATCCTCCAGGAATTCAGAGAATAAGCAGATTAGAAGGGAAAGGTGTGAAAAACAAATGAACTCAACTCTTATTTATACTTTTCGGGACCTCGTAGGATCGCGACAAGTGCCGGGGAGTTAAGATCAGATCATGACAAGTGTTAAGTGGTTTTTCAATACAAAGGGCAGCCCCTAGATTCAAGTTTGTGAGTATTGGAACCCAGCCAGAACATAACCAGCTTTGAACAGGCTGTTACCAGCTGTTTCTGCATCAGATCCACTCACGCGGCCCGCGTAGGGAACCCAGGAAACTCACGCGGCCCGCCTGCATGTCCACATCAGCGAAAATAGTTCCAGAATGTGCAACATCAGTCCCTGTGAGTACATATCTGCATATAACAGCCCTTTATAAACCCGTACATCTTATAAAAAGACATATTTAGTCCTTCTGACCTCTGAATCAGATGGTTACAGGTCTAAAACAACTTTTGAGGGCTGTTAAGATCAGAAACAGCTTGCTGAATTTACAGATTCAGTCCCTGTATATGTTAAATGTCATTTCTGACACGTTTAAAGTCCGTTAAGCCATCTTCAAGGCTCCACAATGATGCCTTAACATAGGGGACATGGAACATGCTCAAAAACATGTCGGATGTCGGTTCGTTTGGTCGTACGGTCACGTTGTGCGTCTAATTACGACGAAACACGAACGGACGCGAAAAATGGTCCAAACTACGCGACGAATGGAATTTTATCAAGGCGATCACTAAAATAAAATATTTTAGTGCTTACATAAATTTTTGGGTGTCCGGGGATATTCAGAATGTGAGATATGCGCGAAAGTGCAAACTTGTGCACTTTTTGACACTTTTAGTCCCTGCATGACCTTAAAGTTTATTTTTGCGCACCGAACACCTCCAAGCCTATATATAAGCTATAGAAATGATAATTAGGGCATTTTTAACTCATGGACAATTTCCGGAAGGTCCGTTACCATACGAATCGACATACTTTTACGGTTTGACGCAAATAGTCCTTAAATTGCGCAAAGTAGCGCGAAATGCCGTTTAACGTTATCCAAGCCTTATACTTAAATATTAATACGCTCTCGTTCGCTTAGATGGTCACCGAAAGGCATAGATTCAAAAGTTGACGCTTTAGGTCCCTCTATTGCGCAAACTTGCGCATCTCATCATTTAATAGCATTGAAGCCTCATCTAATCCATATTAGGCATTCTTGAAAGAATTATTAAACATCACGATACTTCGGGTTCGCTAAAAGGTCATTTAGATGTATAATTAAACATATTGACACTTTTAGCCCCTCTAACTTGCATAGTTGCGCGTAATTTTACTTATAGGCATAAAAACTTTAGTCGGCCAATATTTGGCATTCCCGAGAGTATAATTAAATATTATGAAGCTCCCGGTTTGTTAAAAGGTCACTCAGAGCTAAGAATTAACATGTTGACGCTTTTAACCCTTTATTGCGCAAACTTTCAATTAATTATGCAAACGGCTTCACTTAATCATCAAGTGGCACATTTGTGAATATAAACATCATAAGAAACTTATTTTTAGGCATGTTATCACTTCCAGTCCTTTCATAATCAAATTTTTCGATTTTTCGAAAAATTAGTCCCTAAATTTCAGTGTTTGACTTCATTAGGGTTTATTACAGGTGTCAATACATCATTGGACGTGATTTTACGAGGTGTTACATCCTCACCCCCTTAAAAGAAATCTCGACCTCGAGATTTGCTAAAATGATGGAAGTACTTTTTGTCACATAACGGACTTAACTTCTATAACATATCTGGAGTCTCTCCAAGCTCCCAAAGTGACCTTTATATTTGGTACATGTATCCTTTTGGAGCTTCTTAACCTGTCGATCCTCGATCGATATGGGTTGCTCATCATATCATCAATCTGCATATTATTATGTGATAGTGCTTCTCGACTTATTGGTGAAAACACAGCCTTAAGTCATTAGTGTGCAATGTATTGCGAGCTCCGCCAAGCTCCTTAAATAGGTTGTAGTTTATAAGCTATTTGATCTTGGTACATTCGATTTCCTCGAATGATTCTATATATTCAGAGTTCAACTAGTCTGATAATTAACAATTTGGCACACCCTTCCAGGGTGATATCTTTTGTTGAACCTTCTTCCTCAACAAGAATTCAAGAGGGTTGATATTCTCATTAATCCTTGATTTTCTGCCGAATACTGGCATCTTACCGATGATTATGGGTTTGTTTGATCTTACTCGTCAAGGCAACTTTCAAATCCTGATAATTGGACTTACCAATCTTCTGTCTACTAGTAGATGCTTAACATTCCATCTATACAAGGTCTCCAAAAGAGCAGCCTTGATACTTATATATCAACTATTATAGAAAAGCTTAATTTAAGGTGAGATGGTTATTCCAACCATTACTTAAAACTAATCTTAAGGAATTAGCTAATCCTTGCCGTTAGTCGAACAAATCGACGATCCTGGGCAGCTGATGGCAATTCTTAATTGTTGCCCTATCAGGGTTGCGGTAATCAATGCATAAGCAGAATGAACCGTCTTTCTTAATTAACTATACCGAATTCTCAGAATATTGAGTTAGGCTATACGAACCCTTTATTTAAAACTTACCTAATCAGGGTTTCGATTCTTCCAATGATGGTACTAGCCGTCTTGGAGATTTCACAATATTACAACCCTAAATGGGATATAAATCTTAACTCTACTTGCCTCACAGGAGGTAAACAGGGTAATCTTAGGAGAAGATAATCAAAATATAAGGAGGTTGCAGAGATTTTTTTTTTCCAAATCTCTGGCTCCAGTTTATCCATCATTGCTCGTGTCAAATAAGTGACACATTTATATTATCAGTCCACGAATTCCTTAATCGGGAACATTTGCTTATAACTTCCATTCTGGATATCTTCTTTGAATACCATTAGCTGACTTTAGTACCATATGACCATCGTAATATCTTTGTGGTCCCATGCATTAAACCTCCATACTGATCAGGCATGGAAGCAATCTATGGAACTTATTAAGATACATCAATCCTCATATGGCGCTTTTATCACACTGTCTGGTTTTCGCAATCGATAGAGATTGAAGAGATATCCACTATATATATATATATATGCTGACGCACTTCCTCTAGAGAGAGGATACTTCTAGAATTCTATGATTGGAAGTTTCTGACAGGAACAAAAGGAATGGTTCTTATGATTTCGCCTGTAAGTCTTACCTTACACTTAATATCTGGGGTTCTTACGGAAAGTTTCTAAAAGTTTGCTAAGCTTATGGTCTTATGAGAGACTTAGCGATATCTGAATCCAAACATAACTCTTAGCAATGAAATCACAATAAAGGATTTATCTAGTGTCATTATTAATGTGAACTGCCTCTAATCATGCATCAGGAGGGTTAAACGCCTCCATTCTTAATCCTTTTAAACTTAGCTGCAAAATCTTTGACAAACTTTAGGGCAGTCTCAGCTTTGATTGGTTATTTCTTAATCTATAAAATGCGGGTAGCTGAGGCAGATCCATGATAGATTTATAATGAGCAGGCTTTGAAACCTTAATGTGCCTTCTTATTGCCGTTACTAACCACCAATAATTATTGCATTAAGCTTAGGGTTTGGGTAATTGGAATAGGGTACTATCTCAGCCAATGAATTAAAATTTTGCGACATACTGTCGACGTTTTAGAACTTTTATGGTGAGAGTCAGAAATTTTTTTTCCCACCTTTTTACATTTCGATGCGAATAATAGGTCTTTCTAATAAGGTCCTTAACACTCGGTCCATCCCATAATGTATAAGGGGATCTCTCTTATGGACTCCATTAATGTCCTCACTAATCAAGGGTATTACTATCGAATGATTGTGATGTATACTTTACCGTGTGCTTTCCAGCATAACTGCTGACATACCTAACGGTTTCTACTTCATCCAACAATTTCTTGTAATCGATGGTCCCTTTTTACTATTGAAGTCTCTTGACTTCCAAGATACGAAGCACTTTTAAGTACATCCTAAATAATGGGCTACTTGCCACATATGATTTTATTTGTTTTATTCTTCGCATATGAAGTATGAGTAAGGCTCTTATTATGAGCAGCGACATGTGTTTTAGAGCAAACAACATTCGGCTTCTTGAATCTTCTCATGGCTTTTCTCATAACCTTTCTAACAACTGGGTTAACTTCAGTTTTGGAGATTAATTCCAATAATATTGAGGTTCACGCTTGATGCACCATTAATATTTGTCGCATTTCTAGCATCGCGACTGTTGTTTGTTTCTTCTGGGTTTTCCATACTCGAAGCCTTGCTGTTAAATACCAATTTCAACAAGTGCTTAGGTAACCCATACCTAGTGTTTCCTTGAATTTTCAAAGGCTCACCATAAGGAGTCTTGATAACTACTTGCTCATTATCACTCTCAATATTGGCTTGACTTTTAAGACGACCAATTCATTCCTATCACTATGTCGAGTCCCTTATTATTTAAATGGAAACAAGGACATCAGAAAAGAATGATTCCTAATGGATATAAACATCCATCTAATATTGCTGGAGTAGTCTCTGAGGTACTATTGGTCAATTCAACTTAATACTTAACGCTTAGAGTTTTAACAGACAGATTTAATGATTTACAAAATCTATTGTCTATGAAAGACTTATCTGAACCTGAATAAAATAATACTCTAGCATGAGTGTTATTGATAAAGAAAGTAGTTGTTGTGACATTGTCATCCTGAATAGCCTTTTGAACATTCATCTGAGAGCTTCCAGCTTTGATCTTCTTAGCCTCCTCAGGCTTTTTAGCGTATTTAGGGCAGTTGGTCTTAATGTGCCATTTCTCATTGCAGCCATAGCAGGTTGCGTCTCCCATTCTCTTGCAATCCAAGGTCTTATGCTCCTTGGACTTGCAGATTCCACAGGGTAGAGGCTGAGATTCATATCTGCATTTCCCGAGGTGGTATTTCCTACAGGTTTTGCATCTGGTCTTTTCACCGGTCTGCTGTTTGTCCTTCAAATCCTTACATTCATGGGTCTTGTGATCCGTCTCCTTATGGATGACACATCCCCCTGTCTGATCATAGAAACATTTTCCGAAGTGCTTCCTCCCGCAGGTTTTACATTCGGGTTTTGCCTCCTTTGGTTTGGACTGGTTATAGCTTGAACCGGTCTTACCCTTTTTGTAACCCTTATTTGGGGTATTATCGCACTTTCGCTTATGCTCCTTTAATATACGGCCCACGGCTTTGTTTACGGCTGTATCTATCATAGCCTGCAACCCGGTGCTTGTTAAGTTCAGTCTTGCATCATCATTCTGATCAACTAGACGATTGTGAGCTTCAGAGGGGTCAGCCATAGTGAAGCTTTGAAGGCTACAAACCAAGTAGTAATAAATTGGTTTAATTATATAGCGAATTGTCGAATTTGATGTTTGAATAGCCATGGTGCAAATCAACCATATAGGCCAATAGATAGTATTTAATTTATTTGATTATGTTTTGCCTAGGTTTTTAAATAACCCATCATTGGCGTTTAAATGGGATATGATCCTTCATATTTATTAGACAGGGGACATAAGTCACGACTGTCAATGTCGTATTGACATTTTATATAGCACATAGGGCTTGTTCCCCCGGACTTTTGATGGCACAGGGGCCTTGTCACTAGGAAAAATTTTAAAACATAATCGATGATTCCTTTGGATCGAAAAATTTCATAGTTCATTGTCTTGACAAGAAGTTATGAAATAAAACTATCTTTTTCATGTATACATCTTTGCCCGTAGGTATACATCCCAGATGGATGTTTAGATGTGTACATCATGTTCGACGTTTATTAGCCATGATTCCTATTGATCATTTAGGCTAAATAAGGGGTTTGGAAGTTCCTAATATAAAGATGACAAGCGTGATTTTATCGCATTACAGTTGTCGGGAGTGTTAACACGTTTTCAAGTGTTAATAAGGATCTGAATCTCTTTTAAACAGGTTTTACCATCTTAGCTAGGTCTTCAATGACATTCAAGCTAGGTCAAACCTTTTAAGATTCTCTTTTAATATTTATATTGGCAGGAAAGGAATGATATTTATTTTTATTCAGGATTTTTATTATAATTATCCTGGATTTAATTAAATATAACTATAGCACAAAAAGTCAAGTCACAAGGGTAACTTTAAATTATAAACCTTGATTTTGTAGAATCAAGGTATTTAGGCTTGAACGTGTTCACGCCTTTTCTTGACAGGGAGTTGTAGGCTACGATTGTCTTTAGTCTCAGAGGACGTTAATTATAGCCCGTAGGCATTATATCCCTAATGGATGTTTAAATCACAAAATAAGAAAGGATTTCGGGAGAATCCAGTATAGGGATGATTTATGTGACTTTATCGAACCACGTCTGCCAGAAAAGTTAATATGTTACAGATGTTAACAAGGATGTGAATCTCTTGAATAGGTTCTACCATCTTGGCCTCGTCATATAGGCGAGGTTTACCTTTAAGATTCCTTTTTAATAATTAACGCAGAATAATCCTAACTCGGGATTTTAATAAGGATCTAAACCTAAATTGAGGAACTGCCATCTTGGCCGGGTCTTAATACTGACACGAGGCTAGGTCTTGTCCTTTTTAGATTTTGCCATTTTATTAAAATGGTAGATCTTATAAAAAGGAATGTTATTTTAATTTATTTCATATATTATATTCATATATATTGAATAAATGAAATTTTGATAAAGCATTCCAACGATTTTAAAAAGAGGTACAGAATTGCCCAAAAAGGAACTTAAAAGTAATGATGTTGTCCTCAAAGGGACTGAAAGATAAAAATGCCCTTATAAGGACTTACTAAGGAAACAAACTTCAGCAAAACGAGTTTTTTCTTCGTTTTATTTCTGAATGCTTTCTCCTTGGTTGCACGTTTATCCTGGTCGCAGTACGAAGCTCGGCCTTCCCTCAGCTTCGGATGAGGAGGACTTCCATTACGGCTCCTTTGCTTGGCGACATATTGAAAGTATATTGAATTGGAAGCTATAATTCTCCGAATAGAGACAAGAGTATTCCTATGTTAAGTCTAGACTCAGAGAGTTTAAGGAATGTGCTACTGTGTCATTGAGATTAAACACAAAAGGCTAATGTTTAATTCACTCAATGTTGGCTCTGATACCAACCTGTCACACCCCGATATTTCCACGTATTACCGGTGGGCCCGGTGGGGAGTATAGTGACGTAGTTGATATCATCATAGTCAAACAACACAATATTTAAATGCACAGCGGAAGCAAAAGATAAATATAATACAAACCGATTCAAAAGTAATATTTAATATTACAACGGGATGTAAGTCGGATCCACAGGCGGATCAAAATAAAAAGAAAACACAATTCATCAGACTTATTGCATCCAAGCTTGCGAGACTCTTAATGATGCTAAGGAGAGGCCAGCCTATTACGCTTAGTACCTGCACTTAACCTTTTTGGGAAAATACGTCAGTTTACACTGGTAAATACAATTTAACTGACTCATTTTGAAAAGGTTTAAAAATTGATTTGAATGCACGTGGCACAAAAACATTTTATAACTTGGGATAATTATGTGAAAATAATCTTGTAAGGGAATTACATGTTACTTATGCGTTCAGTAGCCCGATCCGTAGACCGGGTTAAAGATTAATAGACACACCACAATATTGAGTTATGCACTGAAAGGTGTACGCCTACACCCCGTGCTCAGGTCGTGGCCATCTCGTAAGATGATGCCAAGGATATCCGGGACATGGTCATTAACCCCCCAAAGGCTTTAAGCAAACAAAACACATTCAAAACATAGCATATCAATAATTTAACCTCTATTCGATTAAAGATTCAATGCCGGACCAAGCGGTATTCTATATACCGTACCCCAAGCCCGTATAGGGAAAATAAGTTAAAAGTATATTTACCTGAGCAAATTTATACAATTTATCCCAGCCGTATACCACCAAGCAAGTACAGATAGCTTTTACTGGGTTCCTAAATCTGGAACGAAGGTTTTTAATAACCTATTAGATTCCTAACAGGTCTTTAATTAAGCCTAAGCTTAGACCGGTTAGTTTTAAAAAGGAAGACACGGTTCAAACGCATGATAAAGCGAAGACTGGTTTAGAATGTGGTTTTGACCCGACAAGCTTGTATGCTTGTTTAATATGGGTAACTTAAACACATTCTGAATTTTGAGACAAAAACGATATGGTTTGACCCGTTTCGGCTAATATATGCAAACTAGTTACATACGCCGATCCGAACGCGAAAAGTGCGTAACGAGTAACCAAATGAGTCATAAACCAGTTTCCTAAATTAATATGCCCTAAATATGTTGTGATATCAGTAGGATACTTTCCATTATACCCAAAACGAGTTTAAGACCAATTTATGCCCCGTAGGGGTATTTTGGTCATTTTAAAGATTATAAGAGAGTTTAAATATCATTCTGAGTTACAGGTCTGATTAAATCAGTAATTATACTTAATTTAATAAGTCATATCAGTAGGGTATCATATATATGTGAAATTTATTAATTATAACCATACTATGCACCGTAGGGGCATTTTGGTAATTCCACATAGGCTTAAAATGGGCAAAACAGAGAATCTGAGTTTAAAAACTTTTGCTTACTGTTAAAATATAGAAATTTACTGAAAATATCAGTAGGCATCAACCCTTATATATTTAAACTAGTTTCGATACATACTATGCGTTAAAAACGCTTAAAAAGGCGATTTGGAGCCATTTCCGGGTTTTGCATAGAAAGCTGATATTTTTATTATTCCAGAAGGCTCAAAATATTTTATTTATCATATTAGATCAGTAGAAAAAGGTTTGGGGTGAAAAGGATTTGTAAAACTCATTTTATAGCCCAAAAGGGCAAAACCGACGACTACCGAATCGAGCTTAGAACCCTATGTTATGCTCAGCCTAAAATTAAATAAAAATCTTTAAAAATCCCAAAATATTATTTTATATCAGTAGGTAAAAAGTTTGGTTTCAAAAATTGGGTTTAGATAGGCTATATGCTAATTATGCCGTTTAATTAACAAAAAGCTTTTAATTACGCTATTGAGCATAATTCCTAATCTAGACCTCAAACTGATGTCAAATTTTACGGACAAGTTTATAAATCAGTAATAAAGATTGTTGTTCTCTCATATTTTCAAAATTCTCGTTTTAGGGTCAAAAGGGCATAACGGTCAACATTTAGGCATATAACGGAAACATGCATGAACTAGGATTTCTATGGAACCAAGTTGTATAACCTCGAAGGGTTATACTAACCTATAACCTGGTCCTAAAGGAATCCTAAGGCATATCTAAACTAAGCTAAATCGGGTCAGAACTGAAAGTCAAAGCAAAAGTCAACTTTTGCGACTATCGGTTCCGAACCGGGCCTATACTTAGAATTGTCGGGTTGAATCATGCTTAGGCATGTTCAACTAATATTTACCAAGTTATTAAAGTGAGAAAAACTGATTTTATATTAATAGTTATGTATTTTATTTAAAACTAACCCGTTTGACTTTTATTTGACCCGACAATTAAACTAAGTAAACGTGGTAATTAGTAGGCGCCCTTTTAAGGGTTAATCACCTACCTAATTACGGTCATGTAGCCATGTTCGTTATGAACAATGGCTCAACCGTTTAAAAGTCAAAGCGTTTATCACAACGCTTGACTTTTCGGCTACAAACGCTAAATAACTAAACTTAAGCACGATTGAACACTTACAATGGGTCCAAAGGGCTGAAGGAGGTTCTCAAGAAACTCAAGATCCTCCAGGAATTCAGAGAATAAGCAGATTAGAAGGGAAAGGTGTGAAAAACAAATGAACTCAACTCTTATTTATACTTTTTGGGACCTCGTAGGATCGCGACAAGTGCCGGGGAGTTAAGATCAGATCATGACAAGTGTTAAGTGGTTTTTCAATACAAAGGGCAGCCCCTAGATTCAAGTTTGTGAGTATTGGAACCCAGCCAGAACATAACCAGCTTTGAACAGGCTGTTACCAGCTGTTTCTGCATCAGATCCACTCACGCGGCCCGCGTAGGGAACCCAGGAAACTCACGCGGCCCGCCTGCATGTCCACATCAGCGAAAATAGTTCCAGAATGTGCAACATCAGTCCCTGTGAGTACATATCTGCATATAACAGCCCTTTATAAACCCGTACATCTTATAAAAAGACATATTTAGTCCTTCTGACCTCTGAATCAGATGGTTACAGGTCTAAAACAACTTTTGAGGGCTGTTAAGATCAGAAACAGCTTGCTGAATTTACAGATTCAGTCCCTGTATATGTTAAATGTCATTTCTGACACGTTTAAAGTCCGTTAAGCCATCTTCAAGGCTCCACAATGATGCCTTAACATAGGGGACATGGAACATGCTCAAAAACATGTCGGATGTCGGTTCGTTTGGCCGTACGGTCACGTTGTGCGTCTAATTACGACGAAACACGAACGGACGCGAAAAATGGTCCAAACTACGCGACGAATGGAATTTTATCAAGGCGATCACTAAAATAAAATATTTTAGTGCTTACATAAATTTTTGGGTGTCCGGGGATATTCAGAATGTGAGATATGCGCGAAAGTGCAAACTTGTGCACTTTTTGACACTTTTAGTCCCTGCATGACCTTAAAGTTTATTTTTGCGCACCGAACACCTCTAAGCCTATATATAAGCTATAGAAATGATAATTAGGGCATGTTTAACTCATGGACAATTTCCAGAAGGTCCGTTACCATACGAATCGACATACTTTTACGGTTTGACGCAAATAGTCCTTAAATTGCGCAAAGTAGCGCGAAATGCCGTTTAACGTTATCCAAGCCTTCCATGGCCCATATTTATCCTTCCCATGCATATACTTAAATATTAATACGCTCTCGTTCGCTTAGATGGTCACCGAAAGGCATAGATTCAAAAGTTGACGCTTTAGGTCCCTCTATTGCGCAAACTTGCGCATCTCATCATTTAATAGCATTGAAGCCTCATCTAATCCATATTAGGCATTCTTGAAAGTATTATTAAACATCACGATACTTTGGGTTCGCTAAAAGGTCATTTAGATGTATAATTAAACATATTGACACTTTTAGCCCCTCTAACTTGCATAGTTGCGCGTAATTTTACTTATAGGCATAAAAACTTTAGTCGGCCAATATTTGGAATTCCCGAGAGTATAATTAAATATTATGAAGCTCCCGGTTTGTTAAAAGTTCACTCAGAGGTAAGTATTAACATGTTGACGCTTTTAACCCTTTATTGCGCAAACTTTCAATTAATTATGCAAACGGCTTCACTTAATCATCAAGTGGCACATTTGTGAATATAAACATCATAAGAAACTTATTTTTAGGCATGTTATCACTTCCAGTCCTTTCATAATCAAAGTTTTCGATTTTTCGAAAAATTAGTCCCTAAATTTCAGTGTTTGACTTCATTAGGGTTTATTACACGTGTCAATACATCATTGGACGTGATTTTACGAGGTGTTACACCGTCCGATCGGGTGGCATGCCAGTCCGATCGGTTGGACTTGTCCTGTCCGATCGGTTGGACATGTCCTGTCAGATCGGTTGGACTTGTCCTGTCTGATCGGTTGGCATGTCCTGTCCGATCGGTTGGACTTGTCCTGTCCGATCGGTTGGACATGTCTGTCCATCCGGATGGCCACTCTGGCGCGATGGATTTCTCCGTTTTTGATTGTTTCGATAGTTTTCGAAGTACGCGCTTTTCATAGTTAATTTATATTGTTATATATATGTATATATATATATATATCACTAGGGGTCGTATTTACGTATCCATACTTCAAAGTTTCGATAATTAGCAATCGGTTTTCGTTTGAGTATGCGATTATTAGCGACGTTTCACAGCCATCAAGGAGGGTAGCGTAGGTCCTTTCTCGATGTCATCGTGAACGTTATTGTGAGTTGTGCCACAATGACTGACGGGGTACCATTCACTCGTATTGTCATCATCGTCACGACGACTGGAGTTATAGCACTCACCCGTGAGTCTTTGTTAGCGTTAATTGTCTGCGTTTCGACACATCACGGCCACCGAGGAGGGTAGAATAGGTCCTCACTCAGTTTCATCGTGAGTGTTAGTGTTTGTGATGTGATGTAGTGATAATTGTATTGCGGAAATATGCGATTATCCTTCGAATATCGATGTATGCGATATAGTTACATTATGATCCGAATCTCTGGTGCTAGGCGTAACGAGTACATCGAGTAGTAACAACGCACGAAAGTGCGGGTTGTTACACATAAAGCTCTGCTTCCAGCTCCTCAAGGCCAACAGGCAGCTCAAGCACCAGCGATCAACGCCAGAGCCTGCTTCGCATGTGGTGATCCTAACCACTTTGCGAACATGTGCCCGAACAGGGTTGTGAAACAAGAGCCCCAGCAGCAGCAGCCTCAGCCTCAACAGCCTCAGCAACAGCAACAAGCCGCACGCACCAGAACCTTCAACATCAATGTGCGCCAAGCCCAGGCTGACAACAACGTGGTCAATGGTACATTCCTTGTGAATGGTATTTATGCATCATGTTTGTTTGATACTGGAGCCGATAATTGTTTTGTGTCGTTTGAATTCGAGAAGCTCCTTAGTCGTAAGCGCTCCCATCTCTCCTCGACGTTCGATGTCGAATTCACCACCGGAAGAACTGTCGCCGTAAATTCTGTCCTTCGTGATTGTACTCTTGAGCTCAACAATCACATCTTCCCAATTGACCTTATTCCGATGCAACTCGGAAGTTTTGACATCATAGTAGGCATGGGCTTTCTTCGCGAAAACCATGCTGAAGTTGTGTGTTTCGATAAGATGATCCGATTCTCGCTCGTGAATGGTGGTGATGTATTATGTGTTTATGGTGAAACTGCTACAAAAGGTCTCAAGCTCATGTCATGTGTCCAAGCTAGCAAGTATCTCCGCAAGGAATACAGAGCTTTCTTGGCTAACATTGTAGTAGCGGAGAAGGAAAAGAAAGGAAAGGCAGAAGTGAAAGATGTTCCTGTGGTTCGTGAATTTCCTAATGTGTTTCCTGATGACCTTCCCGGACTTCCGCCAAGTCGTGATATCGACTTTCGTATCGACCTCATTCCTGGAGCCAACCCTGTTGCCAAAGCTCTTTACCGACTCGCTCCCTCCGAAATGCGTGAACTCTCGAGTCAGCTCCAGGAATTACTTGAGAAAGGCTTCATTCGCCCGAGCACCTCTCCTTGGGGCACGCCAGTCCTTTTCCTTAAAAAGAAGGATGGGTCATTCAGAATGTGCATCGACTATCGGGAATTGAATAAGCTAACTATCAAGAATCGCTATCCCCTGCCTCACATTGATGATTTGTTTGATCAGCTACAAGGTGCTACATGTTTCTCGAAGATCGACCTACACTCAGGCTATCACCAGCTACGCATTCAAGAGGAAGATATACCCAAAACCGCTTTCCGGACTCGTTATGGCCATTATGAATTCGTTGTTATGCCTTTTGGTTTAACCAACGCACCCGCGGTTTTCATGGATCTGATGAATCGCGTGTGTAAACCTTATCTCGACCGCTTCTTCATCGTATTCATCGACGATGTCTTGATCTATTCCAAGTCGAAAGCCGAACACGCGCAGCATCTACGTTTGGTTCTCGAACTACTCCAAGGGAATCGACTCTATGCCAAGTTCTCCAAGTGTGAATTTTGGCTAGAGGAGGTTCAATTCCTCGGTCACATTGTCAATAGTCAAGGTATTCACGTCGATCCGGCGAAGATTGAAGCAGTTAAGAGTTGAATTACACCTAAGAACCCGTCTGAAGTCCGTTCTTTTCTCGGATTAGTGGGCTATTATCATCGATTTATCGAAGGATTCTCAAAAATCGATGTGCCGCTTACCACTCTCACCCACAAAGACAAGCCTTTTGTTTGGGGAACCAAACAAGAGTATGCTTTCCAAACCCTCAAGCACATGCTCTGCAATGCTCCTGTCCTCACTTTACCCGACGGAAACGATAACTTCATCGTCTGTTGTGATGCCTCGAACCTTGGTCTCGGTTGTGTCCTCATGCAACGGGACAAGGTTATTGCTTACGCATCTCATCAGCTCAAAATCCAACAGAAGAACTATACAACCCATGATCTCGAGCTAGGCGCAGTTGTTTTTGCGTTAAAGATTTGGCGACACTACCTGTATGGTACCAAGTGTATGATCTTCACCGATCATAGGAGCCTACAACATATCTTTGATCAGAAAGAACTTAACATGAGTCAACGCCAATGGGTAGAACTTCTCAACGATTACGACTGTGAGATTCGTTATCACCCAGGCAAAGCAAATGTCGTTGCCGACGCCCTCAGCAGACGGAGCTATCTGCTCAGCATTCATGATGTCCAAGCCCAATACGATCTTGAAACCCTCATCCGCGAAGCCCAACATGCATGTTTCAATGAACGCACCTTGAAGAAGGAAAGAATCTATCACGATGGAGCCCAGCTTGTGAATAAGTCGAATGGGATATTCCACTTTCTGGACCGAATTTGGATCCCTAAGCGGACCAATTTGCGACAGATTTTGATAGACGAAGCCCACAAATCCCGATATTCTATTCATTCTGGTGCCGACAAAATGTATCAGGACCTTCGCTACAAGTACTGGTGGCCGGGCATGAAAAGGGATATCGCTCTCTACGTTGGAAAGTGCCTGACTTGCTCGAAGGTCAAGGCCGAGCACCAAAGACCCTCTGGTTTATTTGAACAACCCCCGATCCCTATGTGGAAGTGGGAGAGTATAACCATGGACTTCATAACAAAGCTTCCGCGCACGCCATCAGGTCACGACAGCATCTGGGTTATTGTTGACCGTTTGACCAAATCAGCTCACTTTTTACCTATACGGGAAGACTACAAGGTAGAACGATTAACCCGAATCTACACCAATGAGATCATTTATCGACATGGGACGCCTCGCGACATCATCTCTGACCATGATGCTCGGTTTACCTCGTGACTATGGGAAACGTTTCAAGCGGCTCTCGGTACTACGCTTAATCTGAGTACCGCATTCCACCCTCAAACCGACGGTCAGACTGAGAGAACGATCCGTACTCTTGAAGACATGCTCCGTTCGTGTGTCATAGATTTTGGTGGTAATTGGGATGTTTACCTACCGTTGGTCGAATTCTCGTATAACAACAGTTATCATTCCAACATTCAAATGGCACCATTCGAAGCTTTATACGGAAGAAAATGTCGATCGCCTATTGTGTGGCACGAGATCGGTCACTCGCAATTAACATGTCCTGAGCTATTGCAAGAAATGACCGACAACGTCCTCCAAATAAGAGACAACTTGCTGAAAGCTCGGAGTCTTCAGGAAAGTTACACCGATAGACGACGCAAGCCCCTTGAATTTGACGTTGGCGACTACGTACTCCTAAAGGTATCACCTTGGAAGGGTGTGGTCAGATTCGACAAGAAAGGGAAACTAGCGCCTCGATATGTTGGACCTTTTAAGATTCTGGAAAGGATCGGAAAAGTCGCCTAGAGACTCAAACTACCGGAGGAGCTTAGTAACGTTCACCCGACTTTCCATGTGTCAAACCTCCGAAAGTGCCTGGCTGAGCATGATTTAATTGTACCTCTCGATGATCTCCAAGTAAACGAAACACTACACTTCGTTGAGAAGCCTGTCGAAATCATGGATCGCCAAACCAAGCAGCTCAGGCGCTCGCGCATTCCTATTGTGAAAGTCCGATGGGAAGGCAAACGAGGCGCAGAGTTCACTTGGGAACTCGAAAGAGACGTGAAGGCGAAGCACCCGCAGTTGTTTGTTATGGCTTCGGCCTAATTTCGGGACAAAATTCCCTTAACTAGGGGAGGCTGTAACACCCCGTGTTTCGGAAGTCAAAGTCAAAGTCAAGATTGAAGTCAAAGGAAGAAAAGATTTCTAATTGCGACCTGTCTCTCCTTGCTCAATTCCTGTTTTGACTTCTTTGACTTATAATTAGTCTATGTTGTTATCGCTTTAGTGTATTATGTGGAGTATCTATTAATAATCGCCTAGTAACCGCTGTTTATCGCATGTTTAATCGATTTATCGCTTATCGCAATCGCGCTCGCAACTCGAATTACGCATTATGGTATTGTTATACGTGTGTGTGCCTTATGTGTTACTTGTGCATGTTTATTTATAAAATTTTATGGTGATCAATCGAAACGCAGTCGAAACTCACTCGCAATCGAATCGTAAACGCTAAACGAACACGAAATAAGGATGCTGGTATGTTGATATAGTAGTTGGGATTAAAAGTAATTTGACTAGGAATTATATCGCATCGCAATGCCCGCAATTGCAAATCGAAACGATAAGACTCGTCGCACCGAACACTCGAATCAGGTGGCCGATCGACCAGGAGACCGGCCGATCGACCAGCCGCTCGATCAAGCTGCCCCTCGATCGACCAGCTGTTCGATCGGGCTGCCAACCGATCGACCAACCCCTCTCCTACCCTTCCTTTTTGGGAAACCCTATAAATACCCCTGTCACCATCATACTTTCCACTTTTGGCAACTCTCATCCGACCAGCTCATCTTCCCCATTTTTCTTCAGATTTCTCACGATTCCGGTAAGATCTCGTCCTAAATCTTGTACTTTCTTAATCTACACGCACTCCTACACCTTTCTATCTTTTAAATCTTAACTTTTAACCGTTAAATCACTAGATTTGAGGTGTTCTAGGATGATGTCATCATGGTGTTCTTAGGAACTTCATGTTTTGGCTTCAATCCACCAAGAATAACTTAGATCTGAACGATTTCCATACAAACAAACAAAGATCTTGCATAGATCTAAACATATTCAAGGTGAAAAAGGATTGAAAGAAGGTTTCTAACTTTCTTTCAACTCTTTTACACTCAATGCCTCAAAACCGATAGAATCGGAGCTTGTTCTAACCTTCCACTCTTGCATGTTGATGCGTTGGATCAAGATCTGGATTCTATCCACGAGATTACCGATTTGGGGTTAAACATGGGACACCGTCTCGAACAGTTACCCGGCCGGATTTGGGTGATTCCTATCCGATCAGGTTACTAAGTCGTGACGAGGTTTCTGTTGTCTAATGCGTTATCAAATCATCTCGGTAAAACGACAACCTACCAGAATGACCAAGGAAAAAGACGAACAGTTCGACCAGGACGGAGTGCCGTCCGATCGGACCGCTGTCCGAACGGACAGCCACCCGAGCGACCGGTCACCCGATCGACTTGCATCCTGGTCCCCACACTTAACTATTATTCAAACTTCAAGGGTTTTGGAACACCGAACGGATTGCCGTCCGATCGGGTTACCACCCGATCGATCGAGTGACAAGCTGCTGTGAACTTGTTGTCACTGAAGTGCCCAACCTATCGGACTGTCGCCCGATCGAACGGTCGTTCGATCGATCGACCTGAAAGGTAGAGATACTTCTATGTTTACAAAATACTACAACGAAAACTTCAAAAAGTCAACCATAATACACAAACACATCCTTCACAAAGGAAGGAACAATCCACTCGAAGGGTCACCCGACCGGATGACCATCCGAGCGGACTGACAACCGGACTACCGGCCGTCCGATCGGACTACCATCCGATCGAACTGTTGTTCGACCCACTGTCACTTAATCCGTATTATGCGTCGCTTATCGTTATGCTATCAATCTGTTCAGGCTAACCCTACTCTCTAGCGCTCCCTTCAATCCATCAACCGCTGTGAGTATACTCGATCCCTTTTTGCTTTATGCACTTTTGGGTGTTACATACGTACTTATTCTAAACCACATCAAACACACTACGCAATACTTTAACGCTAACCGTTACCGCATGTTATACATGACTTAATGAATGCTTGTTTGTTATGTTTACATATGGAATGCTGTCTACCTGCCTTAGCAACGATAGTACTATAGTTTGGACTCAACACCTGTTCACTCAGGGGTTGTTAAGGACAATTAGTTACATGGCTCACAGTGGTGAGTGTGTATCGCGAACTGCCTTGGGCAGTCAACCCGCAGTCATTGGTATCGATAGGTTCATGTCGATAACTAACTTGCCTCATTTCACACTGTGTACGTGCTGGTTATGCGTAACGATTTCGAACTCTATATGATATTATCAAACTTGTATGCTCACCTTTACACTATGTGTATTGACGTTTACTTTAACGTATGTGACAGGTGCTTAGGATGCTTATTTGCTTACTTTGCTGTGAAATCGAGGCTAGGAAAGACCTAGGTCAACAATAAACAATTGTA
Source organism: Helianthus tuberosus (assembly GCA_030545235.1). Taxonomy (NCBI): domain Eukaryota; kingdom Viridiplantae; phylum Streptophyta; class Magnoliopsida; order Asterales; family Asteraceae; genus Helianthus; species Helianthus tuberosus. The sequence continues at coordinate 27,026,508 of CM060391.1, read as the reverse complement.
TGTAATAAAAATCTGAGTTGTCGGAACAGAACAATTTGACTAGATCTTTTCTGTAATAATTGTATTATCATTTATGACATGGTATGGGACGTGTTGCTTTAAATATCTGGTAAATATAGTTGTTATGGAAACTTCTGGACAATCTGTTTCGCTCAGTGCCACGCCCCGATGTTTCCGCCATCGGTTGGGGTGTGACACGGTATCTCAAACTCCCCGGTCCCAATAGTGCGCCACCAGGGCCACAACACGTCAGAGGACGTGGTGGTCGGCACATCCAAAAATGCCTGGGATACTGACTCCTCATGTGAGTACGAATCGTATTATACCTCTCGTATACGATCCGTTCAAAGCTCGTATATGTTTCGTATATGCACGTATTATACGTCCCGTATACCATCCGTGCGCAGCAAGTATACATTTCGTATACGCACGTATTATACGTCCTGTATACCCTAAAAACAATCAAGGAAAAAAGAAAAAAACAAAACTGAAAATTCAATGTTATACGATCGTATACAATGTATACGATCGTGTATAGCTTGAATATTCAAGACGTATACGATCTACGATCGTATACAATGTATACGGTCGTATACACTTGAATTTTCAGATTTTTTTTTCTAATTCAGTTTTTTTTTTCAAATTCAATCAAACAATCAATTTCGTTACGTTAATCTACGGTATTCAATATGTTATATGATACCATAATCTAACAAGTTACGTAATCTGAAAGTCTATTCTACGAACGAGACTTAGAAACATATCGTAATAAAAGAACGAGAAGAAAACGTCACGAACGACGAAGAACGATATCCAAGAACGATTCAAGAGAAAACCGAGAGAATTTTAGTGAAATTTGAGGTCGTATGGTGGATATGTGGTTGTATAGCATATTATATGTTCATTTTAAATTGTATGCGGGCCGTATAACGTTATACGGGTCGTATACAATGTTTATTATTTTTTTATTCGCTCGTATACACAATATACGAGCATTGTTTTTGTCTTGTATATGGGTCGTATAACGTTATACGACTCGTATACAATTAACAACTTTTTTTTATTAGCATATGTGGAATTGACGAAATCTATCATTACCGGTATGTGGAATTGACGAAAACGTAGTCGGTATGTGTTCAGAACATGAAATAAGACCAAGCTTATTTTGCTTTTGCTTTATGTTTATCAACTGGTCACCTTAACTTAAACCTTTCATCATTACGAATTGTCAGAACATGAAATAAGATCAAGCTTATTTTGCTTTTGCTTCATGTTTATTAACTGGTCACCTTAACTCAAACTTTTCATCATTACAAATTGTCAAAACATGAAATAAGGTCAAGCTTATTTTGCTTTTGCTTTATGTTTATCAATTGGTCGTTTGTTTGAGTCCTAACGAACTACTTTCTCTTGATTATCGGTATGTGGAATTGACGAAAACGTAGTCGGCATGTGTTCAGAGCGAATATGTCCATACATGCATTTAATTCATTCACATCATTACAAATTGTCAAAACATTAAATAACATTTCAAATTCATAGCAAACCTAAATCCACGAATTCCGTCGTCTTGTATTCATCAATGATCTTCTGATATTGAATTATACGTTCCTTGTAAAAGTTTTCCCAGCTCACTGCTGATGTATGTCGTGTCGGTTGTCGCCAGTATCCTGACGGGGTAGGTATTGGATATTCCCCTTCTAATTTGACGTGAATAAAATGGCTGTTGTTTACATGTACGGGCGTAAGGGTTTAATGAGGAACACTGTGTTCGGCTGTTGTCAACATGGGAAAAAACGTAGTACAACCGACGTAGCCTTTGTCAAAAACATGTGTGGTACTCTAAAAAGGGATATATTTTTTTTCTTTAAAACATGTGTGGTACTCTTAAAAACTTTGATAATCGGTGCAAACAGAATCAACCAGATTAAAAAACTTGTTCACGTTGTCTTCTACAGAAAACCCCAAACACAAATTCACACTCTCTTCCACAGATCTCCATTAAACCCTAACTAACCACACTCATTCAATCCCAATGGACCCTACCAACACTACCAACGCCACCATTGCCACCACAGACGGTGGCGCTGCCGCCGCTCCGCCCGTGCCGGCCCCGATTCCGTCCGTAAATGCTCCGCCGCCGTTCCTGGTGAAGACATACGATATGGTGGATGATTGTTCTACGGATGCGGTTGTTTCGTGGAGTGCTGGTAATAATAGTTTTATTGTGAAGGATCCTCCTGAGTTTGCTAAACAGATTTTGCCCAAGTATTTTAAGCACAGTAACTTCTCCAGCTTTGTTCGCCAGCTTAATACTTATGTAATCTTCTCTTCTGTTTTTTTTTTTTTTAATTTTATTTGAGTGTGTTTATTTTGTGTAATTGGTGATTGTGTTCAAATTGTATGTTTTTTAGTTCTGATATAGGTTAGTTTTATTGAGTTCTTTGTAGAATATAAATTTTGGGGGATGTTAGGGTACTCTCAATATTCATTTCTCTGAGGCTTAGGGTTTGAAAATTTTAGGACTTTCATCCTAGGGTATTATTTAATCATAATTTATATGGTGTTAGATCTATAAAGCTAGTTAGTGATCATAATGGCCTTTAATCACTCTTAAACTTAATGTGTGTCTTGCCCCTTTGGCGGTCATGTGAAATCATAGTAGTCAAGGTGCGAAAGGTGCGCCCCTAGGTGCTCAGCGTAGCAACAAACCGCCTTGCGTTCATCATGTCCCAAAGGCACAAAAAACTTGGAAAAACCAGCCTAAATAACCTGTCTAAACATGCCAAAAAAATAGTCTAAACCTATGTTGTCACACGCGGCACGCCTAGGCATGCTAAATGCGCTGCTACTGGTGAGGCGCAATTTTAGACCGATTTCATGCCAAATTCAGGCTAAAAGTCGCCTGAAACCCCTAAAACATCCTAAATGAGCCATAAACAAGTCCTGAACAACCCTAAAACATCCTAAAGTAGCCCTAAACAAGCATAAAACATCTCTAAAACCCCTAAAAACGTATATTATACTTTGCGCCTTAGTTAAAAAAGCCCTCGTTTTTTAAGCGCCTGGCTCTGGGCTCGGCCTATGCGCCTTGAGTGCGCCTAGGCGCTTTGACAACATAGGTCTAAACCGTCTTAAACTATGTCTAAAACCGCCTGTTTATGCTGTGTGCCTAGGCGACAGGCGCACTCTTTGTGCCCTGAATGCATAGTTGTCAATAACGAATAGAGGATGATAGCGACAAGCTACTTATACGCTACGTAGCGATAGCGATGAAATAGCAGACACCGTTTTATGTATGGTGACACACTAGAAGAAAATTTAAGAAATATTTTATGTGTATATTTTGTCAAAATACACTGTTTTTTTCGTCTGAATACGCAATTTATATTAAATAGTTATATTAACACAGGAAAAAAAAAAAGCCTAAACTCCCGCTGTTTATATTAAAACAAAGAAAAAATCCCGAAATCCCGATATTTTCACACTATGGAGGATTGGAGTCGCTAACAATCAAATTGTGAGATAGGGTCGCTCTGCTATGAAGTGCGCTATAGCGAACGCTATTATCGCTATTGACAACAGCGCCCGAGTGCGCCTTGAGCCTTTGGGCTTTGTCTACCTAGTTTGAAAAGATCATTTCTTGAAGTGAATTATAAATTCATGACATTGCAATATTGTGTATTATCAATTGAAGATCAAAGCTACATTTCAACTACTTGATTGTGATAACAGGGATTCAGGAAAATTGATCCAGATCGTTGGGAATTCGCAAACGAGGGATTCTTACGAGGCCAAAAAGACCTCCTCAAAACCATAGTTCGCCGGAAGCCCGCCGCAGGGCACAACAACCAGTCACAACTGCCACACGGACAGACATCTTCCGTGAACCGATGTGTTGAAGTTGGGAAATTTGGACTCGAGGAAGAAGTCGAGAGACTAAAACGTGACAAAAATGTGCTGATGCAGGAGCTCGTGAGGCTTCGACAGCAACAACAAGCAACTGATAATCTAATGCAATCATTGGTGCAACGTCTTCAAGGAATGGAACAACGGCAACAACAAATGATGGCGTTTTTATCGAAAGCGGTTAATAGCCCGGGTTTCTTGGCGCATTTTGTACAACAAAACGAGAGCGCCAAACTCATTTCAGAAGGCAACAAGAAACGCAGGTTTAAACAAGAGCAAGCTGTTTCCGATAAAAATAACGATTCGGTTGATGGACAGATCGTTAAATATCAACCCATGATTAACGATTCACCAAACGCAATGTTGAGACATTTTGTAAGACTTGAAGAGATCATACCACCAACATCTAGTCAATCTGCACCACTTGAAGCAAATTCTAATGTGGTTGCAACGAGCCCACTAGCCAATGATCAAGAATTCGCTCATGTCGCTGACCTGTTGGATGGTGTACCCATTGACCCAAACTTGGTTCCATTGGATGGTGCACCTATCGGTTTCCCACCTGATGGAGACACGCAATGGAATAGTGATTTTGATATGGATTTTTTCAACGAAATTGATCCGTCATGGGTTGTTGAGCCCAACCCGGAAGCCGTTCTAGCTGAAGAAATGGGCTCTGCTCCAATGGATGATTACTTGATGCAGGGAAGTGAAGTTAAATCGTTAGAAAATACAGGTGAGGCTCAGGCTCAGGTGCAGCAACTCACACAGCAAATGGGGCTACTTTCTTCAGAGACTAAAGAAGCCTAATTAGATTCAAACAAATTGTACAAATGTTCTTGGTATCATCCGAGGTAAAGCTCGTTTTTTAATATAATAGCCTTCTAGTCAGCTGCTGTCATTGTTTACCATTTTGCCCTTTGAGGGAAGCCTTATACTGCAATTTTTAGACCTGTGTCTAACCTTTCCTGAAAGGAAAGGAAAACTGTTTTAGAAGTTCAAAAATTCTTTGTATTTCATTAAACAAACATTTCAGCAATTTTTGGTAATGTGTTGTGACAAGATGGTTTTATACTTCTATTTGTGGTAGGGTAGGGTGTTGTGACTTCTGATATGAACAAAAGTTTATGTTTTTCACTTTTTCAGTTTTCTCTGCTAGTACTTGAAGGTGGATAAATGGTGTCAAGGGAGTGCTGACGTGGAGCGATGGAGGTGGGGGATCAAGGGGAACACGGAACACCACACCCCTTGAAGGGGATCGGTATAAAGGGGATGGAGGTCTTGTTCATCATGCGAAATAAAGAAGATTTTGAGGCGTTTCAAGATAGAAATCTGATGTGGGGGTTGAGGATGGAGGGGAACAGGACGCCCCTTAAAGGGGACACAACCCCCTTCATCCTCTCCCGAAATCATAACACGTAGCCTAAACATGTGACTTTACACGTTTTGGAAAGTGTTATGATTTTTAGTAGTAGAGTAAGCCGGCTCAGCCAAGCTAGAACCGGACTAAGGTCAAACTAGGATCGTCTAACTAAAATTCGAGCCCAACTCATTTTGAGCACGTTGTTTACGTTTCAAGATCGGTTTGTGAGTAAATTCATATGCTCGAACTCAGAGCGGGCTTGACTTGGTGATTATATTTTGTTCTATTAGTTATGTATATAACTGCTGTTCGAAAAAAAAAGTTATGTATATAACTATATTTTTATATATAGTTATAGCAATATTTAATATGTAATTATATATTATTTTATTATTATATATAGATATAAATATAGTCATATAGATATGAATGGTTTTTATTAGTAAACTCGTTTAGACCTGTGATATGAACTCGTTTACTAAATAAACTTCAATTTAGAATTAAAATCAACTAAAGTTTGTTTACTAACACCTCAGTGCAAACTTTTAGTGAATCTATTATCAAATAACCAACAAAGGACTTCATTTGTTTACGTCTATCAAATTTATGTGAGATGCCTTACGTACTATTTTATGGCTTATGCTTAGCAAAACTTTAAAGTATAAGGTAACTTCATGTGTTTATGATCAACTGAAAAACACAACACCATTAATAAAAAGAAGAAATTTTAAGAAACTCAAGTGGATTAGCAACATGCCAACATAGGCTTGTAAAGGACCACAAATGCGGTATGTTCGTGTTTGTTCGTTTAACTTTAATCAAACAAACAATCGAACACGAACAACTAAACAAACAGGGTTTTCATGTTCGTGTTTTTTTAAAACAGTACTAAATGAGTAAACATGTAATCAATTTGTTGGGCCCATAATATGAATAAAGCTATTGTAATAGACCTAAAAAAAATTAAATAAGTATATAATAGAACGCAAACTGACATAAATATTTTAACGAGTTAATTACTGCTTTCGTCCCTGTGGTTTGTCAAAAATCACTATTTCAGTCCATTAGTTTAAAAATTGCGATTTCAGTCCCTGTGGTTTCACTTTCGTAACCATTTCAATCCATTTATTCTGTTAGTATAGGGACTGAAATGGTTACGAGGTGGACTGAAATGGTTACGAAAGTGAAACCATAGGGACCGAAATTGCAATTTTTAAATTAATTGACTGAAATAGTGATTTATGACAAACCACAGGGACGAAAACAGTAATTAACTCTATTTTAACAAACGAACATAAACAAGCGAACGAACTAGACAAGGTTAATTAGGGACACTTATTAAATGTCAAATATTATCATTATGCATGTTAAATATTTGAATACCATGTCTAGGATATAAAATCAACTGAGGAGGAAGTATCATACATTATGATTTATTTGTTAAAACATTGTGACCTATTTTTCATATTCATACATTTTGGTCTTTTTGAATCATAATCAGATTTAGTATCAGATTTAGTTTTGTGTGTATTAAGTATCAGTTTCTTTTCTGAGGGAGGATAAAGAAAATCAAATTACCAAAAAATAATAAATAAACATTAATTATCGTATAACAACTTAAAAAATCAGAAAATTACATATGAAACAACTTTGCGTGAAAACAAAGTATTTCAAAAATCTTAAATCCTGTTTCTAACGGTCGATATCTTCGGCAGTTTATATATACGTATTATTATGCGACACTCTCCAAACCATAACCCTAAAGTTACCATCATCGTTCTTAACCTTTTAGTTACCCAGTTTCAAGATCTCGGTTTCGAAGCAACCATATTACTCCTGGTAAATATTTCTATCTCATTCTCGTAAATATTTATATGTTTATTTAATTAGTTTTCTGTTTAACCAAACTGATCAAAAATCATCATTAATATTTCTAGATTTTAAACAAGTCCAAATTAATATTTCAAATATAAATAAGTTTCTGAAAGTATATGTATTTGTTGATTTCATGATGCAGTTTTACTCAATGGATTCATACAGCTACGGCTGCGAATGGAAACCAAGAAAAGTTTCAGCAAAACGTGATTTTCCGGATCAGTTTTATGATGAGAACCAATGTGTTAAAAAACACAAAGTCTGTGAATCTGAAGAGGGTAGTTATAACGGTTATGTTGGCCCGGTTGAAGGAGTCTTGGATTTCATCCCTCTTGAAACAGAAACAGAACCCGAATCGGATTCGAAATCTGTGTATAGTGAAAATTGTGGTTCTGGAACACGCGGTTCGAGTTATGACATTATACCGCGAATTGTTAATGTGGCAACGTGTGGTTCGGATGAGGGGATAGAGGAGTTGGGTGTTTATAAGGAAGTCGGAATTCATGGAGCGTGTCTAGAAGAAATAAGATGGTATGAAACGGAGGACGGGTTGACGATCAAATTCTCAGTTAAAAAGTTAAAGAAGAAGCGTGTTGATGATGGTTTGTTTGGGAGGGCCTGTGAGAGTGTTGGTGATAACGTAACAAATGAGAGTGTTAGTGAAGAGGTTTGTTCTAGCCGAAGACGAGTTGCAGCTGTAAGAAGTTATCCTCCAGGATGTGGACGAGTGATGAAGATTGCATAGATCGATGAATTGGAAAAGTATATGTTGATCTTGAGGCAGAAGACAAACATAAATATAATAATTTGTAGAAAGGTTAAATAGGGTAGCAGGATTGGATTTAATTTTTTTTTGAACGGCAAACACACTTTATATATAAATATAAAGAGCCAGCAAGAGGCTGAAACGAAACATCCCCAAAAGACAAAAACAAAACAGATTACATAATATCTAAAAGATCAAAAGCAATCCATTTCTCCCATTTCAGCGACGCAAACTTTGACTGGTTTTTGATCCAAAAGAAAGCGTCTTCCTTGATCAACTCGACCATCTTGTTGACTGGAACGAAGATGCTATTAAAGACTTTCTCATTCCGAGCCCACCAGATCCTCCAAACTGTCGCGATAGCAACCGTATACACCGATTTTTTCCAAACCTTGTCTCCCGGGTTTTGGAGGATACAGTTGATGAAACCTTTGAGGTCGGCACAATCAAAGAAGCTGATCCGCATCCACGTTAAAATGTTCCACCATACGCTACGGGACCACAAGCATTTAACGAATAAGTGCTCCGGGTTTTCGTCATGAATGCCGCAACGAGGGCAGAGACAGTCGTCTAAGGGGATCCCCCTGTGAGCTAGCCCGACCTTGGATGCGATCTTCCCCAAGATTGGATTTAATTTGTTAGAATACTTTTATGTAATGATTCTTTGTTCTTAAAACTTGTTCCACCTTCTAATGTTGTGTCGAACTTCACTACGCATTAACTGTTGATACTAGGATGACATTGGTGAGATTAGCTTCATTTAAGACCTAGTGCCACAAGCCACACACAAAACAAAAACAAAAACAAAATTGAAATTAGTAGAATGTAGATAGCGTGTCTCAAAACCAAACCAAGCCAATTTTAATTAGATAATTGTATGAAACTAGCGAGATTACCCGCGCTTCGCAGCGGGTTTCGGTCGGTATCTGGTCGGTTCAATATGGTACCGACACTCGGAATAGCAATCGAAAGAGATAAGCACAAGAGGATATACACATCGATTGAAAACAAAAAAAAATGAATATCGTTACCGATAGCGATGTTGTTCGGCTTGTATCGATTCGATTCATCACGGTAAAGTTACTATACCAAACTCGACATAGCTTACGGTACCAAAAAAATCTCTATTGCAAATACAACTCCATCTTCAACAAACTTTATACCGCCGCATCGTGAAAGCCATAAAAACGAATACGTTACTCGTAGCAATACCGATGTTGTTCAAACAATATCGGTCAAATTTCTTACGGTAAAGTTTGACTTTTTTTAAGTCGTTCGAATAAAGTTATAAATGAAAAACAAAATATACTCAAAAGTATTATAAAGATAAAATAACAAATAAAACTAAGTTTAATAATTTTTTAAATAATATAATTAAAAAAACTAATAGTCAAAAAATAAACTAAAAAAATATTATTAAAATTAAATAAATAATATTAAAATATTAATCTACTTAAAAAAATGTAAGATATAGTAATTATTTATTTATTAAATAGTATCATTAAAAAAACTTATAGTTAAAAAAACTAAACTAATAAAGGAATTATTAGTAAAAATAAAAAAAATAATATTATAATATTATTCTACTGTACATGTCCTTGTAAAATGTAAAAATAAAAAAATAATATTATAATATTATTCTACTGTACATGTCCTATGTAAGATATAGGAATGCATGACGCTTATAGTTATTGCTCTAACTTTAGTATATCGTGGATAACAATGATTGTTAAACATCTTAACAATTTTGGTCAGCCTCAGCCTCACAATTGATTCTTTGATACACCCCTTCCATTCAACTCTGCTCACAATTGATTGATAACCAGTCGCAATAACACTTGTAGTTATTGCACCATCATCTGACTCCTCACACCAACGGGTGGTGGTCAATTGACAAAGTCAAAGTCTTCATGGGCGAAGGGGCGAGAGGGGACGGCCGACCGCCCGAAGTTTTCGCTCAGTAGTGGAGAGTATGTAGTTTTCGAATAGAAATTTTTAGGTATATACGTTTTCGACCCCCCCGTCGGAAATCTCAAGTTTCGCCACTGATTGTTGGTGAAATTTTGTAGAAAATTTGGTCATTAATGGCAAAATTGTTAGATTTTTTTTTCATTTGTTATAATAAAACTTTAAAAGACCATTTTGCCCTTTATTAAAATGGAGGAAAAAGACAAAAAGCTGGATGTTAACTGAAAAATCTGACCAAATTTTGATTTTGCATGAAAATAACAACAAAATTGAAACCACAAGGACCTAGATTCAAAAGGTTTGAGTTTTGAACTAAAGTGACTAAACCTCAGGGATCATTTTGGCAATTTACTCAGAACAATATCTTTTAGACCAATCGTGTATTACACGGGTTTAACCTAGTTAAATAAACAAACAAACTTCTCACCAAACATCTAAAGTAAGAAACTACATTTTCAAGGGGCGAAATTGCAACATCCACAAACACATATTCAAGAATTTAAACACCTGCAACATACACAGGGTTTCAACTTTCAAACTTTTGAAATCAACAATCAAACAAGATGAGCAACAGTTCACTAACATCATCACCGGCGAGATCATCGATATCTACGACGGCGATTGTCGGAGCCAGCGGAATCTCTTCATCCGATGAGGTCCACTTCTCAGCCGATCTCACCACTTTTCAAGAACGTAAAGAAGAGGCTCTTAGAGGTATATATCTTCAATATTTTCACTAGAATATGTCAATTGATGATGTGGGTTTGTTTTATTATTCTCATTTATGTAATAAAAATATGTTCTTTGCGTGTTTGGAGTTTGGGAGTGCCTGGAAGCGGGTTAATTTTGACTTTTTGTGGTCAAATATGTTTGGTTGTTTTGAAACTATTTTAGGGTTTTTGGAAAGTTTTTTTTATTGGGTTTAGAGTGATTAGTTGATTTGTGTTATTGATTGGGGTTTGAGGGTTTTTTTTTTTTTTAGCATTCGGTTTGAATTTTGGGTAAATTACATTTTTCGTTCTTCATGTTTGTATGCTATGGATGCACTTTAACTTCAATAATTTTATTTATAAAACCCATTACACTCTTTGTCCTTTAGCACCAACCAGGTTAAGATTTTCAGTTAAGTATGTCATACGCCTTGCAAATAAAGGATTGTGACTGTAATTATTGAAATTAAAGGGCATCCATTTCAATCTGATATAAAAATAAAGGACAAAAAGTGTAATTTACCCTTGAATTTTTTATTCTGTCCATCTTGCTGCTTTGACTTTTTGTGTCAAATAAACAGTTTCATACCTATAATTTTAAAGTTGAATGGATTTTAGGGTTTTTGGGAAGTTTTTTTTATTGAGTTTGGAGTTGATTATTCTATTTAACACATTATAAAATTCTGAAGATACCGTTGCAACATTTTTATCTACGTTTAAAAAAAATGTTCAAAATTGAACGGGTCAAATATTATTAATGTCAAATAAATAGCTTTTAAGAATTGAATTAGGAAAGATATATTAGTATGTGGAAAGATGCCATTGAGCATCTTGAATACAACAGATGTAAGATGGTTTAGTGTTTACAATGCAGCCTTGAAAGAGGATTTGATGGCAACATTGAACAAGGAAGTTAGGATGTTGGATGAAGACAGTTGGATGTTTGAAGGGCCTCGTTCTCGAATCCACCTTATAACTCGACCAGGTAAACCTTAGTTTTCGCGTCTCAAATTCGCCTTATACCTTATTCCATTAGGGGTGTTTGGGATTGCTTAATACAACAGTTTAAATAAGTAAAATCCCAAACGTCACCCAAAGCTGGTTTGCTTGTTTTTAGTTTCTTGTCGATTAAAATGTTTAGCGTTCTATAACTTTCAGGCGGTCTTCTAAGCAAACATGCGGAAACAATGAAGCTTACCCAGAAAAGGAATCAAAATGCTTCAATCAAGTAGAAAATTTTGGTATTTTATGCATGCAATATTTGTGATCTAGCATTCTTTGCAGTGACATTATGTATTTCAAAAACAATTATTATAATTTAAGCATTATTTAGTATATCTTGATTCTTGAATGATTGATGTGTGAATCAAAGGGTTAGTTGAAACATAAACGCGTTATGAGGAAACGAAAAGAGGAACATGGAGAAAACCGAGTTATTATCAAAACGCTAAATCCCTATCCGTTTCGCCATATCCAGGCACTGGTTCAGAACAAAATCTATACAAACGGGTTAAATTACGCTTATAACCTTTTCCAACTATGAAACCCTAACACAATCTATATCACCAACAAGAACACCGCCCACACTTGCCCAAACAAGTAAAGCACCCACATTTCAAACACGAAGGGCATTTAAGTAACTTCACATCCGGGCATTTCAGTTTCGGCCACCAGCAACAAGAGTTCCAGTTAAAACAACAGCAGTGTCCGAGTCCAAAACACTCCAGGCACTTTGGCTTGCCGAAACACATGTTACATTTCGGGCACTGAGGTTTCGGGCATTCCGGGCAGCGTGGCCGACCGACTTTTATACAACAACAATAGCAGCCGGCAGTTGACTTCCCGGGGTTTGGCTTTTTCGGTAACCTGACCTTTAGTTTGATCTTTGTGAGTTGGGTTTTAGTGGTTATCGTTTCCATATCGTAAATGAACTTGTAAAGATGACGAATGTAATCGGGATAGAGTTCTAAGTTGCAGTGGCCACCGCCTTTGACCCACAAAGGTTCGTACGGGTCCTTAGCCATCTTCCATAGTCTGTTTCCGTGTTGCCAGTTTACAACATCGTCCTCCGTACCCTGACATGTTTACATGAAATCAGGTCAACTGGTCAACGCCAAAGTTCAAGAACATTAGCTGGCAAATCGTGTCTTATCGTGTTTAAAAGGTCTCTGACGACGTTAATAGCACAAGTATTAAACATGAATACTACTCGTTTAACTACTTTATATCTCATGCCGATAACACAGTTGTATGTTTTATGTACCAAGAAGAAAAAATACTGGATCTAGCCTCCTAATTTTATTTATTTTTAGAAAAGTACAAAATCATGTAGTGTACTTTTTAGTAAACAGGTCTAATCGTGTCTTATACAGGTGACCTATTGCAACCTTTATAACATTAAAACGGGTCAGAACTTACGTGTATGACAAGTGTCGGGCATTTCACCTTCCGAATTTTGTTAACATTCTGCAAGAATTAAAAAGATAACGCGATCAACTCACATAAACTGAAACCTTAAAAGGAATCTAAATGAATAAGATGGAGCACCGTTCTATTTACCTTGTAAATATCAAAGCAAAATCTGCAATCGACATGACAAACAACGCGAAGGCCAGAAAGAATTGCACTGTGTAAAACAACGCCTCTTAACCTCGGTAACTTAGAAGCCAAATGTAGTGTGGGCCCACTTCCAACCGACTGTCCGTATAGAATCAAGTCTTCCTGGCTGACTCCGTATTCGGTTTGGAGACACTCGTATACTGCCTCTATGTCCGCATACGTATTAAGTTCAGTTGGCTGAAAATCACGGAAAAAATAAAAACAAATATCAGAAGTATTTAAACAATCAGACAAGAACCAGCTGAAAATTACAAAAGATAAAAACAAATATCAGAAGTATTAAAATAATTAACAAGACAAAACCCTGGGGCCGAATCCGTAAATGTATTGACTTTACAAACTATAAAGTCTATTTTTAGTTATACTTACGGGGTGTATGGATGTGTGTTTTATAAAGGGAGCTAATAAAGGTACACCCCAAAATCTATATTTTGACACCCTATATATTGGTCGTATACAAATATACAGGTCGTATACTAGTAAGAGAATGTCAGTGAATTTGGTTATGTAAGTATACGACTCGTATACATATATACTGGTCGTATATAAGGCTCGTATATATGTTTATGGATAATAAATATGTTTATGGGTTGTATATAAGGCTCGTATACATGTATATTGGTCGTATATATGGCTCGTATATATGTTTATGGGTCATATATAAGGCTCGTATACATGTATATTGGTCGTATATATATGTTTATGGGTCGTATGTAAGGCTCATATACATGTATATTGGCCGTATATTTGCACAGCCAAACACACTGACATTCTCTTACTACTATACGACCCGTATAAACCTATACGAGTGGTACACATGATTGGGTGTGTGAATAAGATATTTAGGGTGCGTGAATAGTGGAGGCCTTTATAAAAAGTAGTTGATGCATAACTATTAAACAACAGACAATGAAGTCGACCCATTTACCTTGCCGGATGACGCTCCATAGCCCGAATAATCATATCTGTTGAAGAAAAGCAGGACAAACAAAAAGAATATTATCAATTATATCAAACATTGAACCCGAAAAGGAACCGTATCATATTCAAATACCCCTAAAGTTTAACCACCAAAATAACATTTTTATCTATAACAAATCAAACCCGGAAGTCATAAAAAAACATTTATTCAAGAAGTAAAATCTGAGAACAGCATGGATGTTGAAAAAAAGGTGACTGAATTTTTTGGCCACAAAAGTAGAACCCTATTTGGCAGATGTAGTAACTAGCACAAACATCCCAATCTCTTATCAAGATGCATCAGAAATTTGTGTTTTTTTTTTACCCTTTTGCAGGTAAATTGATCAGTGAAAAATGCTCACTTTATAGTGAACCAGGGAAAATAAAGTTACAAACTTTCACTTTCACCTTTTCTGTTCTTTTTCCATTTTTCATCTTCAAAAGATACAATTAACCTATAACCAAAAAGTTAAAGAAAGCTAGAACATGATTTATGGACCACATAATGTAACGGTTATTACGCGCTAATCTTGAAAACAAAGCTGAATAGTTTCATGGAAGCACTCGTTTTTACGGGGGTCATATTGCTACAGAAATCTTGTAATGATTCTTAATATTCTAGATACAAACAGTTAAAGAAACTAAGAAAGCTAGAACATGATTCGTGGACCATGTAAAGTAACGCTTATTACGCTTACGCGCTAATCTTGAAAACAAAGCCGAATAATTTCAGGGAAGCACTCGTTTTTACGGGTCATCTTGCTAATCGTATAGATCCATATGTATAATACTACAAACAGTAAAATCTTGAAATCCAACACCTATCACATCACATGGATAAGAAGAAGAAGATCAAATCAACATCATGATCTAAAAATGCAAATTACCTACACTATTCAGTTTGTTCCATCATAAAAAGAAAATGAATTACTTTTAGGCCCAAAACTTACACAAATTTAGTTCATTTTTACTTTTTTAGTAACAATATCTACACCAAGATTGTTCAAATGTAACACAACATACAGTTATTACAATTACAAAGTCAGCAAATAAAGATTGGTCATTCAAATGTACATCAATGGATCAAGATCCAAACTTTATCTAAAATTAGTGACTGCAGGATTAAAAAAAGCAAAACCCATCAAACTAGTAATCCCATGAAGACAGATAAGATGAATAGTTGCAAGATTAAAGAAAATAAATATTAATATTTCTTGCAAAAGAACAAAAAGCAAATCCCATTATACTCACAACAATATGCATATATTCATAACATAATGTTAATATTTGGGGGAACATTGATTATAAACAAAAGGTAGGTAAGAAACAGAGAAGAGAAAACGGACCCCATGAGATTGACCCTCAGATTGGCTTTGAGTTGAACAAATAAGTCAAACAGTTGACCCAAATCAGCAGCATTACCATGAGAATAGAGTAGAGTGAGTCTTGCATATGGGTTTTTAAGATAAAAAGCTACAATCTTGTTGCCTCTTTTTGTACACAAAGACAACACATCAACTGAACAACCACCACCACCATCATCAACACCACCGGCTGCTGACGTCAGCGGCATGGATGATGACGTGTATATAGCATTAAGCTTACCATTTTCTTGCTTCTTGATCTGGTAGGTGGGTGGTGATGGTGGAAAGAAGGCGAATTTAGCACTGAGATTGGATATTACACAACCCATTGCTACTGTTAACAGTAGCTACAACATTCTTGTGAAGATTGTGCTCATAAAGGTGTGATTTTTATGCAATTTAGGGTTAAAGATTTGTGGGTTTTGCTTAATTTGTTAAATAATGGAAAAAATCCATCTGGGTTTTGAAGGGTTTTGAGTTTGGTGAAATGGGTATGTGAGTTTACATGAGTTTATACCTTCTGTAATGAGTTTAAGCACAAATTGATGATGGGGTTTCTTGATTTGTTTAAAGATGGTGAAAATATTGGTGGGTTTTGTAAAACTTTGAAAAGGGTGAAATGGGTATCTTGAGTTTTGGCTTAAAAAGATTAAAACTTTTTAGTTTTTACAAGTTTTACAGAAGGAAGTGGGATGGAGAGAGAGAGAGAGAGATGGAAGAGGAGGTGGTGAAGGGGGAGAGAGGCATGTGTTCAAAGATGGGAGTTTGATAACTTCATTGCTTGTAAGGTTTGACAGTGTGGGACCCACGGCCACTACCCCCTATCCCTAAACGACAAATATTTGTTCAACAGGACTACACATGAGAGATATGAATATTTGTTCTATGCATTGTTTACTTGTACAATGGCTGTGTATGTAGAGATCTTGATGTACAACTCATCTTTCTTCTTCAGCCTTGGAAAGCATGTTGACTGGATCATGAGGTTTTGATGGGACTTGCCAAGTGTTGCCAGTTGTCTCGTTTGTGTGACACTAATGCATTTTAGTTATGAACTATAGGATATCATTAAGATCCAAGTGTTAGGTGACAAATGAGACAATTGGTTTACCGGGCAGGTAGAGGTGACAAAATAGATGGATCGTTTGAGTTTACATATGATGGACGACTTATGAACTGAGAGTGGAATGCATGATCGCGCTGGTTGTGGTCAATAGTAAGAAATGATATCGCGAATGTTATGATTGGGATATCGAGTGCTTATCGTTTGGATCAATCGCCAATAGCAAGTCACGGTCTCCCGTCCTAAAAAGGAAGTTAGAAACATACAAAGAAGTATGTGTTGTCATTAGACATGAGTCTAACAATCAAAGTTTATGAGTTTTCTCTTTGTATCGTAATATGGGTAAGTCATTTGGGTTGGATCACGAGTCAAAGCATAATGACTTTTTGGTACGGTGTACGGTTGACCCATAACATTTTCGTTAGGGTGGAGGGTATCCTTGCTGCAAGAAGGATCTTGGCAGGTGGAGCAACTAAAAATTAAGTTTAGGTGGCCTCTATGTGGCATTTAACTTGGGTTATTTTGCGGCAAAAAGGATTGTATCCATGCTTGGCATAGCGAAAAAATATGAAGGAAATAGGCGCGTGAAGCATGTAAAGCAATGAGTCAAACCGCGAGGTTGGGTAAGTGAAGCATGTGAAACAAGAATATTGTCCAAGTGTCCAACTTTATAAACGTTTGATACTAAAATTTTTAATTCTTTTTGGCTAACTTCTCATTCTATTTATCAAAAATATCATGTGAAACAAAATATCATGAAAATAGGCAAGTGAAGCATGTGAAGCAAAGAGGCAACTTTATACCGTGAGGTTGTACAAACGAAGCATGTAAAGCACGGATACCGTCCAACCTTTGTAAACTTTTGAATTTTGATACTTAATATTTATTTCTTGTTTTCTAACTTTTCATTTTATTTTATCAATGTGCACCCTCCTTGTTAACTCCAATCAATCAAAATAAAATAAAGGGTTATTGGATTTTAATAATTCTAAGTTTCACATATTGGCCGATAATAATCTTAACTTTAAAAATTCTCTCCAACGATCATTAATCCTTTTCTAACATATAAGAATTTGGTCTCCTCGATAGATTCAAGTGCAACTACAGATTACTTAAATTATTTAAGTGCACCTATATTGGAAAAAGGATCAATGAGGGCCAAATTCTTACAAGTTTGGATCACTGAAGGGAATTTTTAAACATGGGATTATTTTAGGCCAACATATGAAGCTTAGGATTATTAAAATCCAATAACCCTAAAATAAAATAGAACATGTAAGTCTTGTTCGAGTAATGTTAAAAAAAAAAAGCAAAATATCATGTACATAATATATTTTTACAAAAAGAATGAATTTCAAGAATTGTCATTTATTTTTATACCCAATTTTAGGCGGTGTCATTTACCTTTAAAATTGACAAGTTTGTACTTTATCTTTCCAAATGCTACACGCTTTGTCCTTTTTGCCTAACCCAGTTAGTCTTTTTTGTTAAATCTTGTCATGTGCCTTGCACATGAGAGCAATTGTCATTTACAAAAATAAATAATATATATACACTCACACACACACACAGAAATAACCCTACTCTTTCATTCTCTTCCTCTTTCTCACCTCTCCTTCTCTCCCACCACCTTCTGCCACCCTATCACCACCGTCACTTGCACATGCCACCTCCATAACCATCGCCACCTTCACATGCGATCCCCATAACCATCGCCACCTGAAACATGCCACACCACTACCACTGTCGCCTCCATAACCACCGCCACCTCCACCTGCCACCCCATAACCACCACCACCTGAAACCTGCCACCCCCATTATCACCGTCGCCAGCTAATCATAGCTAAAACCCAATAACACCACCACCAAGAATCGGAGTGAACAGATCGGAACCCCCACCACCACATCGCTGACGATCTGTTGGAGATCGAACAGATCGGAACCCTATTTGTGATTTGATTGAATTTGAATATGAGTTATTTGTGGTTTGATTGGACAGATCGGAACACATCATTGATGGTCTCTTGTACTTGAATATGAGTTATTTGTGGTTTAATTGAATTTGTGTTTGGGGGATCGACAAAAATTAGGGTTTTATGTCCATTGACGGAAGTTCAGAATTGTAGATGGTGGTGGTGGTGGCAGTAGTGTAAGAGTGGTGGAGGGTGGCGGTTGGTGGTGGCTGTGTGAGGGTGGTGGAGGGTGGCAATGGAGAGAAGTAGAGAAGAGGGTAAAGAGACAAAATGATTTTTCTTATATATTATAATATATATTATTAGTTTTTAAAATTTATTTTATTTTATTTGTTAAAATATTTTTAAATAAAAAGGGCATGCTCAAAATGCGCCACCTTTTCTAAAATCATATTGTGTAGAATGATGCACGTGTACATCACGTTTCTTATTTGATATTTTCATACAATCGACAAGGCATGCTCAAAATGCGCCGCATTTTCTTCAAAACACCAAATGTTCGCTCGAGCTCTTTGCGTGCCGCCATCTGAACTTTGTTAAACTTCAATCTTTTAGGATATAGGTTCTATCTCTTGAAAATGATTTCACAAAAAACAGCATACCCAGGGTAAATTCCATCAATAAGATAATACCCATACTTGTATTCAACCCCATTTACAAAAAATGTTCCTTTGATCTAATATCATTTATTAGATCATTGAATAGGGGCGAGTGATGTATAATGTTTATATCGTTATGTGAACCGGGCATACCAAAGAATGCATGCAGATCCAAAGATCTTGTAATGCAACCGTTTCATGCATCATAACCGATATTCCATGATATCCACTTGTGTGAGAGCCTTGCCATGGAGTTGGACAAAGTTCCCACACTCCCATTTCATCCCATCTAAACTACCGATCATCCCGGGGAGACCATGATATTCAGCGTGATGTTCCAAAATTTGTTGCAGTCGGTTTTCTCAAATATATTTTCATATAAAGTTCAATGATATACGCACAAAAATTGTGAAGACTTTCCCTAGCCACTCATGCCGACAAATTTAAATAGTCATTCTTTATGTTGGAACGATTGACATAAGCCAATTGTCTTAGGGCAGTCGTAACCTTTGCCACGTGGTAAATCCTAAATTACTGTCACACCCTGGTTTTGCGGAAGCGTGGGTTTATTTGGTGTGACTTCTTAATACCATAGCAACAATCATAACAATGCTATATGATAAAAACATGAGATATTCATCCATTAATAAAGTTTAGAAAAAAATCACATTTTCAACAATCACAAAATAAGTTACAAACCTTAACTTGATTTAATTGAGTTCATAAAGACTTAGCAAAAGACTTTAAACAATACTAGGTTTAGAGATATGTAACCCGTCCAGGAAGAGGTTACACCTTCTAAACCCTGGATGACTTCATTATTCAAACGCAGCTTGAAAATATGTCCATACCGTGCCAGATCCATTAGTTCCCTGAAATACATGTAGTTTGAAAAGTCAACATAAAGTTGAGCGAGTTCATGTGTAAGTGAGTTTGTATATGTTGGACTCTGTATGCCCAAGACACATATTAAATTGATGTGGCTAGTACGTTATGATCCAAGTCGAGTCATACCCAATAACAAGCTAGACAAAACACTTATATTATTTATTTGTGATATGATCAAACAAATAAATATTAACACTTACAATATTTAGAAATTGGTTTTCTAAATAATTACACTTGAGAAACTAATAAATTATATGGATAATTTATTTTGAGAGAATATTTTATTTTGTTATTTAATGGGTTAAATAACAATTTTAAAGGTTGTATAAAGTCTTGTATTTATGTAGTGTTATATTTATAAAAGTTATAAATATATATATATATGAACCAAGACTTAAATTTTATAAAAGAAATTTATTTTTTTTATAAAAAACCCACATGGGGCCGCCCCCCCCCCCCCTTGTGTCTCTATCCAAAGTTTTTGTTCCAATTACATTTCATGCATATGCATGGATTTAGATTGGGTGGTCTATCCAAAGTCTTTGGTCCAATAACTTTTCATGCAATTGCGTGTGTTAGAGATCTTGTGATTGGGCAAGAATGAAGGCATGCATTCTCTCAAGATTATATTAGATTTAGATGGCAAGAAATTAAAACAAGAGAGCTAGTAACTTTGCTAAAAATTTCGGCCATCATAGTGTTTCTAAAGTGTTCGGTTTTGATTTTGGTGTTAAAATCCTAGCTAATTTCGTGGTGTTTTGTTGGAAGCTTGGGGTATACAAGCTTGAGGCCTTCTACTCTTGAAGGCAACCATTCTTGAAGCATCATCCGTTTCATTCTCATTACTCCAAGAAGGTAGTTTTCTAAACACCCTATGGTTGTGTTTGATAGTATGCATCTTCATATATGGATCCGGGTTTTGGGATTTTACTTATAAATGAAATTTATATCATAAAAGTAACATGTTTTAAATATAATTTCCGCTGCGTTTTTATTTCATAAGGATGAAATTGCTTTGATAAACATGTTAAAATCCCATCAATGGTATCAGAGCCGCTTATATGAGTGCATACTTCAATAGATTAAAAATTTCGGGTTTCGGGTTTGAATAAAACCCTATGGCCGAAAATTTTAACATGGTTAACCCTTTGTTTTTCAAGATTATTTTCTTACATGCATAAGAGAATCTTGAAAAATTTATTTCATATGGATGATTTGTTTGTTTGGACAAAACTTACCTTTTTGGTTTTTTGAAAATAGCCGAAAATGTTTATAAAAGGGAACTATTTTTTTATGCTTCTTGAAATTAATATATATATATTTGGATATATATTTTGGTGCATATGACCTAGCCATGACCTTGTGTTGAATGATTGTGTTGTGATTTATTATTTCAATGGGTTGTAATAATTATTATTTTGTTCTTCCATTAGAAGATATGTAGTTTATTTATTTTCATTTGGTATGTAAAATAAATAGATTAGGTGCATTTTATTTTACTAGAAAAATGTATTAGGATATAATTTGTAAAAGAAGATGCACACAAAAATGCGGTTTTGGTTTGGACCATAATATTCGGTCCAAAGAACTTCATCGTTCTCAACGGGATTTTAACCCGATAACCAAAACACATTTTTTTTGAAGTCCAAAAGAGTTTGGAGCTGAATATAAAAGACTTTTGGAAGCTCAAAGAAGGTGGAGAAATCACAACACAAGAAGGAAACTTGAAGCATTTGGATGCGGGATCAAGTGGGAGTTCATCGACACATTACTTGTGTCATTTTTCACCCCTTAGGAAGGACCTTTTGGCACACTTGTTTCGGCTAACAAGTGTTGTCAAAATAGTTGGCTATGGTTATGCACCTATTGTTGTGTATGATGTGCTTGTTTGGTTGTTTATTTTGTTGTTTAGATGATATGTAGATATGCATGACTTAACAAACTAATAATCAACAACAAGCGTAAAATTGGTTCTTGACAAAATCATTAAAATGTTTAATAAAGGTCTTATTAAAAATTAATGGTTTTATAATAAAATGGGTTTTATTAAAAAGAACCTTAAAATTTTATTTTCACTAAAGTACCATTGATTTGAATGCATGCAAATGTATGGTACATAATATTTTCTAAACTAGAATTTTGAAATATTAAAAACCCTTTTATAAAACAAGTCAAACACCATCCTTTTATACAACACTCGAAACACTTGGGAACTCTTATTGTGGGATAAAGGTCACCTAACCACATTTGAGGGAACTTGTATGTTCGAGGTGGGTTTACCATGTTTGTGGGATAAAGGTCACCTAACCACTTATGTGTATAAACTCACACGTGTGTGTAAGTTGGACGACTTGATTTGGAAACCATGAACTTAGGGTCACCAAAGCATGGGAAACAAAGGTGTTGATGGGATTAAACATGCCAACTAAACATAAAGATGTTTAACCGATCCCATATGGCTAGAAATTGCAAAGAGTTGCAATTGTCAAACGTTGACTACCTTGTTAATTTAAATAGAGGGATAAAGGTCACCTAACCAATATTTAAATGTAACGTTGGATTCTAGATTTTAATTATTAATTGTCTTTAAGACACAAAAGGGTATTAATGATTAAAATATAATAATATTGAAAATACTAAAATTGAACTTGTTAAATTTTGTAGATGGCCGCTAACAATGCAAACCCGACTAACCAAATCGTCCGAAACCTATCACTAAGAACCATCCTTGAAAAGGATCGTCTCAACCATAACAACTTCATGGATTGGTTTCGAAACTTGAGAAT
This sequence comes from Helianthus tuberosus, assembly GCA_030545235.1. NCBI lineage: Eukaryota > Viridiplantae > Streptophyta > Magnoliopsida > Asterales > Asteraceae > Helianthus > Helianthus tuberosus. The sequence continues at coordinate 27,003,665 of CM060391.1, read as the reverse complement.
CGTTTTCAAGCAAGAGAAGATATCCTATGTGTTGGACGATCCTATTCCCGATGAACCTAACGTGGAAGATGTGGAAGCCTACAACGATTGGGTTAAGTATACCGAGGACTCCATGCAAGCATCATGCCTCATGTTGGGAACTATGATTCCTGAAATTCAAAAGGATTTTGAACATCACGGGGCATACGACATGATTACCCAGTTAAAGGAAATGTTCCTACAACAAGCAAGGGTAGAACGCTTCGAAACTGTTCGGGCGCTTCATGCATGTCGGATGGAGGAAACCCAATCGGTATCATCTTATGTCCTTAAGATGAAAAGCCACATTGATCGCCTTGAAAGGCTAAATTGTCCCGTCTCTAAAGAATTGGCTACGGATTTGATCCTCAACTCTTTAACAAAGAAATTTGAGAGCTTTGTAATGAATTACAACATGAATGGATGGGACAAGATCATTGGTGAGCTTCATGCAATGCTCAAAACGGCCGAAGCAGGAATGGGCAAAAAGGCTTTACCCGTCCTAGCGATCACTGAAGGAGGCAACAAGAAGAGGCCCCACCCCAACTCTAAAGCAACCTATGCTAAAAGAAAGGGACACGTCAAGGGAAAAGGAAAGGGAAAAGCTAAAGCAGAACCCACCAAACCGAAGGAGAAGAAGCAAAAGGTTGCTACAAATGACCCATGTTTTGAATGTGGTGAGATAGGACATTGGAAGACAAATTGTCCAACCTATCTCAAGGAGTTGAAAAACAAGAGGGATGCAGGGCAAACCTCAGGTACTATCTTTATGATACATGTTGAGCTTAATATTATTTCTTCTAACACATGGGTACTAGATACCGGATGTGGAACTCATATTTGCAATTCGTTGCAGGGGTTCAAAAGAAATAGACATTATAAGAAGGGAGACGCTAGTCTCTTCATGGGCAACGGAGCAAAGGTTAAAGTCGAAGCTCAAGGAGACTACGTTTTAGAGCTTCCAAGTGGTTTGGAAGTGATTTTGAAGAATGTTTTATATGCTCCTAGTTTAACTAGGAACATAATTTCTGTTTCCCTTTTAAAACAATCTGGTTTCAATTTCGAATTTGTTAACTATGACATTTATATTTCTAAGAATGATGTGTTTTATTTTAAAGCTATGTCTTTAAATGGTATTTATGAATTAGATCATGATAACACATCATATGATAGCTCAATGTACCAAGTAACCAACAAGAAACTCAAAATGGATTTGAGTGATTCCTATCTTTGGCATTGTCGCCTTGGACATATAAGCAAGAATCGCATGCATACACTTCAGAGAAATGGTCTTCTGAGTACAAATGAAGATAATTCATTTGATGTATGCGAATCTTGTTTACAAGGCAAAATGACCAAGACACCCTTTAGTGGAACTTTTGAAAGGGCAAAAGACTTACTAGGCATCATACATTCAGATGTATGTGGTCCTTTTAAGCCGATGACTAGGAATGGTGAAAGATACTTCATTACCTTTATCGACGACTGTAGTCATTATGGTTATGTGTATTTACTAAGACACAAGGATGAAGCATTTGAAATGTTCAAAGACTTCAAAAGTGAAGTAGAAAATCAACTCAAGAAAACAATCAAAGTCCTTCGCACCGATAGAGGAGGTGAATACCTTAGTGGTGCTTTTCAAGATCATCTTAGGAGTTGTGGAATTATCTCACAACTTACTCCACCTGGAACACCACAACACAATGGTGTGTCCGAAAGGAGAAATCGAACTCTATTAGATATGGTTCGATCTATGATGGCTAGAAGCACATTACCTCTATCGTTTTAGGGTTACGCTTTGCTCTCCGCAGTCCGTATACTAAATATGGCCCCAACCAAGAAAGTGGAAAGGACACCTTTTGAAATATGGCATGGAAACCCTCCATCATTATCATTCTTAAGGGTTTGGGGTTATGAAGCTTATGTTAAGCAATACACTCCAAATAAATTGGAAGTCCGATCTACTAAGTGTATCTTTGTAGGATATCCTAAAGATGATATAGGATATTATTTCTATGATCCAACCGAGAAAAAGGTATTTGTTGCTCGAAAGGGTAAGTTCTTAGAAGCTAAATTCCTTATGGAAGGAACTAGTGGTAGAACAGTGGAACTTGAGGAGGATCAAGAACCACAAGACGATACACGTTTGGTTGATACTAGCACTCAACAAGAGGCTGTTGAAAATGATCAAGAGGTTGATCAGAACACACAAAATGTTCGCAGATCTGGTAGAATTAGTAATCCACCTGAAAGATATGGATTTTTCATGGATGGATGCTACGTGGTAGATTCAGATGAACCAACCACATACCATGATGCAATGTCAAAATCCGATTGTGACAAATGGCTTGAAGCCATGAACATAGAGATGCAATCCATGTATGACAACCAAGTTTAGGAATTGGTTGTACCACCACTCAACTCCAAAGTAGTTGGAAGTAAGTGGGTTTTCAAGAAGAAAACAGATATGCATGGTAACTTGGATACTTACAAAGCAAGACTTGTAGCAAAAGGTTTCACTCAAACTCAAGGGATTGATTATTATGAGACCTTCTCGCCTATGGCGATGCTAAAGTCAATCAGGATATTATTTGCCATAGCTGCATATTATGACTATGAGATCTGGCAATTGGATGTCAAAACGGCTTTTCTTAATGGATATATTGATGAAGATGTGAAGGGGTAAGGTCCCAAAAACCTCATAAAAGGGATTTGAGACCATATCACAAACCAACCTTTTTAGCCTTCCGACCTTGCGCGGCCGCGCATCGGTCTTACAAAGAAGGAAAAATCAGCGATTCATAATCGCGCGCCCAAAGGAAAACATAAATCCTTGCGCCTTCTCCCATTTAACAAAGGATTAAAATCCTTTGTCCAATATTTCCGCCTAAATATCCAGACTTGGATATTATTTTACCCAGACTTGGGATTTACTCATCTGTGTCCACACGGTAAGGTGTCACACCAGATTACAACAATAATCTTCTAGAAAGAAATACAATCGTGCACCACCCAGACGGTTATAACCGTCTGGACACGTGTCGTCACTACAAGCAACCCTGAAATCACAACGAAGGCATGCAATTGGAGAGTAATCTCCACTTAATCACTTTCCACGTGGCAGCCCCCAGCCATAGATCAAATCACGATCCGTGTGCATTCACATCGGATCGAGATTACTTAACGTAGGATCAAAGAACTTAACGGAAGAAAATATAACCGCTACGGCGTTAGCATCTTCCGTCATCTTTTCAATAACAGGTTTTCCCTCCCAAACTCCCGGTTATAAATATGAGAACTGTTCAGGTATAAACTCAGATCACACTCACTTCTCAAATACTTATCTTCTCCGTTACCAATACTTATTCTCACGCCGGAGTCGGGTCAAGGAGAGAACCCCCTTCTCCCCTTGACGAGGCTAACGGTGTTCTTTTTTGCAGAACTACCGGAGAAGAAACCCGTTGCAACTGAATCAACCGAGAGAGAGCTAACCCTTTTATGCGGATTCAAACCCCCTAACTATCTCGGTTCCGACCATTTAGTTAGTGTTTCTTCATTGGCGCCCACCGTTTTCTCAGTTTTTCTAGTTTCTATCTCGTTTCGATTCAGTTCATTCCGATTTCTGTTTTTACACATGACAGAAAATTCGTCATCTCACCGGCAACCTGGTCCTCGACCAAATGTCGGAAACAATTTACTAGTAGAAGAAACTCCAGAACATTGGTTTAGCAGATGCCAAACTACCTTAAACACAATCGTTATTCAAATCGCCTGATCTGATTTACCAAACATCAGATCTGAAAAAGAAATTGATACCACAATATTGGACCCACCAACACCACGTAGGGGGGACATCCAATCCAGCCAATATAGCAGTTATCAAAAAACAGATACATATGGTTTAGGGAGGTCCATCACGGAGATCAAATAAACGAAATTATGATCAACATTGGATAGAACAGCAAGTCGTATTTCCCGTTGTTCCTGGGGGCCCTCAGGAAGAACGACCAGTAATTATTACTGGAATTTTCGGTCATTACCGAACGGACTATATGTTCATAGATCCAGGGAGCTCGATGGACATCATATACGAACAGTGCTTCAAACAGCTTGATTCAGAAGACAAAGCACGTCTAGAACCAGTCGATTTTCCCCTCACTGGATTCTGTAATGAAGCTGTATTCCCATTAGGGCAAATCGCTTTCCCGGTGACTTTATCAGACGGCGAACATTCACGAACAGTTACAGTCAATTTCATGGTCATGCCGGCAACATCACGTCATGATGTCTTGCTCGGGAGAAGGTCACAAAGGGAATTTAGCATGATCACTTCCATTCCACATGCTGCTTGTGGATTTCCGACAGAAACCGGAGTTGCAATTCTCTATTCAAGCAAAGAAGTCATGTTCGTAGACGATGAACCACCAGCAAAGGTAGTTAAACCTTCGGCACCAAACGAACCAGAGAAATGGGCCTTGAACAACGAATATCCAGAACAGACCATTCTGCTAGGACAAGCCATTCCCCCAGCAACACGCATACAACTGAAAGAATTGTTGTCTAACAACAAGGATATATTTGCCTGGTGCCCAGCAGACATGACTGGAGTTCCACGCGACATCGCGCAACATTGTCTAAACATCAAACCATCAGTAGAACCTGTTGCTCAGGGGAGGCGCAGCTTCAGTGAAGAAAAAGCAAAAGCAATGGACGAGCAAGTAGCAGAGTTACTTAATGCGGGAATCTTGCGCGAAGTAAAATACCATACATGGGTAGCCAACCCAGTGATGGTACAAAAACATAGCGGCGGGTGGAGAATGTGCGTCGACTTCAAAGACCTGAATAAAGCATGCCCCAAAGATTGCTACGCGCTTCCAGAGATAGACAAAAAAGTCGACTCTCTAGCATCGTTCAGATGGAAATGTTTTCTTGACTGTTACAAGGGTTATCATCAGGTCCAGATGAAAGAAGAAGACGAAGACAAAACGGCGTTCCGCACAGATAAGGGCATTTTCTGTTATACCAAAATGCCGTTCGGCCTGCGCAACGCAGGCGCAACTTATCAACGCCTAATGGACAAAATTTTCAAAGATGATATTGGCAAGACTGTCGAAGTATACATGGATGACCTCGTCATCATGAGCCATGAGGAAGGCACAATGCTTGACAATATTCAGCGCACATTTGACTCCTTGCGCAGCGTGAGTCTAAAACTCAACCCAACTAAATGCTCCTTCGGCATGGAAGAAGGAAAAATTTTGGGATTCATCGTCACAAAAGATGGTTTTAAAGTAAATCCAGAAAAGGTGCAGGCTATTCAGCTAATGCCGTCACCCGCAACAGTTAAAGAAATGCAAAGGCTCGCCGGACGCCTAGCGGCTTTGAACAGATTTTTGGCTAATCACGCAGCGAAGTCGTATCCATTCATCAGTACGCTACGAAACTGCGCAAAGAAAACTGACTTTCAGTGGACATTTGAAGCGGAAACCGCATTCAAACAAATGAAAGAATGTTTAATTCAGCTGCCAACACTGACAGCACCAAAAGAAAAAGAGCCACTAATTTTATATCTATCTGCCGCGGAAGTAGCGGTTGGTGCTGTATTGATGGTAGAACGCGAGAACATCCAGACTCCAATCTATTACATCAGCAAAATGCTTACCGGCCCGGAAACTCGGTACTCAATGATAGAAAAGCTAGTCCTAGCATTAGTGCATGCATCCCGACGCCTACGCAGGTATTTCTCGGGCCACGTCATCACAGTTCTTACCAATTACCACTTAGGCCAGATCTTATCCAAACCCGACGTGGCGGGACGACTGGCCAAATGGGCAATTGAATTGGGAGGATACAACATTTTCTATAGACCAAGACCAGCAATCAAAGGGCAAGTTTTAGCAGACTTCGCCACTGAAGTCCCCATCGAAAAAGTTCAAGAATGCGAGGCAATCCAGAATCCTACACCCGTTTTCGACGATAGAGTCTGGACCTTGCACACAGATGGAGCGTCCAATGATGACGGAGCTGGAGCAGGTCTCCGATTAATCAGCCCAGACAACCACGAGCTCACATATGCTATACTCTTAGATTTCAAAAGCACAAATAACGAAGCTGAATATGAATCCTTCTTGGCAGGTCTTCGCTTAGCGTTGAAAATGGGGGCAAGAAATCTTGAAGCTAACGTTGATTCAAAATTGGTAGCCGAGCAAGTTAATGGCAATTACGATGCAAAAGAAGCTATGGCGTTGTACCTTGAACAAGCGCGGATGTTAATCAGCCAATTTCAAACATTCAAAGTTAATCACATAAACAGAAGCGAAAACAAACACGCTGACGCGCTAAGCAAGCTAGCCGCTACCAGCTTTAAGCACTTAGCAAAGGAGGTACGCATAGAGGTATTATCCAACCCTTCCATTCATCTCAAGCAAGTAAACGTCATAGAAATAGGAGATCCATCTTGGATGTCTCCAATTATCTTGTACCTTCAACACGGAAAACTTCCGGAAGGAAAGGCAGAAGCTCGAAAAATACAACATAAAGCAATAAATTACGAAATGGCGGATGACGTCCTCTACCGAAAATCATTCATGGGCCCATTACTACGCTGTGTCGATAAAACAGACGCCCAGTACCTTGTCAGAGAAATCCACGAAGGATTATGCGGGATACACGCGGGACCACGCATGGTCGTGGCAAAAATAATGAGCGCTGGATACTACTGGCCAGGAATGCACATGGATGCAGTCGATCTGTTAAGAAGATGCGAGGCATGTCAACGCCACGCACCAAAGACACTCCGACCCAAAAATCCACTAATTCCCGTTACTTCCGCCTGGCCATTCCAACAGTGGGGCATCGATCTTGTCGGACCATTTCCTGACGCGCCAGGTGCAGTAAAGTTCATCATCGTCGCGGTGGATTACTTCACAAAATGGGTGGAGGCTAAAGCTTTGGCCTCAACAACAGCAATGGTAATCCGCAAATTTATATGGGAACATATCATTTGCAGGTTTGGATTACCATTGCGCATTATTTCCGACAATGGTACAAACTTCGCCGTGGAAGATCTTCAAAAATGGTTTAAAGAAATGAAGATCGAGCATAACTTTGCCTCCGTTGCGCATCCTCAAGCGAACGGACAGGTAGAAAGTGTAAACAAACAGATCGTTGACGGCATAAAAGCGCGACTCGGGACAGCGCGCAGAGGGTGGGTTGACGAACTTCCCAGCATCCTCTGGGCGCATCGAACAATGCCAAAGACTAGCACCGGCGAGACTCCGTTCAGTCTAGTCTATGGATCTGAGGCCGTCATTCCAGCCGAGATAGGTTTACCATCACCGCGCATGATAGCCATGGAAACACAGAACAATGAACAAGAGCGAAGAATGGATTTGGATCTTTTGGAAGAAAGGCGCGAGAACGTCGCGATAACAGAAGCAAGGTACAAATCCAAGCTCGAGAAATATTACAATGCGCGCGTCCGCGTTTGCACATTTGTCCCCGGGGATTTCGTCTTGCGCGACAATGAAGCTTCAAATGCTGAAAAGCCGGGCAAATTAGCGCCAAGATGGGAAGGACCATACATCATTAACGAGGTCCTAGGCAAGGGGGCATATACCCTAAAAAGGATCGATGGGACCCTAGTCCCCCGCACCTGGAACGCACAACAGTTGCGCAGGTGTTACATCTGAACCAACTCTTCAAAAACGGAAAGAACATACAGGCAATGTATTTCTTTATTATGTCTTATATCACAAGCCTTGCGCTCTTATCAATACAAACATCATTTTTACTTATCTCACTGTTTATTACAAATTGCATGTAATTTCTTCGGTTCGCGCGAAAACAATATGGTCAAACATTGTATACCTCATGAACAGTCTAAAAACAAGGCAAACTGTTACGCCTTTTAGACAAACGTTCAAACATGAGCACAATACCATCTCTCATTCGCCTTACCTATCCAAAAGCAATTAAGAAACATGCAACATATTGTAATCCAAACACGTACGAAGTAAAAACATTATCAGTGTACATATCACTAAGTGTAACAAAACACTTCATAAACAAGATCATGACAATGATCTTCAAAATTTTAGTTCCAGAAACTAAAATGTTCACAAAAGCAAAAAACCTTGTTTCTACAAAATAGCAGGACGATCAAACGACAGACATTAACAACGATCACACCCGTGATCTTCAAAAAAGGAGTTTATGCTAACAGACTTATATATACAATCAAAAGAAGGGATGAACAACTCCCAAACCTAACCAACCATAGGTTCGTCTTCAACACCCATGTTCACCGGAGGTTTCTTCCGACGACGATGGTACACCAACTCACACGTACTCGGACGGAGAGTTGGGAAACGAGCCATTAAAGCTTCAACCGACAACACAACGGTCTCATTATCAGCCTCCGGCAAATGAAGATCAACATCAACAGACCCAACAGCAGACGTCACCTTGCCAGTTCCGGTAGGAGGCGGTGACGGAGAATCGGCAAGCAGCAACAAGCTCTCGGCAGCGTCGTAAAACCTCAAGATATCGTGAAGACGGCGGGTACGGTACAAACCCTTCATCTTCATTTTCCCCAAATTAAAGAAATAAACGAGCAACCCAATACGAATATATACAAAAGGAACTCAACCTCGGGAAAGGAGAAACCTACTCATCATTAGTTGTCAGAATTACATCACATCCAAACGGCGCTACAGGAACCAGGGTCATATCCTCATTAATGAAGACTGACAAGCGTCATTACAGATCTCAAGACAAAAGGAAAAAATACCAACCTTTACTGCCAGCTGGCGTCGTTACACGTCAAAACATAAATTGCAAAGTCACATTTTGTCTTCTTACCTTTTCGCGCCCAAAAACCATTTCCCTCTCATAAGTCCAGTGCTCCACTTACTTGCATAAGTACAACACTAGACTGGGGGGACTTGAAGGGGTAAGGTCCCAAAAACCTCATAAAAGGGATTTGAGACCATATCACAAACCAACCTTTTTAGCCTTCCGACCTTGCGCGGCCGCGCATCGGTCTTACAAAGAAGGAAAAATCAGCGATTCATAATCGCGCGCCCAAAGGAAAACATAAATCCTTGCGCCTTCTCCCATTTAACAAAGGATTAAAATCCTTTGTCCAATATTTCCGCCTAAATATCCAGACTTGGATATTATTTTACCCAGACTTGGGATTTACTCATCTGTGTCCACACGGTAAGGTGTCACACCAGATTACAACAATAATCTTCTAGAAAGAAATACAATCGTGCACCACCCAGACGGTTATAACCGTCTGGACACGTGTCGTCACTACAAGCAACCCTGAAATCACAACGAAGGCATGCAATTGGAGAGTAATCTCCACTTAATCACTTTCCACGTGGCAGCCCCCCAGCCATAGATCAAATCACGATCCGTGTGAATTCACATCGGATCGAGATTACTTAACGTAGGATCAAAGAACTTAACGGGAGAAAATATAACCGCTACGGCGTTAGCATCTTCCGTCATCTTTTCAATAACAGGTTTTCCCTCCCAAACTCCCGGTTATAAATATGAGAACTGTTCAGGTATAAACTCAGATCACACTCACTTCTCAAATACTTATCTTCTCCGTTACCAATACTTATTCTCACGCCGGAGTCGGGTCAAGGAGAGAACCCCCTTCTCCCCTTGACGAGGCTAACGGTGTTCTTTTTTGCAGAACTACCGGAGAAGAAACCCGTTGCAACTGAATCAACCGAGAGAGAGCTAACCCTTTTATGCGGATTCAAACCCCCTAACTATCTCGGTTCCGACCATTTAGTTAGTGTTTCTTCAAGATGTCTATATGGTTCAGCCTGAAGGTTTTGTCGATCTAAAACATCCTGACAAAGTATGCAAGTTAAAGAAATCAATCTATGGATTGAAACAAGCATCTAGAAGTTGGAATCACCGTTTTGATGAAGAAATTAAGAATTTTGGATTCATAAAGAACGGTGATGAAGCTTGTGTGTACAAGAAAGCTAGTGGGAGCGTCATCACTTTCTTAGTACTGTATGTCGATGACATTCTACTATTTGGGAATGACATTCCAACCATGGAAGGTGTAAAAGCTTGGCTTGGAAGTTGTTTTTCCATTAAGGATCTTGGTGAAGTCGCCTACATTCTGGGAATAAAGGTCTATAGGGATAGATCAAGGCGCTTGATAGGTTTAAACCAAAGTGCATACATTGATAAAGTCTTGAATAGGTTCCAAATGGAAAACTCTAAGAGAGGTTTTGTACCTATTCAAAAGAGGACAATATTGAATACATCGCAATGTCCAAGCTCAAAGGATGAGCAAGAGAAAATGAAAAGAACCCCATATGCGTCAGCTATAGGATCCATCATGTATGCAATGATATGCACCAGACCGGACGTTTCATGCGCCTTGAGCATGACGAGTAGATACCAGCAGAATCCAGGTAACAGTCATTGGATGGCTGTTAAAAGCATATTGAAATATCTTAGGAGGACTAAGGATATGTTCTTAATATATGGATCTGGTGAGGAGGAACTCGTTGTAAAGGGTTACACGGACGCGAGTTTCCAAAACGATCGAAGTGATTCTCGGTCACAATCGGGGTATGTCTTCATTTTAAATGGAGGAGCAGTCTCTTGGAAGAGCTCAAAACAAGACGTGGTAGCATTGTCCACTACAGAATCAGAATACATCGCCGCTTCATTGGCAGCCCAGGAAGCTGCATGGCTGAAGAAATTTATAGCTGACCTAGGGGTGGTCCCTACCATTCAAGACCCCCTAGAGATCTTTTGTGATAACGAGGGTGCGATTGCTCAAATCAAGGAACCTCGTGCGCACCAAAAGACTAGACATATCGAGCGGAGATTCAACTACATAAGGGATGAAGTTGAAAAGGGAAAGATATGTATCCGCCAAGTTCACACAGATCAAAACATTGCGGATCCACTCACGAAGCTCCTTGACAGGGGAAAACATGAGGGTCATACATGTTCCTTAGGACTTCGATATTCTAGTGATTGGATTTGATCTATTTTGTATTTGGATATTGAAACAATTGTTATTTTAACTCTTTTATGGTATTTCGAGTTATGTTTCATATTAGCATGTTTAAATCCGTGAATAAGTTAATTATTCTAAATGTCCGTAGTCGATCATATTTGTGGGAACAAATATGAATGTAAGACTATTATGAATTTGGATTGGTGGATATTCATTAGATATGAATATAGAGCAAAGTGTTGCTACCAAAGTTCATAGATATTTGTGGGATACAAATATTGGACTGACTCGCTCTCAAATATTACTGCATGGAATCATTTGTGATTGATCATAAGTAAATTTTGAGTTAAGGCGAATATCATAGTATCCTCTGACCTGAGATACATATTGGGTCTTGATATTCACCAAATATTATGCCTTGACTTATTTCTTCGCTGTCAGTAATATGACAGTACATAAGGCTGAGCTCAGGTGTGATACAAGGTGATTGTGAGAGACGTATGTAGTCAAGAAGGGATTTTTTCCTCTTATTCGTTGAGAGTAAGATGTCTAAGGCCTGATAAAGTTAAATCAACAGAGAGTGATCACTCTATGTCTCTGGATTTAACATGACATCTGTAACGAAAGGATAAATGATAGATTCACCTAAATCATGTTCAAGTAAGGGACTTGAAAGGGATGATGTTATTGAATGACAAATATAGTCATATTTATTGGGGGTAGTAACCGTAGTTAGGCGTCATTTGCTGCTTGCATCAATCTTCTATGTATCTTGTGCAAGTGGGAGATTGTTGGACTCTGTATGCCCAAGACACATATTAAATTGATGTGGCTAGTGCGTTATGATCCAAGTCGAGTCATACCCAATAACAAGCTAGACAAAACACTTATATTATTTATTTGTGATATGATCAAACAAATAAATATTAACACTTACAATATTTAGAAATTGGTTTTCTAAATAATTACACTTGAGAAACTAATAAATTATATGGATAATTTATTTTGAGAGAATATTTTATTTTGTTATTTAATGGGTTAAATAACAATTTTAAAGGTTGTATAAAGTCTTGTATTTATGTAGTGTTATATTTATAAAAGTTATAAATATATATATATGAACCAAGAGTTAATTTTTATAAAAGAAATTTATTTTTTTTATAAAAAACCCACATGGGGCCGCCCCCCCTTTTGTCTCTATCCAAAGTTTTTGTTCCAATCACATTTCATGCATATGCATGGATTTAGATTGGGTGGTCTATCCAAAGTCTTTGGTCCAATAACTTTTCATGCAATTGCATGTGTTAGAGATCTTGTGATTGGGCAAGAATGAAGGCATGCATTCTCTCAAGATTATATTAGATTTAGATGGCAAGAAATTAAAACAAGAGAGCTAGTAACTTTGCTAAAAATTTCGGCCATCATAGTGTTTCTAAAGTGTTCGGTTTTGATTTTGGTGTTAAAATCCTAGCTAATTTCGTGGTGTTTTGTTGGAAGCTTGGGGTATACAAGCTTGAGGCATTCTACTCTTGAAGGCAACCATTCTTGAAGCATCATCCGTTTCATTCTCATTACTCCAAGAAGGTAGTTTTCTAAACACCCTATGGTTGTGTTTGATAGTATGCATCTTCATATATGGATCCGGGTTTTGGGATTTTACTTATAAATGAAATTTATATCATAAAAGTAACATGTTTTAAATATAATTTCCGCTGCGTTTTTATTTCATAAGGATGAAATTGCTTTGATAAACAAGTTAAAATCCCATCAGTATAAACCCTTGTAAAAATGTCAGTATGTATGATAATCCCTGGTATGTAGCAAATAAGGAAAAATAGATCATCATTGGGTTGCAAAGCCAATGATATGTGTGAAGTGCAGTAGGAAGACTCAAACCTAGCAGATTTTTTTTGCGTCAGGCTCAAAGTCACCACCTGGTTCATTCAGCGGACTCAGGGGTTGGGCTCGCTACACCCAGATAGATCTACCGCTAATGACCCTCGGTCCTATAATGAGGATTAATGGTCTCCAGTTCCCGCCTACCCACTCACATGATCTAAGTAGTAACCCTCCTTACGCTAACCATACCATGTAAAAAGTATTCGTAATCATAGTAACATGTATTTCACCCCCGAAGTATAAAAACTGAAAACAGTTAAGAGAAAGGGGGGACATGAACTCACAGTATTGCGTCTTCGTATTTGTAACCCAAATCTTCGCGGCAAACACGACTACCTACAATGGTCTAACGTCTATTAGACGAACGGATCGTGCCTTGTCTTAGTATGTATGTTTTTGAGTTACAATTCTGGTATTATTCCAAGTTATAATAATGGTATTTAGTTTTGGAATAATTGTTTAAACAATATTTCTGTGTTAATACCCTTCGAGTATTCGTATACGTATTTCCTTCCCAAGGATGGGGGTCTTTATACATGTAGGCTTGTAGTTCCGACAATATATATATTAAGTCCCACTTAGTAAAATACATTTAACTCATTTGTCCGAAAATAACGTATTCCCAAAATATATATATTTTTCCCAAAAATAATATATTTTCACCTCCTTAGTTTTCAAAATAATATTCTACCAAAACATACGTATACGTTATATTTCCGAAAAATATATTTTTATGTCTCACTTGAGAAATATATTTTAAATCACTTGTCCAAAATATACATACTTTTCCCAAAAATATTATATTTTACTTCATACATTTCCCAAAATAATACTTTGTCAAAATACACCATTAAGAGTATTTTCCGAAAATACGCGCGTTACATTTTAGAGTTCGCTTTGTAAAAACAATACCGATGTAACTTAAACATTTATTTGTGAGGGCGTTGGTATTATTTTGGAGTCGTATTTTCATGATATATCAAGTAATATTATTTTTACCCTAAAAATAATATATCTTCGGTTCACATAATAATCACGTAAGCACACAAACGTTTTATTAAGAAATATATATTCTCAATATATATTTAACAAGTTTCCTTTACAAAAATCCACCTCCGACACTTGGTTATTTTGTAATAAAAATCATGGCGAAATTTATATTTTGAAAACAAGTTAAAAATATATTTATAAACACTTGTCACAAAAATATTTCTAAGTGTTATATTTCTGGAAAAATTTCGCTAGAGTTTCCTCTGTAACTGGAGGTGGCCACGCTTACTAGCGTATCATTTTCTTTAACATATAACACGTCAGATCGTTCTCAATAACCAACCCGACATTTAGACATGCAAAATACTACTTATATCCTTTCAGTTTTAATATACGAAACTGGGCTGTTTTCGGTTATTTTATTAAAATAGTTATCTTATTCCAAAAATTCCCAAATTTTTACAGAATGTCTTATACAATCCAAATATTATTGTGTAAAAATATCGTGGTCCAAATCATCACCAATATTTTATAGAAAATCATTTTCCGGACTGAAATCAGATTTATCTTTTCTGACCACTGTCCGCGGAATAATTTATTTAAAATTTACCGAGAGTCCGATTTATGAAATTCCAGTGAGAGAATTACAAATACATCGGTGGTCATCTATAGTACAAATTTCATGACCTAATCTTACACCGATTTCAAGTTATGATGAAAAATATGACTCTCATTTACTGCTGTAAAAATGCAGCTTTAGCTGCTGTTACAAATCGACGCTTTAAAAATAGTAAACGAAGTCCAAAAATTATGATTCCGGTGCCATTAGAACCGTATTTCATAGTACATAAACCCAGACTTCAGAAAACACATTTTTCGTTAAGTTATGACCTGTTTACAGCCAGTTAAAGTCGGCTGAAAATACAACTCAGCATGCTGTTTTTAGTTTAAAGGTTACTAAAACGCACCCATACGACCACCGTACTTTCTAATAACGATTGACAACAGGTCATAAGTTATTTACAGCAGATTATAGTTCATATTTTTCAGATTCAACATGTATTATCATATTTCATCATCATTTTAACACTACTTTATCCCTAGACTAGTTTATGTTCAAGACTTGTTCATGTTCTTTAATGTTCTTATGTTTTTGATCTTTAAACATCATTAACCACTTAAATAACAAGTAAAACACAAGGATCTAAGTGCTTACCACTAGTTCAAGACTAGGGAAGTTCAAGTGAAGAAATGTGGCGGTTAATAGCGCTTGCAAGAGGTCCTTCAACTTCCGAACACGCCGAGCTTCGTTGTTCACCTTCTTACACCTATGGTTGCTCTTGGAATTGGTAGGAGATGATCAAGTGATGGTGGTGGTATGATGGCAGCCGAGAACAAGCAAGGAGAAGGGATGAAAGTGTGTTGAGTGTTGTGGATGATAATGAATGTATGTCTAGTGGATTTATAAGAAAACCTCCAACATTCTTGTGACCATTAGTCCATGTGTTTAGGTAGTACTAAACATAATCTAATTTTTAATTCAAATAAAATCAAGTGGTGTCCCACTTATTCCATAACCGATTAGGGGGGGGGGGGGTGTCTAGTTGGGTTGTAATGGGTGGTTAGGGATATAGTTGGAAGATTAAGTGTCTAGTTAGTGTTTTGAGAGTGTTATGAAATATATAGTGTGTTAGGGTGTTCGGGGACCCTAACTAGCTCAGAAAAATAAAAATGATGTGTTTGACAATATTTTTATGTTCCGGGTAATGTCCGGTTGTTCGGTTGGGTATCGTTTCGTTAAAGTGCTTAATTGTTCCGTAAAGTGTCCTTTATAATGCTTTTTGTGTCACAAATAATTCCCGACACTTTAGAAGGTATACAGGATCATTTTGTTAAGTCTTTGCACATTACTAGCATATTTAAATGCTGAATTTTATTTAAAAGTGCAGAATTTTGCAGTTAAAGTATGTTTTAGGCACTTCCCGGCACTATAACTATCACCTAGTGACGCAGTTCTATAATTCTCACTTCCCTACACTCCCTATCAGTGTAGTAATCTATTCCCGGCTCATACTGGCCTCAGAGACAGTGTCTGTCTGGTGCTGGCTATGTCAGCACGTTTACTGGGTTATCCGTTCATTGTGCTAACTGTGCTTTTGTGCACCAAGTTTGTCACTATAGTTCTGTGTAAATAATGGAGTGACAGTAATAAGGTATGATGCATGAATATGTATGTATCAAAAATCAGTAAGCAGTTAGATCAACAGTTGTAATCAGCACAGTCATTAAGCACAAATTAAATATAAATTATTTGTACGGATACCCGTAATTTTTAGGGTTGTCACATTCTCCCCCCGTTAAAGAAATTTCGTCCTCGAAATTTGTACTACCTTAACCCCTTATGTTTCGTCACACGTGTATGTATATGAATAATATGGATAATATCGAGGCGGATAATCGCCAACTGAATCAAACCTTACCTACATGAGGTGAGTCCAAGAACATGTAATAACTTGAACCCTATGGTTAAAAGGTATGTGCCTTTAGCATTAGTTGTCAAGGTACAAGACGTACTTGACGTATAGTCTAGTGCAAACCAGCTAGTAAGGGTTCCACAAAAGTGGAGTTTTGACTAATAAGATTTTTAATCGATCGGTTGCAATATGCAAACGAGTTTTCACAAACTATAGCACCCGCTATATGAACTCAAAAGCAACAACTCAACGTAATAGTAAAATGATCAGTCAACTCCTGAATAAATGTCTGGTAAGGTTTAGTGTGTTGACATTTTTGAATGGTGAAGATACACCGAATGGAATACAAGCGAATCTGGTGTATCATTGTCTTGATTAGTAGTTGCATCAGAAATGTTTAAATGATAAATCAAACAAAAGTATGTGTGGTCTTGTGTGAAACGGTTAACCATGATTAGCACAGGCTACAAGTTTATGATGACACCACAAGGTGTCGTAATGGCATTATCCAATAATAATGGTGACTGAACAAGTTCACCGTGTTTGAAATCAAATGAAAGTGTACTGAGACAATCTGAAGGTTTGATTTATACCATGTTATAGAGTTTCCAATTAAATACGGAACATCAAAGGTGTAACACCTCGTAAAATCACGTCCAATGATGTATTGACACGTGTAATAAACCCTAATGAAGTCAAACACTGAAATTTAGGGACTAATTTTTCAAAAAATCAAAAAACTTTGATTATGAAAGGACTGGAAGTGTTAACATACCTAAAAATAAGTTTCTTACGATGTTTATATTCACAAATGTGCCACTTGATGAATAAGTGTAGCCGTTTGCGTAATTAATTGAAAGTTTGCGCAATAAAGGGTTAAAAGTGTCAACATGTTAATTCTTACCTCTGGGTGATCTTTTAACAAACCGGGAGCTTCATAATATTTAATTATACTCTCGGGAATGCCAAATAATGGCCGTCTAAGGTTTTTATGCCTATAAGTAAAGTTACGCGCAACTTTGCAAGTTAGAGGAACTAAAAGTGTCAATATGTTTAATTATACCTCTGAATGACCTTTTAGCGAACCTGAAGCATCGTGATGATTAATAATACTTTCAAGAATGCCTAATATGAATTAGATGAGGCTTCAATGCTATTAGATGATGAGATGCGCAAGTTTGCGCAATAGAGGGACTTAAAGCGTCAACTTTTGAATCTACGCCTTTCGGTGACCATTTAAGCGAACGAAAGCATAGTAACATTTAAGTATATGCTTGGGAATAACCATTAAGGGCCATGGAAGGCTTGGATATCATTAAACGACATTTCGCGCTGCTTTGCGCAATTAAAGGACTATTTGTGTCAAACTGCAAAAGTATGACGATTCGTAGGGAAACGGATCTTTTGGAAGATGAACCTAAGTTAAACATACCCTAAATACCCTTTATATAGCTTAGATATAAGCCTATAGGTGTTTGGTGCGCAAAAATAAACTTTTATGTCATGCAGGGACTAAAAGTGTCAAAAAGTGCACAAGTTTGCATTTTCGCGCATATCTCACATTCTGAATATCTTCGGACACCCAAAAATTTATGTAAGCACTAAAATATTTTATTTTAGTGATCGCCTTGATAAAATTCCACTCGTCGCGTGATTTGGACCGCTTTTAGCGTCCGTCCGTGTTTCGTCGTAATTCGACGCACAACGTGACCGTACGGCCAAACGAACCGACATCCGACATGTTTTTGAGCATGTTTCATGTTACCTATGCTTGGGCATCATAGTAGAGCCTTGAAACAAGGTTAACGGGACTTTAACGTGCCAAAAACGACCTTTCTTGCAATCAGGGACCAAAACTGCCATCTTTTAAACTTGTGTTGCTGGTCTAGACTGGGAGGCGGGCCGCGTAAGGCCACTCAGATCCTCACGCAGGCCGCGAGGCCTGCACAGAATGCAGAACAGCTGGTAACAGCCTGTTCGTTGCTGGTTTTTGCTCAAAACTGGTTTCTATCTCACATAACCGACTCTAGGGGCATCCCACAGGTTTCAAAAGTGGTTTTTACACCTGCCATGATCTGGTCATGACCTCAAACACTTGTCGCGATCTCGTGAGGTCCCGAAAACTATATAAAGGAAGTGAGTTCACTTGTTCCTTCACACCTTCATTCACTTATGTTTGCTCCCTAGTTTCTGGAGGATCTTGAGCCTATTTGAGAACCTCCTTCAGTCCTTTGGACTCTTGTAAGTAATCCCTTGATGCTTAGTTAATGGTTTAGCGTTTAAAAACCGAAAAGTCAAGCGGTTGCGTCGAACACTTTGACTTTTAAACGGTTGAGCCATGGTTCGCAACGAACATGGCTACGTGACCGTAATTAGGTAGGTGATTAACCCTCAAGAGGGCACCTCCTAATTACCACGTTTACTTAGTTTAATTGTCGGGTCAAATAAAAGTCAAACGAGTTTGTTTTAAATAAAATCCATAACTAATTCATAAAGATCAGTTTTCTCACTTTAATAACTTGGTAAATATTAGTTGAACATGTCTAAGCATGTTCAACCCGACAATTTCAAGTTTAGGCTCGGTTCGGGATCGAAAGTCGCATAGTTTGACTTCTGCTTTGACTTTCAGTTCTGACCCGTTTAAGCATGTTTTAGAAATGCCTTAGAGCCTTATTTGGACCAGGTTTCATGTAAGTATAACTCTCTGAGATTATACAACTTGGTTCATTAGTTATCCGATTCATATACATGTTTCCGTTATATGCTTAAATGTTGACCATTATGCCCTTTTGACCCTAAAACGAGAATTTTGAAAATGTGAGAGGACAATAATCTTTATTACTGATTTATAAACTTGTTCTTAAAACTTGACATCAGTTTGAGGTCTAGATTAGGAGTTATGCTCAATAGCGTAATTAGAAAGCCTTTTATTAATTAAACGGCGTAATTAGCGTATATCCTATCTAAACCCAATTTTTGATACCAAACTTTTTACCTACTGATATAAAATAATATTTTGGGATTTTTAAAGATTTTTATTTATTTTTAGGCTGAGCATAACATAGGGTTCTAGGCTTGATTCGGTAATTGTCGGTTTTGCCCTTTTGGGCTATAAAAATGAGTTTTACAAATCCTTTTGACCCCAAACCTTTTTCTACTGATCTAACATGATAAATAAAATATTTTGAGCCTTCTGGAATAATAAAAATATCAGCTTTCTATACAAAACCCGGAAATGGTTCCAAATCGCCTTTTTAAGCGTTTTTAACGCATAGTATGTATCGAAACTAGTTTAAATATATAAGGGTTGATGCCTACTGATATTTTCAGTAAATTTATATATTTTAACAGTAAGCAAACGTTTTAAACTCAGATTCTCTGTTTTGCCCTTTTTAAGCCTATGTGGAATTACCAAAATGCCCCTACGGTGCATAGTATGGTTATAATTAATAAATTTCATATATATATGATACCCTACTGATATGACTTATTAAATTATGTATAATTACTGATTTAATCAGACCTGTAACTCAGAATGATATTTAAACTCTCTTATAACCTTTAAAATGACCAAAATACCCCTACAGGGCATAAATTGGTCTTAAACTCGTTTTGGGCGTAATGGAAGGTATCCTACTGATATCACAACATATTTAGGGCATATTAACTTAGGAAACCCGTTTATGACTCATATGGTTACCCGTTACGCACTTTTCGCGTTCGGATCGGCTTATGTAACTAGTTTGCATAAATTAGCCGAAACGGGTCAAACCTTATCATTTTTATCTCAAAATCCAGAATGTGTTTAAGTTACCCATATTAAACAAGCATGCAAGCTTGTCGGGTCAAAACCACATTCTAAGCCGGTTTTCGCTTTATCATGCGTTTGAACCGTGTATTCCTTTTGAAAACTAACCGGTCTAAGTCTAAGCTTAATTAAAGACCCGTTAGGATTCTAATAGGTTATTAAAAACCTTCGTTCCAGATTTAGGAGCCCAGTAAAAGCTATCTGTACTTGCTTGGTGGTATACGGCTGGGATTGAATTTATATTTAGCTCAGGTAAATACTTTTAACTTATTTTCCCTATACGGGCTTGGGGTACGGTATATAAAATACCGCTTGGTCCGGCATTGAATCTTTAATCGAATAGAGGTAAAATCATTGATATGCTACGTTTTGAAATGTTTTGTTTGCTTAAAGCCTTTGGGGGGTTAATGACCATGTCCCGGATATCCTTGGCATCATCTTACGAGATGGCCACGACCTAAGCACGGGGTGTAGGCGTACACCCGTCAGTGCCTAACCAAATAATGTGGTGTGTCTATTGATCTTTAACCCGGTCTACGGATCGGGCTACTGAACGCATAAGAAACATGTAATTCACTTACAAGATTATATTCACATAATTATCCCAAGTTATAAAATGTTTTGTCCCACGTGCATTCAAATCAATTTTCAAACCTTTTCAAAATGAGTCAGTTAATTGTATTTACCAGTGTAAACTGACGTATTTTTCCCAAAAAGGTTAAGTGCAGGTACTAAGCGTAATTGGCTGGCCTCTCCTTAGCATCATTAAGAGTCTCGCAAGCTTGGATGCAATAAGTCTGATGAACTATGTTTTCTTTTTATTTGATCTGCCTGTGGATCCAACTTACATTCCGTTGTAATATTAAATATTACTTTTGAATCGGATTGTAATATATTTATCCTTTGCTTCCGCTGTGCATTTAAATTGTGTTGTTTGACTATGATGATATCAACTACGTCACGATACTCCCCACCGGTAATACGTGGAAATATCGGGGTGTGACAAAAGGACCATTGTTTCCAATCGAAGATGAAAAGTAATAAGTATCGCAAGGCATTTGATTGACAACGAAAGAATCGTTAGGAGGTACATTGAGCTTATGAAATGAATATATGTACCATTGCCTTAACACACAATTGTGTTGAGACCGCTTTGATCATGAAGATCCAAAATGGATTGTTAACAACTAAATAGGGAATTGAATCCGTGTACGAAGTGAGTAACCAAATTAGTGCAAGCTTCAATTTTGTGAAAATATCACCGCAAGGTATCGAAACAATCAAATGTTTTGGTGGAGTCGTAGACCAACCAAATCTACTACGACTCGAAATGAAAGAATCTCTGCAAAAATAGTTGAATATGATGCTCCCAATACATCATATAGCGTTTCAAGTTAAACCTGTGAACTGGATAAGTTCAAGCAATTGAACTTGGTTTCAACGTAACCCGACAATGTATGTATCAACAAGGAATTCTCGGCATGGTAGCAAAATAAACCATGAATGTAACTTGAAAGAAAGCGGTTTCAAGGAAGTGTGTTGGCTTGGTAACAAAAGAGCCAACAATAACAATAATGTAGGTTACTCGAATCAGGAATCAGTAATTAGGTTTAGCAAGATAATATGTAAATTCCAATGAAGTGTTTGTTCAAAACGAAATCACATGCGTAGCAAATGGTGCATGTATGTCAGGTAAGTTTCCAAGAAAAGGAACAACGAGTATCTGCTAAAGTGAAGAAATGACCAGATATCGAAGCAAATGTGTGTTCGCTCTCAGCGAGAAAATTATTGTGATGCAACTACCATTAAGGGAAGTAGAGATGCAAACATCTACTCGCCAGAAGTAAAAGAAATCTAAGTACTCTCTGTTTGGTCAACGGAACTGGCATATGCGCCGGGTTAATGATGGTTGATTGAGTTGACATATATGGTTCCTAAATAAAAACCCTTACGAGTTTGGACCTGGGTTCCCAAAGGTCCTAGATATAAATTTTCTAGATTCTCCAGATTTCGTATCCCGTGTGGATCCGGTTTGTACATTGTGTAGGAAGCACCATTTTGTCTAAGAACAAGCCATTGTCCCACAATTTCGCCCTGGTATACTTTCTTCCTGAATTTCACCCTAACGACGCTCGATCATCGATCAGTCGTGTAGTAGTAGTTGGGTCCTCATAGTCAGTTACGTAAGAGGTTCGCTAACCCTTAGCAAGAGTCACCGACTCTCGTGTGTTAGCTCGTTCGGCTCCTGGTAGTTGATGTTTATTTGGAAATCATCATCCTTCTTTGTGACGAGCAGAAATGGGGTTACCCAAAAATGGAAATTTTGGTCTGTTATCTTCCTTCTCTATCCATTGCTAAAACTTCACTGTCAATCCTTGCATTTCCGAAGGTGTAAGTTGCTCAGGGTGCACTGACTACAGGCGCGGCGCCTGGAATCAAATCGATGCAAAAATTCGACTTGTCGTGGAGGAGATAATTCTGGCTAGTCTTCGAGGAAGACTTCAGGATATTCTCCGATCACGGGGGTATCTTTAAGTTTTAGTTTCTTCGGCTCCCTTGTCCCCGACATGAGCCGGAGAACAACACATCCTTCCCACAACAACTTTCGTGCCTTCAAACAATTCGTGATCTGTAGAGGCGTATCCTGCTTTGTGAGTCACGATCATTCCTACATTCGTCATCGAGGTGCGGATATCAACCTCCGCTTGACAACTATTAACATCTTGATTCTTTCTACTTTTCTGTCGTCAATAGGCACATTTTTCAAGCTCGAACATGGTACGTGAATTCTCAGAAACGCCTCTGTTGTTGCATGATAAGAATCACTAAAATAATGAATAGTCACTAATTTCATGGTGATCGTCTCTACGAATAGTAATATCCATGTCTCCACTATTCATCGTTGAACCATCATTAATGACCGGTGCATTATTAGTAGCAATGTTTAATTATTTGACCCGGGTTAAGGTACGGGTCAGATTGTTTTGAGATAAAGTAGGTTTAATTAAAATCATGTGGATTAATAAATTTA
The DNA here is from genome assembly GCA_030545235.1 of Helianthus tuberosus. Taxonomy (NCBI): domain Eukaryota; kingdom Viridiplantae; phylum Streptophyta; class Magnoliopsida; order Asterales; family Asteraceae; genus Helianthus; species Helianthus tuberosus. The sequence continues at coordinate 26,980,434 of CM060391.1, read as the reverse complement.
ATAAAAATTAATAAATGAAGCTACCAATAAATTTAAAATATTAAAACCACATATTTTGATTATTAATCAGTAATCACCCAACCCAAAGATAATCATACATCATTTTGGATTGTACCATCATTTTACATCCACCACATCTTAGTCAAATACAATACTCATTATTCTTCAAACTTTAGTTTATGAAATGATTCATTTACAAATATGTCTCTTCCTCTCTACATATCAATTATTATTTTGTAAATATTAGTGAAATTAATAAATTTTCATATATTTTTATGAGCAAAAATATCAAAAGTATATAATCATCACGGTCTTTGATTAACTTTGTATTTAAATTTCATTGACTTGGTCATTGAAACCATCTAACACGCAATATCAGATTAATACAAAATAGTGAACAACATATCAACAAGGCCTATTAGCTCAGTTGGTTAGAGCGTCGTGCTAATAACGCGAAGGTCGCAGGTTCGAGACCTGCATGGGCCACTTTTTTTATTAATACTTTTTCCGACAGTTTCTTTTTTTCTTTCACAACGATTTATAGATTTCTCAATGTTAAAATAAGTAACAATACAGTATATGACTACAATTATAAAATTTTCATCTTCCTTTAATAAGTAATTATTTTTTATGTAACAAATAATAATAATAATAAAGTTTTAGTTTTCCTTTTAATATACTGTAAGTAATTATTTTTTGATGAAACAAATGCAAAAATTGTTCATAAAGTCATCATTTTAGTTTAAATATATTTTTGAGTAATTTTTTTCGAGGTAAAATGCGGCAATCGTTCATAAAGTTATCATTAAACAATTACGCAGGTTCAATTTTACAAGTTTTCTGTAGAATACATATCTCGACGATTGATTGATGTTGCAACCCGTAAAATGAATAATAGATTTGTCTTTCCACCACCAGTTTACAAGATTGCATATATGATTCAAGTTTGCAAATCTTCCATCTTCTTTCATATGATCAATTTAGTTAGAGAGTTCATGTGCAAATTTGTTTTATTCATCATAAACGAATATTTCAGTTTAAAAAACCAAAGGCCATTGATTTTGGTTAATTATGTTATTAACAGATTTCAATTTTTTGAGTGATGAGGATGGGTTGGGGGTTACTAGGGGTTTTATTGATGGTATAAGGTGTTACTTGGATCCTCTCCAAGGGGGCAATGCCCCCTTAGAACCCATGCGGGACTGCAACTGAACACTCAAAATTATAACCACTCAAACAAACATGGGATCCTCTCCAAGGGGGCAATGCCCCCTTGGAACCCATTCGGGGCTGCACCTGAACACTAAGAATTATAACCACTCAAACAAACGTGCACTCTCGCATCTCCTAACTTGTTCGATGTATATTATAATTCCATTTGATCACCAAGTTAATCCCGATTACACTAAAATATTTAGATATCTAACAGACAATACCCGCTAGCAGGCAATGAAACCATCAAATTGTAACAACAAAAGAAAACATAGACAAGTTCAAAAGATCCGAGCCAGAATGTATACCAAGAAACATAAAATCCATGAATCCGAGTTCAAATGCATATGAGACAGCACACACCACAATGATGACAACATGTCGAGTGGATGGATTAGCAATGACGCTCTGTTAGAGGGTTGTGGCGACGAGCTGCAAATTAAAAAAAAACTGATAATGAGAAAATATAGTGAACTTCCATGGTAGTGAGCATCACACAATGCAAACTATCCAATAGACCTAACAACTTCAAATCAAAAGCAACAACAAACAGGTAATGATCAGTGGCGGACTCAGGAATTTTTCCAGGGGGTGCGAAACATTTTTAAAAATTTTAGGCCCCTAGGTATATAAGTAAAAAAATCGGTTCGTATCGGGTTAGGTCGGGTCGGGTCATGTAAAACAAACGAACATCAAACTAAATTTATATAATCATCAAAAACATGTCAAACCTTGTTACAAACATAATTAAAACGTCGACGCCCTACGGGTTTTCATTTTTTGAAATCTATACAAAATATCATCTAAAACTAATTTCTTAAGCAATTATTTCTCTATATAACATAAGTTCATCGCTCCATAACATAATGTTTCAATTTTAATTTTAATTTTTAACTATTCAAGCCCTAGAAATCATAACGTAAGTTGTAATCAGCCTAAAAATATATAAACAACATAATCACCCTAAAAATCATCTAAACAACCATAAACAACGTCAAAACACACAAAATTCAAACCTATTTAACAACTTTATTACCCTTTTTTTCTCCTATAATATCAACCAAAATCATCAAAATAACAAAGAAACTTACCCGTGTTCGGATTCCGGTTAGATTTGATGTCAAACGACGGTGGTATGGTGGCTGATTACGGTGGTCGCCGGCTGCTGGACTGTTATATTTTTTTATATAATTTAGGTAGTATTTTTTTAAATAAAAGTTTACTAAAAAAAATTTAAAATATAATTTGATAACACTTTTTACCTAAGGGGTGTAGACGAAAAATTTCAAGGGTGCGGTCGAAAAATTCCAAGGGGTGCGGACAAAAAATTCCAAGGGGTGCGGACGAGATTTTCGACGGAACTTAGCACTAAATTTTTTTTCCCCGGGGGTGCGCCCGCCCACCTTGGGCTGGGCTTGGGTCCGCCCTTGGTAATGATATAAGATGGTTCCATACCTACAATTTGGCAACCATAAGAAAACTAACACAGACATCAAGAAAAAAGAAAGAAAGAATAACAAAATACAAGGATATTGGTGACAAATAAAAGGAAAAACCTTATGACAACAAACTCACAAAGCAATGACAAATTAATAACCACGCTATTGGCACAAGGAAAGACATGAGGATCGTTGATCACAAGTAGTAGTTTGAACTTTGAATAGCACAAGACATGTGGCATAGCAAGATGCGACAAAGATTCAAAGACAACACAATGCTTTAGCTCTAAACCAAATAAACAAAGGAAAGGATAACGGTGTCTTGAGTCGAGACAAGTTAGTAGTAACTAAAGAGACATGGATCTCATGTTAGAGAACCTCAAACTTTGATACCATGATAATGAGGAAAACCCATGAATAATTGTATACTTAACAACTATAAATATAATAATTCATAGAGTTGACTACAAAGTTCTAAACTCCTAAAATGTGTTAGAAGTCTATAATGTTTGTGTTTTAAATTTTAGCCATGATGTATAGCCTATAGGATTCTTTTGACATAGAATTATATAGAAAACACCAACGTAACAATTTAGAACACAATAAAATTTATTCTATGCATGAAATTTAAAAATACTATTATGAAATCTAAAACACCATTAAATTTTCTAAAATTTAAAACACTGTTTATGTAGATTTCTCATATTTCGTAAAAATTTTGAACTTTATAAACAAACCCGAATCATAATAGATCATCAGTTTATCTATACAAATGCTGTTAAAAAAAAAAAGTTTATCTATACAAATGAATTTGAGCTATATAATAAAACTATTATATATTATCTATCTTAAATGGAAAGAATAGTTCCGATAAATGTTTAATATGATTATTTATATACTTATTGATTTCTCTATAACTAAAAGTTATCTTTGCTAGTGTTTATAATACATGTCAAAATTTTCTACGATTAAAATGAGTTATCCTATCTAAACATCTTTTAAGTTGCCTACCCAAATCAAATCTTCTATACTCTATAACAAAAGAAACCATGTTTGGGACACTTGTCATCATATTAGGCCAGGTACTCTATGGATAATTATCATTTAGTTTAATATTTTCTAATTAATTATAAATAATCTCCTACGAAATATTATTTAGTTTAATCTCTTCTACCTAATTATAGATAATCTAATCTAACTTCTAACTACTATAATAAAAGAAACCAACTTTTGGACACGTGTCATTCATTGAAGGTATCTTTAAATCTATATTTATTTTATATTAACTAAATAAATAAATAATAAATTAATATTAAATCTTATCAAACTTTAATAAAATATTATCCTCAAATCTAAATTGTTAATTTAATATATTTTTAAAACAAATACCTTTTTTATTTACTTATCTTATATTAAATATATAAATAATAAATTATATACTATATAATTTGCAACATTTTGTTGCATTAAAGCTTGTACATCAAGCTTTATAGATATTTTGTTGCATAAAAGCTTGTACATCAAGCTTTTATAGGTGTATTATGCATCTCATTGTTGTACCTAATGTGTGTTCACAACTCTGAGCCACAAGAAAGTACAAGTGATTATTGTGTAGAGTGTCGAATGATAATGCGTGAGTCTATAACAAGCATAAGACCATATGTAGTTGGGCTTGAACTTCAAGCTCCTCCCATGTGGCTCCTATTATAGACATAATTTGTAACACTTGTATGTATTAAACTATTGTACATCATCTTTTACAATTTAATCTCACAACTTTTTTACTTTCAACTTTGGTCTTCTATGCTTTTCATTTTCCGCAAAAATTTTGTTTTACGTTCCGTTCTAAATTTTGCGAGTTAACACGATGCAACGTGCGTGTGTAGTTAGACATTTTTACGTTGTCTATTTTTTCCGTTTGACAGGTTCATCGTAACGCGCGGGTCCTAGATCGACTTAGTTAGTCTTTTATATGTTTCGGTTTAATTTCTTCGTATTAACATGCCGCAACTTTAGTGTTGGTGATCGTTGGCAGTAGTGTGACATTGGTGTTCGCCCCCGCCGCAACGCGGGGGTTCTTAATCCTAGTTAATATTAAATGCTATCCTAATTTATTAAAAAATATAACTTTTTTGTTATTTGTATTCAAAATTATATTTATTCAACTCGTGTAAAACGCGAGATTTTTAAGGATATAATTTTTTTTATTTGGTAGATTTTTCAACCCGACTATACACGGGTTTTTTAAAGATACGACGTTTTTAGTATTTAAAATACAAAATTACATTTATATAGGATATAATTTTTTTATTATTTGGTAGATTTTTCAACCCGACTGTACACGGGTTTTTTTAAAGATACGACGTTTTTAGTATGTAATATACAAAATTACATTTATTTAATCTGCGTAATACACATGGTTTCTGTTGGTACACGGAATGTCTGATGACTACGTCTGAGTTGAGTCTTAGGTTTAGATAAGTTAGTTTGGAGCTCGGAAATGAAATAGTGATTTTAGATTGTAATTCCGCCCCAAATGACACTTGTGTCTTTGGAGTGGAATCAGGTTTTTATGTAAACATGTTAATTCCGCTCCTAGAGGTCTAAAGTAGTGATTCCGCTCCTGAGGTTTATTGTTGATTCCGCTCCTGTGATTCCGCTCCTGATGTATCATGTGTGTAGGAGTGGAATCAGGCCGACTATATATAGGGGTCCGGCTGTTGTCATTATAGAACTTTGGAGCGGAATTAGATCTTGTGTACGGTGACGAAACTCTGTCAAAATTACATCAGAAACACGTGTAAACATTGAAGATTGATAATATAAAGAAGTTAAATGGATCCGAAAGCTGTTATGACTTTGTATATGTTGATTCCGCCTTCATATTCAGAGATGAACTACTTTACTGACGTTTAGGGTCACGCAAACGGTCCAACAAGTGGTATCAGAGCTCAGGACGAGAAGTTCATACCATAGCAGCTTGATTTTACTAGAATTTCTCACTTCTACTCACTTCTTCTTATATTTTTCGGTTTTGAACAAGTTCCAACGGTCGGAATGGACTGATTTTCGAGTATTGTATGTAAAACATAGTGTTAATAAACCCTAGAAAGAATCAGGTTAAAATTCGGAGTAAAAATGGTAAAAACAACCTAAAAACCTGATTCCGCTCGTGACGTATTTCGCTGATTTCGCCCTAAATTCTAATTCCGCTCGTAACAATCTTTGCTGATTTCGCCCTGAAAGTTAATTCCACTCGAAAATTAATTGTTGATTTCGCTCCTAGAAACAGAAAAGTCTGATTCCGCTCGAAAATACTTTCTGATTCCGCTCGTAAAATACTTTCTGATTCCACTCGTAATATACTTTCTGATTCCGCTCTTAAAGACAAGATTCTGATTCCACTCCTAATCAGAACAAGTCTGATTCCGCCCGAAATCAAGTCTGATTTCGCTCAGAAAGTTAAACTCTGATTTCGCTCCAGAGTCACTTTTAGTTGATTTCGCTCTAAAGTTGATTTCGCTCGAACTTGCTGTATTTCAAAACTTTGAAAATTTTCTAAGTGTTTTGCTGATTTTGCAGGTACACTTAAGATGGATGATATTTTCTTGAACCCGTTTAGCGACATGTACGCATTTGCTGGAAATTCGGGAGATGATACATCTACAAGCAACAACAATGATAACCCGCCAAAAGAGAAGAAAAAGGAAGCTTGGGAATCTGAAAGTGCATTTGGAACGTTCAATAAACCTCCAAAGCTAATGGCTATCGAGGAATACAGTCGGTGGTCTAGAAAGTTTGAAGATTGGATGATGGCATTTGCATTTCCAAGTTGGAAAAGTCTGAAGAACGGTTATGAAAACGGAAACAAGAATGGTGAAGCCTTAACATCTGCTGATGAGATTGATTCATTTGTAGCTGAACAAAAGTGTGTGGCATTGTTATTTCAATCCGTCCGAGAAGACATAATTTCATTGATCGATTATTCAAATGCAAAAGATCTTTGGGAAAAGTTAGAAAAGAAATGTTTAGGAAGTACTGAAATCGTGAAAAACAAAAAGAAACTTCTTAGAAAAGAGTTTGATATGTTTGGATGTTTAAAGAATGAATCAGTATCAAAAATGATCGAGAGGTTTGGGCATCTAAAGCTGGAATTAGATAGACATGGAATTAAATATCCTGATGATGAGCAAGTAGATAAGTTGTTCGATTCGTTGCCAGACGAGATGGAGTGGAGATATTATGCTCTCATGCTAAAGAACACTATCTTGCCGAAAGATCTTACTCCAGATGTGCTGATTGAGAAACTCGAGAGTCACGAGTTGGAACTGAAGAAGACATACAAAGTCAATCACTCATCTTACCAGCAGAATTTGGATTTGTATTATCCAAAGAGCATGATGCCAAAAGCAACTTCTCCAAAGACTGCATTTTCTGCTGAGAATGTGTCCACAGCAAGCAAAGAAAGTCAAAGCAGTGGAAATCATAGTGGTTATCACAGTGGATCTTCATGATCTGCAAGTAATTCTGATGCAAAGAATCGTTTTCAATGCAACATTGCAATAGACTTGAAGAATGCTCAGAATTTTGATGAGGAGTCGGCTAAACAACAGATGATCTTTCTAGCATCTGTGTTGGAATCGTATGAAGGGTTAGTAGCTGGGAAGATAGGCAACACAAACCTAACGAAAGAAGATTATGACCAGATAGATCCTGAAGAAATGGAACTGATTGATATTCGTTGGGCTATGGCCAGTGCTGTTCGTCGAGCACATCGTTTCATGGAAATTACTGGCAGGAAGACAATTGGTGGTCCATCTACCAAGCTGGGATTCGATAAGTCCAAGGTGACATGTTTCAAGTGTAAGCAGAAAGGTCACTTCAAACGAGAATGCAGAAACGCATATGCTGATGAGTCGGAGAACCCTTTCAGAGATGATTACTACAAGAAGGCAATTTATCACCAGAATAAATCTGAGCCGCCTAGATTGAAGCAGGTTGAAGACAATAGAGAGAAATCTAGAGCTCTTGCAGTGATTTACGATGATGAAGGGTATGATTGGAGTCAAGAGGTTCTACCGGAGGAAGATGCGGTTGGTTACGCGTTCATGGCGAAAAATGAACCTATTCCGTGGAAAGATGATAGAACTGAAGAGCAGAAGTATAGATACAGAAAAATGATTGCTGAAAACAAAATCATTAGAATTTCTCGTATCTATTTGGAAGCAAGGAGAGCAAATAGATGGGATCCGGATAGAGAGTGTTATCTTGATGAATATGGAAATATTGCGATCGATGACAAAACGCTTGATATCGAAGCCATAATCAAGGAGTACAAAGAAGAGGATGAGTATTGGCAGAATAAATGGTGGGGAACTGGAGACAAGAAAGAGAAAGAAGAGCAGGAAAAATCAAAGAAAGTTGATACTGGAGTTATTGACACAACGTAGGAGTTGAATGCTGAGAACTTGGGGAAAATGGCTGACAAAGTGCTGGCTGCTAAAGCACTTGAGGTAGACTCTAACTCCGTGTCTGAGTCAAAAAGCCAGGTCAGTTCAAACGTGTCAACAAATGCTTCAGGTAAGAAAATTGATGGAAATGCTGATTGCAAAAATTGCAACAAAGAGTGCAAATTTTGTAACACAGTCACGTATCTCAACAAGAAGAAAGTTGATGATCTGACAGCAAAGGTCAGAAGCGTTGAGAATCAGATTCTTGGTCGTGACAAAACAGTTAAAGCTTCAACTGAACGGATAAAAGAGTTAACTAGTCAAATTGAAAATGATAAAATTGATCATGACAAAATTAAACAAGAAAATGAAAAGATAATTCTTGAAAACCGTCAGATTTCTGAAAAGTTTGAAAAAATAAAAAGCACAATGAAAGATAATGATGATCGAAATGGTAAAACTTTTAAAGAAAATGAACATCTAAAAGCAGTGCTTAGAGTAAAAGAAGAATCAATCAACCAACAACTGGATGAAATCGCTAAACTGAAACTTAAAGTTCAAGAGGCTGTAATTGAAAATGAGCGAATCCAGTTGAAGCTTAACAGTTACAGCTCCGCAAGCTTTGTGTTGCAACACATTATTCCCAAACCCATCGGGAAAGACAAAGCAGGCGAAGATGTGTATTGTGATGGAACTGGGGTGGGTTTTCATCACGAAAAAGCAATCTGGGTTGGTTGAAATTGAGGAAGAAAGTGAAGTTAAACTTCCGGAGAACATTGATGTCACGTTCACATCTTCCAATGACGATAGTGTCCAAAATGATATTGTAAAAGGTGTTGTTGAAAATGTGTTAAAAATGGATAGTGACACTACTGAGGAAGATGGGTGTTTCTTGGACAAGTACATTCAGAACCCAAAATCCAAAAACAACTTAAGTGATGAATCGAGTCTTGTAATGTACAAGATGGTTGGATCTGATAAGTTGTATTCGGATTCTGAGTTTCCGATTGAGAATGTTAACATGAACAAATTGACAAATGTTTTCAAATTGGTTGAAGTTGAATTGTCAGAAGTGAACAAGTTCAGTCAAACAAAGAGAAAAATGAGTTTTGAGAAAGATAAATCATACTACAAGAAATCTGTTAATCCATCACGTTTTTATAATAACAATAGAAACAATTGGTCGGGTGGTTATCGGGATGGTAAGAGTTATCAGAAAAAGAGTTTTCAAAACAAAAGGTTTGCTGAAAAGAAGGTGTTTGTGAACGGTTCGAGTTCACTTGCTGATGAAGGGAAAGAGATTTTTTCAAAATCGAATGAAGAGTTCTTTGAGAAAAGAGCTTCACAGTATCAGTCTGAAGGCACAAGTCGAGTTGTTGATACTCGAACATGTTTCAGATGTAATCAAGTTGGTCATATTGCACGAAAGTGTACCAATATGAAGCCTAAGACTGAAACTGTGAAGATTCAACAGAAGAAAGTTGAGGTGAAGGGTAAAGCACCAATCGTTGTTGAGAAAAAGAGTGTGAAAAATGACAACATCAAAGTGAAAAATGAACCCGTAAAGAAAGTGGTAACTAAAAACGACAAGTTTTATAAACGGGTTGCATTATCTCAACAAGTTTGGAAACCAAAAACAGAAATGAAAATTTCAACTTCTGAAGTGAAAAAGGCTGAAGAATCAATTTCGGTTGATTATGATGCAAATTTTCCACCTTTGAAGGCTGAAAACTTCAAAATTCAAATTGAGAGGGTCAAGGTTACACCTAAGGCTGATGAGGCCTGGGTGGACACCATGTTCAACTAAGCAGTTTGAATTGCCGGAGCTTCCTTGATCGCGAAGCATGAATCGGCATCTTTCTTGAAGTTGTTTAAGTCGTAGTTTGTTATGTGCAGGATCTTCCAAGAGCTATTTCAAGATGGATCATGGATAGTGGAGCGTCTCTACATATGACAGGAAAGACTGCGTTGCTGTATGATGTGAGGAATATCAATGGTGGTTATGTGGGATTTGCTGGTCATGAAGGTGGTAGAATTATTGGTGAAGGAACGTTATCCAATGGGATTGTAACGTTTGAGAGAGTTAACTACATTACTGAGCTGGAGAACAATCTGCTGAGTATCTCGCAGATTTGTGACAATATGTATACTACTCACTTCACTGATAAAGAATGTTTGATTTTGAAACCAGGATTTGTTATTCCTGAAGAATGGATTATCATGCGGGCACCTAGAGTGAATGATTTATATGTGTTGGACATGAGTGTAGCGACTACGACAACTGGTCAAGCACATTGTTTTGTGTCTAGAGCAACTGAGAAAGAATCGAGATTGTGGCACCGAAAGATGGGGCATATTCACCTAAGGAAGATGAATCACTTGGTGCACAATGATTTGGTTCTTGGAGTTCATGTCAAAGGTTTTCATCTGGAAGGGGAGTGCATTAGCTGTGTTAAAGGCAAGCAGAAGAAAAAGTCACACCCTACAAAGCAAGTCAATTCAGTTTCGAGACCTCTGGAAAGACTTCACATGGATTTGTTTGGTCCTGTGAATGTCAAAAGTATTACAGGAGATTACTACTGTTTGGTCGTTACTGATGATTATTCCAGATTTTCGTGGGTTTCTTTCTTGAAAACGAAAGACGAAACATTTGACAGTTTGATGGCGTTGTTCAGAAAGATTGAGAATTTGTACCAACGACGTATCAGAAGAATTCGTAGTGATAATGGTACTGAATTCAAGAATAGTAAGATGGAAGAATTTTGTGATGAAAGAGGTATTTTGCATGAGTTTAGTGCTCCGTATACTCCGCGGCAGAATGGAGTTGCAGAACGCAAAAACCAGACACTAATCAAGACGGCTAGAACTATGCTTGCAGATTCAAAGTTACCAATAAATTTTTGGGCTGAAGCTGTTTCTGCCGCATGCTATACGCTCAACAGGGTTCTCACTGTCAAGAAGTTCAACAAAACATGCTTTGAGCTAATCAATAACCGCAAACCGAATTTGAAGTATCTAGAACCGTTCGGGTCACCCTGTACAGTTATAGAGCCTCATGGAAAGTTTGGTCCGAAGAGCATTAAGGGAATATTTGTTGGTTATGCAAATCCGATGCGACGTGTCTTCGTTCCAAGTGAGAAGCGGATTATTGAAGCTGCAAATGTTGAATGTCAAGGTTATACTATGCCGCCGCAGAATCCTGGTGATTCATGGCGTTATCATTATGACAAACTGTGGGATTCGTTTGACATGAGAGAAGAGTCAGAGGAAGATGAAGATTTCTTTGATGAGTTGGATATTTTGCGTGAATATGAGTCACAGCTAAGGTTCCCAGCTGAGTATTCGAGGCGACCACAGGTAACTCAAATGACGATGAAGCAGGTCCGAGTAATGCTGGTGAACATGATGATGTCCAACAGAATGAAGTTGCTCAAGATAATCAGTCGGCACAGAATGATAATCAAGAAGCTGAAAACATGCCAGTATTTGATCGTGGTGATTCAGATTCTGAGGGGGAGCAAATTCAGATTTCAAGTCAAACAAACCAAGTTGGTGAACAAGATGCAGAGCAGAATGTTACTAATCTGGAGGGAAATGTAGATGTTCCAAGCGAAGTGATGCCGCGAACTTTTTCATATCATCCAGAGGAGTTAATCATAGGAGAATTGCAGACAGGCGTTCGCACTCGAAGACAGATTGATAAAGGGCTTACATGTTTTTATACAAAAGTTGCTCCTTTGCAAACTGAATTCTCATTGAGTTGTTTTATCTCGCAGGTTGAACCAAGAACTTACAAAGAGGCGCTTACTGAAGACTCTTGGGTCAATGCAATGCAGGAGGAACTTAGTCAATTCGAGAAATTAGGAGTGTGGAAGTTAGTTGATTTGCCGGATGGTCAGAGAAAGATTAACACCAAGTGGGTGTTCAAGTGCAAGAGAGACGATAGAGGAGTTGTTATAAGAAATAAAGCTCGACTCGTTGTTCAGGGATTTAGTCAACAGGAGGGGATTGATTTTACAGAAGTCTATGCTCCTGTAGCACGGCTAGAGGCAATCAGAATTTTTCTTGCATTTGCGTCTTGGAAGAACTTCAAAGTATATCAGTTAGATGTAAAATCGGCTTTTCTTTATGGGAAGGTCAAAGAGGAGGTTTATGTCGGACAGCCACCGGGCTTCACCGATCCAATCCACAAAAACAAGGTCTACTTATTGGACAAAGCGCTGTATGGTTTACACCAGGCCCCGAGAGCTTGGTACGAGACTTTGTCTCAACACCAACTAGCTAACAAGTTCATTCGTGGAAAAGTGGATGCCACTCTCTTCACTAAAGAGGTCGAAGGTCATCTTCTGATAGTTCAGATTTATGTGGACGATATAATTTTTGGGTCAACAAATGAAAATCTATGCAAAGATTTTGAATCAGTGATGAAGCAAAAGTTCGAAATGTCATCAATGGGGGAAATGAAATTCTTTCTGGGATTACAAGTTGAACAACTTCCTGAGAGAATTTTCATTCATCAATCGAAGTACGTTCATGATATCTTGGAGAAATTCAGGATGTCAGGTTCTACTCCAGCTGCTACCCCACTTGCAACAAATCATGGGATTCACCCAGATCTCACCGGAGATAGGGCTGATGAAACGTTTTATCGTTCCATGATAGGTTCTTTGATGTACCTAACAGCTTCACGTCCTGATATCATGTACCCAACGTGCCTCGCAGCAAGATTTCAATCTAACCCGAGAGCTTCGCATATGATCATTGTGAAGAGGATATTGCGCTACCTGAAAGGAACTCCTTCATTGGGGTTGTGGTATCCTAGAAAAGGCGACTTTACGCTCGAAGGGTATTCCGATTCGGATTTCGGATGCTGCAAAGTTAATTCAAAATCAACAACTGCAGGATGCCAGTTCTTTGGTCCTAGATTGGTTACCTGGCAGTGTAAGAAACAAACGTCTGTGGCGCTATCTACATGTGAAGCGGAGTACGTTTCTGCTAGCAGTTGCTGCTCTCAGATCCTGTGGATACAGCAACAGATGCGCGACTACGGTTTGCAGTTTCTTAACACACCTCTTTTTGTTGATAATGAGGCCGCAATAAATATAACAAAGAATCCGGTACATCACGCTAAAACTAAACACATAGAAATTCGTCATCACTTTATTCGTGATTGTTTTGAGAAAAAGTTGATACGAATTGAGAAAATCCACACTGACGAACAGAAAGCTGATTTACATACCAAAGCTTTTGATAAAAATCGGTTTAAATATTTGTTAAAACTGAACGGTATGAAGCTTCTGTCGGTGTCGGATGGCATAATTGGCGTTGATGAGAGTACTGTTGCGGATGAAGACGAGAAACAATCTGCAATGGTTTGTCGATTTTTTACTTGTTTTGGTATTTAGGGGGAGTAGATATTTGTATATAGTTTATATTTTCAGAAAATACAAAAACAGTAAAAAATGCAAAAATACAAAAACATGATAAAATTTGAAAAAGAGCTTGTGTATATAGGGAAAATGATAGTACATCGGCTAGACAATTACAGTATGCTAAAGATTTGTAAAGTTTAAATGAGTTAAACAGTCTCACTAATGATGTGTCGATAGGTTTTCGCACATTTAGTAGATTTATTCGGGATATAAACCTAAAATTTCAAACTTGTGAAATTCGTGGGGAACACTACTTGGATATATAGGTAACCCCTGAAATCTCGTTTGAAAGGTCTCATAATCTGATATACTAGGTCTTTATACTCAATGATGTCTGGGGTATTATTCCGGGACTTCTGCTGAACGGTAGTTCTGACCTAGTCCTTGGATAATACTTTTTGCAATGCTTGAAACATAGCATAAACCCTCAGCATGCCGATGAAACAATAAAATTGATAGTCGCTGCTGTTGTAGCTAAAAGATCCTCTAAAGGGGACATACCGTAAAGTCGAAGCTGATATCTCTCTGCGTATACGGAAGTATCGACCTGAGATCCCTCGGCCCTCGCATTACCTAATTTATGTACAGATATCATTGTAGTATACTCACCTGTAAGACTGATAATTGGGATTCTGGATACGAGAGTATATTCAAGAGGTGGGACACATGAATGAGCTAAGTTCATAAGTCATCTAATTCATATCCTGAATAAATTGAAATTTGTGTGGGAATTTTAGATGGATCAGTATATCGACAATCGAGGTGAATTGTTTAAGTCTGAGTATGAAATGAAGCTTAACGGTACTTGTAATTTGTCTGAAAAGCTGATATAATTCCCTGACACGCTCGCAAAAATATGTTTGTATATAGTTTACTTTGTTTACTTTCTTCAATTTAAGTTTTCTGTATTTCATTTCTTAGTTTAGAACATTTTATAAAATCCAAAAAGATTTTATTTCTGCTTTATTTTAGACAAACCAATGTGGAGAGTTGATTGTTGGATTCTAAGATGTTTGAAGCAGATGCAGGAGATTCTGGACTGAAGAATGAGGAGAGCTTATCTTGATGAAGTTTGATTTATTGAAAAGTCAAAAACAAGTTCATTAACTTGATACTTGTTATTTTCAGAAAATGTGTAAATTGTTGTTTTTAAAATCAGTTTGATTCGTCATATGATCAACCAAGGTCATTAAATTGAACTTGGTAGATTAATTGAGTAATCAGGGTCATTAATTTGGACCTGAATACTTGATTGGATTTATAAAAACTGATTGAGTTTGTAATTGTTTGTGAAAAAGATAAGTTTGTAATGATTGATGTTTGAGACACAGGTTTTGGACTTCATCATTCCCACGGAAGCTAATTGTCAAAGTTTGAACCAGATATCTCAGATTCTAGCATATTGAGAGGGGGAGTTTGTGAAAGGGGGAGTTTGTGAAAGGGGGAGTCTGGATCAATGATCAAAGGGAATGCTGGAGATAAAGCTAAGAAGTGAACCTGAACCTGTGAAGATAGAGTGTTTATGATGAAGACAGAGAGTTGGAGAAAAGACCAAGACTGAAGACTCAAGGCAAAAGACTTCGTCAACATCCAAGGGGGAGTCTGTTGGTACACGGAATGTCTGATGACTACGTCTGAGTTGAGTCTTAGGTTTAGATAGGTTAGTTTGGAGCTCGGAAATGAAATAGTGATTTTAGATTGTAATTCCTTGTGTCATTTGGAGTGGAATCAGGTTTTTATGTAAACATGTTAATTCCGCTCCTAGAGGTCTAAAGTAGTGATTCCGCTCCTGAGGTTTATTGTTGATTCCGCTCCTGTGATTCCGCTCCTGATGTATCATGTGTGTAGGAGTGGAATCAGGCCGACTATATATAGGGGTCCGGCTGTTGTCATTATAGAACTTTGGAGCGGAATTAGATCTTGTGTACGGTGACGAAACTCTGTCAAAATTACATCAGAAACACGTGTAAACATTGAAGATTGATAATATAAAGAAGTTAAATGGATCCGAAAGCTGTTATGACTTTGTATATGTTGATTCCGCCTTCATATTCAGAGACGAACTACTTTACTGACGTTTAGGGTCACGCAAACGGTCCAACAGTTTTTAAAGATATAACTCTTTTTTAGATCTATTCAACACGTGTAATATAAGGGGTTTTTAAGGATGTAATTTTTTATTATTTGGTAGATTTATTCAACCCGATTTTACACGAGTTTTTTAAAGATACGACGTTTTTAGTATTTAGTATACAAAATTACATTTATTTAATCTGTGTAATACACATGGTTTTAAAAGATATAACTTTTTTATTTTTTGATATATAAAATTACATTTATTTAACCCGTACAATATACAGAGTTCATAAAGATATAACTTTTTATTATTTAATATATAAAATTACATTTATTTAACCCGTGTAACACACGGGGTGCTAACCTAGTTTTCAACATATACAAATCAAATGGCAGGGAATAGTATCACCCTGTCATTGTTTTAAATGGGCGGTCGCCTATCTCTCATTGGACCAACCAGTTTATTATTTTATACAGACTTTAAAATTACGTTTTTGCCCTGTAATAGTGTTCCTCTGCCATTGGTTCAAATGGGCGGCGAGCAATACCAATTGGACCAACCATTTTATCATTTTATATCCACTTTAAAATTATGTTTTTGCCCCCAGTTAAAAAATACGGTTTTGCCTCAACTTCAAAATACATTTACCCTTTTGCCCCGAGCTAAAAAATACGATTTCGTCCTTGGTAAAAAAATTACGCTTTACCCTCAGCCAAAATTACATTTTCACCCCAGTTCAAAATAAATTCCCCCCCCCCCCCCCGGGCTCAAAATTACGAATTTACACCAGCTTATTATTTTATACTTACTTTAAAATTACGGTTTTGCCCACAGTTTAAAATTACATATTTGCCACCGGTTCAAAATAAATTTATTTTTTGCCCCCAGCTAAAATTTACGAATTTCCACTCGGTTCAAAATTACGATATCACCCTCAATTCAGAATTATGCTTTTGCCCCCAGTACAAAATAAAAATATGGTTTTCCCCTAGGTAAAAATTAGGATTTTACCCTCGGGAAAAAATGATTTTTCCCCCAAGTAAAAATAAAAATATGACTTTGCCCCCAACTAAAAATCGTGTCAAACAGCTGCCTAACACTCTTTTTACTTTTTATTTCTAGCAAAATTATAGTACTGTTTTTTTAATTGGTTGAGAATTATTCGGCCATCACCCCGCAACGCGGGCGGAGCATCACCTCATTTAGATAAAATACGTTTTATATGGAGAGGAATAGTGTCAGACAATACACCTGGCACTTTCCCATTGGTTCAGCCAAATTGCGATTTTGCCCCGTTTAAATTTACAGTTTTGTTATTGGTTTTGTTTTTTTCCCCTCCTAGCTGAATTATGATTTTGCCTCGAGTTCAAATTCACAATTTTGCCATTGTTTTTGGTTTTTTGTCCTATCAAATTACGTTTTCGTCCCCGGGGTAAAATTACAGTCATGCGATCGTTTTAGCTTTTTTTTTTATAAAACTATGGTAGTGTTTTGTTTTAATTGTTGACTCAGTGTAATTTTTATTCGTGTCAGGTGTCAGGCGGCTGCCTGGCACACGCTCATTTGTCATGAAAAATTACAATTTTGCCCCCATTTTTAAAATTATAGTGTTTCCATCGTTTTAGTTTTTTAGCAAAGGTATGGTAGTGTTTTGTTTTAATTGATTGACTTGATGTAATTTTTTTTAGATCATGTCATTAGTAATACATACAAGTATTCAAAACATAGACACATATGAAAGAGAAATATTCGGTTTATTGTCCTACAACACAAGCGGGGCAAAACTAATTGTGTACATAGACAATATGTTTTTCAACAAGCAATCAAACATCCTCTGCAACTAGAGTATTCACAAGTTACTTTCTCACAATTGGTGCACTACTATGAAACACACTAGTCAAAGTCATATCGTCTTTAATGGACGAGTTATGTTACTTAATAATATTAAAATTAAGAGTAAACTGCCATTTTGGTCCCTGAGGTTTGGCCAGTTTTGTTACTTTAGTCCAAATCTCAAACTTTTTGCATCTAGGGCCCTGTGGTTTCGTTTTTGTTGCCATTTTGGTCCAAATTTCAAATTTGACCAGATTCCCCAACTCAAACCCCCTATTTTGTCTTTATCCTCAGGGGTATTTTGGTCATTTAGATTTATTATAACTCAAATTTAATAAATAATAATGCCACTACCAGAACAACAATAATGCCACTGCCAGAACAACAACAACAAGCACCACCACCACCACCACCAACACTACCCCCACCACCGCATCATCCCAACCACCACCATCCCACTGCCGCCAACACCACCATCCCACTTCCGCCAACCCTCCCAAACCCAAAACCCTCAAAAACCCTCACATAACTCAAAGCAGCCACAAAATTCCACCGCCAAAGCAAATTGTCCTAACCCTATGGCTTCAAAATCTCCGACAATCAAATCGGCGACCAAACTTGTTAAATCAGCAGTGAAGAAACCGCGAAGATGAAGGGGTTCCATCAGTTCGACGACGGAGATGAAGGTGGCGGCGTAGCTGAGGTGGTTTTGGAGATGAAGGCGGCGGCGTAGCTGAGGTGGATCTTCAGTGGTGGTGGTGATTGACGGAGCCACGGAGGTGATTCATAAGAACAATAAATCCGATTCAGGAGGAGGTGAAGGTGGAGGAGGTGAGGGTGTCGGGGGTGGCGGCGGTGATGGTGGTGGATCTCCAGTGGTGGTGGTGATTGACGGAGGTGATTCACAAGAACAGTAAATCCGATTCAGGATGAGGTGAAGGTGGAGGAGGTGAGGGTGGCGGCGGAACCTTTGTGACAACCCGAATATCTAAGGTTAGTACTACTTAAATTCCATAACCTTTGGCGTGTGTCCTTACGTTCAATTGCTTTTATATTACGACCATACCAGACTTAGTGGGTTACACTCGTACATCATTAAACGTTTATGTGTGTATGTTAACTATACATGAAACTCTTAAACGTGTTATATGTGCTTGACTACTTATGTCGCAATGGCGTATTCGTACGTAAGTAATAGAGTAAATAAATGTATTGAACTTCGCCTAGTTTCACACTTGGGCCGGAATAGAACCTCCACATTTAACCCGCTTATACATTCCTTTAAAGCCCAAAAATCTGGCCCAGCTTCCCTCAAAAGCCCAAGGTCAGGCCGGTAGTATTAGGGGCGCATATAGACGATTGAGAGGGGTGCATGGCCATCAAAATAAACTAACCCTAATTATCAAACTCTATCTTCTCGGGTGTGCGACTGACGGCAGCGAGTCTCATCAGGGCTCCCTTCACTTGCTCGTATCCCTTCTTCGGTATGTAATCAATGCTCGAGTTAAGTTCTCGTTATATGTGGCTATGTGTATGATTGTTGGGCGGTGCTTCTTGACGTGAGAATAAGGAACTTGGTAGCAATCATAAGTTATATGTGGGTTAATTTATAACCTGATGACTGTTTATATATTTCATTTATGATGTTAGTATAGATTAATGGTAATAGTGTGATGATCTTGAATGAATCCATGTTAGATGAATTAGTTATGCATCTGGGTTTTCTAAAGGTAGTGTACAATTTAGTGTGCATGGGGTACAACCCACCAAAAAAATGTTGATTTGAAAAGCTGCATGTTATATGACTTTTGTCTTATATGGTTTAATTGAAATGGAAGGATTGATACTGTTTAAACAAGAATCGCACATGGGCAGCCGGCCCCACACCCTTTTGATGTCTATTTCTCATACATGTACACTCACACCATTAGGAAACATTGTCACGTGATTGAACACTTATTTCCTTGGACCCCACTTCCCTTCTTTCTTGTGGGTTGGCCACGGATAAGAAACTGGTCACACAAAGGGAACCGGGCCGCATAATTTAAGTGGGTCGAACCTGATTGGGCCGAGCATTGTTATGATTATCATATTAGTGGTTAAGTGATGTTGGTGATGCGAGTTGTATAGGTGACCCAAACAGTAGTGTAATCATAATATGTGATTAATGTTATTACCTGCCAAGCTATGTTGTTAATTGAAACTGTGAAGCTGTGTTAGGAACCAATGTCTATACTGAATGACAAGAATTATCATGAGATTATGTGCATGGCATGCAAGGTGATGATTGTGAATGGATAGGTGACTAATTAACTGCCAAGATTAGTATCATGTTACGTGCTTTGCTAGTATGCTAATGGTGTAATGTGAATATTGGGTATGTAATCTAAACGTTTACGGAACTGATTATTATTGGTAACCATGTTAGGATTTGTTGACAAACTGTGAACAACATGACATAACATACCGAGCACTCTAAGGTGAGTTCACTACATTCGAGCATGCGTCCCAGTGGTTGGGGACAGTCAGTGGTTTGGGTAAAAACGGGTATATTGGTTAATATTCTCACCTATCATTTTTGTAAGTCCCTTATTCGGGTATTAGTTGGTAGCGCTACTTAGGTTTGGCACCCTCACACCGCTCCTGGATAGGACGGATGTGAACTAATGACCCAGTCGGGCCCAGTACTAGATAGGAGTACGTGGGATAGGGCAGTCATGTATTTCAGGAGCCGTCTTGTTCGGAATTGAGATATTAACAATATTACTTGCATTGTCAGTGAACTGTTTTACATACAACTGGTAACAAACGTTTTCTAAAACTGTGAACTCGCCAGCTTTGTCTGATACACTTGTTACATGCTCGCAGGTCGTTAGGTACTTGGGGACAGGAACTTGCTGGCTGGAGGGCGTGAGTGGTCATGGTTGCATTGATGGGTTATTTATCAAACATTTATTTACTATGGTTGTTTAGTAAGTATTTACATTATGCTACGTTAACGCTTCCGCTGAACTTGATGGTTTTTGGATTACTTATGTTTGGATTTTATTACTATTAAATGATGAAACTTTATTTTAAACTTACGGATTCAATGTAATTGGTGGCTCATTACTAGTGGTCACACGCCTAACAGGGACACTCCCTAAGTGGTAATTTGAGGGTGTGACAACCTTGGCTTCTCTAACCCCCAATTCCCCAAATCAAATTTCTCCTATCATCCACTCGGGTAATCCATTATTCCGGTGACCGGTAAACCAATTATTTATCATTTTATCCTCTACAATCAATCTACCAGTTGTTTCAATGGAAACCGGTGACGTAACTTCACCGGCGTTAACATCTCCGTCGATAAAACCGATCAACAAAACCGTTGGATGTTATAAACAGGAATTAGGAACAGATTACATGAAGAGATTTTGGGTGTGGCAGGGGCTTTACACGAATAGATTACGCTGGTGTTAGAGAGAGAAGAGAGAGAAAGACAGAGGGGTGTTGTGTTTAGAAAGAGAGAGAGTGTGCAGAGGGTGTTTAGAGAGTGAAGAGTTTTGGGGATTTTCTATTTTATTTATATATATTAATGTTTAAAATGACAAAAATACCCCTAAGCAAAAGGACAAAATAGGGGGTTTAATTTGGGGAATCTGACCAAATTTCACTTTTGGACCAAAATGACAACAAAATTGAAACCACTGGGACCCAGATTTAAAAAGTTTGAGATTTAGACTAAAATGGCAAAAGTGCCCGAAACATAGGGACCAAAATCACAGTTTACTCTAAAATTAATAAATACAAACTAGGTTGGTACAAGCCTATAAGGGATGACTGATGAGCTTAAAAAATAGGTGGGCTAGCTCAAGCCTATAAGGATTAACAGGGCCCGTTGTATATTGTAACACTTTTAGAAATGCACGTGTGTGGATAACAGCCAGGATTAAAATATTCCTACTTCAATGTATTTCTCATCTTTAAAAAAATATTTATCTTCAAATTTTGTTTAATCTCTTAGAGTATTTAGAGTGGCATTTCAATCTTAATCTTTAGAGTTAAATCTTGGTTGGTCTTTATGGTTTTTCACTTTTGTAGACTTTGTTTTGAGGCTTTACTGATTACATAGGTGATCTCAATGTGATTTTTAAATGAGTAAACTGCCATTTTGGTCCCTGTGGTTTGGGCACTTTTGCCATTTTAGTCCAAATCTCAAACTTTTTAGATCTGAGTCCCTGTGGTTTCGTTTTTGTTGCCATTTTGGTCCAAAATTCAAAAACCCCATTTTTTCAATGTTGCAACCTACCTATTTTGTCTTTTTGTTCAGGGGTAAATTGGTCATTTCATAAATATAATGTGATGAACTGCTTTTAAAGGGTAAATGGATATTTAAGAAAAACCCAGATCAAGAACTCAAAGCTTGCTAACAAAACCAGATCTACCTCATTTCCTTTCTTCTCTGTAATCCACCTTCAACCAAAACCATCATCCACCCGAGCTTTTACCTCCTCTCTCTGTAATCCATCTTCAACCACAACCATCATCCACTTCCGATCTTCTACCTCCTCTCTCTGTAATCCACCTTCAACCACAACCATCATCCACTTCCGATCGCCACAACTGGTGGGAGAGAGAGAAGAGAGAGAGAGAGAGACGGAGCGGTGTCGGAGCAAACCACAAACACCCAAAAACACACACTTCCGTTGCAAGCGGTTTCGGAGCAAACCACCTTCAACCACAACCATCATCTACTTCCGATCTGCAATTCCGCTATTGGTTCATCTTCTTGAAAATGCTATTTCAATTTTGCTTTCATTGTGTAAAAGAGACGATGAGAATCTTGGAGTTATAAGCAGGCTCGGGGTGTTGAGGCCGTTAATGGAGCTTGCTAACAATGGCACAGAACGGGCTAAACGAAAGGCTGTATTGTTACTAGGGCATCTTCAAAGGTCTTAACAACAACTTCAACATATTGATGGCTAACTTTTCATGGTGATTGGTTGGTATTTATACTTGATTTAGAGTCCTTGATTTATTTATATTTATTTTTTTCGGTTCGTGAGTCCTCCAGATCTGGATCTTTGTGTTTTCATACTGGTCACTGCAAATTCATTTTATTTGATTTTTTATTGTTTGTTTGACATCTGTAGATTAGATGAGTGTTCGATTTAAATTTTGATCGGTTTTGATGTTGAGTTTTTGAGTCCTCCAGATCTGGATCTCATATAATCAATGATACATTTTGTATACTTTTGATGTTGAAGATGATGAGTGTTCGATTTGAATTTTGATCGGTTCTGATGTTGTGTTTTGAGTCGGTTATTTGTTTTGTGACTTCAGATCTGAATTTCGTATAGTCAATGATACAGTTTGTTTACGTTTTGGATATCATAGATTCAGTTACAAACAAAGGTTCAAGAGTAAGAAGATCACAATGTTGCTTGTATTGATGTGTGATTCAAGATTTGGGTTGAAATGAAGAAGATGGTGACAGAGGATTTGGGTTTTATTATTTTTAATCAATAATCAGTTATAATAAATCTACAATGGACAAAAATGCCCCTGAACAAAAAGACAAAATAGGCAGGTTGCAATAGTAAAAAATGGGGTTTTTGAATTTTGGCCTAAAATGGCAACAAAATTGAAACCACAGGGACCCAGATTTAAAAAGTTTGAGATTTGGACTAAAATGGTAAAAGTGCCCAAACCACAGGGACCAAAATGACAGTTTACTCTTTTTAAACTCGGGTAAATTACACTTTTCATCATTTATGTTTGTATCAGATTGCAATGGATAACCTTTAACTTTAATAATTACAGTGAAGTCCTTTTTTTGTAAAACTCATTACACCCTACGTCCTTTAGCACTAACCAGGTTAAAAAGATGACAAAAAAAAAAAAAACTAAATTACCCCATCTTTCTCATCCAGCACCAGCACCAGCACCCCCCACCACCAACAATAACTCACCACCAGATCTAAGCCTCTCACCTCCAACATCACCCCATTTCTTTCTCAATTAATCTCACAAGCCCTTAATATTCAGACCTCAATCAACCCAAATTAGTCACTCCATACCCAAAAAAAGAGAAAAAAGCCTATGTTAATTAACCCTTGTATGGGAACTGTTAAGCAAAAGTATAAGCATGTCTTCTTGCTATGTTTTATGATTTCTACAGTAGCAAGATAACAACATTAATTGAAGTGTATGCATAGAAGCGAGTGATGCCAGATCTAAGGTGTAATGTCAAAGTGGGGTTCGAATTTTTAGATCTGAAACGACCACAACAAATTCGTCTCCTTTTCCGGTGGATCTAAGTTGAGGGAAGATGGTGGTAATGCTTGTGGTTGCCGGAGGTTGGGTGGTGGTGATGGTTGTCGGATGGTGGTGGTTGTTGGCTGTCTGCTGCTGCTGCTGCTGGTGGCTTGTGGATAAAAGATAGAGTTCTCTGAGTGGTGGCTGGCGACAAGGCATTTAGGCATTCACAAGTGGCACGAGTGGTGGTGGCCGACTACAGGAATGATTGTGGTGAGGAGATTGTTGCAGGGGTTTAGAAAGAGAGAGTTGAGAGTGTGTGAGTGGTTGATTTATAAAAATAAATATATTTCCTTGATTTTTCCTTTTTCTAAATATATATTTTTTTAAGTAAACAGGTAAAATTAAAAATTACTCTTAAGTGAATAGACTTAACAAAAAAAACATAGTTAGTGCTAAAGGACGTAGGATATAATGAGTTTAAAAAAAAGACTGTAACTGTAACTGTTAAAGTTAAAGGTCATCCATTGCAATTCGATACAAATATAAAGGACGAAATGTCGCAACCCCCGATCCCTTATCTGTCCCGGGAACGGGCGGACGCGAACTCAGAATTTTGGTGGTATCAGTTGATTAATTTGGCAGCGGAAATTACATCAGGACCGTAGTTAGGAAACATTTATCAGAGTAAAACCACCATATTTGATATTAATAACCACATGGGTAAAAACCCAAGTTTCTTATTACAATATGTTTATAGGGATAAACCCTATTTTATTGAATTTAAAACATCGTCTTTTAGGTAACTTTTATAGCCACATTTTTCCCAAGCCTTCAGTGCTCTCCAGCTGGCTTTTTACTAATTGGCTGTCACATTGTGTTACCTGAAACGCGTTTTAAAAACATTTGTCAGTGGGAAATACTGGTGAGTGAATCCCAGTTTAATCAAGAAATATTTTATCAATTAAAACAGTATTGAGAGCGATCACATTGTTTATTTCTACACAATTACTCATTCAGTACTGTCAATCCTGACTGGTGGGTCATATTACACATTGGCTAACTCGTTGTCCAATGGTAACGTATTGTTGTCCCGACTTACTACTCACAGTGTAGTAAATTTTGTATACAAAACCCCAACATACCGGCAGTAATTAAAGAACTACAAAGACTCAATCACCGCTTAATCATATTGTAAAACATTTAAGGTTTTGTAAAACATTACAAAAAGTTTAACAAAAATTGGATAAACTCACATTGCTATCTTAGACTTCGCGTAAGGGTTTCCTGGGATTAATCTATAATTTACACAATTGTACATAGGTTAGTATAATAACCCTTTGAAAATATTAATGATACCCTCCCCGAGACGGTATTCCAACAACTACGTCGGGCAGAACCACGACAGTTGTTACGGAACCCTAAATCAATCGGGCAGCGTATCTAATACGAAACTGGGATTATAACACTTACAACGGAGCAGAACTTCGCTAATTAGGGGGGTATAATACCCGCATATTATGCCTAATATCAGAATTTGAGATTGAGAAATGAATTTTGAACGATTTCTGGTTGAACCCGATGGCTCCTTTATATAGTTGCTGAAACAGGTTCTCACGCGGCCCGCGTAAAAGTAAGCAAAGGCTTACGCGGCCCGCGTCGTAGCCCGTGTAGGGTTTAGGTGATCCGGGTCATCGCCTAGACTCGCCACGATGATGACACGTGTCATCACCGAGCTGCGCCACTATCTTCATCTCACCCGGCCCGCGTTAACTTAAGGGGGATCTTACGCGGCCCGCCTAAACTTAAGAAAACCAACGAAATCAGGTTTTAACCTTGATACCTCCCGCGTAAGGGTTGGGGTCGGTCTACGCGACCCGCCTCAGCTTAAAAATCAGATTTTTAATTATTTTAAATACTATTTAATGTATTTCGGGCTCGGTTTTCACATACGGGGTGTATTTAAAGACATATTGGGACATTTAAAATATAATAGGGTGTCGGTTTTATTTGAGGATTGTTACATCCTCCCCACCTTGTTTTAGAGCTCGTCCTCGAGATCTACTGGAATAAGTGCGGATATTTCCTTTGCATTTCAGATTCAAGCTCCCATACTCAGGTCCTCTTTTGGAGTCCCACTTTACTTTGACTAGAACTAGTCTCTTATGCTTGAGATTTTTGACTTTCCTGTCTTCAATCTATAGAGGCCTTTCTACAAACTTGAGTTGTTCATTTACCTCTATATCCTTTAGAGGTACTATTAGCGATTCATCAGCTAAGCATTTCTTGTGATTTGATACATGAAATACATCATGTATTCCTGCCATTTCCTCTGGCAGTTGTAGCTGATAGGCTACAGGTCCTATTCTTCTAATAATCTCAAAAGGTCCAATATACCTGGGACTTAGCTTTCCCCGTTTGATGAATCTTACCACTCCTTTCCAAGGAGAGACCTTTAATAATACTGTATCTCCTGCTTGAAATTCCAATGGCTGGCGTCGGTTATCAGCATAACTTTTTTGTCGATCATGTGCTGCTTTCAATCGTTCCTTGACTTTAATAATTTTGTCGGTTGTTTCTTGCACTATCTCAGGTCCAGATAGTTGATTTTCCCCAATTTCTGCCCAACAGACTGGGGTTCGGCACTTTCGTCCATAAAGTGCTTCAAATGGTGCAACATTGATACTTGTGTGATAACTATTATTATATGAAAATTCTATTAAAGGTAAGTGATCGTCCCAATTACCTTCGAAATCGATTGCACAAGCTCTAAGCATATCTTCCATTGTCTGAATCGTCCTTTCACTTTGTCCGTCCATTTGAGGATGATAAGCTGTGCTTAGTTTTAACTTGGTTCCCATGGCTTTTTGGAAACTTGACAAAAAATGAGAGGTAAAACGGCTATCTCTATCAGAAACAATTGATAAAGGAATTCCATGCAAAGAAATAATTTCATTTACATATAATTTAGCTAACTGTTCCATACTGAAAGTTTCCTTCATTGGTAGGAAATGAGCTGACTTGGTTAGCCTATCTACAATCACCCAGATTGTATCATTTCCTTTCTTTTTCTTGGGTAATTTGGTAACAAAATCCATTGTTATAAATTCCCATTTCCACACTGGCATTTCTAACTGTTGTAACAAACCTGAGGGTTTCTGGTGTTCAGCTTTGACTTGTGAACAGGTTAAACATTTAGAAACATAGGCTGCTATGTCCTTTTTCATTCATATCCACAAAAAAATCTTTCTTAAATCTTGATACATCTTATCATTTCCTGGATGCATCGTATATTTGGACTTATGGGCTTCTTCTAATATACGATGACGTAGGTTTCCTAATTTAGGTATCCACATTCTCTTTTTATGGAATCTCCAAATTCCATCTGTTTCTTGTTATAATTCTTTTAGCATACCTTTTAATTTTTCAGTATCATCCTTGATTACTGATTCTTGTGCTTCTTAATTTGATCATTTAAATCTACTTGCAGATTTAATTTAAGAGAACGTACCCTTTTTGGCTTTTCATGATACTTTCGGCTTAAAGCATCTGCAACTACATTTGCTTTTCCTTCATGATACTGGATATCACAATCATAGTCACTGAGCATCTCCATCCAGCGTCTTTGTCTCATATTCAACTCTTTTTGCTTGAAAACATACCTTAAACTCTTATGATCAGTGAATATGGTAAACTTACTACCATAAAGGTAATGTCTCCAAATCTTAAGAGCAAAAATTATAGCTCCTAATTCTAGATCATGGGTTGAATAATTCTCTTCATGATTCTTAAGTTGTCTAGATGCGTAAGCTATAACCTTTTGACGTTCATTAATACACATCCATAACCTAATTTGGAAGTGTCACAATAGACTACAAAGTCTTCAGTTCCTTCTGGTAACGCTAGTATGGGCGTATGGGTCAATGTTTGCTTAAGGATTCTAATGGCTTCTTCTTGTTTTAATCCCCATTCAAACTTAACAGATTTACATGTTAGCTTAGTTAAAGGAATGACTATTCTAGAAAAATATTGAATAAATCTTCTATAATAACCGTCCAATCCTAAGAAACTTCTAACTTCGGTTGGTGATTCAGGGGTTTTCCATTTAGTAATTGCTTCGATCTTTGTTGGATCCAAATGAATTCATTCATGATTGACTAGGTGTCCGAGAAATTGTTCCTGTTCTAACCAAAACTCGCACTTGGAAAATTTAGCGTAAAGCTTTTCCTTTCTTAATAAACTTAAAAGTGCGTGCAAATGCTTTGCATGATCCTCTTTATTCTTAAAGTAAATGAGAATATCATCTATAAAAACAATTATGAATTTATCCAAATATGGCTTACATATTCGGTTCATCATGTCCATAAATGCAGCTGGGGCATTGGTTAAATCAAATGGCATGACAGTAAATTCATAGTGACCATACCTTGTTCTAAATGCGGTCTTAGGAATGTCCTCTTCCTGTACCTTTAATTGATGATATCCTGACCTTAAATCGATTTTAGAGAAAAATTGAGTTCCTTGTAGTTGATCGAATAGATCATCGATTCTTGGTAATGGGTATCGATTCTTAATCGTGACCTTGATTAATTCACGGTAGTCAATACACATACGCATTGATCCGTCTTTCTTTTTAACAAACAGTATCGGCGCTCCCCATGGCGACGAACTTGGCTGTATATAAATCCTTTTTCTAGCAATTCGTCCAATTGTTTATTCAATTCTTGCATTTCTGCAGGTGCCAAATGGTAAGGTATTTTGGCAATCGTTGTTGTTCCTGGTATTAAATGGATTCTGAATTCAACTTCCCTATTTGGAGGTTCCCCTGGCAATTCTTCTGGAAATACATCTGAAAACTGAGATACTACTGGAATATCTTTTAAATCCTTTCCTTTAGTGTTAGTGATTATGGAAATCAAATACACTATAGAACCTTTCCTTATATAACTTGCAGTTTTCATCACATAGATAAATTTTGTGGATCTAGATGGTTTATCTCCTTTAATTGTGATCTTTTTACCTTTTGGTGAAATTACTTGAATTGACTTTTGATCACATAAAATACTGGCTTTATTGGTTATTAACCAATCCATTCCTAAAACGACATCAAATCCTACCAGATTCATGGGATAAAGGTTTGCAATAAATTTCTGATTTAAAATTTCTATGCTTACTCCCTGCAAGATTTCAGAAATCCTAACAGTTTTCCCATTAGCTGTCTCTACTAAGCATTCTCGTGGTAGTTTAGTTAATGACTGATTTAGAAATTTGCAAAATGATGTATTAATAAAACTTTGGTTTGCACCAGAGTCAAATAATACTTTAGCAAAGACATCATTAACTAAAAACATACCAGCTATGACATCTGGAATCATCTTGGCTTCAATAGCAGTCAGAACAAATGCTCTAGCATTTTTAGTATTCTTGTTGTTTGTAGCTGGAGCTAATTTCGGGCAATTAGGCTTGATATGACCTTGTTCTCCGCAGTTGTAACATATCTTGTTGTTAGCTTTCTTCCTGCAATCTTCTTCCTTGTGTCCCGATATTTTGCAAAAGTTACAGTATATGGAGCATCTTCCTGAATGCTTCCTTTTGCAATTCTTACAGTAAGGTGTAGAGGTAGAACCTATATTTTTCCCATGATTAAAATTTCCAGAATGAAATTCTTGTGTGAGCTTCTGGGTTAGGTTCCTCCTTTGATCCTCTTCTCGGGTACGGACTAATTCATCTGTCAAGGTATTTGCTAGTTCTACAGCTTCTTCTATGGTTTGAGGTCTAGCTGCCTTGACTACATGTCTAATCTCTCCGATTAATCCCCAGATATAACGGGAGATTAGCACTGGTTCAGGTGAAGCAAGAGTTGGCACTATTCTAGCATATTCGAAGAATAATTTAGTGTATCCCTTACTATCCACACCAGTCATCCTAAGGTTTAAGAATTTGTTTGCTATCTGTTCCTTCTCATTGGGTGGGCAGAATTTCCTTTCTACATTGTACTTAAATTCTTCCCATTCCATATTGTAAGTTCTATCACTTCCTCTTGATTGGAGGACAGTGTTCCACCATTCTAGTGCTGAATTCTTAAACAGATTAGAAGCAAACATTATCTTATCTTCTTCAGCACACTTGCTTATTCTTAAGACTGCCTCAGTCTTCTCTATCCAGCGTAGGGTTGCAATGGCCCATTCGTTGCCCGAGAATTCCATTGGTTTACAAGACCAGAATTCTTTATAAGAACAACCGTAAGACACGGTTCTTCTCCTTTTGGGAATGGGCATTTGAAGTACATGTCCATTGTTCACGCTATTTTCTGGTTCTGTTGGTCGCTTACTGCTATGCTTACTTTTATTATTCGCTTCTTGAATCGTTTGAATAATAAATGGCATGGCATCTATGATTCCTTGTGCCACTATATGTTGAACGGCACTATTATCCATTTGGTTTCCATTGTTATTGATGCTTGGATTCTCATTAACCACGTTAATGTTACTTTGGTTATCATTATTCAGATTTCCTGGATTTCCTTCGTCGGCCATCTGAATTTTAAACATTTACCAATCTTTAATAGAATAATTAAATAGTTTAAGTAACAACCACATAATACACATATTGGTCAAAAACGTCATGCATTGCGACTTTACTCTTTTCTATATAGTATGCGTCAGATACACACTAAAACAGGAATTCAAAATTACAATACTACTATGCCTCGTTAACCACAGAGTGGTCTATACTACGGTAGATTTATTATTACACATATTTTATTTATTTTATTGTCATTACCAACTTTATCATCTCCTTCATGGATATGGATTTCCCCCGAAATCCATCTGGCGCTCATCGTATTTCCATACGAGTTGCTCTCCTACATACCTCATCCTCTCGCTACTTTCTATGATTTCCTCTCCAAAATTTCAGAGTTCTTGCAAATTCTCTGCACTCATTGGGGGTGCAGGTACTGGTATTGGCTCTGGGTACTGAGGTACTGGATTCTCCTGAGGTATGGATTCTCCAAAATCTCCCTAATGTATTCATCGTTGTCAAAATAGGGATCTAGAGGGTCCAGACCTGGATATGCTGCTAAGTTCGGCAAGGTTTCTTCATTTAAGTGATAGCGTGGCACATAATCCCTAAGATCATCAAACCATGGATCATAATTTGGATCTAAAGGATTAGGGGCTGGTATCCTAGGTATCTCCTTAGGGTTAAAATCATGCATTTCTACTTCCATCGGTTGAGTGGGAATTAAAGGTAAGGGTTGTGGGGCTACTAGTTGTTCCAGACTTAGGTCAGCAGCAGTTGTAGCTAGGATATGGAAATTGGCTAGGCTTCTATTAAGCATATCCTGTGTATGGTCATCTGTCTTTCGCTTAGCGGCTGCTAGAACTCTTTGCTGTTGCAACTTTCGCATTCTTTTCCTACGTGCAAATGCTTCCTTACTGAACCATCCTCTCTTTTTGTGAGGGAATGGCTCTTTTGACTGAGCTTTAAAGGCAAACATCCCTTCTTCCTGATCAGCAGAATACCCAGAAAGGGCAGGCTGTGAAGAGGTACTTTCACTTCTAGGTGAATCAGACAACTGACGACACATGTCTGAGGGTCCTTGATCACTCATACTGTAAACTAACAAATAGTCAAATAACACAAAACACTTAATCACATAAATTATTTCCTAACACAGAATTTAGATTTTAAGTGTCAGCAGAACACTTCTTTGGCTTAGACCAGTGTCTAGGCTCTGATACCACCTTCTGTCGCAACCCCCGATCCCTTATCTGTCCCGGGAACGGGCGGACGCAAACTCAGAATTTTGGTGGTATCAGTTGATTAATTTGGCAGCGGAAATTACATCAGGACCGTAGTTAGGAAACGTTTATCAGAGTAAAACCACCATATTTGATATTAATAACCACATGGGTAAAAACCCAAGTTTCTTATTACAATATGTTTATAGGGATAAACCCTATTTTATTGAATTTAAAACATCGTCTTTTAGGTAACTTTTATAGCCACATTTTTCTCAAGCCTTCAGTGCTCTCCAGCTGGCTTTTTACTAATTGGCTGTCACATTGTGTTACCTGAAACGCGTTTTAAAAACATTTGTCAGTGGGAAATACTGGTGAGTGAATCCCAGTTTAATCAAGAAACATTTTATCAATTAAAATAGTATTGAGAGCGATCACATTGTTTATTTCTACACAATTACTCATTTAGTACTGTAAAAGTGCCCAAACCACAGGGACCAAAATGGCAGTTTACTCTTTTTAAACTCGGGTAAATTACACTTTTCATCATTTATGTTTGTATCAGATTGCAATGGATAACCTTTAACTTTAATAATTACAGTGAAGTCCTTTTTTTGTAAAACTCATTACACCCTACGTCCTTTAGCACTAACCAGGTTAAAAAGATGACAAAAAAAAAAAAAACTAAATTACCCCATCTCTCTCATCCAGCACCAGCACCCCCCACCACCAACAATAACTCACCACCAGATCTAAGCCTCTCACCTCCAACATCACCCCATTTCTTTCTCAATTAATCTCACAAGCCCTTAATATTCAGACCTCAATCAACCCAAATTAGTCACTCCATACCCAAAAAAGAGAAAAAAAGCTTATGTTAATTAACCCGTGTATGGGAACTGTTAAGCAAAAGTATAAGCATGTCTTCTTGCTATGTTTTATGATTTCTGCAGTAGCAAGATAACAACATGAATTGAAGTGTATGCATAGAAGCGAGTGATGTTAGATCTAAGGTGTAATGTCAAAGTGGGGTTCGAATTTTTAGATCTGAAACGACCACAACAAATCCGTTTCCTTTTCCGGTGGATCTAAGTTAAGGGAAGATGGTGGTAATGCTTGTGGTTGCCGGAGGTTGGGTGGTGGTGATGGTTGTCGGATGGTGGTGGTTGTTGGCTGTCTGCTGCTGCTGGTGGTGGCTTGTGGAGAAAAGATAGAGTTCTGTGAGTGGTGGCTGGCGACAAGGCGTTTAGGCATTCACAAGTGGCACGAGTGGTGGTGGCCGACTGCAGGAATGGTTGTGGTGAGGAGATTGTTGCAGGGGTTTAGAAAGAGAGAGTTGAGAGTGTGTGAGTGGTTGATTTATAAAAATAAATATATTTCCTTGATTTTTCCTTTTTCTAAATATATATTTTTAAGTAAACAGGTAAAATTAAAAATTACCCTTAAGTGAATAGACTTAACAAAAAAAAAACATAGTTAGTGCTAAAGGACGTAGGATATAATGAGTTTAAAAAAAAAAAAGACTGTAACTGTAACTATTAAAGTTAAAGGTCATCCATTGCAATTCGATACAAATATAAAGGACGAAATGTCGCAACCCCCGATCCCTTATCTGTCCCGGGAACGGGCGGACGCGAACTCAGAATTTTGGTGGTATCAGTTGATTAATTTGGCAGCGGAAATTACATCAGGACCGTAGTTAGGAAACATTTATCAGAGTAAAACCATCATATTTGATATTAATAACCACATGGGTAAAAACCCAAGTTTCTTATTACAATATGTTTATAGGGTTAAACCCTATTTTATTGAATTTAAAACATCGTCTTTTAGGTAACTTTTATAGCCACATTTTTCCCAAGCCTTCAGTGCTCTCCAGCTGGCTTTTTACTAATTGGCTGTCACATTGTGTTACCTGAAACGCGTTTTAAAAACATTTGTCAGTGGGAAATACTGGTGAGTGAATCCCAGTTTAATCAAGAAACATTTTATCAATTAAAACAGTATTGAGAGCGATCACATTGTTTATTTCTACACAATTACTCATTCAGTACTGTCAATCCTGACTGGTGGGTCATATTACACATTGGCTAACTCGTTGTCTAATGGTAACGTATTGTTGTCCCGACTTACTACTCACAGTGTAGTAAATTTTGTATACAAAACCCCAACATACCGGCAGTAATTGAAGAACTACAAAGACTCAATCACCGCTTAATCATATTGTAAAACATTTAAGGTTTTGTAAAACATTACAAAAAGTTTAACAAAAATTGGATAAACTCACCTTGCTATCTTAGACTTCGAGTAAGGGTTTCCTGGGATTAATATATAATTTACACAATTGTACATAGGTTAGTATAATAACCCTTTGAAAATATTAATGATACCCTCCCCGAGACGGTATTCCAACAACTACGTCGGGCAGAACCACGACAGTTGTTACGGAACCCTAAATCAATCGGGCAGCGTATCTAATACGAAACTGGGGTTATAACACTTACAACGGAGCAGAACTTCGCTAATTAGGGGGTATAATACCCGCGTATTATGCCTAATATCAGAATTTGAGATTGAGAAATGAATTTTGAACGATTTTTGGTTGAACCCGATGGTTCCTTTATATAGTTGCTGAAACTGGTTCTCACGCGGCCCGAGTAAAAGTAAGCAAAGGCTTCCGCGGCCCGCGTCGTAGCCCGGGTAGGGTTTAGGTGATCCGGGTCATCGCCTAGACTCGTCACGATGATGACACGTGTCATCACCGAGCTGCGCCACTATCTTGATCTCACGCGGCCCGCGTTAACTTAAGGGGGATCTTACGCGACCCGCCTAAACATAAGAAAACCAAAGAAATCAGGTTTTAACCTTGATACCGCCTGCGTAAGGGTTGGGGTGGGTCTACGTTGCCCGCCTCAGCTTAAAAATCAGATTTTTAATTATTTTAAATACTATTTAATGTATTTCGGGCTCGGTTTTCACATACGGGGTACATTTAAAGACATATTGGGACATTTAAAATATAATAGGGTGTCGGTTTTATTTGAGGATTGTTACACGAAAAGTGTAAGTTAACCCTATCCTACCCCACCCACCCCATCTTCTTTATCCCCTTCATTCCAATCCAACACCTGCAAGTTCACCTCATCCCAACCACCACATCCCATCAACGCCGGCAAAGACCACTTTTGTTTATTAGGGCATGTTTGGCTAAGCTTTTTGAAAGAACTTATTGACTTATTGGCTTTTTGAAAAGTCATAAGCTTTAAAATGGTGTTTGGCAATGAGGGTGCATGTGAGGGGAAAAAACCAATAAGTCAATAAGTTATTTCATACTGACTTTTCCAAAAAGTCAATAAGTCAATAAGTTGTTTCAAAAAGCTTAGCCAAACATGCCCTTAGTGATGATTGAATCCCAAGACAAAGTCCAGCTCAGTGTCTTAACAGACGTTGCGCCTGGGACAATTTACACGGCTACCGTGCCTGTGAGAGGGGTTAAAGGTGAGTAAAAAGAAGAGCATGGTGAGGGAACTGTTAACAATATGGATTACAAGGACAACAAAGATGTGAAGTTTGATTTTTATGTTCCAAGTTAATGATTGGTTAGAGATTGTAGTTTGGAAAATGAAAGCCATGAAATTTGTTTGGTCAATTGGACTGGAGATGCTTGAAATTTGTTATAATTTATAACAAAGTTTATAAATATTTCATATTGCTTGTTAGAATGCTTTGAATTTTACATATAAATATAATATATTTGTATATGTTCACAAATGGAAACGAACAGGGTAGTGATGTTCAATGGGGGTGACCATTTTGGGTTGGGAGAAAGTAATCGATTGCAAATTTGTGCTTCCAGTAAATACTGCAGGCATTGCAAAACCTCCGATCTTTGCAGGCGTTGATGGGAGGCGGTGGTTGGGAGGAGATGAACTTGCTGGTGTTCGTTTGGAATGAAGGGGATGAAGAAGATAGGGTGGGTGGGTAGGATAGGGTTATATACTTGTATAACATATAAAATAGTGGATTACAAATTTTGTCCTTTATGTTTATACTCAATTTCAGGCGATGTGCTTTATCTTTAAACTTGATAAGTTTTGTCCTTAATGTTTTAAAATGCTGCACGCTTTGTTCTTTAGCTCTAACCCAGTTAATTCTTTTGGTTAAATCAGATCAGGTACAATGCACATGAGGGTATTTTTGGCATTTCACCATTCTAAGGCCTATTGTGCAAATAATTAACATTTAGGGACTGATGTGTGCTAAACAGACTATTAAAATTAACTAAATTAGACTCTCTATGCTAGACACTAAAAAGCTTTAATTCTAGACTCGACCTAAACCACACAATCAGCAAGTGTACCGATCACTGTAGTATAACCTAAGGAAGTCCGGATATCGAACCACGAGACTCTATTTATCACGTAAACTAGACTCTAATAGACACTGACAGACACGACTGAAACTTGTTTAATTGTTTGGGGGGGGGGTTACGGAAAATCTAAGGAAATCTATTTAAACTAAATATTAAACTAAAAACTAGACTAATACGAAATAAGGCAAAGGCTTTTCTTATATGATGAACGAGACCACCTAGACTAGATTCCTGGATTGATTTTAAAGAATTACCGATTATGTTAAATGCATGATTTATGGAACCGGGATCTTATGGTACTAAACCTATTAAGACACCAACTAAGCCCCTTAACCCTTCTCGAGGTGAAACTTATGGCGCTACCTAGGCCGTTAATCCTACCGGTTATTAGACGTCTTTCCAGTTGTCTAATTATTGTGTAAGTACCCTAATGTTGACCTACTCTTTTCCAATCATAGATCTAGGGTAGTTTAGGTTTCTTAATTTGACTTGATATACTAATAGACCGACAGGGCAATTAAGGCACGACCTTTTCCAAGGACTGTCTAAAGCAATTCGCCGGGTAAGACCTATCAATAGCCCCGCACCTTCCAGCTATAAGGACTAGTAGAACACTAAAATCTAGTAAATCACTAACAATTACTTCTAAGGTTATTTGCGCAATTTCACCATAAAGAGTTAAGATTTATTACGTGACATAGACACTCACCAAAATCCTAAACCCTAGCACGACTCTATTATGTGATAAAGACCGTCACCAAGAATCATACGAAGCAAGTGAAAATAATAAACCAAATTAAAGTATGCGTGCACATCAAATCAACAGACCAAACCTTTTACTAAACACAATCAATCCATAAAAATCATGTAATCAACGAAAAAGGTAAAAACTTTATACTAATCCATTCATCAAAGTCTAAGTGGCTTAAATGTTTAGTCGAGCATGTCAAATAACGAAAACAAATCAAAGATGTCTAAACGATAATTCATGATAACAAATTTCGTAAGAAAAATAAAAAAGAAAGAACTAGAAAACCCGTGTAGTCTTCGATCCTTCGTTCCGAATTCGTACCAATGATTTTTAAGCTTCAAGATCTTCGAAATCGCTCAATGAATGCTCCAAAGTTCGCCTAAGATGCTCCCAATTCGTAACTAGGGTTTTTAGTGATGATTTCTTGGGATTATATAGTAAACCCTAATGCTTAACGAATATTTGCCGTCAATTACCCCCGTCGCGTCGCGCGACGGGTTTTCTGCATCGAGGTCGCGTGCCGTTACCACTCCACATTCCAGAAATTGTTTATTTATTGTTGGCGATGCGCGACAAAGGTTATGTATAGCCGTGGCACGACGCCAAGGCTCAAAATGGACAGAATTGCACGTTTCTTGATCAGCTTCAGCTCTCCAAATTCTCAAGAATTATTCTAACTCTTTTAAACTTGTTCCGGGACTTGGTGTTTCAGCATTTTGGCTCGTTTTCAATCAACTTCCAGCAATATTAAGTACCAAATCGATGAATAGTACGTACATTCTAACGTAAACTAAACTAGAAATAACGAGAAATTATACAAACTATACACGAATAAAGGATGTATTTTGCAATACATCAAATATCTCCACACTTACTCTTTTTTCGTCCTCGAAAAAGAATTATGCAACGGAATCAGAGATGAATATTCACTCGGGTCAAAAGTATATTTATATTTTATTAAAACCAAAGCTTGCGTTAGCCGCGATTGCGAAAATATTTGTCCCTTTAAATCCAAATCCGGTCTCAAGCCCTTATCATGTGAATTTAATTTAGGTGCGGTCAATCTACCTAGGGTCTCACGCTAGAATCTACGGTCCACCTACTCCCGCCTCAAGCTTATAGAACTAAAGGAACGACCACTGACCAATTCCCAACCGTCTTATATCAAAACCAAGAGAATTTAGAATCACATTTTTTTCTTTTTCCCATTTTTTTCTTTTTCTTTTTAATGAGCGTAGACGTTGCTTTCCCTAAGCAAGAGGCAATCCGGCTGTAGAGTCGCTATCCCCAACTCGGATTACTTAGGCTTCGGTACTTTTTCTTCTTTGCAAGTTCGATTTCACACATTCTAGAGGTAATCCGGTTGTAAAGTCACTATCCCCAACCCAGACAGCATAGAACTGTGCTACTTTCATTCTGTTTCTAGCTCATTTTTTTCTATATTTTTTATTATGATAAAAAATTCGAACGGTTTTAACTTATAACGGTGTCACTTATACTCTTATTGGATGTTTCAATTTCCCATATTTCCCAGATGAAAACCCACTAGTAAACCGACAATTAAGGTAATATTAACTCAAAGGGACCTAAAACCAAACCCCTATCCACATATCCCTAACTAGACATAAGCTCGATTTATTTTAATCTATTATTATTATTCGAACCCGAGCAAAAATTCATCTTTTCTATCATTTTCCGTTTTTTTATTTGCAAACTTCTCATTTCAAAAGACATTTTTCTGATTTTTTTCATTTTTTTTTTGAATTTTTGATTTTTTTTTTGTGTTTTTCATAATTAATGACTCGATTATTTACATGTATATCCCATCCCCACACTTAAATATTGCACTGTCCCTAATACAAGAAAGGAAATACGACTCAAAACTACCTAAATTACCACTAAACTAGGAACGAACTAAATAAATAAAGAAATAAACGAATACAAAAATACAAGGGAAATGACTTAGGTGAATATGTGAGATTGTCAAAGTGCCAGTTGTTTCCACATAAGCCCTCCAATTCAAAACGCGCTCAGCAAACAACTCCTAATATCGGACACGCGAACGAAAGCGGCATAAACATCAACCTATCAATCATAAACAAACTACTAAAACATAATAGTGTATATCATTAAAATATCAACAGTTTCAACCACATACCAACCCATACTTCCCAACCAACCTGTTCAAAGTATATCAGTCAGGGCCGGCTCTTGGGCCGGCCAACCCGTGCCGAAGCCCAAGGCCCAAATTTTCAAAGGGCACGAAAAGTCTTTATAAGCTTTTATATATTTATTAAATTATATATTTAATATATTTATCCGTTTATTATGCAAAAAAGTGTTGGTGGTGTAGTGGAAAAAACCATCTCAAGATAATGTAAAGGTCTCAAGTTCAAGTCTTGGCTTCACCACTAAAGTTTATTTTTTTAATTCATTTCCCCTTAACTACAATTTTGGGCCCAATTCTTTTTGTCGCCCGAGGCATAAATTTTTTCGAGAGTTTTCGGGGACGACTCTGATATCAGTATACGTACAGACCAACAAATGAGGATCAAAAACAGCTTAAAAGAAAAAAAAACAAAAGATATAGTCAGCTGATGCATCCTCATCTCATCCCTACACTAGTCTTCGTCATGCTCGCTGGTAGACTCCTCGCTTGTCACACCCCGATATTTCCACGTATTACCGGTGGGCCCGGTGGGGGAGTATCGTGACGCGGTTTGTAACATTACAGTCAAACAACACAATATTTAATATGCATAGCGGAAGCAAATGAAAGATATATTTCAACCGAATATAATTGTAATATCAAGTATCACAAGTAGTTGAAAATAATCCACATGTGGATCAAAAATAAATAGGAAACATTGTTCAACAGTTTTGACATCCAAGCTTGCGAGACTTATTGTGGACGCTAGGAGAAAGCCAGCCTAGTTCGCGTAGTACCTGCACTTAACATTTTTGGGAAAATACGTCAGTTTACACTGGTAAATACATTCAACCGACTCATTTTGAAAAGTTTAATAAAATTAATTTGAATGCACGTGGCACAAACTTTTTATAACTTGGGATAATTATTTGAATATAATACTTGTAAAAGAATTACAGGTTCCTTATGCGTTCAGTAGCCCGATCCGTAGACCGGGTTAAAGATCAATGGACACACCACATTATTTATTTATGCACTGACGGGTGTACGCCTACACCCCGTGCTCAGGTCGTGGCCATCTCTTAAGATGATGCCAAGAATATCCAGGACAAGGCTTTAAGCAAACAAGACATTTCAAAACGAAGCATATCAATGATTTAACCTCTATTCGATTAAAGATTCAATGCTGGACCAAGCGGTATTTTTATATATCGTACCCCAAGCCCGTATAAGGGAAAATAAGTTAAAAGTATTTACATTTGCAAAGTAATAATCACAATAACCACGTTCTGGATTTTGAGATAAAAACGATAAGGTTTGACCCGTCTCGGCTAATTTATGCAAACTAGTTACATAAACCGAACCGAACGCGCCATAAGCGTAACGGGTAACCATGAGAGTCATATACAGGTTTCCTAAGTTAATATGCCTTAAATATGTTGTGATATCAGTAGGATATCTTCCATTATGCCCAAAACAAGTTTAATCTCAATTTAAGCCCCGTAGGGGTATTTTGGTCATTTTAAAGATTATAAAAGAGGTTATTTTATAATTCTGAGATTCGGGTCTGAATACATCAGTAAAATAACTTATTTTAATAGGTCATATCAGTTGTGATAAGTCTTGTATGACAAAAATGGTTTTAAACATAAACTATGTGTTTAATACGCTTAAAAAGCCATTTTAAACGATTTTCGGGTTATACCGAAAATCTGAGTTTTCTGGACAGGTTATAAAGTTCAAAATAATTCATTTATTAAATAAAATCAGTAGCAACTGGATTGGCGTCAAAATACTTTGTAGAACTCATTTTATAACCAAAAAGGGTATATTCGGTATTTACCGAATTAATGCCATAACCTTAGGTTATGAGCAGGTTAAAAATAATTAAAAATCTTTAAAAATCCCAAAATATTATATTACATTAGTGGGTAAAAGATTTGGTGTCAAAAATTGGGTTTAGATTGGCTTTATGCTAATGACGCCGTTTAATTACAAAAAGGCGTTCTAATTACGATAATGAGCATAACTCCTAATCTAGACCTCCAACTGATGTGAAAATTTAGGGACATGTTTATAAATTAGTAACAAAAATTATTGTCCTTTCACATATCCAAAATTCTCGTTTTATGGTCAAAAGGGCATATTGGTCAACATTAGGCATTTAACGGAAACGTGTAAACGAATCGAGCAATCAACGAACCAAACACAGAGGGTTATTCCAACATGTAACTTGGTCCTAATGAAGCTCTAAGGCATTTCTAAATCATGCTAAATCGGGTCAGAACTGAAGTCAAAGAAAAAGTCAAAGTTTTGCGACTTTCGGTTCCGAACCGGGTCTAAACAGAAAATTGTCGGGTCGGACATGCTTAGACATGTTCTTATACTTATTACCAAGTTATATGAGTGATAAAATAGGTTACATGCCTTCTACATTTCTAATTACATGTTAATTCGCAAATTAAGCTTCTGTTGACTTTTTATAAACAACTTTGACCCGACATTTGATCTAGTTAGAGTGGGAATCAGAGGGTGCCCTTTTAAGGGTTTAATGCCCACATGATTACCAACTTATAACTACCTTTGATTCGACTAAAAACTGAACCAATAGTGATTAATCGCTAAGTCAAACGTTAATTACGACGGGTTGACTTTTAAGCTAATAACTAAGTAAAACTAAATTAAGGAAGGTCAAGTATACTTACAAAAGTCCTATGCACGATTTGTGATCCTTAGAAAGTGGCCTTGAGCTCCAGAATTGATCAGAAGTTGAGTGGTGATGGTATGATCAAAGTTGTAACTAATGGCCCTTTATATAGTGCTTTAATCTCACTAGATTATTGACAACTAAGTCTACCATTGGTCATGGATCATCCACAGATGTTCCCTAAGGTCTAAAAAGCATGTAGGGGTCGCCCATGGAGTGGAAATATCTGTTTTAAGTCGGTTATTGCGTTTAAACAGGCTGCTGTCCCACTTTTCTGTATCTGGGGATCGGACGCGGCCCGCGTAAGATTCTGCTAAGGCTTACGCGGCCCGCCTGAGTCCTGCTGTCAGATTTAAAACTTTTCTAGTTTTTGCATCTTGGCTCTTGGTCCTTCGAAAGGTCATTCAACCTTATTTCTTGCATTATGAGCCCTTCACATTTACTTATAAGGGCTTCAAGACTTATACCCACTTTGTTAAGTCCTTGGTCACTTCATGTTTACCCGAAAAGTCATAATTTTCAACGTTGACGCTTTAACCCCTCGTATACGAATTTGATCATAACTTTCTCATATGATAAAGAAACTTTATGAAATTTTTATCGTGCA
The DNA here is from genome assembly GCA_030545235.1 of Helianthus tuberosus. Lineage (NCBI taxonomy): Eukaryota > Viridiplantae > Streptophyta > Magnoliopsida > Asterales > Asteraceae > Helianthus > Helianthus tuberosus. The sequence goes on along the minus strand of CM060391.1, from coordinate 26,938,420 downwards.
TTCTAGTGAGCATAATTAATCGTTACAAAGCTTCGGGTTTGCTAAAAGGTCACTCAGATGTATACTTTAAACATGTTGACACATTTAACCCCTGTAGTTTGTAATCTCTCACTTTCTTTCATATTTAGCTTCGTATGATCCATGATTTATTCGTTTGAAGGTATAAACATCATGTAGGGTTATTTAAAAATATATTTATCCATTGTTGACATTTTGAACCCCTATATTCACATGCTTTCCATGTTTGTCAACTTTAGTCCCTCTAGAGTATTCTTTCACACGTTCAAGCTTATGACACGTGTCAATACATTATAGGACGTGAATTTTCGAGGTGTTACATCGCTGCCCTCATGTCACGCACCTGCACCACTGCTACTTTCTCCAATTACACGGAACGGGGGAGTCGGATCAAACCTCACACCAGCACCAGCCGAGCTACCCTGCTGTCTTGGCTAGAAGAAGTCTGGAACTCCCATGCTGTGCCTGCTCATCATGTAACGGAGAGCATCATCCTACCTCTCCTGACCCAACTGCATCAACCCAATAAGATGCTCCATCCTGTCAAATCTCTGCTCCACATAGCCAGAGAGCGACTGCAAAGTGAGAGGCTCAGGTGGTGACTGCCTCCTCGGATACTGATGTGCCGGTAGCTCATGTCGCTGTGTGGCCGCTGTCGGCGAGTAGGGTCAATCTGAATCATAACATCCTCAGCTGGATATCCCTCTGGAGGCTGCACCTGCGGGCCCAGCCTAAACGGCTCCCAGCCGTAGGGCTCAGTCCATAACACTATCCCAGCCTGCTGCAACTCTCTCATCCCAAACGTCATCGTCTTGGGCCCCTCATGTAGAAATTGGGGAACATACTTGTTAAACACCCCCAAGTTTTGTGCAATCCGAGTAATGTAGGGGCCCATAGCTAAACCAGCCCGATGACCTCCTCGACGACCCCTGCTAAAAGAATCAGCTAACACAGTCGCTAAGTTCATCTCACGGTTCTCCACAAGGCACATGAGAATGAACAACTCTATCCAATTTGCCTTATTCTCCCCAGATTTCTGACCCACCAGCGTAGTAGATAAAATCTTCAACACATACCTATAAATTGGGTTACGAACCGAAGTGATCAGGTTCATAACCGTGAACGGGTGGTCGGAAATCATCTGCCAGAAATTCCGCAGCTCAGTCGAACCAACACTGTAATCCCTCACAGTCGAATAAGCACCTCTCAAACTAGTCAGAAATCCCGGCTGCCTCACCTCCTCCTCAATGTAAAATCCCGACACAATGGCAAACCTCGCCATATTCATCTCAAAAACCTGCCTACCCAAATTGAAAGACACAGCAATGTCCCGATCAAACTTACCCTCCTTGTGTCTCCACGTGCTGTGAAACTCTAGCACCAACTCCTCATACTGAGCTTGCGTACACTTTAAAGCATTAGCCAACTTTGGACCCAAAGGTCCGCCACTTCCTGCCTTGAACCTATCTCCTCCAACCAGGTCCAATCTATTACCCTGTGCTGAAGCAAATCCGTTTTTCTCAACTTGTCATATTTCTCCCACTCAGATGTACCCGGCTCGAACTTCAGTATCGGGTGGTCGGCTCTATTACATTTCCTATCCGGAATAAAATTATAAGCCATTTGATACTGGATCTTTCTCAATTTTGGATCATCAGCAGCTATCTGAATAATTTGGATCTCCTGAGGAATCGGATCCTGCTGTGGTGCTGTCTGACCCGCACCTGTTTTTGGAGACCTACCTCTGAGCGAACTGCTAGCCATGTTTGCAAAACAGATATTCACAAGACAAAACAAGCAAACAATCAGTAATAACAAACTATTTTTAGTATTTTTAATTTTTTTGATTTTTTTTGAAAATTTTTATATTTTTTTGGATTTTTATAAATTTTTTTGAAAAAAATTAGAATAGCCGTATAGCATTTCATTCGCGGCTAATTCTGAAAAATAAAGCTGAAATAAAGACTGGGTTACCTTTTTACAAGTGCTAAGTGATAAGGAAACTCGCCCGAATGGAGATTGAGTACGGGAGAGCCTAAATCACTTGTACGCGCAAGTAAACCCAAGACCAACTAACTACGACTCAAACTATATTAAAAATGACTAAAATGACACAAAGAGACTAAATCGGACTCAATGTACACTACCCCCCTCGGCACTTTAATTGTCCGCAATTAAAACAAGTGCCTAACAAAGACATTGAGGCCCAACCTTGCTTAAAATTCAGTTGCTTTTTAGTTTTAAAGTCAAATTTTTCGCGTTTGAAAAAGTCCGCCTAGTTAAAGGAGGGTTTCCCGTGTGCAAAAATTTCGTTTTGATAATGCAAGGTTTGAACTTTAAGTGTCGCTACTACATACCAATCAATCAACACCCAAAGCAATGGCATTTCGCCCAACCCAACACCGTCCGCACCCATTAACAAAGATAAGTAAGCTCGTATATTTCATCATTTGCAACAAACAATCAAAACGACAATGTTCTTACAAGATATTGTACTATCACGAGCAATAAATCCCAAACCAAAACCATCCGCACCCTTAGTTACCAAAGTTAACACACCAACCGCATCCCATTGGACTATACTTGACACACTAACCCAAGGTACTGACCACCAAAACGACCCGACTAAACTGACTCGACATACCTGACCTAACATACCATATCACAAGACCGACTCGAACCTGACTCGACTCAATAAGACTTCAACCGGACTTATAACAATGACTCATGGCTGACCTGATCACAAAGGACTACGGACACGACACAAGTAAACCTAACAAAAGACTCGAGGACTGACTCAATCTACTCGACACAACTGACCCAAACAAAGCAACTATGCTAAAGCTGAGACACACTGGACAAAGACTCGAATCACACTAAATAAGAGAAAAATGCGGGAAATCATACCTGAATCCTTGAAATTTGCAAGAAAAACTTGAACTTCTCGTTAATGGTAGGTACCGAACCGGAGTAAAAGCAGCGGCCCAATGCGAGTTTGGTTCGGTGGGTTTTGTTCATCGTTGAAATCCGATCACGTAGGTGGAAAAACGGTAGAAAATGATGGTGAATCGGAGGAGATATGGTGATGTTAGGGTGGTTGAAGGGTTTTCGACGGTGGGGTGAAGAAGAAAGAAGGTTTGAGTGATTTGTGGGAAATCGTGAAAGAGATAGGTCTTAAACGACCTGGCATACCGTCGCGTGCCGCTACGTCTATTTAGGGACTCTGTGGCGTAGCGCCACAGGGGGGTTCAGAAAGACAGGTTCAGATACGGGGTCACGTTACGCGACGGTGAGGTTCCTGTATGGTGGCGTGACGCCACGACATGGTTCAAAGCCAGTTTTTGGACCTAAGGGTCGTGCTGCACCACAGGGTGAGGGTTTTCTAGTGGCGCGACGCCACAGCCCTTTTTGGACAGAAAGGTGCGTAAAAATGCCAGTTTATGCCTTAGAAAATTTTCTATGTGTTACCAAACCTTCCCAAAACCATCCCAAATTTTTTCTAAGTGTTGGGACTTACCTGAATGTCGTTTCCTTCACAAATTCACCTCCTCGATGGTATGATTCCTGCAAAATTACTCAAATACACGAAACAAAGACACGAAAAACTACGAAAAATCACGAAAATTAACGAAATTACAAATGGTACATACTCTACACTTGGGATTTCATCACAAAACACTAATTGGCGGCTTTGGATGGAATTTCAAGAGGAGTTTCCTCCATCTCGTTCTTGTTTATCGTTCCTCCAATGTAGTGCTTCAACCAATGGCCATTCACCTTCCAACTACGGCCGTCCGTCTCATCCATGATCTCCATCGCTCCGTACGGAAACACGTAATGAACCATGTAAGGTCCCGACCACTTCGATTTCAACTTCCCCGCAAACAAGTTCAATCTTGAGTTGTAAAGAACCACTTTATCACCTTTGCTAAACTCCTTCACTTTTCTTAACTTCCTATCATGTGAAGCCTTCGTTTTCTCCTTAATCCCCAACAATCGAGCATAAGCCGCATCCCTAAGCTCCTTAAGCTCATGGATTTGAAAGAAACGCTTCCTAGCGGCTTCAGTCATGTCAAGATTAACGGTCTTTAACGCCCAAAGCGCTCGGTGTTCTACGGGAAGGTGACAAGCTTTTCCATAGACGATCATAAATGGTGTGGTTCCTAAAGGTGTCTTGGAGGCGGTTCGAAACGCCCATAATGCATCGTCTATCTTGTCGGACCAATCCTTCCTATTCTTACCAACGGTTTTCTCTAAGATTCGTTTTATACCACATTTTGCATTCTCCACTTGACCACTCGTCTGTGGATGATATGCGGTAGACAAACGATGAGTGACTCCGTAGCGTGCAAGCAATTTTTCCATTAATGCATTGCAAAAGTGAGTACCACGGTCATTGATTAAGGCTTTAGGTGTACCGAATCGGGAAAAGAGCTTCTTAAGGAATTTCAAGACTACCTGGGCTTCATTTGTGGGAAGAGCTTGAGCCTCAACCCATTTAGACACATAGTCAATCGCCACAAGTATGTAACGGTTCCCTTTGGAGATGGGAAAGGGTCCCATGAAATCCATGCCCCAAACATAAAAAACCTCCAACACTTGGATAGGGTTTTGAGGCATCTCATCTTTGGCGAAAATATTTCCGGTTTGTTGACACGCATCACATGTCTTCACGAACTCTACGGCATCTCGAAGTACGCTAGGCCAATAAAATCCGAAATCAAACACCTTTTGAGCGGTGGCATATGCACCATGATGTCCTCCCATGAGGCCTTCATGCACATGCTTAATGATGTTCCAACCCTCCTCTCTCGATACGCACCACCTAAGTATCCTATCTCCTCCAATTCTAAAGAGAAAAGGGTCATCCCACACATACTTCCTCGACTCACTAATGAATTTCCTCTTTTGTTGTTGGCCATTCCTCTCACAATATTGCCACTAGAAAGATAATTCGCTAAGTTACAAAACCAAGGAAATCCTTCCTTCTCGGCCTCTACAAACTCGATAGACTCATGAGGGAACGTATCTCCAATCTCCTCCTCGCGAATCTCTTCTCTCTTGGGGTCCTCTAGACGTGATAGATGATTGGCCGCCATGTTTTCGGCCCCTCTCTTGTCCCTAATCTCACTAACCAATAGAATCCACTGTATGAGTCGGGGTTTGGCGTCTTTCTTTTGAAAAAGAAAATGCATTGCTGAATGGTCGGTGAAAACTACGGTTTTGGATAGAACGAGGTATGAGCATAATTTGTCGAAGCAAATACTACGGCTAAGAGTTCTTTCTCTATGGTGGTGTAGTTCCCTTGAGCATCATTTAGCATTTTGCTCGCGTAGTATATGGGGTGGAAGTGCTTATCCTTTCTTTGTCCTAATACCGCTCTAACGGCATAATCACTCGCATCGCACATGAGCTCAAACGGCAAGCTCCAGTCGGGCGAGATAAGAATAGATGCACTCACAAGTTGTTCCTTCAAAAAGTTGAAGGCTTTAAGACACTCCTCGTCAAAGACGAATGGAACATCTTTCTCTAGCAAACGGGTCATGGGGCGAGTAATTTTAGAGAAATACCTAATGAAGCGTCTATAGAAGCCCGCATGACCTATAAAAATCCAAATTGACTTCACACTCGTGGGTGGAGGTAACCTACTAATGGTATCTATTTTCACACGATCTACCTCATACCATCCCTAGAAATTTTGTGTCCTAACACAATACCTTCCGTCACCATGAAGTGACACTTCTCCCAATTTAACATAAGCTTCGTCTCGACGCACCTCTTCAACATCCTCCCTATATTATTCAAACACTCATCAAAGGAGTTACCATATACCGAAAAATCGTCCATGAAAACCTCCATGGAGCTCTCAATCATATCCTGAAATATGGCAACCATGCACCACTGAAAAGTAGCTGGAGCGTTGCACAACCCAAATGGCATGCGTCGGTACGCATAGGTGCCATAGGGGCATGTGAAGGTGGTCTTATCCTGATCCTCCGGGGCGATGGGGATCTGGAAGTACCCGGAAAACCCGTCGAGAAAACAATAAAATTGTTGACCCGTGAGACGCTCCAACATTTGATCTATGACGGGCAATGGGAAGTGGTCTTTTCGGGTGGCATCATTCAACTTTCGGTAGTCGATGCACATTCGCCACCCTGTGACTGTACGCTAAGGGATAAGCTCATTCTTTGCATTCATGACAACGGTCATCCCTCCCTTCTTAGGGACAACCTGAGTGGGACTAACCCAAGGTGAATCAGAGATGGGATATATCATCCCGGCATCTAGGAGTTTAAGAACCTCCTTCTTCACTACATCTTGCATGTTGGGGTTGAGCCGCCTTTGGGGTTGCACCACCGGCTTGTAATCATCCTCCATGAGTATCTGGTGGGTGCAATAAGAAGGGCTTATGCCCTTGATGTCGGACAACCTCCATGCAATGGCCACTTTGTTGGCTTTCAACACCTCCAACAACCTCACCTTCTCTTCCTATTCCAACTTTGATGAGATAATGACGGGTAGCTCGGAACCCTCCCCTAAGAAAGCATACTCTAAATGCTATGGAAGTACCTTAAGCTCTAAGGGTGGGGGTTGGGTGGTGTTATCACTAACGGCTAATACTTCGGGAATCAAAGGAATTCCCTCAACTTCAACTTCATCTACCAACTTCGACTTCTTCTCTACCTTCTCTTCTTCTACTAAGTCGGCACCACTAATATATTCTAAACAATGATCGACACATGAGATAAAAGAGTTCAAGAAGTATACGGAATGACAAGGACCACTATAGTCATCGGAACCACTCGGGTGGTTCATGGAACGATCTATCTCAAAAGTGACTCTCTCCTCACCGACCCTAAGGGTGATCTTACCATCGTAAACATCTATGAGTGCTTTAGCGGTACGCAAGAAAGGACGACCAAGTATAATAGGGACTCTCTCATCCGCTTCCATATCGAGAATGATGAAATCGGCAGGAAACACAAATTGATCAACCTTGACAAGCAAATTCTCTACTATACCCCTAGGGTATTTAACGGACCGATCAACTAGGGATAATGTCATTCGGGTAGGTGAAAGCTCGCCTAGGTCTAGCTTCTCGTAGAGAGAAAAGGGCATCAAATTGATGCTAGCACCTAAGTCGGCTAAAGCTCTAGTGTTGGTATTACTACCGAATAGACAAGGAATGGTAAAAATACCGGGATCAATAAGCTTTTCGGGAAGCTTATTTAAAACAACAGCGGAACACCCTCCATTCAACGGGACATTTGACAACTCCCCTAATTTTCCTTGTTCCTAAGAAGGTCTTTTAAGAATTTCGCATACTTAGGCATCGATTGAAGTGCCTCAATGAAAGGTAGATTAATCTTCAATTGCTTGAAGATATCTAAGAATTTCCCGTATTCCCTTGAATATTTTTGGTTCCTAAGACGTGAAGGAAACGGGACTCGCGAGTGGTCTACTAGGGGCGAAGGTCTAACGTCCACGGTTGTTTTCTCTACTTTCTTCTCAACTTGAGACTCACCGGGCTGTGCCGTACTTGCTGGGCTTAGCCTTGGTTGCACTTTGCCGGGAGCCTCCATCTCGATCTCTTCGTCTACAATCTCCTCATCTTCCTCTTCTACTCTCTCCTCAACTCTCGGGTTCCCTACGGTTTTGCCACTACTAGTGGTAATGGCTTTGGCATGGGAATTAGGGTTTGGTAGGGTGTTACCCGCAAACTGACCGGGTAGTCTCTCCTCTAGTTTCCTAGACATATCTCCTACGACCCTTTGAAGGTCTTGGAAAGAGGATTGGTGGTTCTTAAGGATAAGGTCATGGTCGTTAAGTGTCTTTTGAGTGGTTTGGTCCTTAACAATTAATTGGCTCATCATTGCTTCCATTCTCTCTAAACTACCCCCTAGATCATAACTAGAACCCTGACCTGATTGAACCTGACTATTTGAACCTCCCTCTTTGACCTGTCCATTGAACCCTTTGTTGAACTGCCCATTTGAACCCCCACCAAACAATGAACCTTGACCCCTATTTGGATTTTGAGCTATTTGAAAACAAGGGGGGTCCATTTGAGCGAAAATTATTATTAAAATTGTTATTATTTCTCCAACCCGAATTAAAATTATTATTACCAAACACACTAGGTTGACCTCTACCTAGACCTCCCCCTACGAAATCGACTTGCTCCTCACCAACTAGCAATGGACACGCACTCATATCGTGACCCCCTCGGCAAAACTATCACTTATCTACCTTAGCCTTAATCTCCTTAAGCTCCCTAGTCACGTTTTCCAACATAGCGGCTAAACTAGGGTCCATGGTGACATGGTTCACCCCATTGGCGGGTGCACTAGTAGTGGTATTTGAATTACCACTTTTGTACCGCTGATCAGCTCGCGACTGAGATTGGGAAATTGCCTCGAAACGCTCTAAACACTCAGCAACAGTAAGGATACCCATCATATGACCCCCCGCATTAGTCTCAAAACGATCACGAGTCTCTTGGGTGAGACCGTTATAGAATTTTTCACAAAGAGCCCAATCAGAAAGACCATTTTGGGAGCAACGAGCACAAAGGTTTTGGAAACGCTCCCAAGCAAGGTAATAGGGCTCGTCGGGCTCCATGCGGAAGGAGTGAATTTGATCACGAAGGTGTGAGGCTTTAGCGGGCGGGAAATACTTGTTCAAGAAGGCTTGACGAAGGCCCGCCCAAGTGGTAAAAGTACCAGTTGGCTGAGAGTCCAACCAAGTAGCCGCACGGCCGGCTCATGAAAATGGGAAAAACTGCAAGTAGGTAGCATCATTCGGGGCTCCATGAAGGCTAAAAGTAGCAAGGATACGGGAGAAATGGTTTATGTGGGCCGGGGCGTCCTCGTCCTCGCGGCCATGGAACTGGATGCTATTGGTTATGGCTTGCATGGCATAAGAGGGAACCTGCCGTGAGTTTTCGCTAACTATGGGTGGGACGGTGATGGGTGAAGCAAGACCGGTGAAATTTTGGGTGGCTTGTTGATGGACGGTTTGTCTAGCGTTGGCCATTTGTTCTAGGTTTGTGTTTTCTGGTGCGCTAGAGCATGGACTATCGGGTGGGGAAACCTTAGGTGATGTTTTAGGTGAATGGTTTGGTGAAGGTGGTGGGGTTGGAGGTGGGGTGGGTAAAGGAGTGGAATCGAAATTGGGAAATTGAGAAGAGGATGCAATACTAACATGTGGGCCTTGGCCCAATCGAGACGATGACTCGGTGACTGGCTGCTTCGACGGTCCGTGCGAGCGCAGATGTGGCATCCACTACAAGCAAAAACCTAGATATGAGAAAAGCAAACACTAGTCACTATGACTAAAAAAAAAAGACTCAAAACAAAACAAAACAAAACACGTAGCACATAAAACTTGATGTGTGCTAAACAGACTATTAAAATTAACTAAATTAGACTCTCTATGCTAGACACTAAAAAGCTTTAATTCTAGACTCGACCTAAACCACACAATCGGCAAATGTACCGATCACTGTAGTATAACCTAAGGAAGTCCGGATATCGAACCACGAGACTCTATTTATCACGCAAACTAGACTCTAATAGACACTGACAGACACAACTGAAACTTGTTTAATTGTTTTGGGGGGGGGGGGGTTACGGAAAATCTAAGGCAATCTATTTAAACTAAATATTAAACTAAAAACTAGACTAATATGAAATAAGGCAAAGGCTTTTCTTATATGATGAACGAGACCACCTAGACTAGAATCCTTGATTGATTTTAAAGAATTACCGATTAAGTTAAATGCATGATTTATGGAACCGGGATCTTATGGTACTAAACCTATTAAGACACCAACTAAGCCCCTCAACCCTTCTCGAGGTGAAACTTATGGCGCTACCTAGGCCGTTAATCCTACCAGTTATTAGACGTCTTTCCAGTTGTCTAATTATTGTGTAAGTACCCTAATGTTGACCTACTCTTTTCCAATCATAGATCTAGGGTAGTTTAGGTTTCTTAATTTGACTTGATAGACTAATAGACCGACAGGACAACTAAGGCACGACCTTTTCCAAGGACTGTCTAAAGCAATTCGCTGGGTAAGACCTATCAATAGTGTCACGGCCCCTGACCCGGTTTTACCCGGTCCAGAAGTCGCGGGACAGAAAACCGTGGTATTGATGTTTAATTAGGCAGCGGAAAATTTTACAGGATCGTTTAAACTGAAAATACCCACTTATTTCATTTCAAATTTCGGGACAAACCTCGTAATTTACAATAAAGGAATTTCATTAGGAAATCCCCAGTTTACAAAAACATGTTTATTTATTTACTGAGCCACTTTATCCAAGCTGGTAGTGCTACGCGGCACTTTTCCTTGTTCACAGTAAATCACCTGAAACATGTTTAAAAAGATTTTATCAGCGGGGAAATACTGGCGAGTCATTCACTTTGCACAAAATGATACATTATTATAAATTATAGTATTAAGGGCGATTACAATGTTTATATCAACCAATTACCCAACGGTATTTGTCACTCGACTTGTTTCTGTGACTATGGTCATATCACCCATTGGCTAACCCGTTGTCCAATGGTGACGATTATCAAGTAATGTATACAAAACCCCACATACCGGCTGTAATTGAAGACTACAAAGACTTAATCCCTGTAATTATAACTTTGAAAATAAATAGGGTTTTGGAAATAATTTGGTAAAAAGAGAATGACTCACATTGCAAGTTTAGTTGGACAGAGTTTTGCCTACTGATTAAGCTTGGTAACCTAGTTAAATAATGCAAACGAAACTAGGTTAGTAACTTAATACAACTTTTACGATAAGCTCAAAAAATCAAAACCCTCACAAGGAATGACAAAGTATAGCCCGAGTTCGGGGAGCACTTAAACATCCTTCGGATCGGTTTCAATCGATCGGACATTGTATCGTAGCCGTGATCGAGTTATTACCCTGTAATCGTAGCAGCGTTTCGATACCTAAACACTCGATTTAAGCAGAATATGGACGTTTTTAAACTGATTATTCGAACACAGAAGAAAGGCCATGCACTGCTCATTATATAGCTTAATTTTGAGTCTCTCGCGACCCGCGTAAACCTGAGGGGAATCCTACGCGGCCCGCGAGGGGCACTCTAGTTACGACTAGGGTTGCCGTGTCAAGGCGTAGGTCTGCCACGTGGCCCTGATCGTTATCCGGAGAACTTCAGGGTTGTCGCGCCCCGCGTAGACTTCCCTTAGTCTTACGCGGCCAGCGACAGACTAATAAAAATGATTTCTTGGTTTTTTCATGAAATTTAGGGTTTTAGGGGTCCGGGTTTCTACTTACGGAGTGTTTTGGGGAAATTTTGGTGCAGGTTCTTACATCCTCCCCACCTTATTTAAAATATCGTCCTCTAGATTTACTGGAACAAGTAAGGATATTTCCGCTTCATTTCCGATTCCACTTCCTAGGTATACTCCGGTCCTCTTTTTGAATCCCACTTTACTTTGACCAGTACCAATCTCTTGTGTTTGAGGAATTTGACCTTTCTGTCTTTAATTTGGAGAGGTTTCTCAACAAATTTCAACTTTTCATTTACATCTATGTCTTGAAGAGGTACTACCAGTGATTCATCAGATAAGCACTTCTTGAGATTAGATACATGAAACACATCATGTACCCCGGCTAATTCTTCTGGTAGTTGTAGTTTATAAGCAACTGGTCCAATTCGTTGGGTAACTGAGAATGGTCCTATGTACCTTGGACTTTGCTTCCGTTTCTTACCGAATCGAACTACTCCTTTCCAAGGAGAAACTTTCAAGAGTACCTTGTCTCCAACTTGGAATTCTGACGGCTTGCGTCGATTGTCTGCATAACTCTTCTGACGATCTCGTGCCGTTTTCAATCTTTCCTTGATTTGAGTTATCTTGTCGGTGGTTTCTTGTACAATCTCGGGACCAGATAGTTGACTTTCTCCTATTTCTGCCCAGCATACTGGAGTTCGACACTTTCGTCCATACAGTGCTTCGAACGGGGCAACATTGATGCTTGCGTGATAACTATTGTTATAGGAGAATTCTATTAGTGGTAAGTGGTCATCCCAGTTTCCACCGAAGTCTATTACACATGCCCTGAGCATGTCTTCAAGGGTTTGGATCGTTCTTTCGCTTTGTCCATTTATTTGGGGATGGTATGCAGTACTTAAATTTAGTCGGGTGCCCATAGTTCCTTGGAAACTTGTCCAGAAATGCGAAGTGAAACGACTATCTCTATTTGACACAATGGAGAGTGGAACTCCATGTAAGGATACTACCTCGTCTACATAGAGTTTAGCCAATCTTTCCATGCTAAAGGTTTCCTTCATTGGTAGGAAATGAGCTGATTTGGTTAATCGGTCTACAATTACCCAAATTGCATCATTACCTTTCCTAGTCTTGGGTAACTTGGTAACAAAATCCATTGTTATTAGTTCCCATTTCCATACGGGCATTTCTAACTGTTGAAGTAACCCTGAAGGTTTATGATTGTTGGGATTGAACCCTACCAGAGGAACAGATAATGTAAAGCCAAAACCTGATCACAACAGTGGATTCACAATAAGCAGACGTTTACACTAAGCTCTCCTCTTGACAGTGGTTACCTATCTGCTGATACCCTCTAAGTACTGCTCAGAAGAACAACTGATGAACCAAACACTGATGAAGCAACCAAAGACTGCTAAAAGGCAAACACTGAGCTCTATCTACTGCTGTCTCTTAAGTACTGCTGAAGACCCAAGCACTGCTCATTCAAAGACTGATCACCTTTTGAAGAAATCACTGATGTTCAAGTAATCAGTGCTTAGGCTACAACAGTGGAACGTGAACTGTGTTAGACTTGTTTTGTATTTTATTATCTATCAGTTGTTAGACATCAGTAGTTTGTATAGACCAGTGTTTATAGGTTGTTAGGCTGTTAGATGTCACTATCATGGTGACGTCAGCTGAGGTACATCAGTAGTTTGGTTTACCTATAAATATGACAGTACTCTGTACTGTTATATTTGATCGTTTTGAGTGAGTTCTTCTCCTCAATTCAATCCTTTCATCTTGTGCAACCAACTCTGGAGTATCAGGCTGGGGGGAGTTTAGTCTGCAAGCTTGCATTGAAATCTTTTGCTTTTAATGTAATCTTTCGACTCTATGAAAAAGCAATTGTTTTATCAAACTATATTCTCCTTTGATTGTGTTTACAAAGTTTGTTATTCATTTCCGTTGCACTTAAAACTACTCATATCTATTTGATTTGTTCAAATCTCACAAACAAGCTCAATCATGAGAGCCTCAGATCCTAACAATTGGTATCAGAGCCTGGACAGTCGAATTCGATCTAACAATCAATTTGACATAACAGTTTGGCTCAAAATTCATTGATACTAAGGTTGGTTGTATTTAGTTGAAAAACAGAGTAACGAGTAAATCATGATCAAAATGGTTATTCAAAAACTCTGTACATCAACCAAGATGTCATATGACACACAAATTTCACACAACAAGTGAATTCATGCACAAGACACTCATGGTTTCTAGATCTGAAAACAATATCTGTTAAACTATGAGATTATATCTTATTTTCTAGATTGATTTCAATTGTTGATGTATAATCTGTGATGTTTTTATTAAATACTAAAGTATGAACCTCAGATTAACAAAACCTATGTTCATAAAAACATTGATGTTTTGCTAACATAAAAAGAGGGAAATTAAAGCTTTAGTCATTCAGATCTTATGTGTTGAAAACAGGTTGAGTTCCTCAAAAGAACAAAATCAACTATGTTAAAATACATTAAGAAAATCAGGAGTAAAAAATGTCCATATCATAGGTAATGAGAAGGATGGCATAAGCATGTGCAGAAATGACCAAATCTCTCAAAACATTACTGCAAAATGATTCTGGAACAAGTATTCCTTCAATAAATACCCCTCAGTAAGTATTTCAATACTTATGATTGGGAAGGGTAAAAAGGGAAGAAGAAAATTCACAAAAACTCAGAAGTGTGTTTATCTCAAAACTTTTGATGACAAAAGAAAAGAGTATAAGCATAAAACACTTATGAGTCAAAGTTTAGGGTAATAATGGTCATTAAGCAATTGTGTGCATTCATTTGTTCAGGTAAAGGTTTTGATCCCGGTGAATGAACTTCAAAGAGGACCATGTTTGCAACCAACTGACAAGAAAATGGTTCCTAACAGTGGTCAAAATGTATTTAAAATTTCCTACCACTGACCATTTTTATAAACTTGAGAATGTTATGATTACGTTTTCTTTTGAAAATACACCAGATCCTTTTTGATACTGTTCTCAGAAAATCCTTTACTATTTTTTTTATATATAAAGGATTCTCTTGAATAATCAGGATATATTATTCATTTTATTTTTTTTTGAGTAATATATTTTGAACTTTTGCTTGTTTTTTGTTGGCATTAGTTTCATTTACCTGTCAGGACATAGTACCTTATTTTTGTTGGTATTATTGTCCTCATGAATTGATCAAAAGGAAATGGTACATTGTTCAAGATCATGTCATACTCAGGTTTGTTTTTAAACATTTATCAAAGGTTGATTGCCAAACTATACTTAATGTACTGGGGCACTCATGATTTAATTGGATATTAAACGAAAATGAGTTGACTTAGCAAAAAGTTCTCATCATCTGGGTTACTAAAACCACTGTCCTTCAAAATTGACATGTGGCAAAAACCTTGAATGAAATACTCTCAAAAACAGTTGCTGAAATGTTTGTTCTTCAAATCTGTTCCACTTACCCTAATCATTGTTTTATTCAAACATCTGATCACTAAATACTATCCACTGCTGAAAGTCTACCATTGACTCTTCATTTTGCTCGGCAAGCACTGATGCTCAAAATCAGTGTCTTATCCACTGATATACTATCTACTGATAGTGATAATCTTCCACTGTCCTCATTATTACCGTTGTAACTACTGCTGCTTGATTCATCAGTGGCTCTTAAAACAACTGTTCTCCACCCTTCATCCATTTCATCAGTGTTTGACATGTGGTCAGTTTTTAGCCTTCAGATCATAATAACCGCTGCCACAATCAGCGATCATTTTTTTTCTAAATAAAACCCTGATCAAAACCCCAAACAGGGTTTTACACTGTCGAATTGAATTCCAAAGTTCTCTTCACAAAGCAGTTTTCAACTTTTCTTCCCAAAATCACTCTTCGATTCTTCTTCATCAAAATGACGAAGTCAAAATCAAAATCTTTGCCAAAATCACAATCATCTTCAAAAGAGGTCGCTCAAACGGCCGAAGAAACCATTGAAATCCCATACAAATCACCGCACAACCACTTGGGTCTCCTCACAAAACCCTCCGATAACCACACCTTCGACTCCATCATTGATACACTATCTACATCAAAGTACAAAACTTTGTTGATAGTAGATGCTCCCATTTACTTGCAAACCCAGAGAGAGTTTTGGAAAAATGCTAAGCTTGAAAAACAAGATGGAAAAGTAGTAGCCATTAACTCCTCGATACAGGGTAAAGCATTACAAATCACCCCACAATCAATCTCAGAGGTCTTCAAACTCGATGATCTGAAAGGTAAAACTTCTTTTGATAAAAATGAGTTAAAAGCTGATTTTCTGAAAAGGGGGTATGCAGAACAATCAAAGGTAGATACCTTACAAAAAGGTTATTTTCCATCTGCACCCAGATTTTTGTTTCACACACTTTTGAGTTGTGTCTCAAATAAAACAACAGCGTTTAACGAAATACCATTGAAGATTCAATGCCTGGGCTATGCTATTTTAAACAATAAAGATTACAACTACTCCCAGGAGATCTTCAATGACATGATAAAGAATGTTGACAGCAAATCATTTCTTCTTTTTCCAAGATTTCTGAGCTATTACTTTAAACAAAAATTTGAAAAAGAGGATGAAAATTTGCCCAAACAAGGTGTCCATTTTAAAATAAAAGGTTTAACAATTGAAACATTTTCAAGAATGATGGCACCAATAAAATTAAAAGCAAAGGTGCCTGAGCAGACTTTAGAAACTACCACTGATCCTCAGGCAACTTCTGCTGAGCCCACTACTCCAGGTGATCAGAGCAGCACTACCACTGCTTTGAAACCCACACCT
This sequence comes from Helianthus tuberosus, assembly GCA_030545235.1. Lineage (NCBI taxonomy): Eukaryota > Viridiplantae > Streptophyta > Magnoliopsida > Asterales > Asteraceae > Helianthus > Helianthus tuberosus. Next base: position 26,922,269 of record CM060391.1, on the reverse strand, counting down.
GACATTACCAAAAAGACCAAAAGAAAAACATCCAGAAAACCCACCAAACCCAAAACAAAGGCAACTCTGGAAGATGAGATCCCAGAGCAACTGCCAGTGACAAAACAAATGTCACCTCAAACCACTGCTGCTACTTCCTCACAGCAGTTGGAAGAAAGATCTCAACCTATGCCTAAAACTCCTCCTGCATCCTCACAAAAGGATCAGGTTGTAATCACAGGGACACCAAATTATGAAGCTCTGGATCCACTCGAATCTATCTTCCACAGTCCTGGTCCCAAGGACATGTCTCTTTCAACACCCATACCCTCACAATCATAATGCCACAATCAATAATACCCCTGTTGCATGCAGTTGTTATTGCACAGACACAAACCAGTTCCTCTCTATCACCCATTACTGAGAGTATACCTCCACAAGTGACTGGGTCTGTTGCTTATACCTCTGCTATCCCAGCAACAACTAAGGAGGTTACACCCCCTGAGTTACAAGTAACTCTCAGTGGTAGTTCAAGTGGAGCAGCAACTACAACTGATGGATCAACAGATCTTCAGTTGGACAGTTGTTTCATTAATAAGACTCCCTTGAAGGCAATTTCTTCCATGGCAACATCGGTAACCACCAGTGAGTTGACTCTAACCACCGGTACCATCAAAGGTTTATCGAGTGCTGAAGAAAGAAGTCCCCAGTACCAAGAACAAGGGGCATCAATGGATGATTTCTGGAACACTGTTCCTAAGTCACACATTGGTACAACCTCTTCAGGAGGGAAATCAGATGATCCCATTAATTTGGGTGATGATTTAAAATATCAGGAATTGACGAACAGGGTTGAAAAACTTGAAGATTCAGTTGCTGAAATTAAAGATATGGTGCAAGAGATTTTAAAAGCTCAAAAAGCACAAGCTACTGCTGTTCCTGCTCAAGCACCTGCACAACATGCATTTGCTACAAATGAGCTTTGGAATATTTTTCAACCCATGCTTGAAAAACAGCAACATATGGCTGATCAAAAGCATGCTATTCATGTACAAATGCTGACCAACATGGTGGAATCAAGGTTTAAAGACACTTAAGCAGATATCAAGGCTATAAAGGCTAGCATTCAAAGCGCCTCTGGCAAAGTTCCCTCTTCCCTATCATTTCTTGTTGACCCCCCTTCAGATAATGCCAAAAAGGGGGAGAATATCAAGCTGTTGAGAAAAATGAATAAGATGGGAATAGAACATGGCCTTTATATTGAGCCTGAAAAAGAAAAAGAAAAAGAAAAGCAGGTCTCAAAACCTGTTAGCCAAACAGCTGATACAGCAGTGGTTACAAAAACTGCTGTCAGTAGCCAAACAGCTGCCATTTTATCAACACACACATCTTCAACACACACTACTCTGTCACACACCATCACAACCACTGTTCCACCACCATCATCATCTACAACCATATCACCACCACTGCCTCCTGCCATAAAGCAGAAGACAGCAGATGTTACAACATCTGCTGTAATGACAACAGTAATTGAAACACCAGTTGTTTCAACCACTGTCAGTCAATCACAACCACAAACCACTGCCACTCATATTCAAACCACTGATCCATCAATGACATCATCAGCCTCTCCTACAATAAAAATGAGAAGGATTCTCATATCTGATGATTCACCACCACCATCACCACCATAAAAAATTACCTCACCACTTCCATCCCCTGCTCAAAAGCAGAAGACATCTGCTGACATATCAGCAGTTGTAATGACAACAGATGTTGAGACAACAGTTGTTTCAACAACTGTTAGTCAGTCATCCACCACTGTTTCCACCAGTCTCACATCAAAACCAACAAAACTCTACACCAGAAAAAGAAAACTTACTCAGCCAGATGAGGATCAATATGATCCCACTGCTGCAAGATATCCTTTAGAACTGGAAGCAATAAAAAATGAGATGAGGCAGTTCTACAATGATGATGATCCTTCAAACAGAAGATTCTCTTCATTAGTTGGCGTCATGGTTCCAGAAGACATGGAGGAGTATCTTGAACTTAAAGTAAGACAGGCTAAGATAAGAGCCAAGGTTGAATGTAAAGGTCAAGGTGATGAAGCCATTGCTGAAAGATTGGAACTTCTGCTCAAAAAGGTCGATCTAATAAAAGATTTTGCACATGAGTTGAGCAAAGAAAAGGCAGAACAACGAAAAGAGATGAGAAGAAAACTTCTTGCATACATAATGCAAGAAAAATTTTATCCTGCTGAAGAAAACCAATTTGAAGAATGGCCAATTGTGCTTTTAAAGCATGAAGCTGATAGGATTGATAGACTCAAGAATGATCCTAAAAAGAAGAAGAATGCTCCAAATTGGAGTAAATACAAAAAGTTCATCAATGACCAAACAGCTGAGTACAAGAAAAAGAAACAGGAGCTGGTAGATGCAAAGGTGGACACTGCAATTGCCATATCAAAATGGTCAAAACAGCAGACTGATGAAGCCTATGAAAGGCTGAAGAAAATGAAGATAACTGTATCAGGCACTTCAAAGAAGCGTGAACAAATGATGAAGCTTGAACAGCAGATTGAAAACCTCAAAACACTGTTCCGATCTACTCTTATGACAAACCAAGAAAAAGGAGAACAACTGACAAGTGAAGAGGTAAAGGAAAAGGAAGTTGAGTACTTCAAAGAAACCATCATGAAAATGGGTCTAAAAGAAGCAAACTCAGAAAAAAATTCAAAACCTTTTTAAGAAGGTGTTAACTAAGCCTGCATCACCAAATACTTCAGAAATTTTAGACATTGAGCCAGATCAACAAAAGAGACAAGAGCAGATAGAAAAAGAGACTGCAGAAGACATAGCTGCAGCAAACAATGTTATTGAAATGGCCTTCAAAAGAATGTCTGAAAGTCTGCAAGTTTTCTCAAGGCCAATATCTCAAAGCTCATCGGCAAATAAATCTCTCCCAAGAAACCCATTGGGTTTAAAAGTACTAAAGTGGATGTCTGATCAAAAGACCCACGTATTGACCCTGGTCAGATCCAATGGCGAAGTCAAGTACATATCAAGGAAAGAAGCACTAGGCCTTAGTGTTGAAGATTTGCAGGATCTCCTTGAACTTACACTGTGCCGGGATGAAGATGACACAAGTTCCAAAGAATTTGAAGAAGAATTCAAAAGAAAAGCAAGGGAACTTTTGATGAGTAATAAAGATCCAGAATAATGACAGGTTTTGGCATTATCTGTTCCAGGGGGAGATTGTTGGGATTGAACCCTACCAGAGGAACAGATAATGTAAAGCCAAAACCTGATCACAACAGTGGATTCACAATAAGCAGACGTTTACACTAAGCTCTCCCCTTGACAGTGGTTACCTATCTGCTGATACCCTCTAAGTACTGCTCAGAAGAACAACTGATGAACCAAACACTGATGAAGCAACCAAAGACTGCTAAAAGGCAAACACTGAGCTCTATCTACTGCTGTCTCTTAAGTACTACTGAAGACCCAAGCACTGCTCATTCAAAGACTGATCACCTTTTGAAGAAAGCACTGATGTTCAAGTAATCAGTGCTTAGGCTACAACAGTGGAACGTGAACTGTGTTAGACTTGTTTTGTATTTTATTATCTATCAGTTGTTAGACATCAGTAGTTTGTATAGACCAGTGTTTATAGGTTGTTAGGCTGTTAGATGTCACTATCATGGTGACGTCAGCTGAGGTACATCAGTAGTTTGGTTTGCCTATAAATATGACAGTACTCTGTACTGTTATATTTGATCGTTTTGAGTGAGTTCTTCTCCTCAATTCAATCCTTTCATCTTGTGCAACCAACTCTGGAGTATCAGGCTGAGGGGGAGTTTAGTCTGCAAGCTTGCATTGTAATCTTTTGTTTTTAATGTAATCTTTCGACTCTATGAAAAAGCAATTGTTTTATCAAACTATATTCTCCTTTGATTATGTTTACAAAGTTTGTTATTCATTTCCGCTGCACTTAAAACTACTCATATCTATTTGATTTGTTCAAATCTCACAAACAAGCTCAATCATGAGAGCCTCAGATCCTAACAATGATGTTTTGCCTTAACTTGCGAACAAGTTAGACACTTAGAAACGTATCTGGCTATGTCCTTTTTCATTCCTATCCACCAGAAGTTGTTCCTCAAATCTTGATACATCTTGTTATTACAAGGATGCATCGTATACCTAGATTTATGGGCCTCCTCTAGAATCTTATCTCTTAAATCTCCTTGCTTAGGTACCTATATTCTTGTCTTATGGAATCTCTAAATTCCATCAGCCCCTTGCTCTAACTCCGTTATCCTTCCTTTCATTCCTTCAGCATCATCCTTGATTGTTGTTTCCTGAACGTTCTTCAGTTGTTTCATTAAATCTAATTGGAGATTTAATCTAAGAGCACAGACTCGTCTTTGTTTTTCATGATACTTACGACTCAAGGCATCTGCTACTACATTCGTCTTCCCCTCATGATATTGAATATCACAGTCGTAGTCACTTAGAATTTCCATCCATCTCCTTTACCTCATGTTTAATTCTTTTTGCCCATATATGTACCTTAAACTTTTATGATCTGTATAGACAGTAAACTTACTTCCGTACAGATAATGTCTCCAAATTTTAAGGGCAAAAATTATGGCTCCTAATTCTAAGTCATGAGTCGTATAATTTTCCTCGTGCTTCTTCAAGTGCCTTGATGCATACGCAATTACCTTTTTGCGTTGCATTAGCACACATCCTAAGCCTAACTTAGAAGCGTCGCAGAAGACTTCAAAATCTTCCGTTTCGTCAGGTAAGGCTAGAATTGGGGCATTTGTTAACCTTTGCTTTAAAATCCTAAAGGCCTCTTCTTGCTTGGGTCCCCATTCAAACTTAATAGTTTTACAAGTTAACTTAGTTAATGGAAAAGCTATCTTAGAAACGTCTTTGATAAAACGCCTATAATATCCAGCTAATCCTAGAAAACTTCTAACTTCGGTAGCTGATTGTGGGACCTTCCAATTGGTGATTGCTTCTATTTTGGAGGGATCTACGTGAATGCCTTCGTGATTCACCATGTTTCCTAAAAATTGCACTTCTTGTAACCAAAATTCACATTTCGAAAATTTAGCGTAGAGCTTTTCTTTCCTTAATAGGGTTAGGAGTGCATGTAGGTGCTCACAATGCTCGTCCTGGCTTTTGGAATAAATAAGTATATCGTTGATGAAGACAATTACGAATTTATCCAAATACGGTTTACAGATCCTATTCATCATGTCCATAAATGCTGCAGGAGCATTTGTTAACCCAAAGGGCATGACTGTAAACTCGTAGTGACCATACCTAGTCCTGAAAGCAGTTTTAGGTATGTCTTCTTCTTGTTCCTTCAACTGATGATATCCGGAGCGTAAATCTATCTTGGAGAAATATCTAGCTCCCTGAAGTTGGTTAAAAAGATCGTCATTCCTGGGCAATGGGTATCGGTTCTTAATTGTAACCTTATTCAATTCCCTATAATCGATACACATTCGCATTGAACCATCCTTCTTTTTCACGAACAACACTGGTGCTCCCCAAGGGGATGAACCAGGTTGTATAAATCCTTTGCTTAGCAATTCATCTAACTGCTTCTTTAGTTCTAACATTTCCGTGGGTGTTAATCGATATGGTGCCTTAGCTATTAGTGTAGTTCCAGGAATTAGATGAATTCTAAACTCTACTTCCCTATCTGGTGGTAGTCCAGGTAGCTCTTCTGGAAATACATCCGGGTATTCTGATACTACAGGAATTTCCTTGAGTTCCTTACTTCTAGTGTTAATGATTACCGAAATCATATACACTATTCCTTGTTTTCGTTCATAACTAGCAATTTTCATTACTGAAATGAACTTCATTGATTTACGCGGCCTATCTCCTGAAATCAAAATTACTTCTCCTGCGGGTGTATGAATTTCTATGGAATTCTTATCACAAAGGATTCGAGCATGGTTGGCTACTAACCAATCCATTCCTAATACGACATCGAACCCAAATAAATTCATAGGTAGCAGGTTTGCAGAAAATTTATGGCCTGAAAGTTCTATATTTCCTTCTTGAAGGACCTTATCTATTTTGATAGAATTACCATCTGCCGTTTCTACCATATAAATCTGCCTAAGTTTGGTTAAAGGATGCTTAAGAGCCTGGCAGAATGAAGTATTTATAAAACTTTGGTTTGCACCAGAGTCAAATAATACTTTTGCGTAAACGTCATGTACAAGAAACGTACCAGCTATCACATCTGGAATCAGATCTGCTTCTTGTGTAGTCAGCTGGAAAGCTCTTACATTCTTTTTATTAGTTCCTTCAGTTGCTTTCGCCTTGTTGTCTGCTGGCTTGACCGGTTTAGGGCATTCTGGTCTAAAATGCCCAGCTTCTCCGCAATTGAAGCAAATCGTTGATTTCTTCCTGCATTCCTCCTCTCGGTGCCCTTGTGCCTTGCAGAAATTATACTTCTCGTGACATTTATCAAAATGTTTCTTTCGGCAGTTTCTGCAGAATGGAGGTGTGGAAGATTGCCCAGTTCCCTTTTTTCTTGAAGTTGCTATTAGTATTACCCCCACGGAATACTTGGGTAATTTTCTGGGCCAATTCCTTTTTCCTGTTTTCTTCTCTCGTGTGTACCAGTCCGTCGGTCCGAGTGTTTGCCAATTCGACCGCATCATCAATTGTGCGGGGTCTCGCAGCTTTGACTATATCACGAATCTCGCTAATTAACCCCCAAATATAGCGAGAAATAAGTACCGGTTCTGGCGAGGCCAGAGTTAGTACAATTCTAGCATACTCGAAAAATTTCGAAGTATACCCCCGACAGTCAACATCCACCATTCGGTGGTTCAGGAACTTATTCGTCATTTGTTCCTTTTCATAGTCGGGACAAAATTTTCTTTCCACCATTCCCTTAAATTCCTCCCAACTCATGGCATAAGCCATGTCACTTCCCTTGGCTTGTAGCACCGTATTCCACCATTCTAACGCATCTTCCTTGAAAAGGTGGGATGCATACATAACCTGGTCTTCCTCTGCGCACTTACTGATTTTAATTACTGCTTCGGTCTTTTCTAACCAACGCAGGGCGGCAGTTGCCCCTTCATTGCCTGCAAATTCGACTGGCTTACAGGCAAGAAATTCCTTGTAAGTGCAACCAGGTGTTGCAACTTTAATTTTCTTAAGGAATGGGGCTTGAACTACATTATTATTATTGCCGCCACCGTTTACATTATTGCTAAAATTATCATCACGAGTGCGTTTACTGTGGTTGGCTTGGGAAGGTTCAGCAGGATTCTTAACGGCAGCAACAATTGCCGGGATAGCATTGGCTATTCCCTGAGCAACAATATTTTCTATGTCTTTCCTATTAAGAAAATGGTCTTCATTATTTTGTTCGGATTGGTTAATGATGTGTGCAAAATGCAACATATAAATTACATCAAATGAGGCATAAAACTAACCCTTTTTAGTACTAATGTTGGAAAAAGTGTGTTTTTGTCTTCCTTTTGTATTTTCAGGGTTAAATGAGCTTAAATGAACAAAAGAAGCAAAAATGCAGCCAAATCTAACAATAATACAAGAAAAGGAATAAACGTGGCATGCCCGACCCCTCGATAGCATCTCCCCAAGCAAAAACAAGAGAACAGAAGGCTGAACACGCCTCGTGCTCACTGAGCACGGGGGCGTGCCCAAGTGTCTGCAGAAAAGACAAAGTTGTAGAAGCTTCTATCACCCACCACGGGGGCGTGCCCAGCCGACATGGGGCCGTGGTCAACGCAAAGATTCGCAGAATCTAGGCAAATCTTGATAGTACAGATACGCTTCTGCACACGGGGTCGTGCCCAGCGGACACGGGGGCGTGGTCAACTAATGCAGACAAACTGTAATTAATGAAGAAAGAGAAGATGGGTGGACACGGGGCCATGCCCAATGGGCACAGGGCCGTGTCCGGGTTCTGTGCAGGCTATAAATAGGGGTGCTTGGCTCACTTGCAAACCATCCCTTGGCAAACCACATCTCTCACACTTCACCCACCCACCACCACCATCACAACCCACATCCACCACCATCATCCATAATCCATCATAGAGTGTGTGAGTAGTCTCGGGATCCAATATTGATCGTAAGAGTTCTTGACAATCAAAGGCCATGTTTGCCTAAGTCTCTTACATCACTTGGTGAAGACAAGTGTTTAATGTAATACTTTTTATTTTTAATCTTGTAGCACTTTTTATTTGGTTATGTATTAATGACTTTAATAACTAGTTTCTTATGTTGAAGGTGAGTCTTCCTTATCGTTTGTCCGTGGTGTCTTGGCATTATTTTACTGTCTGTATAAAATAAAAGATTTTCACCATTCATATCTCCACGGTCTATATGGAGATATTTTGGCTACCTGGTCGGGGGTTAAGGGAACGGTTTGGTAAGAGTCTTGTCTTGTTCAGTGTATAGATCCTGCAAGGACCTGGGTCAACTTTAGTAGGATTTCCTTCAATACCCACTGGTATTGGATGGCAGGGGTCCGAACTCCTTGATCCCCTCATATGTAAACTACTATTAAAACTTTAACCCGGCTATTTAGGATTGTATCCCTGCTGACTCAAACTACTTAGCCGAGGGTAACGTCACCTTCAAAAGAGGGGCCTACCACAATATGCATTAATAACTTAACTAATTATCTTTCAATAATCCATCCCTTTAGGATTGTATCCTTGCTGACTCAAACTACTGGGTTGAGGGTAACGTCACCTTCAAAAGAGGGGCCTACTACAATAACTAAGATAATCTCTTAAAAATTGCAAAAGTGCGGAAATAATCAAAGGTTACACTAAATACGAGTCGGATCCAAGTGATTCATCTTGTCTATCTGTTTTTATTTTTATTTTTCAGCATTTTTAGTTAGTTTTATTTTTCTTGTTTAAAACATTTTTCTAAAATTTTGATTTGATTAGACGTTGAGGATAAACCGGTACTAAAAGCTCTTGTGTCCTTGGACGACCTCGGTATCTTACCAACACTATACTACGCTCACGATGGGTGCACTTGCCCATATGTGTGTTTAGTGTTAGTAAATATTGTGTTTTATAAATTTAAAACTTGGCTAAAAGTGTTAAAAAGGGCTTAAAATATACATTAAAAACTATACACACTTACGCACATCAATTAACTTCATTTACCGATTGGTTTTCCGCGTTTTCCATCTGAATCATTAACAATATATATATATATATATATATATATATATATAGGATAAGGATCATTACAGAACACTAATTATTGCAAGAACAAAAAGAACAACTCTAAATCACTAAATTTTGGGATTTAAGGTCCATATTTCTTGAATTTTATCTTTCTTACATTTATATGTGTATTATATATACATAAAATATCATATATTTTTCCCTACGCATAGTCTATATACATGTAGGTAATTTAGCCTACACATAACCAACATGTGTGTAGGTTATTTAAAAACTGAAGATTTTTCATATTTTGTTTTAAATTCTATTGTGAGAAACGATAAATCTTACATTTATAACATTTTCATTTACTTTTTAGGTTTTTAGGATTGAAAAAATGAGTGATTCATTTTGTTCTGCGTGTTCTCGCAATATTTAGTGTTCTGCATAGAACATTCCCCTATATATATATATATATATATATTATTGTCACAAAAGAGATAGCAACCAAACACAATAGAACAATCACAAAAACAATTAAGTCAACACGTATAGCCAAAATTGTTGACCTTGCGACTTTCATATATTTTTATAATAGTATGCATCCGTACACACCTAATATTTACAGATTTTTATTTTATTTATTATTATATTATTAGATATTATATATATATATATATAGAAAAAGTATATCGTACATTCCGGCTTAACGTACTTCACGTACAACAACATGCGTGATTTGTTATATAACATGCGTGATTAATGTTTTCAATATGCGTGATTATTGTGTTTCAACATGCGTGATTTTGGATTTTTGGGTTATAACGTGCGTGATTTTAAAATGAACGTGCGTAATTACCTGTCGTACGTGATGTACGTTAAGCCGTAATGTACGTTAACCTTCCTCTCTCTCTCTCTATATATATATATATATTTTTTTTTTCACATAATATTATTATTATACAAACATTCACGAATCCGGTTTCCCGCATACACCAGTTCCTCGCCATAGCAGCGTATTTCGGCAACGTTTTCTACGCTCATAGGTGGGCAAGGGGCAGGTTCAGGATCAAACTGGGGAAAATAAACATTAGGATTATTCATGAAGTTCTGAAAATGCCAGTCGCTCGTCCACCATTCTTCCAGCTGGCCTGTAACATGTTGTGGGTTGACAATAGGATCCGGAATAACAGGTTCCAAATTAATTGGAAGTTGTGATTGGGCGGGGAGATTGAAAAGGTTTTCATAGACAGGTCCGATGAGGTCACAATTCGCCAGTTTCCTATTAAGCTCTTCCCACGGTGGCATCTCCTGGGCTTGACCAGAACTTTCCCCTACTTCCTTCCCTTTTCCTTTGTCTTTCGGATTCTCTGTCTTTTTCACCTACTGGGCAGCTGGCTTCTTCCTTCGTCCGCGTTTCCAGTCCAGGATTCTCCTCCTCTTTTTAGGCTTTGGTTTCTCCTGCGGCTGGGCCTGGAACACTATAGGCTCCTCAGTATCCGCTTGATAACCGGTCTGGGTTCCAGTTATATCCATATCAGTGGTATGGATAGTAAAGTTTCGGAGTGCCTCCGACAGTTCATTCATGCTGTTAGCACACATGAAGAAACACACAAAATTTCAAGTTAAAATTTTATTTATTTGTAAATTAAATTTTCACATAATCACAAAATGGCAATTTGAAAAATTAAGTATTTCTAAATACTTAATTGGCTTAAATCAGTGGCTCTGATACCACATTTTTCTGACACGACCCCTGACCCGGTTTTACCCGGTCCAGAAGTCGCGGGACAGAAACCCGTGGTATTGATTTTTAATTAGGCAGCGGAAAATTTAACAGGATCGTTTAAACTGAAAATACCCATTTATTTCATTTCAAATTTCGGGACAAACCCTGTAATTTACAATAAAGGAATTTCACTAGGAAATCCCCTGTTTACAAAAACATGTTTATTTATTTACTGAGGCACTTTATCCAAGCTGGTAGTGCTACGCAGCACTTTTCCTTGTTCATAGTAAATCACCTGAAACATGTTTAAAAAGATTTTATCAGCGGGGAAATACTGGCGAGTCATTCAATTTGCACAAAATGACACATTGTTATAAATTACAGTATTAAGGGCGATTACAATGTTTATATCAACCAATTACCCAACGGTATTTGTCACTCGACTTGTTTCTGTGACTTTGGTCATATCACCCATTGGCTAACCCGTTGTCCAATGGTGACGATTATCAAGTAATGTATACAAAACCCCACATACCGGCTGTAATTGAAGACTACAAAGACTTAATCCCTGTAATTATAACTTTGAAAATAAATAGGGTTTTGGAAATAATTTGGTAAAAAAAGAATGACTCACATTGCAAGTTTAGTTGGACAGAGTTTTGCCTAATGATTAAGCTTGGTAACCTAGTTAAATAATGCAAACGAAACTAGGTTAGTAACTTAATACAACTTTTACGATAAGCTCACGAAATCAAAACCCTCAAGACGACTGACAAAGTATAGCCCGAGTTCGGGCAGCACTTAAACATCTGTCGGATCGGTTTCAATCGATCGGATATTGTATCGTAGAAGTGATCGAGTTATTACCCTGTAATCGTAGCAGCGTTTCGATACCTAAACACTCGATTTAAGCAGAATATGGACGTTTTTAAACTGATTTTTCGAACACAGAAGAAAGGCCATGCACTGCTCGTTATATAGCTGAATTTTGAGTCTCTCGCGGCCCGCGTAAACCTGAGGGGAATCCTACGCAGCCCGCGAGGGCCACCCTAGCTATGACTAGGGCTGCCGTGTTACGGAGTAGGTCTGCCACGTGGCCCTGATCGTTATCCGGAGAACTTCAGGGCTGTCGCGCCCCGCGTAGACTTCCCTTTAGTCTTACGCGGCCCGTGACAGACTAATAAAAATTGATTTCTTGGGTTTTTCATGAAATTTAGGGTTTTAGGGGTCCGGGTTTCTACTTACGGAGTGTTTTGGGGCAATTTTGGTGCAGGTTCTTACAAATAGCCCCGCACCTTCCAGCTATAAGGACTAGTAGAACACTAAAATCTAGTAAATCACTAACAATTACTTCTAGGGTTATTTGCGCAATTTCACCCTAAAGAGTTAAGATTTATTACGTGATATAGACACTTACCAAAATCCTAAACCCTAGCACGACTCTATTATGTGATAAAGACCGTCACCAAGAATCATACGAAGCAAGTGAAAATAATAAACCAAATTAAAGTATGCATGCACATCAAATCAAGAGGCCAAACCTTTTACTAAACACAATCAATCCATAAAAATCATGCAATCAACGAAAAAGGTAAAAACTGTATACTAATCCATTCATCAAAGTCTAGGTGGCTTAAATGTTTAGCCGAGCATGTCAAATAACGAAAACAAATCAAAGATGTCTAAACGAGAATTCATGATAACAAGTTTCGTAAGAAAAATAAAAAAGAAAGAACTAGAAAACCCGTGTAGTCTTCGATCCTTCGTCCCGAACTCGTACCACTGATTCGTAAGCTTCAAGATCTTCGAAATCGCTCAATGAATGCTCCAAAGTTCGCCTAAGATGATCCCAGTTCGTAAATAGGGTTTTTTAGTGATGATTTCTTGGGATTATATAGTAAACCCTAATGCTTAACGAATATTTTCCGTCAATTACCCCAGTCGCGTCGCGCGACGGGTTTTCTGCATCGAGGTCGCGTGCCGCGACCACTCCACATTCCAGAAATTGTTTATTTATTATTGGCGCTGCGCGACAAAGGTGATGTATAGCCATGTCGCGACGCCACGGCTCAAAAATGGACAGAATTGCACGTTTCTTGATCAGCTTCAGCTCTCCAAATTCTCAAGAATTATTCTAACTTTTTTAATCTTGTTTCGGGACTTGGTGTTTCAGCATTTTGGCTCGTTTTCAATCAACTTCCAGCAATATTAAGTACCAAGACCTGGAAAACTCAAATTGATCAATAGTACGCACATTCTAACGTAAACTAAACTAGAAATAACGAGAAATTATACAAACTATACACGAATAAAGGATGTATTTTGTAATACATCAAGGACTTTTGTGTACATAAATGAAGAACATACATATAAATAAAAAAAGCCTCTCTTGTAATCGATGTTGAAGATCTGGGGGTGGAGGTTTCCCTCGGTGCTTGCCTTCATCATCTCTACGACAACATCAACACCAAATCCGAGTTTCCAGCGTCTTCATTAAGCTGGTGTGCATCGGTACTCAACCCACATTTTATTAAACAAGTCCAGAACTTTTTCTGCTTGATTTGCTTTGTTATAAGCTTTGAATGCTAGAATGAAGTTTCCCTCTATAAAGACTCTTCTTTCATGCTTCATTTGAATGAAAACATTCTCTAAGGATGACAAATCTCCTGCTTTTGCAAAGTTCTCAATGAGGGTGTAAAATGTGGAGTCGCCGACTCTAAAGGAACCGAATTTCTGACCTGATTTGAATATTTCTTGATGAATTGGTGGTCCGATGCTCTGTTTCGGGTCGTTTTGGGGTGCTTTTTGGGGGTTGATAACAGAAAAGTATCGAATTTGGAGGAAATGTTTTGAAATTAGTTGTTTCCTGATGGAAATAACATTGATGTGCATGACGGTATGAGCTAGGGTTTTGAAGAATTGAGCATTTCCGTCGAAGAAGAAAGCTAAGTTACGGTCAGAAATTGAGGCATATGAATTGCGAAATGGGGAACAGTAAAAGAGAAGCAGGGGAATGGGCCTGGAACATCATAGATTCTTAGGTCCAAATTTGGTCAACTGACTCTACCCATTACATTTACACCGTTTCGATCCATATTTAGTTGCAGAGTGGAGGTTGTTAGGTTTGAAGAGTTGGAGAAGATGATGGGGCTTTTTGTAATATTTTAATTTTTTAAAAATATTGGTTATTCATATTATCTACATAATTAGTCCCTGTAAATATGAATTGACAAAAATGCCCTCATGTGCTTTGCACACGATCATATTTAACAGGAAAAATTAACTGAGTTTTGTTTAAAGGACAAGACGTGTATGATTTGAAAACATAAAATACAAAACTCGTCAATTTTGAACATAAAGGACAGCGCCTGAAAATGGGTATAAAGATGAAGGACAATACTTGAAATTCACTCCATATAAAATAATAAGAAATATTGAAATGACCAAAATACCCCCATGTGATAAGCACATGGGTCGAGTTAACTGAAAAATCTAACAGAGGTTAGTGATAGGGATCACCCGAGTTTAAACATTGCAACCATTGGGATCACCTATGTAATTAGTGAAGCCTCGGGACCAAGTCTGCAAAAATGGCAAACTACAGGGACCAACCAGGCATTTAACTCTAATATTTATAATTATTGTATTAAAAATCATTACATTTTCTCTCTTCTTTTCAATTAAATAATGTTTTTATACTTTTATCATTACATTTTATCCCTCCTCTACTCACAACCACTTTCAACATATATTAAAAAAGACTTTCATTATTCCCACACCCCTAAATCTTATTCAAACATCCTTTTTCACTCTATCTCTCTCTCTCTCTATATATCTATCTATCTATTTATGTATAGAGAGATATATAGGAGATGGTTGTGTGAATATTAATCCCTTAAAAAATTATAGAGAGTGAACAATTTCTTACCAAATTTACTAAAAACGGTAATATTTTCTCTCTTCTTCACTCACAACTATTCCTTATAATATAGAGAACCCACTCACATAAATATAAAGATGCTATTGTGAATATTCTTTGAGAGCATTCACATCAGGTTCCTTAAACTTAACTTTATATAAGAAAATTATCTACATTTTGCTTTTCATCAGAATATATATTTTAGATACAAGTTTTATAGATGGAACAGTATAACTCTCAAAAATTGAGATTTACTTTACACTCTCTGTCTCCTCCTAATTGACCTCCTCGCTTGTTCTCCCTTTCCTAGCCTTTTGATTCATCGAGGGCATTGAGTTTCATCTTCTTTGTCACGTGCACATTTCCTTCATCATTAGTTTCATGGTTTTCAAGATGTCTACATAATTGTTTGTAAGTCGGAGGATGCTTTGAAATTGATATTCAATTTCCCCAAATTTGCTAGGTATATTATGATATAAGTAAAAATGCATATGTTTTTATATCAATTTTGACATGTGTGCGGGTGTGCATAAATTTAGATATATTTTAAGCACTTTTTACTCGTGAATCAAGCTTTAAATTTATAAAACACAATATAATATTATCACTCTACATATGTTAACACGTACGTAGTATAGTGATGGAAAGATACCGAGGACGTCCAAGGATACAAGAGCTTTTAGTACCGGCTTATCGTGAACGTCTAATCTAACCAAATTTTGATAAAAAGTTTTGAAAGTTTTAAAAAATAAAAATAAAAAACATAAGGAAAACAAATAGACAAGAAGGAATCACTCGATTCCAACTCCTTTTTTATATATCCTTTGATGATTTCCGCACTTTGGGCTTTTTAAGAGATTATCTTTAAGTTATAGTAGTAGGCCCCCTTCCAGGCAGCGTTACCCTCAACTTATGGTCTGAGTCAGCAGGGATACAGTCCCGCGAGGTCGGATTATTGAAAGACAATTAAGTAAGTTATTAATGCAAAAAGTGGCAGGCCCCCTTCCAAGCAGCGTTACCCTCAACCTATTGGTCTGAGTTAGCAAGGATACGGTCCCGCAAGGTCGGTTTAGTGTTTTAATAGTAGTTTATAGATAAGGGATTACAAGCGGTTCTTACTTCCCCAAAATTGATGCAATTTGCCTCAAGGGAAGTCCTAGTAAGCTTGAATCAGGTCATCGTAGGATCTATACACTGAACGAGGCAAGAATTTTACCCAACACCCTTCTAACCCCCTTCCAGGCAGTTAACGTGCTTTATATAAACCATAAAGACACGAATGAGTGACTCAATAAAACATGAAGAAATGATTAAGTAAAATTCACCCTCAATATAGAAAACTAGTTATTATAGTCATTAGTACATACCGAAATAAAAAGTTTGCCAAAGGTTGGAAATCAAAAGTAATACATAAAAGATTCGTCTTCATCAAGTGATGTAAGAGAATAGCCAAGTATTGTTTGAGAAGAACTCTTACGATCGATCTTGGATCCCGAGACTACTACACACTCTAAAAAAATGAAAGATGGATGATGGTGGTGGGTGTTGGTGTTGTAGTGGTGGTGGACATGTGGCAAGTGTGAGAGAAGTGGTTTGCCAAGGGATGAGCTGGAATGAAACCAAACACCCCTATTTGTAGCTGGAGTCAGACTGCTCACACGGACCCGTGCCCATCTGGCACGGCCCCGTGCCCTTCATTCTCTCTCTTCTTCATTAACTGCTGATGTCAGATCTTGTACTAACACGACCTCGTGTGTCAACGGCACGACCCGTGGTGAGTGTACATGCTGTACTATCTCAGATTCTGCGAATCTTAGAGTTGACCATGACCCATGTTGAGTTGGCATGAACCCGTGTTGGTTTGTCTTTTACTGTTGTCTTTTTTTGCAGGGAATCTTGACTGGGCACGGCCCCATGCCTGGTGGGCACAGCCTCGTGCCAAAGCTTCTGTTTTTGTTATTTTTGTTGGTTTGGATGTGGATAAGGGTTCGTCGAGTCGTGCCAATCCTCCTTCTTTGCATTTATGTTGGTTTCTGCTGTTATTTTGTTCCTTTTGTGCGTTTGAGCTCTTTTGATCTGTAAATTAAAAGTAAATAAAGAAACATGCTTTTCCAACATTGGTACCAAAAAGGGTTGATTTTATGCCTTGTTTGATACTCCCTCCGTCCCATTAAAAGTGTCATATTTTGAATTTTCAAAGTCTTTATTTATAAACTTTGATCTTAAATAATTTTGTTTGTGTTAGATAATATTTGATGAAAGTTATATGATTTGAGTGTGTTTTACAAGTGTTTTTATCGGGTTAATTTTCATCAAGTTTTATATACTACAAAAAATATATAATTAAAGTCAATGTTTATAAATAAAGACTTTGAAAATTTAAAATATGACACTTTTAGTGGGACGGAGGTAGTATAATTTATATGTTGTATTTTACGCACATCAATTTACACTCATTTTTTGTTATGTTTTGTTAAAGAAATATTCAAAATAGACTTATTTCGTTTTTTTTATTTCCAGGACAAAACAACTCCAATATGAACAAAAGAAGCAAATCTGGGTGAAAAGCTGAAGAAATTGAGAAAGACTGTCCAGACACGCCCCATACCTCCCCAGACACGTCCCATGCCTCAGATGCGGACACTGTCAGACACCTCCAGAAAACCACATAGCAAAGCCCAGACACGCCTTGTATCTCGACACTAGATGACATTAAGTTGACCACCACCCATGCATGGTAAACACCCCATGTGGCTCGCGAACAGGTTGTAGCAGGTCATTTGGCCAGGCACGACCCTTGCTATCCATGTACACCATGTCTCGAGCCCAGCCAACCTATTAATAGAGGCCAATTCCACCATTTTCAAGTGCTCAATTCTTTTCCTCTCTTCTCCACAACACATTTCTCTTCTACCCATATATCTAATCATTAAGAAAAACTACAAAATCATTAGTGTAATGAAGCTTTCGATGATTAATATAATCTTTTCAAATTTGGTGAAAACTAGTTTCATGGCTATTCTTGGCTAGATTCTTAAGGATGTTTGGGGGAAATTTACCCCCTTAATGAGGAGTTAACTAAGGAAGATCATGGGTGAACAAGGTGTGTGTGTGTGTGTTAATGACTTTGGTTAGTTAATAGCTTATTGAAAGTGAGTGAAATCTTAGCGTCGCCATTGACTTGGGTCATTAGTATTTCGGATTAACCCTTAAAATCTACCAATAATCTTGTGGTGCCATTGACTTGGGTCGGTCATATTTTCTATGTCTATGTAGAATAAAAACATGTTGTACCCTTAGACGATCTCGGTATCGAAGACCCGGTACTAAAATAGTTGTATCCTTGGACGATCCTGGTATCTTACCATCTCTATATTAAGCCAAAAAATAAGAACTTTCTCCCTCTTAATCTATAAATATACCCTTAAAATAAGGGTAAATTGGTCTTTTAAACAAAAATTATATTTTAGGCTCCAACTTATTACACTTAAATCCCTGAGTTTTAACATAATTATGGGTAATTAGTTACACTTTTCCCACTCCACAACAAACTTATAATTCTTTTACATATTCTTGTCATATCTTATAAACTATAACATTTTAAAAGAATCCAAAAGTACCGTGATGGCCTACTCATTTTTGTCGATGTTTCGTTAGTTGTCTTGGTCAGTATTGACGCGTGGATTAAAAAGGTACAAGTAGATGATGCCTTAGTGTACAAGTAATTAAAGCCCAACGTACTTAGTCATTATCCCATAATGTTTAATATCTACAAAATGTCAAGTGATTAAATATCGTCAATTTAATCATCTCATCTTGACTTCACTTTAATCACTCATCTTTAACAAAATTGTAGATACTTAGTTAGTAGTTACACTTGATCCCCTCATAAAAAAATAACCCCCCCATGATTTTTAAAAGGCCGTAACTTTTTGGTACACTTAAACTACACCATATAAATGAATATTTTATTCTATTTAATTTGAGTATAGTATTGCTATAGTTTTTTTAATTAAAAACTTGACATGTTATGTGATTAACAGTGTCTAAGGGTGAGTAATAACTAAATCGTGTTAACCAAAACCGAACCGAAATCAACCAAAAACTAAGTTAACTGAAAACTGATTAAGCAAAACCCAAATTAACCAAAAACGGTTATCGATTTTTTTGTACCCTCATTTAACCAAAATTAACTAAACCAAACCATTCATATTTTCATATATTTCTAGCTTTCATACCTTCAGTTCATGTATCTCATATTTATACCCCAATTTTATGTATTTATACCTCTATTTCATGTACCTACCTATACATCCATTTCATGTATTTATACCTAAATTTCATGTATTTCTTATCAAAAGTTTTAGCACAAGTTTGGTTTTGGTTATTAACCAAAATTAAATGAATCAAACAAAAATCATCAATCTAACTGAATAAACAAATCGATTAACAGAAACATATTAGTTAATAAAATAGACTAATTGATGACCTCGATATCGATTGAAGACAATAATCTAACCAACCGAACAATGCACACCGTGACAATGTCTGTGTTTCCCGTCGCATCATGCGCACACCAATCAGTTATTAACCAAAATCAGTTATCGGTGAGCAATAACTAAAACGTTAACCTAAACCAAACCGAAAACAGATGAAACCGAACCGAAATCAACCAAAAACTGAATTAACTGAAAATCGAATTAGCAAAAAACTGGTTATTAATTTTTCTGTACTCTCGTTTAACCAAAATTAGCTGAACCGAACCAAATCATTCATATTTCATATATTTCCAGCTTTTATAACTACAGTTCATATATTTCATATTTTATATCTCCATTGTATATATTTATACTTTCATTTCATGTATTTATACATCAATTTCATATACTTTTAAGCAAAAGTTTTAGCTCAAGTTTGGTTTTTACTATTAATTGAAATTAAATGAACCAAATCAAAAATCGTCAATCTAACCGAATAAACCGAAGTGATTAACCGAAAACCGATTGGTTACAAAATTAGACTAACCGGTAACTTTGGTTTCGGCTTCGTTTGAGGATAATAACCCGAACCGACCGAAGCATTCACAACACAATGAAATAGATTACGCGATTACTTCACTTTTGATGTATATCTATCACAATAATGCTACGATAAATATTATATCAATAAGAAAACTACAAAAAACAAGTACCGCAATACGATGTGTCGCTCCCGCAGCATCACGCGAGCATCTATATATATGTCTTCTCTTCATTCTATTGTAATGTATTTTTGTAACATAAACGTATCATGATCACTGTAAGGATTTGTGCTATTCATGAGTGAACAATAAGAACCATCAATGTAATTTCATTTGTATAGCTAGAAACTAAACATGCAACACAAGGAAAGAACAAGGACCATCCTTTAATAAAATAATAATATTAAATTAAAGATATAATAATAATTTAGATATGTACCAGGGGACAATATTATCTGTCATCCGTATTTGACTTATCAACCTATCTCTAACCCTAACCCCTCCATGTGATCACCTCGTCCCTTCCCCCTTCATCTCGCCGACCTATTCCCCTTTCTTGTTCTCCAAGCAACCAAACTTTCAACCATTTCACACATATAAAATATCCCTACATGAACACCTTCAAAGTCATCGCTTCTATTCGTCGCCGTCTCTTATGATTCTGCCCTAATTGATCCACCTTTTCCCCCAATTTCAGAGACGGCGACCCCATCAAGAACCGATCTATCCACCAATTCATCCGTTATGTTCATCGGAACCTATCTTAATTTGCTGATCTTGCTTTAGTTTTACCTTTTTATCAAAGGGCTATCAAAGGGTAAGTCTTGATTTTGGGGATCGGATGATTTAGAAGCAGATCGGTGTTTGTTTTTGCTTTTTTTGTAGTTTTTGTTTGAATTACTTGATGGGTTGTGGTTTGTTTGGAAAAAAAGATTTTAGGGTTTTGTGTGGTTTTGTTTGAAATTCGAAGTTTGTTGGATTTGAAGTGTTTTTGTGCATGAGATGTATGTAGAATTGTAGATCACTTGTTTGATTTGAGTTTTGTTGAATTATATGTTGTGGGGTTGTATAAAGTTTGAATCTTTTTAAGTAATTTGGTATGTAATAGTTATAAGTTCTTAATTTTTGAAGATATGTTGATCACTTGCTTTTTTTTTTGTGTTTTGTTGAATTATATGTTGTGGGGTTGTATAAAGTTTGAATCTTTTTCAAGTAATATATTATGAAAGTTTTTTTGTATAATTGATATATGTGGCTTTGTGAGTTGTTTTGGTTTTACATATGTAGATTAATATATCCATATAAATATAGATAGTGTATGAAGATAATTGAGTTTAGTCTATATGTTTGAGTGAAATTGTTATATGAAACTTTGAAATGATTGTTTGGATGTTTTTCTTGGCTGTCTTGTGTAGAATTTTCTGCAAATGGTAAATTTGGGGTAGTATTATTGACTAAGAAGCAAATGAAGTTTTGAAAAGTAGGATATGGGCCCTAAATCGGATGTCTGCATGAATAAATATGCATGTTTGTTCTTTTTTATATGTTGTTGTTGGAGTTAATACTAAGAATCTTCTTGATAAGTATTCATATGAATATTTGTACGTTGTCTCATAACTCGAGAAAGTGTAACAAGTTTGTTAGGTTATTGGTTTGAGTTGTGAATAATCTGGATAGTTCATTATAAATGTTGATGTTACGAGTTACGACGGATAAACGATAACGATAATGATTCTTTTATTGCGATTTTGGAAAATAATGTTTTCTTTTACCATTTACTATACTTTGCTCTGGTAGAAAGGGTATGTTTTTTTGTGGATTTAAATGCGGTTTTGAAATTTGAATTTGACATGCACATTTTTGGTAGTTTATTTTCAATAGGTTTTTAACCTTATTCTATATATAAGGTTATACGTAGTCGTCTACTTTTTATTTGGTAAAATGAAAACAATACTTGTTTGTTTGGAGATGCAAGTTTTTGAAAAGTTGCTCGAATTTTGTATACGGACTTTCTTGACCGAATACGTGGTGTATGACTTGAATCTATTTAAGAATGAAATTGTTCTATGTATCTACTCTGACGAACCATTTTTGTTTTTAGTGTCATCTTCGTTAGAGCTGTAATTACTTCATGTCGGTTTTAGAAATTTGTCGACTTGAAGCGATGACATGGATATGTTCTTATAATGTGGAAGTGAAGCTGATCTCAAAACATGGTATGCTATCAATAATTGCAGCTATCAAATCAGTTTCGAATATATTATATGACTGATAATCGCGCGTTTTATGTTTATGAACGTCTTTGCAGGACATGAATCTTTTTCCGATCGTATTTTTAGTAGAATGTACAAAACACCAAGTAGTTAACTTTTAGGTTAGTGTAAATAGGCTTAACTGTGCAGAAAAAATGTCGTCGAAGATCGTGAAAGTGTCGGCAAATGGTCGTAGAATTATCGTTGATCCAAAGAGGAAAATCGTTACTCAATGCAAGGCTCCGGTAGTGGGTCCCAACAACCGGTCCGTAAGTGCGAGACCACCATCGAACAAACTTGGAAAGAGAAAACGAGCGAATAAATGTTCTTTATGCTCAAGGAAAACCATACTGAAAAACTACTCAAATTTTACGAGGAGTGGTCTTCCGCAACGCTTGTTGTTCTCGCAAGATGGTGATTGGGTCAACTTTTCACAAGAAGTCATTGACTTGGTCAAAGAAGACTTCCGGTCCAAGAAAAAGTCAATTGAAGTGAAGTGTAATGGCTGTCATTTCGTTCTAGACATTCTACATATGGTCCAAATTGATTTGAAAACCGGTGCTGAAAAGCCGATCGCTTGGATTGATGACGTGGGTAAATGCGTTTTTCCCGAATTATATTCCAGTTGTCACGGGAATCATGACGATTTAGATCTTGCCGAATCTTCGGTAACCCCCGAAATTAATTTGCATTTGGAAATCGAGCTTAACGGATTAGTAAACAATAAAGATGAAGAATGTGTCGGTGAGTCAAACGTTAAACGTGTCAAAGTTGACCAGCCCGTTGAGGAGAAGCAAAAGAGTGATGAATATGCATCGCCAGTTTGTGGAGCTACTTGTGGGACCGTGGATGTAGAAACCGCTAGACACATGTTTATGTTCGGTATCGGTCAAGATTTGAAAGTTAACTTTCTTGAAGTCAAGAAATGTTCTAGTAGCTTTATGGAAGCAAAACTCGAACTCTTCCAGAAACAGGTTGAATTTACTCAAAAACTTCGTGGAAAAGCTAATGTGCAATTCGGTTGGTTTCCGGTTGCGGGATGCGCACCACCATCTGGCGTTTTGTTTTATGGGCATAACGGGCCGAAGCTTGGGAAGTACGGCTATGGTGTTCACCTTGCAGCCGTTCAGTCTGCTTATAGCAGGTATGAATGGAAGTCACATTTTTTTATTCGATATTGAACGGTTAATGTATATACGTTTACGCTATGCAGTGCTATGCTATGTGATGTTGACGAAAAAGGGATACGGCATATGATGTTATGTCGTGTGATTTTGGGGAATGCGGAAGTTGTTCACGCAGGTTCGAAGCAGTTTTATCCAAGTGACAAATGCTTTGATAACGGAGTTGATGATCTTCAAAATCCTAATAATTATGTAATTTGGAACGTTAATATGAACACACACATATTCCCCGAATGTGTAGTCAGTTTCACGGTGTCTCCAACGATCAAAGGTTGTAACTTTTATTTTCCTAGACATTTCTTCTAGTCACGGTATGAAAATACGTGTATGAAGTCGGGCCGTTTTCAAACTATTATTGAAGAACACGTTCGTTTCATCATTGCAGGGAATCTAGTCGGTGAAGAAAGCAGGCCCGATATGTCAAGAGTCACTACGGCTCATGATCCACATGGACCACCCGTAAACCAAGATTCTTCTTTGAATAAAATGGAAAAGGTTCAAAGTGCTGGATCAAGCACACCAAAGGAGCCTAAATCGCCTTGGATGCCGTTCTCGATGTTGTTTGAAGCAGTCTCTGCTAAAGTGGCTCCGAATGATATGAAATTATTGCATATCTTCTATGAATCTTTTAGGGTACGTGAAGTTTTCAGCCTTCAATGTTTTGTGTAAGCGCAAGAAGTATTCATTGTTTCCAGTTTTTCTGTTTGTTAGGCAAAGAAAATGAACCGAGAAGAGTTCATAAAGAAACTGAGATCAGTTGTTGGGGATCAGATACTGCGGTCTACAATATCCGTCCTCCAGAACAAGGTCTTGATTTAGTTAGCTCTTGATGTTTTGGTTCGGTTTTGGGTTATCTTTTTGTATCTAAGCTTTCGTTCGTTGTGTTGGACAGAAGATACCTAATTCTGCAAGCATGTCGAAGGCTAAGGAGGAGATGCAACAAGGTTGAAAACATGAAGGAAGCCTTGTAGTGTTTGTTTTTTTTATTGGGAATTATAATTTACTGTTTTTTTGTTCCGGTCGGCTTATGTTTTATAAAGTGATGGATCTTTTGAAGTGTTTCTTTGGTTGTAAGGCTAAATTTGAACCCTTGTGGTCGTGTAAAAAAGGCATTATCGAAGAAGTTAAGTAGTGTTTTGTGTCTGTTTTGTTTCCTCAAGTCCTATTAATAGTCCCTTGCAAAGACGAAATTATATACTCT
The DNA here is from genome assembly GCA_030545235.1 of Helianthus tuberosus. Lineage (NCBI taxonomy): Eukaryota > Viridiplantae > Streptophyta > Magnoliopsida > Asterales > Asteraceae > Helianthus > Helianthus tuberosus. The sequence continues at coordinate 26,897,777 of CM060391.1, read as the reverse complement.
ATATATATACTAAAAAACAAGTGTTTTGTGTCTGTTTTGTTTCCTCAAGTCCATTTCATAGGTTTTCTTTGTTTCACAGCCCTATAGTTAGGTTTCTTATGTTTTGGTCACAATATGACACCTTCCGGTTCGTTTCCTCTTCGTACCTGATTGTCACAGGTGCTCGCTTCCTAGGAGATATTGTCCACGATTATCAGTCGGTTTATCTTCTTTGTTCCCCTCTGTTTTTCTCGGTTGCTTGCCCAAGGGCTTGTTGGAGATTGTCACGCAGTTTTGGGTTTGGTAATGTTAGTTTTTGGGGTTTCGACTTTTCCCCGTCGTCATTGTCATATGCTGGTTTCTTTCATTTGGCTACCGGTGTTTACTTGCAACTGTTAGGATTTTTCTTCTGTGTTGTTCACAGAGTTAGGGTTCCGATCTTTGTTCAGCCTTGTTCATGGAGATAGCCCTATCAGTCTTCTGCTTTGTTCACCGAGTTAGGTAAATTGTTTGATTTCATTTGCTGCTTTGTTCATATCATTTTCCCTATGCTTCTGCGGACTCTGGTGTTTCGACATAGCCATGGGAAGGGGTTGTCGTCGTTTTGATTTCATTTGCTGCCTTGTTAACCTTTGATTTTGGTTGTCGCCGCGTAGTTAGGTTTCTTATGTTTTGTTCATATATACTAAAAAACAAGTGTCTGTTTTGTTTCCTCAAGTCCATTTCATAGGTTTTCTTTGTTTCACAGCCCTATAGTTAGGTTTCTTATGTTTTGGTCACAATATGACACCTTCCGGTTCGTTTCCTCTTCGTACCTGATTGTCACAGGTGCTCGCTTCCTAGGAGATATTGTCCACGATTATCAGTCGGTTTATCTTCTTTGTTCCCCTCTGTTTTTCTCGGTTGCTTGCCCAAGGGCTTGTTGGAGATTGTCACGCAGTTTTGGGTTTGGTAATGTTAGTTTTTGGGGTTTCGACTTTTCCCCGTCGTCATTGTCATATGCTGGTTTCTTTCATTTGGCTACCGGTGTTTACTTGCAACTGTTAGGATTTTTCTTCTGTGTTGTTCACAGAGTTAGGGTTCCGATCTTTGTTCAGCCTTGTTCATGGAGATAGCCCTATCAGTCTTCTGCTTTGTTCACCGAGTTAGGTAAATTGTTTGATTTCATTTGCTGCTTTGTTCATATCATTTTCCCTATGCTTCTGCGGACTCTGGTGTTTCGACATAGCCATGGGAAGGGGTTGTCGTCGTTTTGATTTCATTTGCTGCCTTGTTAACCTTTGATTTTGGTTGTCGCCGCGTAGTTAGGTTTCTTATGTTTTGTTCATATATACTAAAAAACAAGTGTCTGTTTTGTTTCCTCAAGTCCATTTCATAGGTTTTCTTTGTTTCACAGCCCTATAGTTAGGTTTCTTATGTTTTGGTCACAATATGACACCTTCCGGTTCGTTTCCTCTTCGTACCTGATTGTCACAGGTGCTCGCTTCCTAGGAGATATTGTCCACGATTATCAGTCGGTTTATCTTCTTTGTTCCCCTCTGTTTTTCTCGGTTGCTTGCCCAAGGGCTTGTTGGAGATTGTCACGCAGTTTTGGGTTTGGTAATGTTAGTTTTTGGGGTTTCGACTTTTCCCCGTCGTCATTGTCATATGCTGGTTTCTTTCATTTGGCTACCGGTGTTTACTTGCAACTGTTAGGATTTTTCTTCTGTGTTGTTCACAGAGTTAGGGTTCCGATCTTTGTTCAGCCTTGTTCATGGAGATAGCCCTATCAGTCTTCTGCTTTGTTCACCGAGTTAGGTAAATTGTTTGATTTCATTTGCTGCTTTGTTCATATCATTTTCCCTATGCTTCTGCGGACTCTGGTGTTTCGACATAGCCATGGGAAGGGGTTGTCGTCGTTTTGATTTCATTTGCTGCCTTGTTAACCTTTGATTTTGGTTGTCGCCGCGTAGTTAGGTTTCTTATGTTTTGTTCATATATACTAAAAAACAAGTGTCTGTTTTGTTTCCTCAAGTCCATTTCATAGGTTTTCTTTGTTTCACAGCCCTATAGTTAGGTTTCTTATGTTTTGGTCACAATATGACACCTTCCGGTTCGTTTCCTCTTCGTACCTGATTGTCACAGGTGCTCGCTTCCTAGGAGATATTGTCCACGATTATCAGTCGGTTTATCTTCTTTGTTCCCCTCTGTTTTTCTCGGTTGCTTGCCCAAGGGCTTGTTGGAGATTGTCACGCAGTTTTGGGTTTGGTAATGTTAGTTTTTGGGGTTTCGACTTTTCCCCGTCGTCATTGTCATATGCTGGTTTCTTTCATTTGGCTACCGGTGTTTACTTGCAACTGTTAGGATTTTTCTTCTGTGTTGTTCACAGAGTTAGGGTTCCGATCTTTGTTCAGCCTTGTTCATGGAGATAGCCCTATCAGTCTTCTGCTTTGTTCACCGAGTTAGGTAAATTGTTTGATTTCATTTGCTGCTTTGTTCATATCATTTTCCCTATGCTTCTGCGGACTCTGGTGTTTCGACATAGCCATGGGAAGGGGTTGTCGTCGTTTTGATTTCATTTGCTGCCTTGTTAACCTTTGATTTTGGTTGTCGCCGCGTAGTTAGGTTTCTTATGTTTTGTTCATATATACTAAAAAACAAGTGTCTGTTTTGTTTCCTCAAGTCCATTTCATAGGTTTTCTTTGTTTCACAGCCCTATAGTTAGGTTTCTTATGTTTTGGTCACAATATGACACCTTCCGGTTCGTTTCCTCTTCGTACCTGATTGTCACAGGTGCTCGCTTCCTAGGAGATATTGTCCACGATTATCAGTCGGTTTATCTTCTTTGTTCCCCTCTGTTTTTCTCGGTTGCTTGCCCAAGGGCTTGTTGGAGATTGTCACGCAGTTTTGGGTTTGGTAATGTTAGTTTTTGGGGTTTCGACTTTTCCCCGTCGTCATTGTCATATGCTGGTTTCTTTCATTTGGCTACCGGTGTTTACTTGCAACTGTTAGGATTTTTCTTCTGTGTTGTTCACAGAGTTAGGGTTCCGATCTTTGTTCAGCCTTGTTCATGGAGATAGCCCTATCAGTCTTCTGCTTTGTTCACCGAGTTAGGTAAATTGTTTGATTTCATTTGCTGCTTTGTTCATATCATTTTCCCTATGCTTCTGCGGACTCTGGTGTTTCGACATAGCCATGGGAAGGGGTTGTCGTCGTTTTGATTTCATTTGCTGCCTTGTTAACCTTTGATTTTGGTTGTCGCCGCGTAGGATGTACGATCTTGCTTTGTTGTCGATTGTTTGTTTGTGGTAGGACTTGATATAATTCTCTTGCTTTGATTTTGATTGTTGTGATAAAGTGCTTTTATAAAAGCAGGGGTGGGTATGATCAGGATTAATATAACATTAACAACCACTCATTTATCAAGCATTCGGCTTCATGTAATAAAGAATCATAATTTACTACTTTACTGTTACCATTCTTCATGCTGGAAGTTAGGGGGTTCTCCATATATACTAACTTGGAATTTCATTTTTGTAAAGATTTATCTTTTGCAGGGGCCAGGGTGTAAAGAATTTAAGAATAACAAGGAGAAGTTGGTTAATTTTTCATTCTTCTGCAGCAGGTTGGTGTTATGTATACATCTTCATTATGTAAAATCGGGGGTCGAAAACGTATATACCCAAAAATTTCTATACAAAACTACATACTCTCCACTACTGAGCGAAATGTTCGGGGGGTCGACCGCCCCCTCCCGTCCCTTAAAAGCTTCGCCCATGTTTGTGGTTATCTAACCTGAGCATTAAGTGATGATATATCTAGCCTGCTCAAGTAACCATAGAATGCTTTTAGCTAAACACCATATTTCATCTTCATAATGTTTTTTTTTTTATTATAATAAACATGGTCAAGTTCTAACATTTGTTATTTGCTGGGGTTCTATGTAAAGCGTACTCGTCTGAGTGATTCTTGGTCTTGAAGTTCCTACTATCAAATGGTCGCTTATAATGAGCTTGATTGAGCGCACATTTTGTGGTCCGGTTCCATAATGGCAAACTCAAGTTTGGCATGGTTGCTCTAGATGACAAGGTACGACCTTGAAAGAATTAGCGAGAAGGTCCGGTCTCAAAGGCTTGTTGCTCCAGAAGTATTATCTTTACTTTTATGGTCTAGGCTGTCTTGGTCCTACATGTAGTAAGATTTGGACTACCATGATCTAATATGTATGTCGTGTGATAACGAATGTGGTAATATAGGGCCATTGGTGATGCGGTCCATATTGGACCTAATTGATTAAGCCATAAAGGCTGGGGGATAGGTAGTCACATGAGCTTGTGATACGATCCGTCGACTGATATCCGCAAAGGCTTGTGATACAGTGCATAGATCAACTATCGTAAAGGGTGTGATAGACGCAAAGGCTTGTGATAGGATCCATAAACCGGTAGCTGTAAAGGCTAAACAAAAAGGCTAATGATAGGTAAACAAAAAGGCTTATGATAGGCATTGAAGGGGTATGGTCCCAAAAACGCCGCGCAACCCTCCAGTCAGGACGCGCGCATGACCATACTCCTTAATCAACATACTTCTTATTGCCAACCTCGCGCGGGTTACAAACATGTGTAATGACCCGGCGCGAGGTCTGAGCAAGTGGAGACTCCATTTCTAACACTTAGCATCCATCAAGAACATTTGGAAGCCCATACCCCGCGCGGAGTAGTAACGTGCTCAGCAAGAATCTTGCGTGACTACGGCGCAAGGCCTATCCAAATAGTACACAAGGTACGTGGCAGAAGAAAAGAGCCAATCAACGTCCGTCCGGCTCTGCTCAATCGTGCTCCACGATCATCTGACAATTCAGGAGACAAAAAGTACTAAAGGACGCCTACCTGGCACCAATCATAAGGCAGAGATAACTGCCCCACGATCTCCACTTACCTGCTGATGGCAGAAGGGCGTCCAGGCCGACAACAGCGACACGTGGCTCCAATCACATCGCGCCAGCTCCAGAAAGCTCCTAGAAGCCACTAACGGTCGACACCAGTGAGACAAGGAGCATATCCTCCCTGTTGTCGCCTTCCGGCCCAAGGCCCATCAGCCCACATCCTCTTACACCTCTCCGGCTATAAATAGAGACCTCACTTCACAGGTTAAAGATTCCATTCTCTCTACTCTCACTCTTAACACTTAATTATCTCCCCAAAGCAGTCGCTTATTCTCACGCCGGAGCCCGGTTAAGAGGGAAACCCCCACATTCCCCTCTTAACGAGTAACGGTGTTCAGTTTTGCAGATAATCCAGTCATTAAGGAGCTCAGGAAACCATAAAGAAGATTAACCATTATGGTAGGAACATAAACCAAACTAATTAGTCCCTTAATTAGTTCCGTGTTTCTTCATTGGCGCCCACCGGTTTTTTCTATAAAACACTTTCATCTTCTTCTTTCCTGAGTTTTCGTATTTTTCCTTCGATCATGGCCGGTCAAGGAATCATTCCTGAGTTTGTTGGTCTTGGAGCAAACCCGAATGCAGCGTTGGGGGTGGATAATCAAAACATCCAACCCCAACAGGTTGAAGAAATCGGCGAAATCGAAGTAGCCAACACTGGGGGTCCGCGCGGGAGCTTCACCCGCATCACTCAAACAACAACCCCAGGAAACAACGGCGCTGGACCTTCAAACCCAGCTCCACCTCAGAACATCTCGGCGCTACTAGGGCTACCAGACGGCGAAACTCCAGCCTCATGGTACGCCAAGCAACTTGCCACCATTAACGAGGCATATCAATCCTTGAGCGCACAACAAGCAGTCTTAACGGCAGAACCGTCCTTGGTTACTCCTCAGGGACAGAGTCAGGGGGCTCGCCAGATACCCCCGCAGCAAAACATCTAAGGCAGAATGAATAGACCTCCCCCTACCAGGAGACTAAGCGTGCACGACACGCGCGATACACGAGAAGAAACAGAAAGCTACTATGACTATCCGTCACACGTCCAAAGAGGCCTAGTTCATAGCCGGCTCACGCCGCGCAACATGAACAATGAATGGGAAGAAACCGACCCGAATGATCCAACGTGGGAGGGCGATGAAGAATCTTCAGTCTTCAATCGTTTGCAAAGAAATCACGAATACTACAAACCAAGACAACACGTTGGGTATGCCGAAGAAGCAGAGCAACACTTTCGCCTCGCCTACCGACCAGCTGAAGCCGTGGAACATTCAAAGTTCGTTCCAAAGATCGCGCTCGCGCCGCTTAAAAGAGAGAAGTTACCTCCAACAGTCGGAAAGTTTAACAGATTGACTGATCCTGATGATCACGTCAGAGTCTTCACAAGCGTGGGCTGCATGGGAGGATGGAATATGTCCATGTGGTGCCATCTGTTTATTCAAATGCTTACTGGGGCTGCTCGCGCCTGGTTCGACAGCCTTCCTCCGGGAAAGATAAAGTCATGGGTGGATTTCAGGACTCAGTTTTTGAGTCACTTCAGTAAACAGAGACGATACCAGCGCGACACAGCCGAGGTTGAGGACATCTGGCGCAGAGAAAATGAGGGTCTGGAGGATTTTATCACTCGCTTTAACAAAGAGTGTTTGGAAATCGGTGGCGTAAGTGAACAACTCATGCGCTGCCATTTCAAGAAAGCCATCCGCTGTGATAGCCTAATTAGAACCATCACTGGGAAAGATGGAATGCCCAAGGAATAGGATAAACTCATGGAAGCCGCGAAGATAGTCGCGCAAACTGAAGAGTCACTCGCCAGAAACAACAGTTATCGTTCTGAAGATCGATTTTCTAAAGGGGGTCACTCGCGCGACGACAACAGACGAAACAAAGGCAAAAACCCTGGGTGGAAGGCCAATCACTCCAGCGGTTATAGTGAACGACCTCGTTATGAAGAACGGTCCCGCTACAAAGAAGACGCGCGAGATACTATTGATCGTATCGGCTATCGAAAGGCAGTCAGAGATGATAATCGTGAAAAACATTGGACCCCGCTCATAAAAACACCAAAGGAGGTGCTAATGACAGAGAACCATGATTTTAAGGCTCCAAGGCCTATGACGAACAAAAAGGGGCAAGACCCCAAACTGTATTGTGATTTCCACAAGGATACAAGCCACTTAACAGATGATTGTTACAGCTTACGTCAAGAGATCGAGAGAGCGCTGAAGAGTGGAAAGCTGAGCCACTTGGTGAAAAACGTGCGCAAAGAAACTCGACAGCTCCATCGCCATGATGAGGGAAATCACAAGAAGGTCCGACGCTTAGAGACCCACATGGTTAACGGACCAAGGTATATCGCGAGAGAAAAAGGCAAGCGACCCTACGAACCCTCATGGCAAGAGCAACATGTCATCTTCCCGGTAGTGCGCGGCGGCCCTCGCGCCACTCGACCCGTCGTCATTACCGGTATTATCGGCCATTACGAAACAGAGTACGTGTTCATCGATCCAGGGAGTACGGCTGATATCATCTACGAGCAATGTTTTAACCAGTTTGATGAAGATGATAAAGCAAGACTTGAACCAGTTGATTATCCACTGTCTGGATTCTGCAATGAAATGGTCTTCCCGCTGGGCCAGATTAGCTTCCCCGTCACACTCTCTGACGGGAAGCATTCAAGAACAACGAATGTTAACTTCATGGTGATGCCTGTTAAATCAAGGCATGATGTGTTGATTGGGAGAGAAACCCAAGGCGAATTGAACATGGTCACTTCCACACCCCACTCAGCAATAGGGTTTCCAACCAAAACGGGGGTGGCGATCATTTATGCTAAGAAAGAAGTAATGGCGACAGAAGAAATGCGCCCAACAAAAGCACCCAAGGTTTCAACAACCGAGCCAGAAATGTGGGTATTGAACCGCAAATACCCGGAGCAAACGGTGACGATAGGCCACGCAATCTCACCAAACATCCGAACACAGCTCAAGCAAATCCTGTTCAGAAATATGGATATCTTCGCCTGGACTCCGGCTGACATGACCGGTGTCCCGCGCGACATCACTGAACACTGTCTAAACACTTATCCTTCTGTTGAGCCAAAAGTGCAAAGGAGACGCAGCCTAGGGGCAGATAAAACCAAAGCGATGAATGAGCAGGTATGTGAGTTGCTAAAGGCAGGGATCTTGCGGGAGGTCCGTTATCAAAGTTGGGTTGCGAACCCTGTGATGGTAGAGAGGTCTAGTGGAGGATGGCGAATGTGTGTTGACTATACCGATCTCAACAAGGCGTGCCCTAAAGATTGCTACTCCTTGCCTGAGATCGACAAAAAGATAGACTCTCTCGCGCCATACAGATGGAAATGCTTCTTGGATTGCTACAAGGGGTATCATCAAGTTCAAATGAAGCTCGAAGATGAAGATAAGACAGCTTTTCGTACTGATCTCGGGATTTTTTGCTATACAAAGATGCCATTCGACCTCAAAAACGCTGGCGCCACATACCAGCGCTTGATGGATAAGACCTTCGCGGGAGACATCGGGAAACATATTGAAGTTTACATCGATGATCTGGTGGTCAAAAGTCCCGAAGAGGACCAAATGTTGAAGGACATCGAAAAAACGTTCAATTCATTACGCAGCGTGAATATGAAGTTGAATCCAGCCAAGTGTTCTTTTGGCATGGAAGAAGGGAAGTTTTTAGGCTTCATAGTCACAAACGGCGGCTTTAAAGTGAATCCGGAAAAGGTCCAGGCAATAGAGCGAATGCCATCGCCGCGAACAATCAAAGAAATGCAACGATTGGCCGACCGCCTGGGCGCGCTTAACCGCTTTCTATCAAATCACGCCGCGAAGTCGTACCCTTTCATCAGCACTCTGCGCAACTGTGTGAAGAAGCAAGAGTTCAGGTGGACCCCGGAAGCAGAGAAGGCTTTTCAGCAAATGAAGGAGTGTTTGATCGAACTCCCTACCCTGACTGCACCGTTTGAAAAAGAGCCACTAATACTGTACTTATCTTCTTCGGATAGGGCAGTAGGGTTGGTATTGTTGGTGGAAAGAAACGGAGTCCAGACTCCAATTTATTACGTCAGCAGGGTACTCACTGACCCAGAAACGAGATATTCCACGATGGAAAAGTTGGTTCTTGCGCTGCTACACGCCTCCCGAAGGCTGCGCAGATATTTTACAGGGCATGTGATCACCGTACTTACCAATTTTCACATCGGCATGATATTGCAAAAACCAGAGACGTCAGGGCGGTTAGCAAAATGGGCAATCGAACTAGGAGGCCACAACATCCTGTACAGGCCGCGCCCAGCCATCAAGGGTCAAGTTCTGGCAGACTTCATCACAGAAGTCCCAATTGATAAAATCAAGGATTGTGAGCTTGTCGAAACTCCCATGAAAGAATCAACGAACGAGTTATGGATGCTGTACACTGATGGGGCTTCAAACGAGGATGGCGCGTGAGCAGGATTGCGCCTTGTGAGCCCCGAGAATCATGAATTTACTTACGCCATCAAGTTGGATTTTAAAAACACTAACAACGAGGCGGAATACGAGGCATTTCTGGCAGGCTTACGCCTCGCCATAAAAATGGGAGCTGAAAACCTACAAGCACACGTTGATTCACTCTTGATAGCCAGCCAAATCAATGGTATATACGATGCAAGGGGCGAAGTTATGGCCCTATATTTAGATCAGGCGAAAGAGTTGCTCCAAAAATTCAAGTCCTACAAAGTAGTACACATCAACCGCTCTGAAAACAAACCAGCAGACGCTTTGAGAAAACTGGCTTCAACCTCCTTTCAACATCTCGCCAAAGATGTAAGGATTGAAGTACTTAAGAATCCATCAGTTCTGCTACGACAAGTCAACGTGATCGAGATAGGGAAGCCATCCTGGATGACCCCTATAATTCAATATTTGCAAGAAGGAGTACTCCCTGAGAGCAAAGCAGAGGCAAGGAAGATTCAAAACAAGGCCCTGCATTACGAAATGAATGGTGGTATCTTGTACCGCAAGTCCTTCTTGGGGCCATTACTGCGCTGCGTGGACCCCCAAGATGCAAATTACTTGATCAGGGAGATCCACGAAGGGATCTGCGGCATCCATGCAGGACCACGCATGGTCGTCGCGAAAATTATGAACGCCAGATATTATTGGCCAGGGATGCAGGTCGACGCCCTGAAGGAGTTGCGCAAATGCGACTCCTGTCAGCGACATTCTCCAAAAACCCTGCGCCCAAAAAACGATCTTATTCCCGTATCCACTGCGTGGCCCTTTCAGCAGTGGGGAATTGATATGGTGGGACCTTTCCCAGAGGCTCATGGCGCCGTCAAGTTTATAATAGTGGCCGTCGATTACTTCACGAAATGGGTGGAGGCCAAAGCCCTCGCTTCAACTACGGCTATAATGGTGCGCAAGTTCATTTGGGAACACATCATCTGCAGATTTGGCCTACCACTCAAGATTGTAACTGACAACGGCACCAACTTTGCGTCAGAAGACCTCCAAAAGTGGATGAAAGAGATGAAAATCGAACACACTTTCTCCTCCGTTGCGCATCCTCAAGGCAATGGGCAGGTTGAAAGTGTGAACAAGAGTATCGTCGATGGGATAAAGGCCCGACTGGCACAAAGCGAAGAGGATGGGTAGATGAGCTCCCGAGTATCTTGTGGGCTCATCGAACCATGCCGAAGACAAGTACCGGCGAAACCCCTTTTAGCCTAGTCTATGGCTCAGAAGCGGTTATCCCGGCAGAAGTTGGCCTGCCCTCCCCGCGCTTGACAGCAGTCAGCGCAATCGACAACGAGGCAGAGCGACGTCTTGACTTGGATTTGCTAGAAGAAAGGCACGAAATCGCGCGAATTAGAGAGGCCAAGTACAAAACACAACTGTAAAGGTACTACAATGCGAGAGTCCGCATCTGTACCTTCACTCCAGGAGAATACGTCTTTCGAGACAACGAAGCGTCAAATGCTGAACGCCCAGGAAAACTAGCACCCAAATAGGAAGGCCCATACTTGGTTCACGAAGTGCTAGGAAAAGGGGCTTACAAGTTGCGCACCCTGGATGGTCACATCATCCCGCGAACGTGGAATGCGCAACAACTGCGCAAATGCTATATGTAATTAATCTCGGCCTTGCGCCTTTACCGACTAATGTTGGCCACGCGCCTTTTACCTTCCTATGTTGGCTAGACGCCCTTTACGTTACAAGCAATGTATGTCGGCCTAAGCGCCTGTTTCCAAGTCAATGAAAGCATACGACATGTTTTCTATTACTTCTTTCGTTACAAATGCATGTTAAACTTCTGATTAGCACGAAAACACTCCAGTAACTTACGAGCTCTCGAGTTACGCCTCCAAGGCCCTCCGCGAACATAGCGCGAGACCGGGCAATTACACTCACACGAGAGACACTTACATTTATTCGAGCTAATTTAACCAAAGTTTCTAACAACAGTGCAATAATTGTAACAGGAAAGAACAAATAGCATTCATTCAGTCTAAAACAAGTGCGACCGCGCAAGAGCTTACATTCAAAACAAAAAAAAATAAAATTACAAGGCACAAAGCCTGTCGACAAAAGCCTATTCAAATTCATCATTCCCACTACCATCGTGCTGATCGCCTTCACCACCATCATCATCACCAGGCTTACCATCATCACCATCGTTTCCACCGTCATCACCAGCTGGCTCCTCTCCATCTGATAGTTCAACAGTTATCGGTGGGTCGAGAATGGCCTTGAGGCGCTGACACCAGTCATCATGCTCTAGAGCCTTCGCGACCAAGTCCATCACAGGCAGTGATAAGTGATCATAAGCATTTTCAGCACGTGTCAACTCGGCACTAGCCTGGTCAGTCACCGAGCAATGACTAACGTCAAACTCCTGTCCAAATCTTCAACGTGTTGCGCACATTCCAGATACCCTCCTCGATGACCAACTGCGCGCGCGACATCTGTCAAAGCAGCAACAACGCGATCTAGTTCTCCAGCGTTAAGGACAGAGTTGGCAACCTATAACGAAAACTGCGTATTACAAACAACTCCTAACAAATAAAACTTCCCAAAAAAAAAAGAATAGCATACCAGCACTACTCCGCGGCCGCGCATCCACTCAGCCTCAGAGATAAGAGTATCAACAATGCCCTGAGCCTCAGAATAGTTAGTCTGCGCTACATTGAGGGCTGCGGTACTAACATCACGCGCTTCTTCAGCAGTCGCGGCCTTAACTTTCTCAGCCTCAAGGTCGATTTCCAAGGATTCACACTTATCAACCTGCTCATTCAGGCGGCGTTTCAGTTCAGCGATCTCGACATCCTTGGCCTTAAGATCCTTGTCTTTGCTCGACAGCTGCAACTTCACATCAGCCAACTCAACCTAAAAAAGAACAAAAGGACTAAGGCTATTTTGCAAACAACACAGAAGGAAAAGGCTAAAAGTTTCACAAACCTCAATCTGCTCCTTAGCAGCCTGCACAGCCTGCGCATCCTCGACCTTCGCAGTCAGCTCAACAACCTTGGCTTCAAGGTCGACAATCTTGTTACGAGCCGCGAACGCGCGCTCATTGTCTTTCTCACATATGCGCTTGAACTCGGCTTTCTCCTTAGCCAACTGCTGTTCAGCAGCTTGAAGTTTGTTTTTCAGGCCCTCGCGCCCCCATTCCTCCGCTTTCTTGTCAGCCTCAAACTTTGCCTTCTCTTCATCAAAGGCGGCTTTCGACTTTTCGAACTCGTTAACACGCTTCAACATTCGCTCGCGGTAACTCTCCCAATCCGACCGCTCCCTAACCATTGTCCGCCACTCACGAACTATTTGATGGTTAGCAGCGCGAGTGTTGGCATCCCCGATCACATAAGTGCGATACAGCCCTTCATGAGTCTTCGCCCTCTGCCGGATAACCTCACCAGGAGTGAAGGAGTTTAGGAACCAATCGCGGCAAGGTCCGAACTCTTGAAAGGTGTCCTTTTGCTTCAAACCCCAGGGAGCCTGGTGGGGGGCATTACCACGTTCCTCTTCAGTATAACTTTTATAGTAAATGTCACCAAGGGTATCCTTCGCCCCGATAACTTGTGGGTTATAACCTCCAGCGCCACCAGAGCTCGCGCCACCAGACACATACGGGCCCGATCCCCTGGTAGAAGTTACCTTGGAGCGATGGGGGATCTCAGTATGCGTGGGGCGGGTAGGTTTCTCAACCTCAAGCTCTTTTCTTCTCTCTTGATGGGGCTTCTCAGGCCCTGTGGTGCTCACAAACTCCGGACCCTGCGCTTTCTCTTGAGTAGCGATAGCAGCGGCACCGGTATATCTCAAAGCATCATCAATAGGCTTTTCAACAGTCTTTTGGCTCTCCTTCTCCTTTTCTATATCAGAGGCTTTCTTCCTCTTCGCCTCCTCAGCCTTTTTATCTTCCTCAGCTTTCCTCTTCTTCTCTTCCTCCGCTTTCTTCCTTTTGTCCTCATCAACCTTCTTCCTACGCTCCTCATCAACCTTTCTCTTCTCTTCGGCAGCCTTCGCCTAATCCCCCTCAGCAACATGTTTATCCTTGGCAGACTCAGCCCCAGCAGTCTTGGAAGATTTAATGGTAATCTTTGGCCTCTTTGGCTCTGGCTCGGTAAACGTAACACCCTTCTCAGGGGTCTTCTTCTTGGTCTCTGCAGAAACCAAGTGATTAAGAAGAGAAAGTAACAAAAGGAAGAGAAATTAAGAATTTACAAGGAGAGAATTTGTAAAGAGAGCGCAAGTTGCTTGTCTTCCCGATCAAGGGAATCGCACCAGCTATCGACGCAGCAGCCACACCAGTTGTGGTCTCGCTTCTAGTTCTTTTCCTGCTGATCAACTTCTCAGCAGCCGCCTCTTCTTCTTCTTCCTCTTCCTCCTGCGCAACAGAGGAGGGAGTAGCGCCAGCATCCGGGTTGCGAGAACCCGCGCTACTTTCACTTCTCGAGCCACCTGCTCCAGTTTTCTTCTCGCCTACGCGCGACAATCCTTCAAGTGAGTCACTAATTATCACATAATCTTTCAAGTCACTCTGACGAAGCCGAAGAGTACCTTTATCAGCAGCACCAGCAGCTGCGCGGCTACTCCCGCCTTTCTTGCTTATCACCTCAGGCTCAAGGTTGACCACCTTCTTCTTCCTAGAGGGTTTTTTCTTCTTCTCTTCGGGGTCGATACCCAGGCCGCGCAACACACCTGCAAAGACGTTAGACCACGAACTTAACTCCCCGTTCGAAGACCCTACAGACTCCTCGCTGGAAAGATAGACAACCTCTTTCCCAGCAGAAGTCACAGAGCGCAAAGGACGAGGTTTAGGTATGTGCGCACCTTCGGTTGCAGTGGGCGGCGAGGCGAATGCATCAGCAACCGGGTACATGAAATTACCCCTGATCTGCTCGTACCAATACTCTTCCCCAGCCTGGAGCGGGCGCACACTCATAGAACCAGCAAAGGTGGCGAAAGCAGCCTGATATAGACGCGCCTCTACAGGACAAGTTACATAAATAAACACAAAGTACGAAACAAGAAAATCAGTAAAACTAAGAAGATCACTAACCTCTGTCTTCAATCATCAAGATAGGAACCTCCTGGCTGTCAGGCAGCCATTGGTCGCTCATCCGCGCCACTAGTAAAACATTCTCACCAAACACGCGATTGGGGGTGGCAGTAAGATCCCGATACCAAGCCTCAGTCTTGGGGATCGCCAAATCCTCTTTTGCAATTGGCTCTGACCAGGCGCGAAATGTCATGGCGATCGGAATCACCTCCTCGCGGTTATAAAAGAACTTCGGTTTCCATTCATGAAAGCTCTTCGGAGGATTAAGCAATATCTTCTTGGCAGCGCCTCTACTGGCAAATGAGTAAAACCCCATATTTCGGATCAACTGATAGAAGACTCTAAATCTTTCCACAGTTGGCTCTATGCCATGAGACCAGCACAAGAACTCGAAGTGCCGAACCCGGACCATCCCGGGAGGGCTCATCTGCGATATATGAAACCCATAAAACTGCAGAATATGGGCCATGAAGTTCGTCGCCGGCAATCGGAAGTTACCTTGATGAAAGAAGTCTTCAAACAAGGTGATATACCCCGGCGGTGCGTCGGCAGCCGTTTGATTCTGGCCGGGATACCGGGCACCCCATTCCGGTGGGAACCGGAAACCACGTACGATCTGTTCAAAAAGCCCTAAGTCCCACCGGAGAACAGGCACAGGGCCTTCTTCTCCGGGAATATCTTCCTGATGTTCTTCAGCCATAGAAGAAGGTAAGAGTTTCTTCAAAAATTCTGGGTAGAACTTGGAAAAATGGTGGTGAAACTTGAAGATCGGCTGCTACTTTTCTTCAAGCTTTGAAGATTTCAGTGGAATTCGAAGAGGAAATAAGGAAAAGAGTAGAAGAGAAAGTGATTATCCCTCATGTCTCTTCAGATATATATACCCATCGCATTTAATGCGATGGGTAACCGTGCCGAAATCGCCGCGAGCGTGGCCAATCAGTAAACGCCACGTAAGGCGTGTTTCCTGGAGTGACGGTTACCACGCGCGCGTGGGCCTCACTCTCCTAACGGAAATACGATTCGTCAGGGACAAGTTGATGACAACCACGTCAGAGGTCAACTCAAACGTCACCAACCACGACATTTTTTACCAACCTGTCAGAAATTCAAATTTCGAGGATTTTCCCGCCCAAAAGTTCAACAACGTAATACAGAGGTTATCCATGACGCGCAATACGTATTGCTACCCAAAGCATTACCAACCGCCAAGTGCCTAGCCGCGCCGTAACAAGTGATAAAACACTCGTACGCGCGCGGCGACGAAACGAAAAACAAGCATTTTACTACATTTTTTTCCAAGTCCAGAGCTCCAACCACTTGCCTCGCGCATGGTGCAGCACTGGATTGGGGGGACTTGAAGGGGTATGGTCCCAAAAACGCCGCGCAACCCTCCAGTCAGGACGCGCGCATGACCATACTCCTTAATCAACATACTTCTTATTGCCAACCTCGCGCGGGTTACAAACATGTGTAATGACCCGGCGCGAGGTCTGAGCAAGTGGAGACTCCATTTCTAACACTTAGCATCCATCAAGAACATTTGGAACCCATACCCCGCGCGGAGTAGTAACGTGCTCAGCAAGAATCGTGCGTGACTACGGCGCAAGGCCTATCCAAATAGTACACAAGGTACGTGGCAGAAGAAAAGAGCCAATCAACGTCCGTCCGGCTCTGCTCAATCGTGCTCCACGATCATCTGACAATTCAGGAGACAAAAATTACTAAAGGACGCCTACATGGTGTGACAACTCGAATTTCCGACATTCCTTATTTGCATTTATTGCACGTTAATAGTCTAGATCGTACTTGTTTGCTTTACGACTGGACACACCTTATTATGATGAATACGTTAAATTGTAGAGTGATTGGCATGTTATACTTGATGTGCAATATAAGTATTAGTGTGATATGTGCATTGTGTGTATATATGTGATACATGTTCCTCCTAGCCGAAAACAACCTCACTTATTGAAAACACTTATAATGAAAACACATATAAGTGTTTTCGTCCACTGTTATTAGCTGAAAACCAAATGGGCTTTAGGCCCAGCACCCCATCGAAATCTTATATGCTACCATAATTTTTTTTTCACAAATTCTATTATTTTGGCAAACCCTAAAAATCACCTCCCACATTCTCTTGCTCACGCGTGAAACTGGACGGCAGCCACAACCCTTCAAGCTTTTCCTTGCAATCAGACCTAGTGACCTTCTTCTCGGTTAGTTTCACTGTCGATCGAATCATGCGTGATTTCATGTCTGTTTGTGTACGTTGGATTGAATACTGATGTTATGTGGGTATATTATGATTCTTTATGAATGATCTTATTGGTTGCATGACGATCTCGATTTCACAATGGTTCGGTAATTCATATGATATTCTGAATAGTTTGATTAAATCGTTTTGTATGTAGAGATCCGTATAATCTGCATGTTGTTTATATTTGGTTAATATAGGTGATCTTAGTATGTAATGGTAGGATGCTAGATAGTAGCAGGCAATGGTTCTAATGTATGCAGATGTTGACTACTGAATGATCGATATTGATGATATGAGTGTGACCTATTGAATTTTATTAATTGCCAACATGTGACTTACTGACAAATGGTAAGAATAGGTGAATTCTTTTGTACTGAATGAATGGATAATAATTGTGATATGTTTGACCGATTATAACAAATATAGTGTATGATGAGTATAGTTACCCATGGCTGTAGACATGTGATGTTCTTTATGAGTGTGAAATTTGTTAAAGTCAAACATGTATGATTAGAGTGAATGCAATCGATAGGTGCAGCCAAATTTAAGGTTTTGCATGTGATCACCTCATTATTTTCGGCTAGTCATTCTTGTTATGCATTTTTGGTCCAATGAGGTGGGGTGGTGGTTGCTACATGTCCGCCACTAGGCCAATTAGATATTTGTGACATTGTTTATTATTATTGCTGAGACATTTATGGGTTCGGCGAAACAAGGGCATCGGCGAAACACACTCTTAGGACGAAACCGACATGGCGAAACACAATGTGTTTCGCCGAGACTAGTTATGACGAAACAAGAGTGATTCGTCGAAGGGGTTCACGGCGAAACAAGGGTGTTTCGCCGATTGGGTAATTTTGCACAGTAACTGCTTCTGTTAAGTGTTAACTGGATTAACTAACTGCTGTTAGATAATATGCGTGACTTGTATGATTTGAATACGTGATCTGTGCCGATTGGTGATTTAATATGCATACGTGGACCTTGTGAATACAAACTGATTATTGTATACGTGCGTACTCTAGGACGTGATTGATTTACTTTGAGCACATACTTAGCATACCGAGCAAACCAAGGTGAGTTCACACTCTTACCAAGGCATGGGATTCCCCGGTGGGTTGGGAATGGGATTGAATGTTTACTTGTACTTACATCATTACTAGACTACTTACCACGGTCCTCGGATTGGGAAGGATGTCTGTGCCAAACTCTACGTAAAGCCTACGTACTGTCCTCGGTTTGGGAAGGACACTAGTGTTTAAACCTAAGTAAATCCTACGTACTACTGTCCTCGGATTGGGAAGGACACCAGCACTAAACCTACGTAAAACCTACGTACTACCGTCCTCGGATTGGGAAGGACGCCAGTGCTAAACCTACGTACTACCGTCCTCGGATTGGGAAGGACGCCAGCGCTAAACCTACGTACTCGATACGTACTATCCTCGGTTGGGAAGGATACTTATACATATACTCATACTTATTACTATCCTCGGATTGGGAAGGATACTTACGAATACAACTAGTCTAGTAAATACACATTATGGGAAGCCCCCACCAATAGAACGTACTAACGGCCCAGTAGCGCCACATGTTACATACGAACTTACTATTACGCATTTACTCTCTGTGAACTCGCTCAACTAGTTGTTGATCCTCTATTACATGCCTTGCAGGACCTTAGGTACTTATGGAGCTTGCACGGGAGGCGTAGTCGTTGTGGGCAAGGATCTTGAATACTTGTTTAGACTTTATGACATTTCATACTTTATTATGTCGGGTTTAATTATACGCTTCCGCTATACAGTGATAACATGCTTATGTTTTGGAACACCTTTCATATGGATTGTTTGGAATTAAATTGCAATTACTTTTACTTTATACATTGTTCTATATGATTGGTGGCTTGATCCTGGTCAGTCACGCCTCCAAGCGGTGATACTCCGCGTGTGGATTTTGGGGGTGTGACAGATTGGTATCAGAGCCATTGGTTATAGAGAACTCGGTTTTAATAAGGGGAAAACGTTTTTATTAAAATCAGACTATAACCAGTACAGTGCTCAACGATCCACAACGACGCCTCGCTCCACGTGCAAGACTCAACATCCTAGGTAATATGGTACATGTTTTATTGCCTACTTGCTAGAATTGCATAGAACTTTGCTCAGGGTATGCTTAGATAAACGTAACCCCTATTGCTTGAGAACACTTATGTGCTTACTCTCTTCTGTCATCGCACTTTCGCGAACCTCTCTCACTCATGTTCTCCTTGATAACAAGATCATGAGTGGACGCGTTAACCTAACTTAAGCCCAGTTGGCGGCTTCAATCACTGAACAAGTTACTGCAGCACTCGCAGCTGCCCAGGCAGGAGGTGTAACCTGCCATCACCACTTACTCTAGGATCTTTAGATCCTACTTTTGTAAACCGACACTTGTGCTTAATTTTGTTTACTCTTACACACACGACAAGTCAACACGCTCAGCCACATGTATGCACATTCAAGACTTTTATGGACTGTTGTCCTACTACTTTCAGTGGCACTGAAGGGGCCGTTGGACTTCTCCATTGGTTTGAAAAGCTCGAATTGGTCTTCGAAATGTGTGTTATGCCCTGAGGCTCGCAGGGTGAAGTACGCCACTGGTACTCTCGAAGGCACTGCGCTAACTTGGTGGAACGCGCAAGTTCAGATGCTGGGGCTGGCGGCTGCTAATGCCACCCCATGGAATGATTTTTCAGGAACTGATCAAACGTGAATATTGTAATCGTGATGACATCCACAAGCTGGAAGTGGAGTTCTTTAACCTGAAGATGACGGGGTCAGAGATAGAAGCGTACACGAAACGATCCAACGAATTGGGAGTGTTATGTCCAACTATGGTGGATCCTCCCATCAAGCGCATTGAGTTGTACCTCAAAGGCTTAGTACCAGAGCTTCAAAGTCATGTGACTACTTCTAACCTTGCTACTATTCAAGATGTTACTTGTCTTGCTCATCGTCTCACAGACCAGGCAGTGGAACAGAACAAGCTGTCTAAACGTATTGGTGCTACTACTACTACTTCTGCTATTCCCAGTGACAACAAGTGAAAATGGGATGGAACCTCCAGCTAGGGTTCGACTTCGGTTCAGTCCCAGGCACAGCAGCGAAAGACAGATAACTACCAGAGCCCCGGTCAGCAGTCGTCTGGTAGTCAAGGGCAGGGTGGATATCGAGGAAATCACCCAAAGTGCAACAGATGCAACAGACACCACAGTGGTCACATAGTCAAGGGTTGTAACCTCGTCTTAGCTGGTCAGACTTTCTCTATCGATCTAATTCCTATAACTCTGGGTAGTTTCAACATCGTCATTGGTATGGATTGGTTATCCCAACAACAAGCAAAGATCCTATGCAAAGAGAAGATCATTCGTATTCCTCGTTCTGGCAAGCAACCTCTCGAAGTTCAAGGCGACAAGAGTGGTGTCGTGAGTGGCATCATCTCCTTCTTGAAGGCACAGAAGTGTTTGCGAAAGGGCCACACAGCTATTTTAGCACTCGTTACAGATACATCGGCGAAAGGGAAAAAGCTAGAGGATATTCCTGTTGTACGCGACTTTCCTCAAGTATTTCCAGAAGAGTTACCCGGGTTACCGCCTCATCGTCAGGTTGAATTTCAGATCGAGCTCGCTCCAGGAGCAGCACCCATAGCTCGAGCGCCTTATCGTTTGGCTCCAACTGAATTGGAAGAACTGTCTAAGCAGCTACAAGAACTCTTGGAAAAGGGTTTTATACGTCCTAGCTCTTCGCCTTGGGGAGCTCCAGTGTTATTCGTAAAGAAGAAAGACGGTACGTTCAGGATGTCTATAGACTACCGTGAACTCAACAAGGTGACGATCAAGAATCGTTATCCTCTTCCGCGCATAGATGATTTATTCGACCAGCTGCAAGGGTCGAGCTACTACTCCAAGATAGACTTAAGGTCAGGGTACCATCAGCTGAGAGTCCGGGATGAGGACGTCTCTAAAACAGCATTTAGAACTCGCTACGGCCACTACGAGTTTATGGTCATGCCATTCGGGCTAACGAACGCGCCTGCCGTATTTATGGATCTTATGAACAGGGTGTGCAAACCATATCTCGACAAGTTCGTCATTGTTTTCATCGACGACATTTTGATTTATTCAAAGAGTCAGGAGGAACACGAGCAGCACCTACGACTTATACTGGAACTTCTACGAACGGAACAGCTATACGCTAAGTTTTCTAAATGTGACTTCTGGCTTCGTGAAGTCCACTTCTTAGGCCACGTGGTAAACAAAGATGGGATCCATGTCGATCCATCCAAGGTAGATTCGATCAAGAATTGGCCTGCGCCTCGTACACCAACTGAAATACGACAATTCTTGGGTTTGGCGGGTTATTACAGACGGTTCATCAAAGACGTCTCAAAGATCGCACAACCGCTTACACTACTGACACAGAAAGGTGTTGTTTATCGTTGGGGTAATACACAGGAAACAGCGTTTCAGCACTTAAAGGATAGACTTTGTAGCGCACCTATCCTCTCATTGCCTGAAGGCACGGACGATTTTGTAGTCTATTGCGACGCAACCATCCAAGGTCTTGGATGTGTGTTGATGCAACGGGATAAAGTCATTGCTTATGCTTCGTGCCAACTTAAGATTCATGAACGGAATTACACTACGCATGATTTAGAGCTGGGAGCTGTCGTTTTTGCGCTCAAGATATGGCGACATTACTTGTATGGCACTAAATGCACCATCTACACGGATCACAGAAGCCTCGAGCATATCTTCAAACAGAAGGAATTAAATATGCGACAACGTCGATGGGTGGAATTACTGAACGATTACGAATGTGCTATAAAGTACCATCCGGGCAAAGCCAATGTGGTGGCCGACGCCCTCAGTCGAAAGGACACCGCGCCTAAGCGCGTGCGAGCTTTACAGCTCACTATACAGTCTAGTCTTCCTGCACAGATACGAGATGCTCAGGTAGAAGCATTGAAACCAGAAAACGTCAGGGCTGAAGCCCTACGCGGCTCAAGGCAACGCTTAGAACAGAAGGAAGATGGTGCTTATTACGTAACAGGACGCATTTGGGTCCCACTGTACGGCAACTTACGCGAGCTGGTAGTGGATGAAGCTCACAAGTCTCGCTACTCGGTACACCCTGGTTCGGATAAAATGTACCACGATATTAAGACTACATACTGGTGGCCTAGCATGAAGGCCCACATAGCCACATACGTTAGCAAATGCTTGACTTGTGCGAGAGTCAAGGCAGAATACCAGAAACCGTCAGGACCACTCCAACAACCTGAGATACCACAATGGAAATGGGAGCAAATTTCCATGGATTTTGTTACCGGTTTACCTAGATCCCAGCGCGGAAATGACACTATTTGGGTGATCGTGGATCGACTCACTAAGTCGGCTCACTTCCTGGCAATCAAAGAAACGGATAAGTTCTCTACCTTAGTAGACGTTTACTTAAAAGAAGTGGTCTCGAGGCACGGGGTGCCCACCTCCATCATCTCTGATCGTGACGCACGTTTTACTTCAGAACTGTGGCAAGCAATGCATAAATCTTTTGGCTCTCGTTTAGACATGAGCACAGCTTATCACCCTCAGACAGATGGACAGTCTGAGCGCTCTATTCAAACTCTAGAAGACATGCTTCAGGCATGCGTAATTGATTTTGGCAATGGTTGGGAGAAACATCTGCCACTTGTGGAATTTTCATACAATAACAGTTACCACACCAGCATTAAAGCTGCTCCATTCGAGGCATTGTACGGGCGTAAATGTCGGTCACCTCTCTGTTGGGCAGAGGTGGGAGATAGTCAAATCACAGGTCCAGAAATGGTAGTCGATACTACAGAAAAGATCGCACAAATACGACAACGCATGGCGGCAGCATGCGACCGTCAGAAAGTATACGCTGATAAAGATAGAAAACTACTCGAATTCCAGGTTGGGGATCGAGCGCTACTTAAAGTTTCACCCTGGAAGGGTGTGGTTCGTTTTGGCAAACGCGGCAAACTAAATCCACGATACGTCGGACCTTTCGAAGTTATCGAGAAAATAGGCAAAGTGGCCTACAGATTGAACTTACCACCTAAACTCAGTGCAGTTCACAACGTCTTTCACGTGTCGAATCTGAAGAAGTGTACGTCAGATGAGACCCACATAGTTCCCTTGAAGGAACTCACTATCGACGAACGGTTGCACTTCGTCGAGGAACCTGTTGAAATCACGGACCGGGATGTTAAGGTCCTCAAGAACACGAGAATCCCTCTTGTACGAGTTCGTTGGAACTCCCGCCGCGGCCCAGAGTTCACCTGGGAGCGTGAAGATCAGATGGAACTCAAATATCCCCAGTTATTCGGAACCAATGCAACTACTACTGAGGTTGAAGCTACCACTACAGAATTTCGGGACGAAATTCCAAATCAACGGGGGGATGATGTGACACCCCAGGAAAAACCAGTAATCTTCGCAAACCTGCTCGGGGAGCCGCGATACGATACAGGTAAACAACGTCACACCACTAGCTTCCTCAGTAACTGCATGCTAAATTTCGGGACGAAATTTCTTTCAAGTTGGGGATAATGTGACAACTCGAATTTCCGACATTCCTTATTTGCATTTATTGCACGTTAATAGTCTAGATCGTACTTGTTTGCTTTACGACTGGACACACCTTATTATGATGAATACGTTAAATTGTAGAGTGATTGGCATGTTATACTTGATGTGCAATATAAGTATTAGTGTGATATGTGCATTGTGTGTATATATGTGATACATGTTCCTCCTAGCCGAAAACAACCTCACTTATTGAAAACACTTATAATGAAAACACATATAAGTGTTTTCGTCCACTGTTATTAGCTGAAAACCAAATGGGCTTTAGGCCCAGCACCCCATCGAAATCTTATATGCTACCATAATTTTTTTTTCACAAATTCTATTATTTTGGCAAACCCTAAAAATCACCTCCCACATTCTCTTGCTCACGCGTGAAACTGGACGGCAGCCACAACCCTTCAAGCTTTTCCTTGCAATCAGACCTAGTGACCTTCTTCTCGGTTAGTTTCACTGTCGATCGAATCATGCGTGATTTCATGTCTGTTTGTGTACGTTGGATTGAATACTGATGTTATGTGGGTATATTATGATTCTTTATGAATGATCTTATTGGTTGCATGACGATCTCGATTTCACAATGGTTCGGTAATTCATATGATATTCTGAATAGTTTGATTAAATCGTTTTGTATGTAGAGATCCGTATAATCTGCATGTTGTTTATATTTGGTTAATATAGGTGATCTTAGTATGTAATGGTAGGATGCTAGATAGTAGCAGGCAATGGTTCTAATGTATGCAGATGTTGACTACTGAATGATCGATATTGATGATATGAGTGTGACCTATTGAATTTTATTAATTGCCAACATGTGACTTACTGACAAATGGTAAGAATAGGTGAATTCTTTTGTACTGAATGAATGGATAATAATTGTGATATGTTTGACCGATTATAACAAATATAGTGTATGATGAGTATAGTTACCCATGGCTGTAGACATGTGATGTTCTTTATGAGTGTGAAATTTGTTAAAGTCAAACATGTATGATTAGAGTGAATGCAATCGATAGGTGCAGCCAAATTTAAGGTTTTGCATGTGATCACCTCATTATTTTCGGCTAGTCATTCTTGTTATGCATTTTTGGTCCAATGAGGTGGGGTGGTGGTTGCTACATGTCCGCCACTAGGCCAATTAGATATTTGTGACATTGTTTATTATTATTGCTGAGACATTTATGGGTTCGGCGAAACAAGGGCATCGGCGAAACACACTCTTAGGACGAAACCGACATGGCGAAACACAATGTGTTTCGCCGAGACTAGTTATGACGAAACAAGAGTGATTCGTCGAAGGGGTTCACGGCGAAACAAGGGTGTTTCGCCGATTGGGTAATTTTGCACAGTAACTGCTTCTGTTAAGTGTTAACTGGATTAACTAACTGCTGTTAGATAATATGCGTGACTTGTATGATTTGAATACGTGATCTGTGCCGATTGGTGATTTAATATGCATACGTGGACCTTGTGAATACAAACTGATTATTGTATACGTGCGTACTCTAGGACGTGATTGATTTACTTTGAGCACATACTTAGCATACCGAGCAAACCAAGGTGAGTTCACACTCTTACCAAGGCATGGGATTCCCCGGTGGGTTGGGAATGGGATTGAATGTTTACTTGTACTTACATCATTACTAGACTACTTACCACGGTCCTCGGATTGGGAAGGATGTCTGTGCCAAACTCTACGTAAAGCCTACGTACTGTCCTCGGTTTGGGAAGGACACTAGTGTTTAAACCTAAGTAAATCCTACGTACTACTGTCCTCGGATTGGGAAGGACACCAGCACTAAACCTACGTAAAACCTACGTACTACCGTCCTCGGATTGGGAAGGACGCCAGTGCTAAACCTACGTACTACCGTCCTCGGATTGGGAAGGACGCCAGCGCTAAACCTACGTACTCGATACGTACTATCCTCGGTTGGGAAGGATACTTATACATATACTCATACTTATTACTATCCTCGGATTGGGAAGGATACTTACGAATACAACTAGTCTAGTAAATATACATTATGGGAAGCCCCCACCAATAGAACGTACTAACGGCCCAGTAGCGCCACATGTTACATACGGACTTACTATTACGCATTTACTCTCTGTGAACTCGCTCAACTAGTTGTTGATCCTCTATTACATGCCTTGCAGGACCTTAGGTACTTATGGAGCTTGCACGGGAGGCGTAGTCGTTGTGGGCAAGGATCTTGAATACTTGTTTAGACTTTATGACATTTCATACTTTATTATGTCGGGTTTAATTATACGCTTCCGCTATACAGTGATAACATGCTTATGTTTTGGAACACCTTTCATATGGATTGTTTGGAATTAAATTGCAATTACTTTTACTTTATACATTGTTCTATATGATTGGTGGCTTGATCCTGGTCAGTCACGCCTCCAAGCGGTGATACTCCGCATGTGGATTTTGGGGGTGTGACACATGGCACCAATCATAAGGCAGAGACAACTGCCCCACGATCTCCACTTACCTGCTGATGGCAGAAGGGCGTCCAGGCCGACAACAGCGACACGTGGCTCCAATCACATCGCGCCAGCTCCAGAAAGCTCCTAGAAGCCACTAACGGTCGACACCAGTGAGACAAGGAGCATATCCTCCCTGTTGTCGCCTTCCGGCCCAAGGCCCATCAGCCCACATCCTCTTACACCTCTCCGGCTATAAATAGAGACCTCACTTCACAGGTTAAAGATTCCATTCCCTCTACTCTCACTCTTGACACTTAATTATCTCCCCAAAGCAGTCGCTTATTCTCACGCCGGAGCCCGGTTAAGAGGGAAACCCCCACATTCCCCTCTTAACGAGTAACGGTGTTCTGTTTTGCAGATAATCCAGTCATTAAGGAGCTCAGGAAACCATAAAGAAGATTAACCATTATGGTAGGAACATAAACCAAACTAATTAGTCCCTTAATTAGTTCCGTGTTTCTTCAGGCATCCACTAAGGTTGGTGATATTTGAAGACTAATATTCCTTATGAACCCAACGTCTCTCATCCAATGTAGGATTTTCCTAGGAATCGAGAGAGAGGTTGTGGATAAAGTGGTCGGAGGTGCCATCTTTGTTAGCAAGACAAGAAGAGAAAAGCTTATTGGTGCTCGAAGAGATCCCCTTAATACGACGTCGTTGTAATATCAACACACTTCTACAAATTTCTTTGACTACAAAAGCTTTCAAAACATAATTCTTTCTAGGATATTAGATTTAAATAACCCTAACTTTTACCAATCGGCCGATAACACTTTCAACTTTCGATTTGTACACCAGCACTCCCAATTTTCAACTTATTTTTCTTTAACACTCCCTAACTAAGTGAAATTTAACCTAGTTAGTTTTTGCTGATATGGCCCTTTTCGCTGACGTGGCATATGACATGTCAATTGATGTGGCAATTTTTGACAACACGACAGCTGATGTGGTAGCTGACGTGTCAATTTTGATGATGTGGCAGCCGACGTGGCATTTTCGATGATGTGCCATCTGACATCAGTTAACTGGGTTAGGATTCAGTTAGTTAGGGAGTGCCAGAAGAAAATAAGTTTAAAGTTGGGAGTGTTGTGGTACAAATCGAAAGTTTGGAGTGTTATCAGCCAATTGATGAAAGTTGGAGTTATTTAAATCTAACATCGCTTCTTTCTAAGAGGATTCATAACATATAAGATCACAAACGTCACATGTCGACCGACTGACGAGAATGCTTAGGATGTCGTATTGCATGGGTTTGTCCATGACACATTTGACGGTTGCTCGTAAGGATGGATGACTAAGGATGTGAGAGGTGAAACAAATCTTTTAATTATTTATTTTTTTCCTTTTTTATTTTCTCTTATTTTTATTTTCTTTCGGGTTATTGGATTTTAATAATCATAAGTTCCACCAGTTGGCCGATAATAATCACAACTTTAAAAATTCTCTCCAATAATCCCAACTTGTAAAAGTTTGGCCGTAATTGATCATTTTCTAACATAGGTGCACTTAAATCAATTAAGGAGTCTCTAGGTGTAATTGAATCTATTGAGTAGACAAAATTCTTATATGTTTGAAAATGATCAATGGCGGCCCAACTTTTACAAGTTGGGATTATTAAAGGAAATTTTTAAAGTTAGGATTATTATCGGCCAACTGGTGAAACTTAAGATTATTAAAATCCAATTACCCTTTTCTTCTAATGTAATATATGTAGTCATAAAATTTACGTTTATGTATAAACTTATGAAAGGTTTCTAAAATTTATAGATACATAAACTCATTACACATTTACAAAATAAATATATCAATTTATAATAATAAAGATTCAGAATTTTTTTAACAATTACTATATATTACTATTACTACTATATATTAATATTAATAATTAATAAAGTAAATGAAATGAATAGTGATTTTAATATTATAATAATATATAGCTTTTTAATACTTTTATTGTTTTAATATTATAATAATAGTTATTTTCTTTGCTCTTTAACTTTAATTTTTTTTTCATATCAGGGGTTGGGATAAGCTTGGTGTCAACCGGTATCGAACCAGTATTGGTATCGAAAATACCGGGACGGTCCTGTTTGGTATCAGTACATGAAGAGAAAATCCGACACTAATACAGAAAACGTCAAAAGTTGGTGCCGAATTGATATTGGAAATTTTTGGTTCGGGAAATTCAGTCCTGCTACCCGGTACCATTTGCTCATCCCTGATCACGGTTACCGTACGAACAACGATATCGTACAACTTTTTTTTATTGATTTTCTTCAACTTTTAATTTTTTCTTTTTTTAGTTTCGGGGGTAGGGATGAACTCGGTGCCAACCGATACAGAATCGATACTGATACCGAAAATACCGGTTACGGTACCGGTATATGAAGGTAAAAAACGGTAGTGAACCGGTATCAGGAATGCCAAAAGTCGGTACCGAATTGGTACTTAAGATATTTCGGTTCGACAAATTTGGTACCGGTACCCAGAACAATTTGCTAATCTCTAACCACGAGTTTCATACGAACAACATTGTTACCATACAACCTTTTGGTTGATTTTCTTTCAGTTATATTTTAGTGTTTTTTTCTACATTTTCTTTTTATTCTTGTCAGCAGTTCCGTTCGCAACAAGCTCGTAGTGATTTCAAAACACATATAAACACAGACTAAATAACAAAAGAAATTCGCCGCAACGCGGCAAACTTCTTTGAACCTAGTTATTTAATAAAGTTTAAGACTTGTAAAACATAAAACATATATACATGGGCATTTGTTCGATTAAATTTCCCATTCGATGATTTATGTAATATTTGTAGTTTGTTATAGTTTAATTTGTTTTATATTTAAACTATTATAATTAATTAAATTATTTAACGTTACTTATTTATCACTAAATGGTTTCAAAAATTAAAATTTTCCCAAATTATATAATTTTCAAATATATTGTTATATTTCTTTATATTCATTTATGAAATGAAATATTAATTCTATTTATTCACACGACATTAAAAGCTAAATAACTTGCTATAATAATTAATTTCGTTTTAATAATAATAAATATAAACTACAATAATGCTAAATGTAAAATACAATAATGCTATCAAAACATAATTATATTTATATATGTACGATGTTGTATTGACCCTTCATATAAAAAATGTCGTGGTTGTAGATCCAAATACTCCTGATATATGATAATAGTAGAAAGCTTACAATATATGCTTAGCATTATAGTCATTTGATATGTTATTGGTTTGTAAGTCTTATACTTGTGGTTATGATACAACACATGCCTTAGCGGATGTAAGAATTTTTTTTATTCACCAGAATCATAATTATCGGTCTCTATATGTCTTTAAAGAAGCATTTACATCGTACTAGGTTCGAAGTTTTTTTCTGTCGGATTTAATCGGGTCACTTAAATACTTCGGGTTTTCAGCACAATCTGACGGGAAAAGATTGAGAAAGGATGAATATGAAAGATGTTAGTAAATTCAATGGATGTTGATTCTAGGAACAAGAGGAAACAAGAGGCATGTGAACATGGACGCATTAGAAGATAATTTTAAGAGATAAAAAATGTTGCTTCTAATATTAAACCTATGTGTGTATATGTAACGTGGGTGTTTGAGAAGGTACAAATCGTTCATGTTTTATGTTTTGTGGTACGTACCATATGCTTGATGAAATACTAACGAAAGCTTCCACCCTGCTGGTCATTGTGATTCCTGATGACAAGTTGATTTTGTTAATTGATGAGTTTATTTGGATGTACTCAAGAGCAGGGGCGGAGACAGCATAGAACCAGCCATAGCACGGGCTACGGCTCAAAGTCGTGTTCGCAGTGTTAATTTTTTGTTTTTTTTTCGATTTTATATAAAGGATACCCCTAAAAAAATACGAGGATACCCCTATAAAGGATTTTATATGAATACACCGTAAATTTTTTTTTGGGATACCCCTAGTGTTAAAGTCTAGCTCCGCCACTGCTCAAGAGAACGGGTTATATTTGAGTATATTCAAATTAATTATACATGGGTGCATAGTGTCACTCTTATAAAATTTGTTAACTTATAATAAGTCCAAATGAGCCATTACCTAATATCGTTGTCACTAGCTGGCATAAAAAACATTTTAGCAGATGACCAGTATTTAATATATTTCTCCACTATGCGTATCAACCTGAACACATTCTATGCGTATTACTCTTTACCATTTGTTTGTTGGTAAAAAGAATTATTGGTTTGTTTTTGTTTACCAAATTATGAGCATATAACGTAAACAATGACTCCTCGCATGGTCAAAAGGGTAAATAAAGGATAAAATTTTTACTATTTCAATCTCCCAACTTTTGTTTAGTTTTCATTTGAGTAAATTACAAGTTTTGTCCTTTATGTTTGTCCCAAATTGCAGGAGCTGTCATTTGTCTTTAAAATTGATAAGTTTTGTCCTTAATGTTTGCAAATCTTGCAAGTTATGTCCTTTAGGCCAAACCCAGTTAGATTTTTTGGTTAAATCTGATCACCCAGGGGTATTTTAGTCTTTTTACCCTGTTTACTTAGTATTATTAAAAAATAAAACAAAATGATTTAAAAAAATATTATTATTATTATTATTATATCTTTAACAATTACCACAACCCGTCACCGCCATCTCCACCACCCTCCACCATCACCGTCATCTCCACCACCCTCCATCGCCACCGTCACCACGGCCACCATCACCACCACCCTCCACCCTTCACCGACATCATCACCACCTTCCACAAAACCCCATCCAATCCTCTGCCTTCTCTCTCCCTAAATTCCCACTCTCTCTTCTCTCCCGTTCTCTGCAGACCCACCACCACCATCGATTAACCCACCGCCAACATCGATTCTTTGTCTCTTTCCTTCACCCACCTCCCCCATCAACACACCACCTCCTCTATCAACACACCCCACCAGAACCCTAACCCCAACCCCAACCTGCAACAACCAAAATCAGCAACCAACACCATTAAACCCACCACCCCCACTGAAACCCTAACCCCAAGAACCTGCAAACCACCTAGGATCAAAATAACTTTCAAAAATTGACCAAACGAAAACTTCTGTAGTCCACTTAAAGATATATTTTGTTCAGAAAATGAATAGATCTTGACTTATAAACTTGTTCCAACCTTAAT
The DNA here is from genome assembly GCA_030545235.1 of Helianthus tuberosus. Taxonomy (NCBI): domain Eukaryota; kingdom Viridiplantae; phylum Streptophyta; class Magnoliopsida; order Asterales; family Asteraceae; genus Helianthus; species Helianthus tuberosus. The sequence continues at coordinate 26,866,733 of CM060391.1, read as the reverse complement.
TGATGTCCGCCGTCGAACTAACCCACCACCACATCCACCCTTTCACCTTCACCCATCACCATCACGAGCGCCGCCGTCGAAACCAAATCACCTGCCGCCACCGCACCTAACCCACCACCACAAATGTGTGAAGATCTTGAGGCAAGGACAGATGGATATGGTTGAATGAAGGTTTGATTATGGAAAAAAGTGAGAATAAACTGAATCGAACGTCTGTGTTGGTTGTTGTTATCGATTGGAGGCCTTAATATAGACAATCTGTAAGTGAATCTGACTGCAATTTCTTCACGTTGAAGATGAACAGATGATATTATTATGAGAGAGAGAGGGACTCGCAGTTTTGAGAGAGAGAGGGAGTATATTTCTTTTATTTTTCATCTTATTGCAAACTTGTCCCTAAAAACAATTTGTTTTACATAATAGTCTCTGAAGAGATGAAATGACAACATTACCCTCATGTGCAAGACACATGACCAAATTTAACAAGAAAATCTAACTGGGTTTGGCCTAAAGGACATAACGTGCAAGATTTGCAAACATTAAGGACAAAACTCATCAATTTTAAAGACAAAGGACAGCGCCTGCAATTTGGGACAAACATCAAGGACAAAACTTGTAATTTACTCTTTTCATTTAAACCAGAGACGATTATAAACTAATGGCAGATAGACGAGCAACAAGTTACTCCGATTCTGAATAGCAAATCCTACCGTGCTAAACACAAAATTCTGCCCTTAACATGCGTGGTGTTTTATCGCTTACCACCTGCTAAACCCGCTTAAAAAACCGCACCACATCAGCGCCGAGATAAAACAGTGTAAGATATTCCAAAATTTCCTTTACAGCACAACAAAACAAAATATTATTATGAAATCATAATGTAACAATCATGAGATTATTTGATTCACCATTCATAATGTTTTCAACTATTTGTGGGGCCAATTTTGTCTATCTTTACTTCCATGGCGGTATACCAAACGTCATGTCAACTTTTATTTCTTTTTTAAAACTGGAATTTAACTTTATAAGAAATCACAAAGCTAAAAAGGATAATTGAATATAACAATACGTATGTCGTATTTATAAAATATTTGGGGTCATTTGTACAAAGGCCTACGGATTAGTCGATCTAAGAGGGCAAGGGCCTACGGATTAGTCGATCTAAGACTGAGTATTTACACTGTGATTTTAGTGGTGTAGCCGATGATGATGACACCCAAATCACCATTGAGGATCAATTGGTCCCACAGGTAACTAAATTTAAATATTTGGGGTCGTTTGTACAAAGAGATGGTGACATAGATAGTGATGTAACCCATCGCATACAAGCTGGCTAGTGTAGATGGAGGGCAGCCAGTGGGGTATTGTACAAAGGCCTGAACGCGAGGTTAGAGGAGTGGCGATTAGCTTTAGAGGGCAAGGGCCTACGGATTAGTCGATCTAAGACTGAGTATCTACACTGTGATTTTAGTGGTGTAGCCGATGATGATGACACCCAAATCACCATTGAGGATCAATTGGTCCCACAGGTAACTAAATTTAAATATTTGGGGTCGTTTGTACAAAGAGATGGTGACATAGATAGTGATGTAACCCATCGCATACAAGCTGGCTGGTGTAGATGGAGGGCAGCCAGTGGGGTATTGTGCGATAGGAGGTTCCCAACTAAACTAAAGGGAAAATTTTACAGAGTAGCAGTTAGGCCCGCTATGCTATATGGAACAGACTGTTGGGCTATCAAGAAGACACAAGCGCGCAAGATGGAGGTAGCAGAGATGAGGATGCTGAGGTGGATGTGTGGTCACACGAGGTTAGATCGTATAAGAAATGAGGTTTTTAGGAAAAGATTAGGGGTGGCTAGTATATCAGATAAGATTAAGGAGGGGAGATTGAGATGGTTTGGGCATGTGAAGCGGAGACAAACGACGGCACCAGTTAGAGTAGTGGAAACTCTTACTGTGGAAGGGAGAAGAGGAAGAGGCAGACCCAAACTGACATGGGATGAGCAGATTAGACATGATTTACTAGAGTTGCATCTTTCTGAGGACATGATCCAAGATAGGACTGCGTGGAGACGTAGGATTAGGGTTAAGGACTTTTAGGGGATATTGCAGAAAGGTCTTAGTTGTATTTTAGGGACGTAGGTTTTCTTATTATTTAAGAGTCCTTACCGGTGATTGCATCCCTGTGTTCATGCCCAAATGTTGTATGATATTACACATGATTTACATTATATTGTGTCACTCTGATAACTTTCTTGGTATTGCTGACTTCTTATTTCTATGTTCTTTGACTTGGTGTGTTGGTATGATGTTCGTTTTGGAGCCGAGGGTCTCTCTGGAAGCAGCCTCTCTATCCCTAGGGATAGAGGCAAGGTCTGTCTACATCCCACCCTCCCCAGACCCTATAAGTAGCTTTGCTATTTGTGGGATTTACTGGGTATGGTTGTTGTTGTATGTCGTATTTATAAAACCTGTTTTATTCTGTTTAGCTAAAGTTGTAAATTAAATGTGTTATATTATGATAATCTCTATTATTTATTTATTTAATCATTATTGTTGTTGTTATTATCAATTTTTGTATAATGGTAACACTTTTATATGAACATAGAAACATAGAAATTTACACCTACATTTTTTTATATGTTCAAAATTCTAAAAAAAAAAAATATATATTTGTAAAAGTTTTCACTACAAGGACAAGTTGATCAAACTGATTCTACAAAATGGCATCTTCCGGTCGTTTTTGTATAATTTGAAGCCCTTCTATGTTATTTTATGGATATAGAAATGACATAATCTTAAAGATCAATTGCCATTTAAAGAATGCTAGATGACATTAGGTTCATAGATTTTTTTTCTATAGAATGCTTGAATTGCTCGTGTTTTGAGTTAGGACGGAATTTTTATCTTAACTTTCATTATATTTCTTTTTTTTAACTGTCAGTGCTTTGAATGGATCAACTGCAATGATATAAGGGTCAACTTATGACATGATCAAATAACAATGCATGACTCAACATAAAGTTTAGAATCCGGTCTTAAACAAGTTAACACATTTATAACACGATTAAAAATGTGTTTAAACGAGTTGAACAAATATAACATATTTATGGGCACGGTTAACTAGATCCGCTTTTCATTACAATATAGTTTAGTCATGTTTTTTCACAACCCTAAGATGTTAAGAACCTTTCTTAGTTTTTATTCTCGGCTTATATGGTAATACAATAATATTTTTAGTGTTGTCTTTTTTTTTTTTTCAAGGATTATATACTATTAGGATTTTAAGAATTGCTTTATGGATTGCTTAAGAGTTTTATGGATTATACTATTAGGATTTTAAGAATTGCTCGTAAGATGTCTATGTTTTAGTAAGTCACACATTTAGTTAAACCATTGATTTATAGCATGTTGACAAGAATCATTTAATAAAACACATGTACGGTCCCAAACTCGAGGGACCCCACATTTGGTTTCACACATCAAAACATAGTTCTTAAACTAATACGTGTGATATAAAAGCAAAGAAAAATATCAAGTATCTCAAAACATCCATTCTTGCACTAAATATAACCCATAGGTGACATGATTCATCAATACGTTTCTAGTAAAATATACATCAGTGATTCTAGCAACAAATCCTAGTTGTCAATGGTTTACAATCAATTCATATGCATATAATAGCTAATATGCACATCAAGAAATTTCAAACATGAACATAAGAGGTAGCATGCGTATCAACCCAAAATAGTGAGAAATGCCATCTATAAAACTCATTTGTATGTTAGCTTTTGTACTCTATATGTTGAATGATCTGACTCCTGGACACTTGGTCAGTGGCTTGAGAATTCACAAGTAAACTAGGTTACTTTTCACACATATCAAAACCCTAACTTTTCGTGCAAGAACATGGTTTTCGCATCAAAGATTCTATGCGAAGACTAAGACTTTTCGCATCAGCCTTATCGTGCGAATACTAGGTTCTGCGAAAACTTAGTTTTCGTGTGAGCAGAGTTTTCGCACAAGTACAACAGTTCATTAAACTATTCACTTATATTATCAAACCAAAACTATAACGCAAACACTATAGATCATGCGAACACTTGTAAGCGAAAACCATCACTTTTCATATAAGTCTACCATGGGAAAAGTACCCTTGGAATCCTAGAACGCAACAATGGCAACTGCTTCTAGATATGAGCTCGATCAGAAAGACAATAACTTTAATGTTGTAAATCCATTACAACCTTTGTGTACAATCAAGCATAAACCAACACTAACATGTAAACTTTAATGTGATTCTTACCTTGTGTCTTTGCAAGTTCAAACCCGAGCCCAACCTTCTTAGAAGAACGCGAAATAAGACCCCAGAGCACGTTTCCGATCTCTGGTGGATAACCCCAACTCGAGGATGTGAATCCCCCTTTGAAAATCACACAAACCGTGCCAGTTTGGGCTCAAACCCAAGCGTTCTCTCTCTAAGACAACAATGAAGATATGGCTGGCAATTTTGACACGAACACGATAACACGACACGAACCTACACGAAGTTAACAGGTTTCGTGTTTGACCTTAACAGGTTTCGTGTCTAAACTGGTCGACACGATAAGACCTGTTTAAATTTCGTGTCTAAACAGGTTAAAACTCGTTAACCTGTTAAGACTCGTTAGTGACCTGTTTATAATTTTAAATTAAAAAATATATCAAATATACTATATGTGGTGGGGACCTGTTTAACACTTTAACCAATAATCCAATATTTTGAAATCACATTCCAGTACCATACGACCAAGACCAAGACCAAACCCAAAATTTTCTTCACTCGCCATCCGCCGCTCATCTCTTCAATCTCGCCTGATTCGCCACCGGAGATCACTTCAATAGCTGGTCAAGTAGTTCCAGCTTCACTTTCAAGTTGTTCCGGCGTCGCTTTCAAGTATTTCCGGTATCACTTTTGTCACACCCCAACCGATGGCGGAAACATCGGGATGAGACGAAGTGTGTATAGATAGCAAGAGACTTCATAACACTATGTGACAATATTTAATTAAATTCAAATTTCATTGCAAGTGCTAAATTGTCATACAGCATTTAAAATAGAAATAACAACATTGTTCAAATTTCAATCATAACATCAAAAGATAAATAGATTAAAGGTGTGTATCTAGTCCACCCTATTCTTGTTTCATCTTTCATCATACTTCAACAATTTAACCTGCAACATGTATTAAAATAGAGTTTCAATGCAAAAGCAATGGCGAGTATACAAGTTTGTTTACATAGCATAATAGAATAAAAACTCAAATCCAACATGATTCATAATATGTGATTACTAGTATGCAATTTTGGCGTACAATATGATCAAACCCTAGAATACAACGCATAAAATAGCCTAATCCTAATAGTTTAGCGGGGTGGTGATGTTTAACTTAACAATACCCAATAGAATAGCGGGCGGGGTGTTAATCCTATAGCGCTATAATTGTTAAGGTGGACGAGCAAAGTTAATGAGCATATAACGTTCCAAATCGTTCACATAGCATACGAGAATAACAAGTAAGTCACATTAGTTTCATGTTTAATCATGGATAGAGTAAGTTTAATTGAGTTTAAAAGTTGTTTGCATAGTTATACATGTTGCATCCCAAAGTGTAAAGGGGAAAAAGGGATCGAGTATACTCATGGTGGTTGCAAGCTTTCCTACTTGATATCCCGCGAGTGAGTTGGTGGATGGATTAGTTTGGAGCACCTAGTCCTTCTACACGAGGAAACATAGGTGTGTGAGTTTGGCGTTTAACGGAAGGTTATAAATTTGGAGTTTAACATAACATAAAGTATGATATTAAAAATAATCATCTTTAACTTATAACTCTTATATGACACTATGTAACCACTAGGGTTATATTGTATTTCATGGGTAGTACACCCATTAGAATCATATCAAGGTTTTAAAGTCTTAGATGATATTCTACTACTTTAACATATAAACACAAGTTCAACATTAAAGGTTCGAATGAGTATACATATATCTAGGTTACATAATATTTAGTCCAATAATTCATGTAGGAGGTAGAAGATTAGAATCCTCATTTAGGCACCTCGAGTTATCATGGAAGTCATATATGGGGTAGGAAGAACAAGCTTCCGTTTAGGAACCCCTTGAATGTTCACCACTTCACTTGATGGTAAAACAACCAAGGAGGGTCACGAACTATAAACAACCTAACTAAAGAGAAATCATCAAATCATGTGAGGATTGTATGTTTGGGCAACCCAAGTTGTTCCATAATCACTCATTCATCAAGGTCTAAGCTTGACATGACTTGTGGGTTAAATACCCTAACAAAACAGAAAGTTTATGAGGTTTAATCCTCTGATTTTAAGTGTCTCAACCTTGTTTTTAAGCCCAACTGATCATTCATTTGATTGTGAGCATTAGGACATAGGTTTGAGAAGAGAAAACTCAAGTTTGATAAGTTTAAACAAGTTTTGAAAGAGTTTAAAACATAACAGAAAGTTTATGGACATTTTTAGGCCAATTCCAGGTCTGATTTCTCCAAGGAGAGATCAAGGAATCAAACCCTATGATTATCCAAGCAAGTAGGAAGAAGAATCAAGTGATTTGGTTGAGAAATGAGCAAGTTATACTCACTTTAGTACAAGAGTATGAATCTGCCCGAATTTCTGAAATTTGCAAGAACTTGAGAGTGATTTAGAGAAGATTAGAGAGTTGTGAAAGTGTAAAATGGCTTGGAGAAGGGTTGTATTTATAGGGGAAGAGGTTAGGGATGATTGGAGGTGATTAGAGGTGGGTTAGAGCTGATTGGGTGAGGTTGGATGTTGGGATTTCGTGCAAAATCGCGAGCTGGTGTGTTTTTTGCCCGCCCAGATTGCCTTACGGACCGTAAGGGTTGTGGCTTACGGTCCGTAAGCCAAGGTCAGAAACACAAAAATTTTTATTTTATGTTTTTTGAATTGCAACTTATTCCCATGTCACCTAATACGGATTTTATGCTTAAATTAGTGTTCCTAGGCATATGTAACATGTTCTAAAGCATGCCCAAGTGTAAATTGAATATGACTAAGCATAAGTTTAGCATAAAATATAAATGTCACGTGTTTATTTGTTTAACATAAGTTCGCGAACATCCCGAATAAATACCAAATTGATTCTTAATTCAAATGCTCAATCATGAATGGAATATATATATATATATATCACGTGTTTAAATAATTTCAAGTTTAGCACTTAGTTTCCAAGGATAATGAATAATCAACAATTGTTCCACCAGTTCAAGTGTACGAGCATACATAAAGTGTGTATAACAATATACGAGTTTCATTAATGATCCAAGTCTTGGTTTTACAATGATTACAAAGAAAGAACGATCACAAGAATACAAGGTTTCCAAAAATAGAAATACGAACAAAACTTTCTATAAATGGAAAGTACGAAAGAGCCGGGCGTTACAGTCTCCCCTCCTTTAGGAAATTTCGTCCCGAAATTTAGGAAGACGTAGGGAAAAGATAAGGGTACTTGGTCGATCGAGAAAACATGGATGTTGAGTGCGAGGAAACAATAAAGGAAAATAAAGTCAATGGTGATGGACTTGCCATCAGAAATTTTGACTGGAAATGACATAGATTCAAGTTTAACAAATGCAAAGCCTTACGCGAGTATAGAGGTAATAAGGTTGTTAACGAAAAAGCATACCCTCAACGTCTTAATTGTCGTCTTGGGCTTGCTGTCGTTCTTGATTCCATAGAGGGCATTGTGGGCGAAGATGAGTAGTGTCTCCACACTTGTAGCAAGCGCGTACCATGTTGACTGACTCTGTGTGTTGAAACTTTCGTTTCCTGTCTTCGCCACCACTTGCTTGGACTTCATGGTCAGTGGTAATCTGATTGGCTATCTTGGTGGAGGTTGCAACCTGTTTGTCGCGAATGTGATTGTTGTTTAGGGAAGCAGCGAGGCGGTAAACAACTTCAATATTATCGAGTTTGGCTGCCTCGATGGTATCACGCATAGCAGGGGGTAATCCATTGATGTACTTCCTTATCTTACGGTCGGTGGTCATAACGAGGTGAGGAACAATGAAGCTAAGTTGTTTGAAACGGGTGGTGTAAGCTAGGTTCTCATCTCCCACTTGCTTTAGCGCCCAAAATTCTTCCTCTAGCCTTTGTTGCTCATGCGGAGGGCAAAACTCGTCCATCATTTGGGCCTTAACTTCTTCCCAAGTCAACGCATAGGCCAGTTCGTTCGAACGGATGTTCCTTTCGTTCGTCCACCATTCGAGAGCTCGGGCTTGGAATACCCCAGTCGCACTACGCGTTCTGAGCTCATCGGGGCAATCACTGTTGATGAACATGACCTCCATGCCATCAAACCACTCGAGCATGGCGGTCACCCCATCATTGCCGGTGAATGGCTTGGGATTGCACGATGAAAAGTGCTTGAAGTTGAACGAAGCAGGCTTGCGTACTTCGACCTTAGAGTTGACGGAAGAGTGAGGAGTTTCCGAAGCTCGAATCTCGGAAATGACCTTTGGAACGACGCGCGCAAATTGATCGGCCATGAAAGCCATCATCTTCTTCGTAGCACGGGACTTTGACTTCTTAGACGAGTTGGAGTGACGAGAAGACATCTAAGATTCAAAAGAACGAATAGGTGAGACTTGATCATAATGTTTGTTTAAGAAAATCGTTTGCATAAATTGATTCACATAGCATAAAGTGTCACATAGCATAAAGGGTTCAAATTAATTCACATAGCGTAAAGAGTTTAAACGTCACATAAGGCATAGTCATGAGTCCAACATAGCATAACATGGATAAATGAAAGCATTGTAAATTTAGTTTGTTCACGAGGGATTATTATTGTTTGTGATTGCGATAACGTGCGAAACGATTAAAACGAAATTTGAAATGAACTAACGTTCAAGTGTAAAATCACATATAAATGGAGGTACATAAAAGAGAGGCTCAATAAAACATAGGATTGTTTCGGGTAGAGAAACGTCGACTATTCCAAAGTGGGTCGAAAGTCCTTTCGAATTAGAGAAAACGTGCTTTGGCCTATAGGTAAGATACTCTCATCGAGAAGCGATTACCGGTATCTTACCCTTCCGGTTACTACACATCTCTAATTGATTAAAACAATCGGGACTTTGGCGAGATTGAAAATCGAGGAATGGGACTTAATTGACGAGATGCGGGTTTCACCCCTAACTTGACGATTTCGTACCCTAAATGTGGTTGGTACTTGTCGGGTCAAAATAAAATTTCGACACTATGACAAGGGTCCACTAGAGTTGAAACGGAAATTACCATTAAGTTGCGGATTTCACTCCTAGCTTAATGGTGTAATTTCGTGCAAAATAGTTTACGGTAGAATGAGAGTCGTTTACCAAATTGTGGGTTTCACACCTATTTTGGTAAAGTTGTCTCGTTTGTGTTACAAGAGTATACAAATAAACAAAAGTGTATTCATGTTAACCTTAGGAAAGGCATATAAATTTAATCAACGAGAAGTATAGCTAGGAAGCATGCATGGTAGAGTACAAAAGTTTTAAACAACACATAAGAGGCAAAATTCCTAAAACTATAGATTAGGGCAAAAGCATGGCAATTTTCCTAATTCCCTATAGTTATGGCTCTGATACTAATCTGTCACACCCCAACCGATGGCGGAAACATCGGGATGAGACGAAGTGTGTATAGATTGCAAGAGACTTCATAACACTATGTGACAATATTTAATCAAATTCAAATTTCATTGCAAGTGCTAAATTGTCATACAACATTTAAAATAGAAATAACAACATTGTTCAAATTTCAATCATAACATCAAAAGATAAATAGATTAAAGATGTGTACCTATTCCACCCTATTCTTGTTTCATCTTTCATCATACTTCAACAATTTAACCTGCAACATGTATTAAAATAGAGTTTCAATGCAAAAGCAATGGCGAGTATACAAGTTTGTTTACATAGCATAATAGAATAAAAACTCAAATCCAACATGATTCATAATATGTGATTACTAGTATGCAATTTTGGCGTACAATATGATCAAACCCTAGAATACAACGCATAAAATAGCCTAATCCCAAAAGTTTAGCGGGGTGGTGATGTTTAACTTAACAATACCCAATAGAATAGCGGGCGGGGCGTTAATCCTATAGCGCAATAATTGTTAAGGTGGGCGAGCAAAGTTAATGAGCATATAACGTTCCAAATCGTTCACATAGCATACGAGAATAACAAGTAAGTCACATTAGTTTCATGTTTAATCATGGATAGAGTAAGTTTAATTGAGTTTAAAAGTTGTTTGCATAGTTATACATGTTGCATCCCAAAGTGTAAAGGGGAAAAAAGGGATCGAGTATACTCACGGTGGTTGCAAGCTTTCCTACTTGATATCACGCGAGTGAGTTGGTGGATGGATTAGTTTGGAGCACCTAGTCCTTCTACACGAGGAAACATAGGTGTGTGAGTTTGGCGTTTAACGGAAGGTTATAAATTTGGAGTTTAACATAACATAAAGTATGATATTAAAAATAAGCATCTTTAACTTATAACTCTTATATGACACTATGTAACCACTAGTGTTATATTGTATTTCATGGGTAGTACACCCATTAGAATCATATCAAGGTTTTAAAGTCTTAGATGATATTCTACTACTTTAACATATAAACACAAGTTCAACATTAAAGGTTCAAATGAGTATACATATATCTAGGTTACATAATATTTAGTCCAATAATTCATGTAAGAGGTAGAAGATTAGAATCCTCATTTAGGCACCTCGAGTTATCATAGAAGTCATATATGGGGTAGGAAGAACAAGCTTCCGTTTAGGAACCCCTTGAATGTTCACCACTTCACTTGATGTAAAAACAACCAAGGAGGGTCACGAACTAGGATTAGTACAATAATATAAACAACCTAACTAAAGAGAAATCATCAAATCATGTGAGGATTGTATGTTTGGGCAACCCAAGTTGTTCCATAATCACTCATTCATCAAGGTCTAAGCTTGACATGACTTGTGGGTTAAATGCCCTAACAAAACATAAAGTTTATGAGGTTTAATCCTCTGATTTTAAGTGTCTCAACCTTTTTTTAAGCCCAACTAATCATTCATTTGATTGTGAGCATTAGGACATAGGTTTGAGATGAGAAAACTCAAGTTTGATAAGTTTAAACAAGTTTTGAAAGAGTTTAAAACATAACAGAAAGTTTATGGACATTTTAGGGCAATTCCAGGTCTGATTTCTCCAAGGAGAGATCAAGGAATCAAACCCTATGATTATCCAAGCAAGTAGGAAGAAGAATAAAGTGATTTGGTTGAGAAATGAGCAAGTTATACTCACTTTAGTACAAGAGTATGAATCTGCCCGAATTTCTGAAATTTGCAAGAACTTGAGAGTGATTTAGAGAAGATTAGAGAGTTGTGAAAGTGTAAAATGGCTTGGAGAAGGGTTGTATTTTTAGGGGAAGAGGTTAGGGATGATTGGAGGTGATTAGAGGTGGGTTAGAGCTGATTGGGTGAGGTTGGATGTTGGGATTTCGTGCAAAATCGCGAGCTGGTGTGTTTTCTGCCCGCCCAGATAGCCTTACGGACCGTAAGGGTTGTGGCTTACGGTCCGTAAGCCAAGGTCAGAAACACAAAAATTTTTATTTTATGTTTTATGAATTGTAACTTATTCCCATGTCACCTAATACGGATTTTATGCTTAAATTAGTGTTCCTAGGCATTTGTAACATGTTCTAAAGCATGCCCAAGTGTAAATTGAATACGACTAAGCATAAGTTTCGCATAAAATATAAATGTCACGTGTTTATTTGTTTAACATAAGTTCGCGAACATCCCGAATAAATACCAAATTGATTCTTAATTCAAATGCTCAATCATGAATGGAATATATATATATATCACGAGTTTAAATAATTTTAAGTTTAGCACTTAGTTTCCAAGGATAATGAATAATCAACAATTGTTCCACCAGTTCAAGTGTACGAGCATACATAAAGTGTGTATAACAATATACGAGTTTCATTAATGATCCAAGTCTTGGTTTTACAATGATTACAAAGAAATAACGATCACAAGAATACAAGGTTTCCAAAAATAGAACTACGAACAAAACTTTCTATAAATGGAAAGTACGAAAGAGCCGGGCGTTACAACTTTCAAGTTCCGTCGCCGCTTTCAAGTCGTTCTGGCATCACGAAGTTAGAAACACAGATTAGGTATTTTTTCAAGTAGTTCACGAAGTCAGATTAGAATGTATTCATCAAGATGCTCGGTTACAATTATATAATGCAGATTAGAAACACAGATTAGGGCTTAATTGTGTGATTCGAACAAAGGTCCTATTATTCTTTCATCTTCTTGTTCTAGCTACATTGCAAAAATAGGCAAACACTACATTTTGTTTCTTCTTCTAAAAAACATCTTTGACCTTTCTTCATCATGTGATAAAAGCAGGTAAGTTTTAGTAACGATTATAACATGTAACTTAAGATTTAAGGAAAAAAAAGCTTGTACTAAATATAAACCACGAAGAAATATGAAAATTATTAACAATACAGATAGTAGTTTATACGGTCAGTTACATCCTTCAACCATAAAATATGATAATTATGTTTCTTAGATTGTGTTTTTTTCGTATGTTCGTGTCTTAACAGGTCGGGTTCGGTTACATGTTCCTTAATTGCTAATTTCAAATATGTAATAATAGGTCATGTTCGTGTCTTAACAGGTCGTGTTCGGGTCTTAACAGGTCGTGTTTGTGTCTTAAACAGGTCATATGATATGTTGGCAACATTTTCGTGTCTTAACAGGTCATTTCGTGTAACCTGTTTATTAACAGGTTCGTGTTTGGAAAATCTGACACGATAAGATTTCGTGTCGTGTTCGTGTTTACATGTTTCGTGTTCGTGTCTTATCGTGTTCGTGTCTTAACAGATCGGGTTGACCCGATATGCCAGCCCTAAATGAAGATGATTGCATATAAGGAAGGGTTGCCATGCACCACTCCTTTGCTTAGGGTTTTGATGAAAATTACAAATATGCCCTCATGGACACTTGCAAGTCCATTACACAAAAGAGGCCGTAAAAACTTCCATTTTGTTAATGAAATTTGGGGTGTTACGACACAACAAAATTTTCCAACTCTACCTAATTTGATTAATTATATCTCAAATCTTTATTCGGGATCTCATTCGAGTTTTAGATTAGAGTGTTTTTCTTTACCCCATAGCCAAAAATAGAACTACAACTTCATTAGAATGTGGTGCGAGGGGCGCCTTTGGTTACAACAATCAGGTTCATCGGGATGCTTGGGTACACCGCCACAATTGCTTCGGGTTATGAATTGGGATCAAGTTTTTAGCTCGTGAACCTGAAGATGAACTCGAAGAAGAATGTTTGAAAAAGGGTTGGAAATTGGCTTTGCGTTTATAGGGTAAACCATGAATACCATCACAACTGAATCATGGTCATTCGGGTACTTTTGGGTTGTAATGAGTTATCACTTGATGATCAATCAATTGATTTGGGTTCATCGGGTAGTTTTGGGGGTCCCCGTTCACCATTATAAAATAATTTTAAATAGAAGTTTTTTTTATTATACTTCTAAATTTAGAATAACATGAAATGATAATAATAGATACAAGAAAGTTAATAAATAAAGATAACTAGTGTTTAACACCTGTGTTGCGGGCACGTAATTTGTAAAACCATGCTAAGTAGTAAGCAAACGACGTCAAAAAATTGTAAAACAAAAATATTAATCTATACTGTCACGTGACGTAAAATGTAGGGTATAAATTGAAAAACAAAAATATGAATTTATACCGTCATGTAACGTAAAACGTAGACAAATATAAACACAAAGTTTTACTGCGAGTTTGCATATAATATAGATAAACTCGAATTTATACCGAAAAAGCTTTAACATAACGAAAGAAACACAAAACTTGAAGACCATATAAACCATTTTAACTAAAAAACAATAAAAGAAAAAGATTACTACAATATAAAAACCATAAAAAAAAAACCAAAGAGGTAATACATCAATTCTTATTATATAATAATAAACCAAAAGCTACAACCTTGTAAACTAAGGGTACAACTAACTAAAGCATGAAACCCCAACTAAGCTAAATGTACAAAACTATATGCCTAGAAATATTAAAAATTTATATTATATAAATAACTTTAATTGAACAAAGAGTAAAAACCATATTTTGTTAAAAGCAAGGACCATTTAGTCTTTTTTAAATATTAAAAAATGAAAACAAATATAAAAATAAAAAAGATCCTTGGACATCTACCTTATCATAAGCCCCATTTACCACTATCTCAAGCTTTATGTTTGGTTATCTTTGTTTTTTTATTATGTTAAATATAATTTATAAAAGTTGTATTCACCAATAATTCCTTTTACAAATTGTGATAAAGGAATAAAAGTTACTAAATTTATACTAAAAAGACTAATTATGGTTTATGTGAATACTTAAGATTTCCAAATGTCAAACTCATGTATTAAAGTATAGGTCTTAAATAATGTAATTTTCAAGAATTGTGAATAAATAAAGAGAAACAAGAAGAAGCTGGTACGCAACAAGATTCTGAACTAGTTGAATGCATTTGTGACTTTATGTGAGCAATCAATTAACACTTTTCCTAACTACCCTTATCCTTGTACACTTTAGAAAAATGATATAAAATAATACTTTATACTCTTTATTTTTATATTTTTTATAAAACAGGGCGTGTAAATTTACATGATTCATGTATATTTCTATACTAGGTTATTACCCGGGATTGCTTCCCGGGCTCGGGAAACTTAGTTATATTAATTATTGTTTGTTATTAATACAACATCATTACATCAAGCATCTCATTGGATTCAACAACTGATAGGATCTGAGTTTGATATGATTGTGTTTGTTTAACTAAAATGAAGATGAATCAGAAATAATTGCAGCGGAAATAGATGAATAAACTTTCAACACAATCAAAGAGAGAACAATTTTAAGCAAACATGTTTAACATAGAGTCGAATGATTGTATTTGATTACAATACTCAAAAGTAATGCATGCATGCAAAAACTCTCCCCCAACAGTGATTGAAAAACTGATGTTTGGTCAGTCAATGTTCAGAACTTGTTTGGCTATGTTTTGAAGCTATGCTGAGTTGTCATCCTCTAGTGCCATTGTTTTGATAGCTTCTTTGAAACACACAACTTCTTGTTCTTTCTCTTCTTCATCAGTCAGTTTTTGCCTCTTTCTTTGATTTACCAAAATGGTAGAGGTATCTGATGATGTGAACAGTGGTTTAGAAGGTGAGCCTGCTGCTTTGGTTTAGCAGTGCTTTTGTAATCAGGCTTCTTTGGAAGTTTAGGATCTGTTTCTCTCCTTTTTCTTAACCTTTCATAAGCCTCATCAATGTACAGCCTTGCCCATTTTGATATGGCTTTGGCAGATCCCACGTTTGCATCAACCAATTCCTGCTTCTTTCTTTTATACTCCAATGTAAGATCATCAATTTTCTTTTTGTATTTGCTCCAATTTAGTGCTGACCTTTTCATGCCCGGATCTCTCTTTATTCTTTCAATTCTATTCAGTTCTGTTTTGAGAGCAACAAGCGGCCAGTCTTGGAATTGTTCAGCTGTGGCAGGGTAGAATTTTTCACTCAAGATCAGCTTGATGATGTCTTCTTTCAGATCTTCCTGCAAGTTAGCTTCTAGAGGCAAGTTGGACATTTCTTTGCTTAGGTCTCTTGCATAATCTTCCAACTGTTTAACTTTAGTGAGCAAGAACTGCGTATAAGTTGAGACTTCATTGTCACTTTTCCCTTGGCATTCAAGTCTAGCTCGGGTATCAGCTTGCCTGGACTTGAGTTTTAAATACTCATTTATGTTGGCTGGATCTCTATAACCAATCAGGGAAGGGAATTTCCTTTTTGAAGGATCATCCACTAAGTAAAACTGCCTCATTTCATTCTTTACAGCATGCAGTTCCAGTGGATAACTGGCCGCTACTGGTACAACATCAGCAGAGTCATATCCTTGGAGTTCTATAGGATCTTTGATTGGGTTGAACAATTTTGAAGGAATAAAGGATTGAGGTTTGGTGATATTGCAAGGGGCAGATGAAATGGGAACAGGTGCTGGTATATCATCATCATGCACTTGAAATTTTCTTTTTCTTGTATACAACTTTTTGGGAGAAGGTGTTTCTATTTGAGTTTTCGGATCAAAAGGAACAATGGCTTGTGAACAGATAGGTGATTGACTAACAGCTGTTGAAACAACTGGTGTTTCAACCACTGTTGTCATTACAACAGATGATGTGTCATCTGATGTCTTCTGCTTTTTGGCAGGTGGTGATTTTGATGGTGTTTTGTTGTGGCAGTGGTTGATTGAGTGATGGTAGTGGTTGAAGTGTGTGTTGATGTATTGGTCGTGGTTGTTGGGTTAACATCTGCTGAAACCACTGAAGTATCAACAACTGTTGATACAACAGGTGTTCCAACATCTGTTGGTTTGGAAGATTGATGAGAGGAGCTTTTAGGAGGTTTGGGAGTATGTTTTATAGATCTGGAAGGTATGGATTTGGTTTGCCTCACTTGTCTAGTGGGCTGTATTCTTTTAGGCTTAGGGTTTTCTTCATCCTTGGGCTCAGAAGTACCCTGCTCTTCCTTCTCCATACAGACTTTGTTCTCCTTTTCAAACCTTGATTTTCGTTTTGCATCCATATCCTTTTTCAGCCTTGCCTTTTCATTAGCCAATGCATTTAAGGATTCATCGAAATTTTTGGAACCATCTGGCCTAGGGAGGTCTGCAAGCATACTGGATTTCTCTGGTGCAATATACAGACCATCTTCATATCCCCTTTCTTTAACTGCTTCATTTTCTCCCCCTTTGTTGGCATCATTTGGTGGAGGGTTATCAACAAAGATTATTGTAGGAGGAGCAGTGCCGGTGGTTTGCAATAGATGGGCCTTGATTGCCTTGATGTCTGCTTGTGTATCCATGAACCTAGCTTCCATTAAATTTCTACTCTTTTGAATTTGAATTTCATGTTGCAAATCAGCATGTTCTCTTTGTTTGTGAAGCAGAGGTTGAAATAATTCCCAAACCTCATTTGGAGTAGGAGCAGATGATGGAACATATGTTTGAGCTGGTGTAGCAGTGGGTGTTACTTTTTGTGCTTGTAACAACTGTTACATCATTGTTTTGATATCTGCAACAGATGTTTCAATTGTATCCACTCTTGCCGTCAATTCTTTGTATTTTAAAGCATCACCCAAGTTAATGGGATCATCTGCTTTCCCACCAGCAGTGGTTGTATCAGCAGTTGAGTTAGGGAAAGTTTCCCAAAAGTCATCCACTGATGCCCCTTTTTCTTGGTACTAGGGACTTCTTTCCTCAGCAATTGATATCTTTTTAAGATCACCAGTGGTTGAAACAACTGATATCAGGGTTGCTGGAGAGGAAATTGCCTTCAAGGGAGTCTGATTGATGAAACAACTGTCCAGGTGTAGACTAGTGGATCCAACTCCTGTAGTTGCTGCTCCACTTGAACTACTAACAGGAATTACTTGTAATTCCTGCAATGTAGCCTCCTCAACTATTCGTGGGTTAACATATATTGAGACTCCAGACTCAGTCACTTGTTGTGGCATATTCTCAGTGATAGGTGATTGAGAAGAACTGATTTTTGTCTGGGCTAAATCAACTGCATCCAATTGAGGTAACATGGATTGTGGTAATGTTATTGATGAAGGATGTGGGGTAGAAAGAGATATGTCCATGGGATTTGGACTGTGGAAGATGGAACCAAGTGGATCCAGAGCTTCATATTGTGGTGTTCCTGTGCTTACAACCTGATCCTTTTGTTAGGATGCAGGATGAGTTTTAGGCAAAGGTGGAGATCTTTGTTCCATCTACTGTGAGGAAGTAGCAACAGTGGTTTCTGGTGACTTTTGTGATGTCACAGGTAGTTGCTCTGGGATCTCATCTTCCAGAGTTACCTTTTTTGTGGGTTTGGGGGGCTTCTAGATCTTTTTCTTTTAGACTTTTTGGTAGTTTTAGGTGTGGGTTTCACAACAGTGGTTGTGCTGCTGTGATCACCTTGAGCAGTGGGCTCAACAGCAGGTGCATGAGGAGCAGTGGTTGCTGCTAAAGTCTACTCAGGTACCTCTGTTTGTGTTTTGGAAGGTTTTGACAGCCTTGTAAATGATTCAGAGGTTAGGCTGTTTATTCGAAAAGGCTCTCCATGAATAAAGACATGAGCATTATCTTTTGAAAATTTCTTTCAAAAATAGTAACTTAAAAACCTTGGAAATAATAAAAATGATTTTTTATTAACATTTTTAACAAGATCATTGAAAATCTCATGGGAATAGTTAAAGTTTTCTTCATTCATTATAGCATAACCCAGGCATTGGATCTTCAATGGGATTTCATTGAAAGCAGTGGTTTTATTTGACACACACATTAGAAGGGTATGAAATAAAAACCTTGGGGCGGATGGAAAATTCCCCTTTTGTAAAGTTTCTTTTTTCATTTGTTCATTTGTTCAGTATACCCTCTTTCAATGAAATCAGTTTGATACTCAATTTTTGGAAAAGAAGTTTTACCTTGAAGATCATCGAGTTCAAATACCTCTGAGATGGTTTGTGGAGTAATGGTGACTGAAATACCCTTTATTGTAGAAGTAATGGCTAAGGCCGTTTTATCCTTAGTTTCAAGTTTCGCATTTTTCCAAAACTCTCTTTGGGTTTCCAGGTAGATCGAAGCATCATAGGTCAACAAAGTTTTGTACTTTGAGGACGAAAGAGCGTCTATGACAGAATCGAAGGTGGTGGTATGACTTGGTTTTTCGAGTAAACCCAAGTAGTTATGAGGAGCTTTGTATCGTAGAGCCATGATGAATCGTGGATTTTTATGAGTGAATGAAGAAGATGAGCGATTGAGAAATGAAATGGAGAAATGATTTGAGAGAAATTGATGGTAACTGCTTTTAGAAAAGAATTTAGAATTTGATTCGACAGTGAAAACCCTGTTTGGGGTTTTGATCAGGGTTTTATAGGTGGAAAAAGTGTATGCTGACGTGGCAGCGGTTGCAAAAGATCTGACTGCTAAGTACTGTCCACGTGCCAACCGCTGATGAATAATGGATGACAGTTGTTAGGAAACCACTGATGGAACAATATCAGTGGTTTGCAACGGTAACAATGAAAACAGTGGGTGATTTTTAACTATCAGTGGATAACCTATCAGTGGATTAAAACACTAATGTTTGATCAACAGTGCTTAACAAGGAAATGAGAGAACAAAGGTTGACTTTCAGCAGTGGACAACATTTAGTAGAAACAGGTGGTTGAACCAAAAATAGTGGTTATGGCAGACTTTTAAGGATTAATGAAAAATTTTCATTTTTAGCTATTTTTAAGGATGGATTTTTGATTTTCTGAAAACATTTTAATGTTTATATTCATAGAAAAACAGGATTTTGCTTGTTATTCCATGTTTAGCATGCCAATCCTAGAGATCAAGCTTTCAAAGGTAGATGTGTCTAATGCTTTTGTTCGTACATCTGCCAGCTGATCTTTTGTTAGCACATCTGCCAGTGATTTTGAGAGAATTGGATGATAACTGCTTTGAGATAATGGAGGACAGTTGGTACGAAACCACTGATGGTATGTACTTTCCACGTGCCAACCTCTGATGATAATGGAGGACAGTTGGTAGGAAACCACTGATGGAACAATATCAGTGGTTTGCAACGGTTACAAATGAGAACAATGACTGACTTTAAGCTAGCAGTGGATAGCCATCAGTGGGTTAAAACACTGATTTTGAACAACAATAACAATTTTTTTTAATTTTTTTATTTTAACTTTAATTTTTATCACCAAAACAATATTCGAGGAACTCTTATCTCATTGGAATGTAACGATTAGGTAAAATTGTAATTTCATTGTAATTCTAGTTTTCATTTGATAATTTCATTGTATAATTAATTAACCACATCAACAATAAAAATGTAAGCAGTGGATGTTTTTTAGGAAAACCAATGATTCTCAATATCAGTGGATGTCAACAATAAAAATGTGAGCCATGACTATTTTTTAACTATCAGTGGATAGCCAACAGTGATTGAAACACAGATGTTTGGTCAGTCAGTGGTCAACATGAAGAATGAAGAAACAGAGGTTGACTCTCTATAATTTGCAGGAGCACAAATTCTTCAAAAAACTGCTCTCAATGATCAAATTCTAAACATTTGTTTTATCTTTGCACTCTCCTTCTGACCATCAAACGAACCTTTGATACTATTAAACCTCAGTTGACTTACCAAACAGATGTTCAGACACAATTCAACATCAACATAATCTGTTCACCATCAAACCAATCCTTGACACTATTAAACCTCTGTTGACTTACCAAACAGATGTTCAGACACAATTCAACATCAATATAATCTAAATCTTACCCAAACACTAAATAATAAGTAAAAGTAAAAACAACATAGATTCATAAAATTAAAATTTATTCATTCATTCATGACCTTAAAACTAAAAGTCCAATAATTACATCACATACTGAACAACATTAAAGTTCAAATCTAAGAATAACAGTAAGAATTAAGAAACTTGAGTTTCAACTCCATCGATTGCTGAACCTCTCGATGTATGTCCTTCAACATCACCATGAACTGCACGTCTCTATCACCGCACTCTATATTACTGACAACACAAAGCTCACGAACGGAAGTTGAAGGCATCCGCATAAGATCTCTGGAAACCTTCTCTCTAGTGAACAGGCCAACTTGCAATCCATCAAAACATCTCTTCAGTTCTTGAAGAGTAGCCCTATCTTCATACACCTGTTCCTCGATTTGTCTGACAAAACGCTGCTTTAAATCATCTGATTTTGCATTTGTGAATGACGCCATTTGAATAAACTATATTACTTGACTTTCCTGAAAGTATGATATCTTCGTAGGAAAACTTGATGTAAAATAGACGAAGTGACTATGAGTTTATATACTGAAATTTGTAATTGTGAAAACGTGTATATTTAATATAAACATATTAATGTATATTTCAAAACAACAGTCCTTTAATGCACAAACCTTTTCAAACCCCAACTTTTATGGGAAAACTGTAAAATTAAATACCAAGAAACCTAAGGGACAAAATTTCGAAGTTCAAAATAAGAAACAAACCTAAAATGCAAAAGTCTCTTCTCAACTGTTGTAGCACATCTGACTTTTCACGATAGAAGATACATATCGTCCGTTCAAGTTGCAACTCTCCCATCAAAGAAGGTAGCACATACAACTTTTCACGATGTTGCAACAATGATAATATAACATCGATATTGAAAGGTTGATGTGTGATGGAAAGCTTCATTGAAACGACGATGTTGGAACAATGATACTGGAATGATAACATGTAAACATAATCAACAAACATTCGAACAAAGAAGTGTACTCGGAGATTAGCGGCTGAATCACGAGAAAGATGCATTTGAGAGAGAGAGAGAGAGAGAGAGATACGCTCACATATATGAGCGATCGAGATTTGAATGTGAAACCAGATATGGTTTGAATTTGAAATATATTGGGAACTGATGTTTGTTTATAAAATGTTGAGGGCAGATGTTTATTGGGAACTGATGTTTATTGGGAACTAATGTTTATTGGGAACTGATATTTATTGGGAATCGACAGTAGTTTGGATTTTAATAACCGTCAGTTTGAAATTCACATTTTGCATATTTTAAATGTCCAAAGCTCAAAAAATTAGCATTAATTACTGATTTGATTTGCAACAAATAGTCATCAAGATTTTTTTTTTAATTTAACTTTAAATTTTATCATGAAAACAATGTTGGAGGAACTCGTATCTCATTGGAATGTAACGATTAGGTAAAATGGCCATTTCATTCTAATTCTAGTTTTTATTTGATAATTTCAATCTATCACTAATTAACACCATCAATAATAAAAATGTGAGCAGTGGCTGTTTTTTAGGAAAACCGCTGATGGTCAATATCAGTGGATGTAAACAATAAAAAAGTGAGGAGTGGCTATTTTTTCCTATCAGTGGATACCCAAAAGTTTTTGAAACAATGATGTTTGGTCAGTCAGTGGTCAACACGAAGATTGAAGAAACAGAGGTTGTATTTCAGCAGTGGATAACTTTTAACAATCAAATGTTTGAACCAACACAATGGTTGTAACAGGCTTTTAAACAGATGTTGGGGCTTAAACAGATGTTTCACCTTATATATCAGTTGTCTGGACTTAAACATAAGTGTGACCTTAAACAGATGTTTGAGCTAAAACAAATGTTTGCCCATAAACATTTGTTTGCAAAAAAAAAAAAGACCAATTTCAAGGATACTATACCCAAACAATCAAAATGAGGAGCTTAATAATCATCCAAGTGTACTTGATTTTTATTTATTAATATAAAGATGAAACAACTGTTCAATTTATAGTACAGATCAAACCACTGAAGTGATGTGATAAATACTGTTACCAGTGTTGTAAAAGTCGGATTCCAAGGTCGAGTACTCGGCGAGTACTCGGTCCTCGGAACCCCTCCGAGGCGACTTCCTCCTAGGCGGACTCAATTAGTCGGCCTCGGTCAAACTCGGTCAAACTCGGCGTCTAGTCGGCCTAGTCGGACGTAGTCGGAAAGAGTCGGCCTAGTCGGTCTAGGCGGTCAATGTGGTTTGTTGACTTTTAATTAGTCAAAATCGGTCAACATCGGCCTACTCGGCCTTGTACTCGGACTACTCGACCTTGTACTCGGACTAGTCGGACTTGTATTCAGAATATTTGAACTTTAAACATGTTTCATTTTAAATTATACTCAGTTGACATGAATTATGCTTATTTTAACATATATATAATATATAATAATTAATTTTCTTTATAGTTACCATGTCCATGTACTCCCCGAGTACTCTCCGAGTACTCCGATTACTCTCAACTCCCCAGTCGGCCGACTAGGGACCACCTAGCGACTTTTACAACACTGACTGTTACATATAAACACTGATGTTTGGTCAATCAGTGGTCAACACGAAGATTGAAGAAACAGAGGTTGTATTTCAACAGTGGTTAACTTTTAACAATCAAATGTTTGAACCAACACAGTGGTTGTAACAGGCTTTTAAACAGATGTTGGGGCTTAAACAAATGTTTCACCTTATATATCAGTTGTCTGGACTTAAACAGAAGTTTGACCTTAACAGATGTTTGCCCATAAACAGAAGTTTGGCCATAAACAGATGTTTGGCCTTAAACAAATGTTTGAGCTAAAACAAATGTTTGCCCATAAACATTTGTTTGCAAAAAAAGACCAATTTCAAGAATACTATACTCAAACAATCAAAATGAGTATCTTAATAATCATCCAAGTGTACTTGATTTTTATTTATTAATATAAAGATGAAACAACTGTTCTATTTATAGTACAGATCAAACCACTGAAGTAATTTGATAAATACTGTTACATATAAATACTGTTGTGATAAACACTGTTACATATAAACACTGATGTCATAAAAAATGTTACATATAAAACACTGAGGCGATGACATCTAATAACCTAACAGACTATAAAACACTGATGTGAAAAACACTATTACATATAAACACTGTTAACATAAACAAAGGTAGAATAACTAATGTTGATGCTGAACCACTGTTGTTGTTGGAAAGTGGTTCACCTTTGGTTGATCAGGCCTTTGGTTCATCAGTGCTTGTCTTCAACAGGACTTGGGTCTTCATCAGTGGTTTGGTCTTCAACAAAGTAAAACTGATTGTAAGATTAAAACATTCAATGACTTACAGTACATGGGTACAAATGATCTCAACCATGCACTAAAATTCCTATACTCATATGAGATTGTCTTCCACTCCACTATCTTAATTCGTGTCTCCACAACTTCAATGGTAAAGAAAAGGGAAAAAATCAAATACATGACTAACACAACATTCATTTCACTCAAAAGATACGTTCAACTGCATCTTCAATCATGAACTATTTAAAGAAATGGATGAAATCATCCAAAAATACCCAAAATAAAACTAATTCAACAATCCAACCATAAGATACTTGCCGTGGTTTTCCTTTCGTTGATTCCGCTGTAGATGCTGAACCACTGCTGCCACTGAGCAGTGGTTTTCCTTTCGTTGATCAGGCTTTAGGTACATAAGTGCTTGTCTTTAACAGGGCTTTGTCTTCAACAGTGGATAAGCCTCATCAGTCTTTAAGTCCATCAGTCTTTATAAGGAGCAGTGTTTAATTATAACAGTCCTTAGCATGAACATCTGTTATACCCACTCCATAACCCTTTAAGAGGAAGCAAGTGTCCGTCTATTCCATTGAGAGGAGTCATTGCATTACATCCCTGTTGAAAAACATAATCCATAAATTTAGAGAAAATGGATTTGAAAGATGATAACCCAACAGTGGAGGATCTCATTCTACAGCTCCGATAAATTCAGGGGGATTCTCAAATAATGGTTCAAAGATGTTTGAAGAATGACAAAGACAGACAAATGTCCACAGGGCTGCTTTTTGAACATTTGTCGGTCTTCAAACATCTAGGAAGCATTATTTGAAAATAACCCTGAATTTATCAAAGCTGTAGAATGAGATCCTCCATTGTTAGGTTATCATCTTTCAACCCCATTTTCACTAAATTTATTAGTTCTGTTTTTCAGACCTCCAAAAGACACCTACCCAGCTCCAAAGAGATCGAGACACCTTGAAGCATAACCTGGACTTGCTGTAATTCCACCAGTTCAATATTTAATCCCAATATACCAACTCAATACAAATAACAAATACTTGGTGTGCTACAAATGTAAATAACTCAAGAATCAGATTTGAAACCATAAATATGGATTATAGAGATCTATGAATGAAACATGGGTGAATAAAACAACAAAACAGATTGTGAAAAACAAAAACTACAAACATATCGAAATCAATCTACTAGTAATCACATGGTACACCAATGCAAGCATCTGAATACACAATAACAAATCAAAGACAATTTACCGATACTTACCGAAACCATAACTGGTTAGATTTATGTGCGGCTCTTAACTGCATTCCGTAGAATCTGTACATCTAACAAATAATCAAACAACAAAGAAACAAATAATCAGAGATGAGATACATAAGTGCTTGTCTTTAATAGGGATTTGTCTTCAACAGTGGATAGGCCTCATCAGTCTTTAAGTCCATCAGTCTTTATAAGGAGCAGTGGTTAGTTATAACAGTCCTTAGCATGATCATCTGTTATAACCATTCCATAACCCTTTGAGAGGAAGCAAGGGTCGATCTATTTAATTGAGAGTAATAATTGCATTACATCCCTGTTGAAAAATAGAATTGATAAATTTAGGGAAAGTGAGGTTGAAAGATGATAACCCAACAGTAGAGGTTCTCATTCTACAGCTTCGATAAATTCAAGGGTATTCTCAAATCATTGGAAGCATCTAGGAAGAATTATATGAGAATACCGCTCAATTTATCAAAGCTGTAGAATGAGATCTCCACTATTGGGTTATCATTTTTCAACCTCACTTTCCCTAAATTTATCAAATTTATTTTTCAACAGGGATGTAATGCAATTATTACCTTATTTAAGATACCTTCAACTGCATCTTCTGATAAATCAACATTCATTTCACTCAAATGATAACTTCAACTGCATCTTCAATCATGAACTATCTAATGAAATGGATGAAATCATCCAAAAATACCCAAAATAAAACTAATTAAACCATCCAATATTCTTGAGTACTCACCATTAATGTGATGACCAATATAAAATCAAACCCTAAAAGCATACAAATCATAATGAAATATGAAATCAGGTAGTTGTATAACAAATCATTATATTATATGAAATAACGAAGAACATAAAAAACAATAGCAAGTGACCAATCAATCAAACTCAAAATCATATAGAAGCCTAAAAATAAAATAAAATGAAAATTAGATAAGTGAACATGAAAACTGAACAGAAAACATTACCAAAAATTACCCAAACACCTGATGTCAAATCCACTGTAGATGCTGAACCACTGCTGTTACAAACATACCATACCTCGGGAACGGGAAATTTAAAAGGATCGGCTTCAAAGGCTTCAACAATCGGAAGATTCAAATCTCAAGCAAATGAAACACTAATTTCAAAAAGAATAATCGGTGAACATATCCACAAATCAATAATCAACAGATGTTGTACTCATATCATCACCGTTAAGAAAAAAACCCTTAGTTTCTGAACATATTCAAACATACTAGTTCATGGGGGAAATCTAGCCGCAGGTAAGCGGATCTCAACTTTGATGACCATCGATGACAACAACCCTGGAACCATATGATGAGATTAGGAGTAGAAATTAGGGTTTAATTAGAAACTTTGTATGAAAATAAGAAGAAATCAACACAGATCTATAAACATACAAATCAAACCTCAAATGGAAGAACATTGCCGACGAAGAAGATGAAAGAATCTTCCCAACTATAGCTCGGGAAAAAAATTACAAAAGCCAGATATTACCTCTTCATGGTATAATCAGACATGAAAATTACAAAGGCTGATTTCGAGTTATGTGTTCTTCAATTTCAGGTTCAATGTCGAATTAGAGCTACAAAATCAAGAAAACCGAGTTAGGATTGCAACCAAAATTAGGGCTACAATACTGAAATAAATGAAGATATAGGGCTTACCTGGTGACGCTTCGAATGATTCATGATGAGATGATATGGTTTGATCTTTGATTCAGAAGGGAGAAGAGTAGAGGAGAAGGAGAAGAAGATTCAGATCTAGGGTTTTGAAAAGGAAAAAAGGAGACAGAGGGAGTATAAAAGGGATGGAAGTGTGGTACTGTTGGGCTGGAAAAGGGAACTGAGGATGCCCTAATTAAGTGACACGTGGCCCAAATCACTTTCATTTATTATATATAATAGATTTGTTTATCATATTATATATTATATAAGTGTCCATAGGGGTGTTCAAAATTCGATTCGAATTCGAAAAATTCAAAATTCGACTCAATTCGAATTCGATTATCAAGGTTCGAATTTCGAGTTGATTCGTATTCGAGTCCAGTAATTGAATTCGAATCGAATATGAATTTATGATTTCAATTCGATTCGATTCGAAATTCGAATTCAATTTATATATATCTTTTTAATACACACACACAGACACACACACATACACACACATATATATATATATTGGAGGGTTCAAATGAGAAGAAAAATTATGTAAGAATAAAAAGAATAAGTTTTAAACAAATAGAAATGCTCCATTTACTTCATTTAATATGTGTATTTAATGTTACTGAAAAGGGTATATAGGTAAATTTATAATTGTAATTAATTAGCTAACTAATTAAACTTGTAACTCACTTTTAAATATACTCTTTCAAAATAAAATAATTTATGGTGAAGGACCATTTTCGACATGTGTAGGATAAATTTCAGTATGTGTAGGATAAATTTTGAAATGTGTAAGATAAATTTCGATGTGTGTAGGGTAAATTCCGGTAAGTGTAAGATATATATAAATTAAATTCGAAATGTGTAGGATAAAAAGTTATTGTTTTTTTAATGAGAGATAATATAATTAATGAGATGAGTTATAAACTATTTAATGTTTTACCATTATGCCCTTTCTTCTTTTTCTTCTCACATTAAATCTCTTCTCAAATGAATCTTCCCCTATATATATATATATATAGGGGAAGGTTCATTTGAGAAGAAAATTTTATTGAGAAGAAAAAGAATAAAAGGGTATAATTGTAAAACATTAAATAGTTTTTTTCTCATCTCATTTATTATTATGTTTGACTAATTAATTAGTCATTAAGACTATAATCCTCCACACTAAATATTTTTGCCTACACACATCAAAAGTTATCCTACACATTTCGAAATTTATCTTACACATATTGAAATTTATCCTACACAACTCGTAATTTATCCTACACGCCTCGTATTTATCCTACACTTTAAATGAATTTTTATTTTTTGTGAAAAATATATATTTTAAAAATAAGTTACAAATTTAATATAGTTAGTTATTAAAGATGAAACTACCAATTAATGATGTATGTAAGTTTACTAATATACCCTTATAGTTACATTAAGTACAAATATTAAATGAAGTCTAATGAAGCATTCCTATTGGTTGAAATTTCTTCTTTTTTCTTCTTACAAAGAATTTCTTCTCATTTGAACCCTCCACTATATATATATATATATAGGGTAAGGTTCCATCGTGAACAACCTCCCAAGAGTGAACCGCGTGAACAAATCTTGACCGCTAATTAATATGATCTTGATTATTTAAAGGGGTGGCATGATTGTAATTAATAGGTTAGATTTTATTGTTTTATTAAAATTAAAAGGGTAGAAGTGTAATTATATTATTTTGCTTATTTAAAACTATGAAAGAAAATTATTTCCAACAATAAGAGAGTAAATCCCGTAAAGATACCATGTATTATACACATGTGTACTATCGTGTTGGAATGTATAGAACAGTAGAACACAGCAGTACACATGTGTACTACGGAGCTAAGACAACAATGTTGCGGGTCACATGTGTACTATACCATGTATTATGTGTACTATCGTGTTGGAATGTATAGAACACAGCAGTACACATGTGTACTACGGAGCTAAGAGTTATACACAATAAAAAAGATGACTGAAAACTCTAGATCAACCAAAAAAAGACTAAAACTATAATTCGAATCTTGCTACTATGACCAAAAACAATGACAATATTAAAATAAGTTAAGATTATCCTAACATATTTAAAATAAGTAATTGTTTTGTGATGTCGAAAATGTTGGTAACTGATGATGATTTAAATATGTTAGGATTTTGAAATTAATTAATTTAAATTCAATATTTATATAAAGCTACAATCTTACCCTTGTTAAATGTATATGGAATCAATGGTTCAGATCAGTTCACGTGGTTCATTCTTGGAAATTTGTTCACGTTTGAACCTAATCCTATATATATATATATATATATAAACGAGATCAGGAGAAAACGGTTGGAAGTGTGAAAACGGTGAGAACGGATCCTGGACGAACACGTGGCAGGGGGCGCTAAATGATATACCGGGGCACGATTGTCATTGTCGACGTTCCCCTCAATAAATGACGTTATAATTCCGTCTCAAACAAAATTCCAACAGAAATCGCGTTTTGTTCTTTATGCTTGTTTCAATGGCGTTTTTTTTCAAAGTAACTTTTTTTTTGAAATGACGTTTATGTTTCAATGGCGTTCTTCCTATATTCAACATATATGACGTTTTGTTCTTTTTGCTTGTTTCAATGGCGTTTTTTTTAAAGTAATTTTTTTGAAATGGCATTTATGTTTGAATGACGTTCTTCCTATATTCAATATTTGGCGTTTTAAATATTAATGTTAATTGTCGTTTGGGTTCTAATATATGCTTATTGTTTATGATCAATGGTGTTTTACACCTGGTTACTATTTGCTAATTATTCAAATCTTGGCGTTTTCACTAACATGTTTTAGGAAGACGGTAACATCAGTTCTTTTTGTTTATTATTCAACTAATGGCGTTTTCATTATGGATTATTCATCATAGCGTTTTCATGAATTTCTCACATCTAGGCACACATATTATTGAAACGCCATGATGAATACCTCATAACGAAATATGTTTTTTTTATTAAGAAAGAAGTAGATGCAATAGTCTAAACCAAAATACATGAGTCAACATTAAAATTATAAAATGTAAGTAATTCATGGCGTTTAAACTAATCTACATATTACTCCATCCTTTGTTTTATTCTCTTGTGCCCTGTTTTATACAATTCATTTATTTTTGCTCCCCTTAAATCCAAGAATTTTCTTACAGATTTGACCACTTGTCTTTTGTTTTCATTTTGGCTATGCAGCAGGATATTTGCAATATATTTGATCCTGAGGTCATTTAGCTGTTTTTGCTATAGCTCATTTAGTTGTTTTTGCTGTAGGTCATTTGGGGCATCTTCTTTTGCCAGACCACATCCCTAACCAGCCATCTGCCCCATATACGTTTCCATATGCCTCATTGCAAAAAATCCCACAGTCGATCACGTTAGACGTTGTCCCCCAATTCATCTTTTGTCTGACAACAGGCGCCGACTTCATGATCTTAGCCATTGGGTGTTTTTTAATACACAAGTAGTTTGAAAAAGCATCATGCTGCAGTTTCACATTTTTGCATATATTAGTATGGCGTTTTGTCAACATAGTTTCTAGATACAAAGTTTGTAAGATACTTACCAACTTTCCCGCCCATCCATCATACTTGTCTTTGATGCTGAGTTTATCCTCTACAGTGCTGTTATCCAATACATCAACTCTGCTGTGTTTTAGATTGAAGCAGGCAACATAGAAATGTTTTCCCATATTATTGGCACGAAGACCAGTTCATGTTCATTTATCTTTCTATCTTTCCGGTCTTCTTGGAAACGGGCGTTTTTCAAAACCAATGCCATGTTGTTGTTGAATTCTTTCTATCATTAACTGTCTGTCTTTTCATACGCGGGCCTATTTTGTAATTTTGAAGAACCACATTTTTAACAACAAAACAAATTCATAATATAATTGAATCAATTAAATATAGCAAAAGAGTTACCAACATTATTTCTGTGCAAAATAATCTTGAGAGTGATTCTTGAGCCTTGTATCTTTCTTCATAGTTCTGGATATATGCCCAACATTGAACAAAAGCGACGTATGCATAGTATCCTGGTCTCATGCTCTCACAAATCACCCTTGAGAGTTCTGGCACTCCTTCCAGCTTGAACACGGTACTCCTGAAAAAAACAGCATATGGCGTTTTAGTTATGCAAACTCATTTTAATATAAGACATGGCGTTTTGGGTGTTTACATGCATAAAAATAAGATGAAAAATAAAGTTAGGTTACAAGACGAGGGGTTAGGATAAAATGTTAAGTATTCTAAAAATAAAAAGTCGTAATAAAGGTATTAAATGGACTCCGATTAACCTCATTTAAGTGGCATTGGAAACGTTCTATCGAACTCTACTATTTAAGATTTTTGGTTTTTGTTTTTAGATGTTTAGCTTGTAAATTTTAGACTTTTTGTTTAAGCATTGTGTTTTTTATTTATTATTGTGTTTTTTCTATATTTGCGTCATTGTGTTTTTTTATGACTCATCGTGTCTTTTTTCTTCGACATTGTGTTATGTTTTTCGATATTATATTATATTTTGCTCGATATTCTGTTATATTTTGTGATTAATTATATTTTTTTGTAAATTTCTTTATTTATGAGCTTTTGTAGAATAACTTTAGAGAAATGATATACGACGAATACAACTTATCATTATCAAATATGATTGCTAAATGTCAAGCTAGAAATAAAAAGGTACACATATTCATTTCCATAGTATTATCTATCCTTAATTTAGCAAAAATATCTTGTGAGAGTTTTTTACTATTCAATTTTATTTACATATTTAAACCCCTCAAGTTTCATTTTTTATACAGATCAACCATTATAGTTATCATTTATAAACCTTTTTAATTTTCATCATTTAGTTTTCAACCCCATTAGTTTTCACTTTTCATTTTGAATCCTAACACTTTTCCACTTTTGACTTTGATCCCCTATAGTTTTTATCTTTTATAAATTGTTGTTTTACATTCGGTCTAAACCTTGCGAGTAAAAACATTGCAACGCGTGCGTGTTGTTCAAAATTTTACGTCTATTTTTTTGGTAGTTTAACGACCCCTTCACAACTTGCGAATCCTAAACCGACTTAGTTATTGTATTCTTTGATTTAGGTTTTAGTCTAATTTTTTTATCGAGTTAACACGGTGCAACACGCTTGCGTGGTTTAACGTTTTTACGCATACTTTTTGTTTGATTTAACGGATCCGCCGCGAAGCGTGGGTCCTAAATAATTATCTTTCAAAATGGTATTTCCTTTTTCCTCTTTGTTTTTCATTTCCTATTTTTATCAATTTTATTTTTCAACAGGGATGTAATGCAATTATTACTTTATTTAAGATACCTTCAACTGAATCTTCTGATAAATTAACATTCATTTCACTCAAATGATAACTTCAACTGCATCTTCAATCATGAACTATCTAAAGAAATGGATGAAATCATCCAAAAATACCCAAAATAAAACTAATTAAACCATCCAATATTCTTGAGTACTCACCATTAATGTGATGACCAATATAAAATCAAACCCTAAAAGCATACAAATCATAATGAAATATGAAATCAGGTAGTTGTATAACAAATCATTATATTATGTGAAATAACGAAGAACATCAAACAACAATAGCAAGTGACCAATCAGTCAAACTCAAAATCATATAAAAGCCTAAAAATAAAATGAAAATTAGATAAGTGAACATCAAAACTGAACAGAAAACATGACCAAAAATTAACCAAACACCTGATGTCGAATCCACTGTATATGCTGAACCACTGCTGTTACAAACAGATCATACATCGGGAACGGAAAATTTAAAAGGACCGGCTTCAAAGGCTTTAACAATCGGAAGATTCAAATCTCAAGCAAATGAAACACTAATTTCAAAAAGAATAATCGGTGAACATATTCACAAATCAATAATCAACAGATGTTGTACTCATATCATCACCGTTAAGAAAAAAACCCTTAGTTTCTGAACATATTCAAACATACCAGTTCATGGGGGAAATCTAGCCGCAGGTAAGCGGATCTCAACTTTGATGACCATCGATGACAACAACCCTGGAACCATATGATGAGATTAGGAGTAGAAATTAGGGTTTAATTAGAAACTTTGTATGAAAATAAGAAGAAATCTGTGACACCTGTGTCACTGCGACCATCAAACAAATACCAAACCAATGAAATATTGTATTTCATACTTGGGATCTGTATAAATATGTGTATCTTTTACACATATCAATTCTTGTTCGATTACAAGCTCTAAATCACTTTCTGGAAGGTTATACGCGCACTGATGCGTAAATATAACCAGTTTAATGCAACAAACACTCCGGAATAGTGAAATAGGCTTAACATACCTTAAATAACCTTTACATAACTTAGAAATAAGTTTTAAAGGCTTTGGTATGGCAAAATCAAGTTAAAACGCTTACAGGGACTAAAGTTGACAAACTGCGAAAGTATGCCAATTTGAACTGTAACAGACATTCCGGAACATGAACATAAGTTAAACATACCCTAAATATCCTTCACATAGCTTAGAAATAGGCTTTGAGGGGTTCGGTGTGCTAAAATAAACTTTTGGGTCATTCAGGGACTAAAAGTGTCAAAAAGTGCACAAGTTTGCATTTTCGCGCATAACTTACGTTCTGAATACATCTGGACATCCAAAAATTTATGTAAGCACTAAAATATTTTATTTTAGTTTTTGGCATAAGAAAAATCCATTCGTCACGTCATTTGGATCGTTTTTCGCGCTTATGCGCATTCCGTCGTAATTAGCCGAACAACGCAACCGTACGGCTAAACGAACCGACATCCGAGATATTTTTGAGAACATTTTAAGTTCCCTTTACTTTAACTTCATTTTAGAGCTTTGAAATGGGGTTAACGGGCCTTAAACGCGTCGGAAAAGGCCTTATTACACTACAGGGACCAAATCTGCCATTTTTGAAACTTTCTGTGTAGAAACATTGAATCTGGCCTATACCACCTTTGCACATGGTTTTGGGCAATACTATGGGCTAGTTTGATGTGCACATGGTATTACAATACCATGGGTGCAAGTGTATGGCCAAGATTGAAGCACTTTTTCCAAGAAACGATCCTAACGGTTCGGGAAATCCTATAAATACCCCATGCCTTCATTTGCAAAAACCACTAGAATCTTGATTTGAGAAGTTCTAAGTTGAAACCATTGTTTCATACCTGAGCTACTTGGATCGAGGTTAGCATTCGGGGACCCTTCGTAAGTATTCCTTCGTTCTTTTATTGCTTTTCGAGTCTGAAAGTCAAACTTTGTTTGACTTTCTGCGTTGACCAGTTTATGGTCAATGCGAAGTTCGTTTGAACTTCGCAACGTGAGTGTAATCACGTTGGTTATAGTCCCTTGGGACTATGCCTATTGATTACCACGTTGTCTAGGGTCTTAGGGTAAGCGATCTAATAAATCGCTTATACCTCGAACCCGACCCAGTTTGGTCGATCATTAGGATCCGACCAAATACATTAGGTGACCATAGTAGGTAGGGAATAACCTTCCGAGGTTATACCCTATGGTCACATCGTTGAGTAGTTGTATGATAGGTAGTTTATATGCCTTAGGTAAATTACCAGAATACCCTTTTCATGTATAATTGGTAATTAAGCAAATGTAACCTAAACTTTTGTCACATAACTGATTATGTAACATGTTTAGGCATATAACACTTGTCATAGGACTAGTTAGACGGTCCGAACGCGTTCCACGCGAACGACGCGTTAAAGTAGCATAAGCTGCCTAAACGGGTCGTAATGGGTCGAAAGCACTTAGATTAAGGTTTCATTTAGTATGTAGGCTTTGTTAAACCATATGACACGAGTCTCTATACTCGTTTGGTTTACGAACCCTCATTCTATCCGATCTTCCGATTTAGGTCCGGTTATTAACATAGTTACCTATAGTAGGTGCCGTTTGATATCCGCGATCTCTAGCATTGTTTGGTTGTTACTCAAGGACTACTAAGCAATCTCAAGTGAGTACATAGACCCCTCTTTTACTGTTTTCCAAACTGTTTTGGGGTGAAATACATGTGCCTACTTGTTACATTCATGCTTTCCCGTTTTCACATCATATACCTACTATGTTCGTTAGTACATTATAGTACATGATTTCATTACATTTTATGCTATGTATGTCCATTTAGTTCATGCTTAGTACATTGTTTTACATTACATTTATGCTATGTATGTCCATTGTGTGCATGCTTAGTACATTGTTTTACATTGCATTTCTGTTGCATATGCTCACCCAGCATGTGAACACATTATACTACATTTTGAACCGTTGTAACCTTTTGACTATGTGAACCGTCGTAACCGTTTGTTTATAGGAACCGTTTGTATCTGTGAACCGTTTGTATCTGTGAACCGTTTGTATCTGTGAACCGTGTGAACCGTATTTGACCATACATAAACATTTCTACAATTGTTAAACATTACTTTGGTGGTTTGGTTTGATTAAGTGATTAAGTAACGATGCGTGTGTAATATGATACAAGCATGGTGGATACGCCGCTGGTACTTCCTATATATAAGTGTTTGTATGGTATTACATATCGTAGCGTTATTTGAATCATTTCAGTTTGAGACATATAACATTTTATACAAATAACATACTTTTCACAATACATTGTTTTACAAGCAACTTAACTTATACAAATTCATTTTACAATGGTTATTCATTTCACCATACATTATTCTCTTATTTATACATATCATCTGATCTTATCGTTTTTCAAATGATTTACAAAACAAAGCAAATTACAAGGTTCATGACTAAACATTTTCTCAAACATAAGTCATGGAACCTATTTTCACAAAACCTATGTATCTCACAGGCATTTTTATGCTGACGTACCTATTTTCACATGTGTTTTTCAGGAGCTGTTGCATAAGATGATCAAGATACACATAGGCAGACTTGGGCTTTAGTGACAATAAAAGATGCAAGACTAGTTAATTATGTTGTATTTCTTTGTTTGTTAAGACATTGTAACACTTTTAATCAATAAAACGAAACTTCAATTGCCATGGATTTGAAACAATTAATTCTGTTACAACACTCCCCGATGTTTCCGCCACGTTTTGTATGTTCTACGTGGTCGGGGTGTGACAGAAAAGATGGTATCAGAGCCAATGGTTATAGGGAATTAGGTTATTAGTAATGCTTTGACCTAGTCTATAACCTTCTTAGGACCCTAACGCGAGTTTACTTGCGTTTAGTCATAAAACAATACCGTCACCTATCCTTAGGCGACGACCACAACAAGAACATAAATTTCAAAACCGCTTTGAAAACTAATCATCTGTTCTAGGATGATTGATTACTAGGTTTTGAACCCTCTATTGTAAGGTTTTGAACCCTCTGTTATATGGTTTTGAACCCCTTTGAATTTTCAAAATCTCGTCAAGGTTTTGGGTTTTAAATAATGTGAACACGTGCAAACTGGAAGGGTGAATGCCTGTATTCTGGGTTTTCTGTCTAGGCAAGCACTTCGTATACATCTCATCAGACGCGAGACCAGTTGTGCTTACCTGGGAATTCTTGGGATGAGTGTTCACTTATAGGCGAGCATGTCTTCGCGATACATTATTTTTGACCTATTTACTTTGATTAATCACCGAGGTCGTTTGTTGCTTTGTAGTAACAAACAAATGACCACTATCCTTGCTTTCATCAGATTTGTTTCATCTCATTCTTTTCGTCTAATTCTCTCACTCGTTTCATTTCATATTTCCTCTTTTAGAATGCCTCCACGACGCGAAAATCCGGTATCTATTGACGATCTGGCAGCTGTCATTACACAGCAAATGACTGCTGCAATCCCGAACGTCGTTGCTCAATGTTACCAATCTATCAACAACAATAATGCCCTCTGCAGCTTCGAGACGTTCAACTCGGCCAAGCCATCAAAGTTTTCTGGGTCTCAAGGAGCGACAACACTTCTGCAATGGTTCGAGAGTCTAGAGAGCACCTTCAGGCATGTACAATGTCCAAATGAGCGAAAGGTAGATTTCGCATCTAGTGTCTTTGAGAAACGAGCTTTGACGTGGTGGAACGGTGTGGTGAGAGATAGGGGTGCCGATGTGGCACTGGCTCAAACATGGGAAGAACTGAGAGCACTGATGATGAAGGAATTCTGTCCTCGTTACGAGATCAGGGCATTGGAAAGGGAATTCGACGACCTTAAGCAAGACAGCGGCGAACATCGAGCATACACTGATCGATATGAGGAGCTGAGCCTGTTGTGTCCTACCATGGTTACGCCTTTGGATAAGGCGATCGAAAAATACATTGATGGTCTCCCTGACTCAGTTCAAGACATTGTTACCGGTAGTAACCCCACTACGGTTAGGCAGGCCATTGAGCTATCTGCAACCCTGACTGAATCTCAGATCAGGAAACGTAAGCTTTTCCGAAAGGGTGACAAGAAACCGCTCGAGGAATCAAAGACCATGGATGAACAGACTGGATCCCTTGAGTGGTCAAAGAAGCAAAAGGCTTCTCAGAACTTCGCCATGGTTACTCACAACGATCAAGCCGCCCCCAACCAACCAGCTAAACCCCGTACTAGGAAGCCATACAATGGAACTTCACCTTTGTGCAACCGATGTAACCATTATCATCATGTTAATGTGAAGTGCCGCGAATGCCAAATTTGTGGACGTAAAGGTCATACAGCAAAAGTTTGCGTAGCAGCAGTTGCACCAAATCAAGCTGACCCCAAACCTGCTCGAGCTCGCTTTCCACCAGGTTCTTGCTACAAGTGTGGCGAGATGGGACATTTCTGAAGAAATTGCCCAAAGCGTGCTAATGCCAATCCAGCACAGGGATGAGCATCTGACCGACAACATCGTTTAGAGATAATCACGTCTTATGTATTATTTTCTTTTGTTGTCAAGGTCCATGAAACAGTTGTTATCATTGTTTATAAATAAATCTTTTATTTACATTACAATGTATTTATGTGGTTGTATGTATAAACAACATATCTCTTTCAATACCGACAATCAAGGAACCGTATTCCTTAAAGGACAGACTACCCCCAAACTTTCTTCCACTTTATGATCTCTTGCATTTTCCACGAAATTCCTAAGTACCCGTTTCTTCTAAAGAAACGAAGTACAAGGCGCAAGTTACAACACTGGACGAATACCCAAAGTACCACTATAAATCCTTAATAGGGTACCTAAGGGTATTTCCGTGAATCCTAAAATTGTTGTGTTCCTTAATTCGACTATTACGTTTCTTTGAAAACAAAATCAAATTTTTGGGAGATCTTCCTATCTCTTCAGATAGATCCCAGAGGACATTGAAGTCCATCGACTGGTTTCCATATCCGTTCTCAATCGATAACAAATTAATAACAAATTAATAACCAAGTTAAACAACTATGTGATTATGTGCTTATGAACATTACAAGACAAACTGTGCAGACTATGCAAGGAATTACGTAATTATGGATGCATACATAATTATGGAATTTAGTGCACAGAAACCACAGCGAGCTTTGCCATGTGCCTAGAAGTTAACTCTATTCATTTCCGTTTCTGAGGAAGCACCCGTTGAATATGACTCCGTAAGTTCATTTTCGTTTCTGAAGATTTGTCCGTCGAGGAAATGAATATCCGTTTGTTTCTCCTTTTCATTTCCATTTCTGATGAAGCACCCGTTGAAAATGACTCCGTAAGTTCATTTTCGTTTCTGAAGATTTGTCCGTTGAGGAAATGAATATCCGTTTGTTTCTCCTTTTCATTTCCATTTCTGATGAAGCACCCGTTGAAAATGACTCCGTAAGTTCATTTTCGTTTCTGAAGATTTGTCCGTTGAGGAAATGAATATCCGTTTGTTTCTCCTTTTCGTTTCCATTTCTGATGAAGCACCCGTTGAAAATGACTCCGTAAGTTCATTTTACGTTTCTGAAGATTGCCCGTTGAGGAAATGAATCCCCGTTTGTTTATTCCTTCATTTCCACTTCTGAAGAATACTCGTTGAGGAAAATGACTTCGTCTGTTCATTTTCGTTCTGAAGAATTTCCGTTAAGGAAATGACAGGATTATACCTTACATATCTCTGGTGGTTATTTGACACAAAGTCACAAATAGACTCCTACGAATAAATTTCGGGACGAAATTTCCTTAAGTAGGGGAGACTGTGACACCTGTGTCACTGCGACCATCAAACAAATACCAAACCAATTAAATATTGTATTTCATACTTGGGATCTGTATAAATATGTTTATCTTTTACACATATCAATTCTTGTTCGATTACAAGCTCTAAATCACTTTCTGGAAGGTTATACGCGCACTGATGCGTAAATATAACCAGTTTAATGCAACAAACACTCCGGAATAGTGAAATAGGCTTAACATACCTTAAATAACCTTTACATAACTTAGAAATAAGTTTTAAAGGCTTTGGTATGGCAAAATCAAGTTAAAACGCTTACAGGGACTAAAGTTGACAAACTGTGAAAGTATGCCAATTTGAACTGTAACAGACATTCCGGAACATGAACATAAGTTAAACATACCCTAAATATCCTTCACATAGCTTAGAAATAGGCTTTGAGGGGTTCGGTGTGCTAAAATAAACTTTTGGGTCATTCAGGGACTAAAAGTGTCAAAAAGTGCACAAGTTTGCATTTTCGCGCATAACTTACGTTCTGAATACATCTGGACATCCAAAAATTTATGTAAGCACTAAAATATTTTATTTTAGTGTTTGGCATAAGAAAAATCCATTTGTCACGTCATTTGGATCGTTTTTCGCGCTTATGCGCATTCCGTCGTAATTAGCCGAACAACGCAACCGTACGGCTAAACGAACCGACATCCGAGATATTTTTGAGAACATTTTAAGTTCCCTTTACTTTAACTTCATTTTAGAGCTTTGAAATGGGGTTAACGGGCCTTAAACGCGTCGGAAAAGGCCTTATTACACTACAGGGACCAAATCTGCCATTTTTGAAACTTTCTGTGTAGAAACATTGAATCTGGCCTATACCACCTTTGCACATGGTTTTGGGCAATACTATGGGCTGGTTTGATGTGCACATGGTATTACAATACCATGGGTGCAAGTGTATGGCCAAGATTGAAGCACTTTTTCCAAGAAACGATCCTAACGGTTCGGGAAATCCTATAAATACCCCATGCCTTCATTTGCAAAAACCACTAGAATCTTGATTTGAGAAGCTCTAAGTTGAAACCATTGTTTCATACCTGAGCTACTTGGATCGAGGTTAGCATTCGGGGACCCTTCGTAAGTATTCCTTCGTTCTTTTATTGCTTTTCGAGTCTGAAAGTCAAACTTTGTTTGACTTTCTGCGTTGACCAGTTTATGGTCAATGCGAAGTTCGTTTGAACTTCGCAACGTGAGTGTAATCACGTTGGTTATAGTCCCTTGGGACTATGCCTATTGATTACCACGTTGTCTAGGGTCTTAGGGTAAGCGATCTAATAAATCGCTTATACCTCGAACCCGACCCAGTTTGGTCGATCATTAGGATCCGACCAAATACATTAGGTGACCATAGTAGGTAGGGAATAACCTTCCGAGGTTATACCCTATGGTCACATCGTTGAGTAGTTGTATGATAGGTAGTTTATATGCCTTAGGTAAATTACCAGAATACCCTTTTCATGTATAATTGGTAATTAAGCAAATGTAACCTAAAATTTTGTCACATAACTGATTATGTAACATGTTTAGGCATATAACACTTGTCATAGGACTAGTTAGACGGTCCGAACGCGTTCCACGCGAACGACGCGTTAAAGTAGCATAAGCTGCCTAAACGGGTCGTAATGGGTCGAAAGCACTTAGATTAAGGTTTCATTTAGTATGTAGGCTTTGTTAAACCATATGACACGAGTCTCTATACTCGTTTGGTTTACGAACCCTCATTCTATCCGATCTTCCGATTTAGGTCCGGTTATTAACATAGTTACCTATAGTAGGTGCCGTTTGATATCCGCGATCTCTAGCATTGTTTGGTTGTTACTCAAGGACTACTAAGCAATCTCAAGTGAGTACATAGACCCCTCTTTTACTGTTTTCCAAACTGTTTTGGGGTGAAATACATGTGCCTACTTGTTACATTCATGCTTTCCCGTTTTCACATCATATACCTACTATGTTCGTTAGTACATTATAGTACATGATTTCATTACATTTTATGCTATGTATGTCCATTTAGTTCATGCTTAGTACATTGTTTTACATTACATTTATGCTATGTATGTCCATTGTGTGCATGCTTAGTACATTGTTTTACATTGCATTTCTGTTGCATATGCTCACCCAGCATGTGAACACATTATACTACATTTTGAACCGTTGTAACCTTTTGACTATGTGAACCGTCGTAACCGTTTGTTTATAGGAACCGTTTGTATCTGTGAACCGTTTGTATCTGTGAACCGTTTGTATCTGTGAACCGTGTGAACCGTATTTGACCATACATAAACATTTCTACAATTGGTAAACATTACTTTGGTGGTTTGGTTTGATTAAGTGATTAAGTAACGATGCGTGTGTAATATGATACAAGCATGGTGGATACGCCGCTGGTACTTCCTATATATAAGTGTTTGTATGGTATTACATATCGTAGCGTTATTTGAATCATTTCAGTTTGAGACATATAACATTTTATACAAATAACATACTTTTCACAATACATTGTTTTACAAGCAACTTAACTTATACAAATTCATTTTACAATGGTTATTCATTTCACCATACATTATTCTCTTATTTATACATATCATCTGATCTTATCGTTTTTCAAATGATTTACAAAACAAAGCAAATTACAAGGTTCATGACTAAACATTTTCTCAAACATAAGTCATGGAACCTATTTTCACAAAACCTATGTATCTCACAGGCATTTTTATGCTGACGTACCTATTTTCACATGTGTTTTTCAGGAGCTGTTGCATAAGATGATCAAGATACACATAGGCAGACTTGGGCTTTAGTGACAATAAAAGATGCAAGACTAGTTAATTATGTTGTATTTCTTTGTTTGTTAAGACATTGTAACACTTTTAATCAATAAAACGAAACTTCAATTGCCATGGATTTGAAACAATTAATTCTGTTACAACACTCCCCGATGTTTCCGCCACGTTTTGTATGTTCTACGTGGTCGGGGTGTGACAAAATCAACACAGATATATAAACATACAAATCAAACCTCAAATGGAAGAACATTGCCGACGAAGAAAATGAAAGAATCTTCCCAACTATAGCTCAGGATAAAAATTACAAAAGCCAGATATTGCCTCTTCATGGTATAATCAGACATGAAAATTACAAAGGCTGATTTCGAGTTACGTGTTCTTCAATTTCAGGTTCAATGTCGAATTAGAGCTACAAAATCAAGAAAACCGAGTTAGGATTGCAACCAAAATTAGGGCTACAATACTGAAATAAATGAGGATATAGGGCTTACCTGGTGACGCTTCGAATGATTCATGATGAGATGATATGGTTTGATCTTTGATTCACAAGGGAGAAGAGTAGAGGAGAAGGAGAAGAAGATTCCGATCTAGGGTTTTGAAAAGGAAAAAAAGGAGACAAAGGGAGTATAAAAGGGATGGAAGTGTGGTACTGTTGGGCTGGAAAAGGGAACTGAGGATGCCCTACACGTGGCCCAAATCACTTTCATTTATTATATATAATAGATTTGTTTATCATATTATCACGAAATAACAAAAGGCAATTTCGTACGAAATAGCAATCAGCTATTTCGCACGAAATAGCACAATGTAATTCCATGCGAAATTACCTCCCCTATAAATACCCTTGATGCGATTTCATTTGTAAGGTTCATGTTTCCGGTACCGAAGTGCTGCCGACGTGTCTACTGATCTGTAAACGTGTTAAATCAATAATACAAGACAATTAGAAGTGAATCAAGCTGTTACAAAGTCTAATAATTGAATTCCGCCTCTGATTAGACCGAGAACTCTTCTGATAGACTTGTTTGGGTCAAAGAACGATCCTACAAGTGGTATCAGAGCTCAGGAGGAAGAGTTCTTATCAATTCAGCTTAAAAATCTGATTTCTACACCTTCTTTTTAAAATTAAACAGAATTTTACGGTCAAAATGACTTGAATTTCACACATTATAAGCGAAACTCTGTTTTAACGAATCCTTGAAAGAATTGGACCTTAATTCGATCTAAGACTGATAAAATTGATAATTTCGCTTGAAAATGGTTTCGGATTAAGTGACGTCAGCAGTATTTCGCACGAAATAGGCAATTGATTTCGCTTGAAAATTACACTTAATTTCGCACGAAATTAATTCAGTTTTGTTATTTCGCACGAAATCAGGGTATTTCGTTTGAGTTGGTGTTATTTCGTTTGAAACTGGTATTTCGTGTGAAAGCTGATTTCGTTTGAAAAGGATATTTCGCATCAAAGTTTGATTTCGTTTGAATCTGATTTCGCACCAAAAGTTTGATTTCATTTGTAGTAGCTACTTCGCACCAAGTGTTTTCGTTTGAATTCTTATTTCGTGTGAATCTTCATT
This sequence comes from Helianthus tuberosus, assembly GCA_030545235.1. NCBI lineage: Eukaryota > Viridiplantae > Streptophyta > Magnoliopsida > Asterales > Asteraceae > Helianthus > Helianthus tuberosus. The sequence goes on along the minus strand of CM060391.1, from coordinate 26,823,319 downwards.
GTTGTTTGAACTTTGTTGACTTTGTGATACAGATTACTGAATCATGGAAGAGGAATTCTACAATGCGTTTGCTACACCAGTTGCTCCTGTTACAGCTACTGAAACTCTTTACAGTGAGAATGAGACGGGAACTTATCAAAAACCGCCAAATCTTATGTACATTGAAGACTTTAGAGGATGACAAAATCGATTTGAAAACTGGGTGCAAGCTTATAAGTTTGACGCATGGTGTTCATTAGAGAAAGATTACGAGAAACCGAAAAATGAACGTGGGATTGAAAAAGCTTTCTGTGACTATTCATGTTGGTGCACGGAATGTCTGCTGATTACGTCATAATCAAGTCTTGTGTCTAGAATTGTTTGAATGATCACACAATAGGGTTTTATTTAGGGTTTAGGTGATTTAACTTCAAGATTTCGCTTGAAACTGATTCAAGCGAAATCAACATCAAGTGATTTAGCTTGAACTGAGTTCAAGCGAAATCAACATCTATTGATTTCGCTTCAAGCTGTTTCAAGCGAAATCTACATCTTATATATAGGTTGTTGTGTGATTCATTTTAGATAACTTGGTCATTGTATGAGACACGAAGTGCTGCCGGATTTGTATCAGAAAACGTTGTAAAAGCACGGATATTAATCAGAAAAGAAGGATTAAAAGGATAATAGCTGTTATAACTTTGTTTACGTTGATTCCGCCTTCGTACGCAAAGATGAACTGCCTTAACTGACGGTTTAAGGTCGTAGAACGGTCCAACAAGTGGTATCAGAGCTCAGGACGAGGAGTTCATACCATAGCAGCGGATTTTCTTCTTTCTACTCATTTCTTTTTATATTTTTCTGATCTGAACAAGTTCCAACGGTCGAAATGGTCTGATTTTCGAGTATATCGTGTAAAACGTAGTTTTAACAAAGCCTACAAAGATTCGGACTAAAATTCAGATTAAAACTTGTTAAAAATGACCTAAAATTGGTTTTCGCTTGAAAGTGTTCGAAATTAATAGTTGATTTCGCTTCAAAATCAGACAATTTGGCTTGTTTTTGGACGATTTCGCTTGAACAAGTTGAAGCGAAATAGTTAGTTTGGATTTCGCTTGAATCAGAGTTGTTCTTTGTTTTCGCTTGTAACAGATTGAAGCGAAATTGTTCTATCAGATTTCGCTTGAAACATAGCTTGGATCAGATTTCGCTTGAACAGTTATATAGTGCTGATTTCGCTTGAAGTTGTTTACACTTCAAGGATTTCGCTTGAACTTGCTGAATTTTCAAAATTAAAAATTTTTCTAAGTGTTTGCTGATTTTGCAGGAACATTCACAATGGATGATCTTTTCATGAACCCGTTTAGCGACATGTACGCGTTTGCTGGAGATTCCGGAAACGATGATACTTCGTCAAGCAATGTTAATGATAACTCACGAAAAGAGAAGAAAAAGGAAGCTTGGGAATCGGATAGTGCTTTCGAAACGTTCAATAAACCTCCAAAACTTATGGCTATTGAGGAGTACAGTCGGTGGTCCAGAAAGTTTGAAGACTGGATGATGGCATTTGCATTTCCAAGTTGGAAAAGTCTGAAGAACGGTTATGATCAAGGAAAAAAGAATGGTGAAGTCTTAACAGCTACTGATGAGATTGAATCATTCGTAGCCGAACAAAAGTGTGTGGCATTGTTATTTCAGTCTGTTCGGGAGGATATCATTTCATTGATAGACTATTCAAATGCTAAAGATCTTTGGGCAAAGTTAGAAAAGAAATGTTTAGGAAGTACTGAAATCGTGAAAAACAAAAATAAACTTCTTAGGAAAGAGTTTGATATGTTTGGTTGTCTTAAGAATGAGTCAGTGTGTAAAATGATAGAAAGGTTCGGTCATCTGAAGCTGGAATTAGCAAGACATGATATCAGATATTCTGATGAAGAACTTGTTGACAAACTGTTCGATTCATTACCAGAAGATATGGATTGGAGATATTATGCACTGATGTTGAAGAACACTATTGCTCCTGAATTGTTGAAACCAGATTTGGTGATTGAGAGACTTGAAAGTCACGAACTGGAATTGAAGAAGACGTATAAAGTCAATCATTCATCTTATCAACAGAATTTGGATCTATATTATCCAAAGAGCATGATGCCGAAAGTTACTTCTCCAAAAACTGCGTTTTCTGCTGAAAATGTGTCGACAGCTGGCAAAGAAAGTCAAAGCAGTCAAAGCAGTGGAAGTCACAGTGGTTATCACGGTGGATCTTCATCATCTGCAAGTTATTCTGATGCAAAGAACCGTTTTCAATGCAACATTGCAATAGACTTGAAGAATGCTCAAAATTTTGATGAGGAGTCGGCAAAGCAGCAGATGATCTTTCTAGCATCGGTGTTGGAATCGTATGAAGGGTTGGTAGCTGGGAAGATAGGCAACACAAATCTGACGAAAGAAGATTACGATCAGATTGATCCGGAGGAAATGGAACTGATCGATATTCGTTGGGCTATGGCCAGTGCTGTTCGTCGAGCACAAAGATTCATGGAAATTACTGGCAGAAAAACAATTGGTGGTGCTTCTACTAAGCTGGGGTTCGATAAATCCAAAGTGACATGTTTCAAGTGTAAGCAGAAAGGTCACTTCAAGAGAGAATGCCGAAACGCTTATGTTGATGAATCGGAGAATCCTTTCAGAGATGATTACTACAAGAAGGCGATTTATCACCAGAATAAATCCGAGCCGCCTAGATTGAAGCAGATTGAAGACAACAGAGAGAAATCTAGAGCTCTTGCAGTGATTTATGATGATGAGGGGTATGATTGGAGTCAAGAGGTTCTACCAGAAGAAGATGCGGTTGGATACGCATTCATGGCGAAAAATGAACCTATTCCATGGAAAGATGATAGAACTGAAGAGCAGAAGTATAGATACAGAAAGATGATTTCAGAAAACAAAATTACTAGACTTTCTGGTATCTATTTGGAAGCAAAAAGAGCAAAAAGATGGGATCCAGATAGGGAATGTTATCTTGATGAGTATGGAAATATTGCAATCGATCACAAAACTCTCGATCTGGAAGTCTTAATCAAGGAAATGAAAGATAATGATGAGTATTGGCAACACAAATGGTGGGGAACTCCAACAGAGAAAATGAAAGAGGAAGCGAAGAAAGAGAAAGAGATGAAAGAGAAAGAAGAGATCGAAAAATCAAAGAAGATTGATACTGGAGTTATCGATACAACACAGGAGTTGACTGCAGAGAACCTGGGAAAAATGGCTGACAAAGTGCTGGCTGCTAAGGCACTTGAGGTAGACTCTAACTCCGTGTCTGAGTCAAAAAGCCAGGTCAGTTCAGATGTGTCAACAAATGCGTCAGGTAAAAAGATCGAAGGAAATGCTGATTGCAAAAATTGCAACAAAGAGTGCAAATTTTGTAATACTGTCACGTATCTCAACGGTGAGAAAATTAAAGATCTGACAGCAAAGGTCAAAAGCGTTGAGAATCAGATTCTTGGTCGTGACAAAACAGTTAAAGCTTCAACTGAACGGATAAGAGAATTAACTGCTCAAATTGAAACTGATAAAATTGATCATGATAAAGTTAAAAATGAAAATGAAAAGTTGATTCTTGAAAACCGTCAGATTTCTGAAAAATTTGAAAAACTCAAAAGCACAATGAAAGATTGTGATGATCGAAATGGTAAAACTTTTAAAGAAAATGAACATTTAAGAGCAGTGCTTAGAGTAAAAGAATAATCAATCAACCAACAACTGGATGAAATCGCTAAATTGAAACTTAAAGTTCAAGAGGTTGTAATCGAAAATGAGCGAATCCAGTTGAAGCTTAACAGTTACAACTCCGCAAGCTTTGTTTTGCAACATATCATTCCCAAACCCATCGGGAAAGACAAAGCGGGCGAAGATATGTATTGTGATGGAACTGGGGTGGGGTTTCATCAAGTTCCACCACCTGTTCTTGATAATTACACTAAAAAACAGTCTGGGTTGGTTGAAATTGAGGAAGCGAGTGAAGTTAAACTTCCGGAGAACATTGATGTTACTTTTTCTACATCATCTGATGATAGTGTTCAGACAGAGATTGTTAAGAGCACAGCTGAAAGTGTTTTGGTGTCTGATTCACCTGAAGATGATGGGTGTTTCTTGGATAAGTACATTCAGAAACCAAAATATAAAAACAACTTAAGTGAGGAACCGGGTCTTGTGATGTACAAGATGGCTGGATCTGATAAGTTGTATTCGGATTCTGAGTTTCCAATTGAGAATGTTAATGTGAAAAAGTTGACAAATGTTTTCAAGTTAGTTGAAGTTGAGTTGTCAGAAGTGAACAGTTTGTGTCAAACAAAAAGGCAAATGAATTTTGAGAAAGATAAAGCTTATTACAAAAAGCCTGTTGTTCCACCACGTTTTTATAATAAAAATCAAAACAATTGGTCGGGTGGTTATCGAGGTGGTAATAGTTATCAGAAGAAGAGTTTTCAAAACAAAAGGTTTGCTGAAAAGAAGGTGTTTGTGAACAGTTCAAGTTCACTTTCTGATGAGGAAAATGAATTTTTTTCAAAATCAAATAAAGAGTTCTTTGAGAAAAGAGCTTCACATTATCAGTCTGAAGGCACAAGTCGAGTTGTTGATACTCGAACATGTTTTAGATGTAATCAAGTGGGTCACATTGCACGAAAGTGTACTAATGTGAAGCCTAAGACTGAAACTGTGAAGATTCAACAGAAGAAAGTTGATGTGAAGGGTAAAGCACAAATCGTTGTTGAGAAAAAGGGTGTGAAAAATAACAACATCAAAGTGAAAAATGAACCTGTAAAGAAAGTGGTAACTAAAAACGACAAGTTTTATAAACAGGTTGCATTATCTCAACAAGTTTGGAAACCAAAAACTGAAGTGAAAATTTCAACTTCTGAAGTGAAAAAGGCTGAAGAATCAATTTTGGTTGATTATGATGCAAATTTTCCACCTTTGAAGGCTGAAAATTTCAAAATTCAAATTGCAAGAGTCAAGGTTACACCTAAGGCTGATGAGGCCTGGGTGGACACCATGTTCGAATAAGCAGTTTGAATTGCCGGAGCTTCCTGGATCGCGAAGCATGAATCGGCATCTTTATTGAAATGTTTTAAAATCAACTTGTGGTATGTGCAGGATCTTCCAAGAGCCATTTCAAGATGGATCATGGATAGTGGCGCATCTCGACATATGACAGGAAAAACTGCGTTGCTGTATGATGTGAAGAATATCAATGGTGGTTATGTGGGATTTGCAGGTCATGAAAGAGGTATTTTGCATGAATTTAGTGCTCCGTATACTCCGCAGCAGAATGGAGTCGCAGAACGCAAAAACCGGACACTAATCGAGACGGCCAGAACTATGCTCGCAGATTCAAAGTTACCGATAAATTTTTGGGCTGAAGCTGTTTCTGCTGCATGCTATACGCTCAACAGGGTTCTCACTGTCAAGAAGTTCAACAAAACATGCTTTGAGCTAATCAATAATCGCAAACCGAATTTGAAGTATCTAGAACCGTTTGGGTCACCATGTACGGTTATAGAGCCTTTTGGAAAGTTTGGTCCGAAGTGCATTGAGGGAATATTTGTTGGTTATGCAAATCCGTTGCGACGTGTCTTCGTTCCAAGTGAGAAGCGAATTATTGAAGCTGCAAATGTTGAATGTCAAGGTTATACTATGCCACCGCAGAATCCTGGTGATTCATGGCGTTATCATTATGACAAACTTTGGGATTCGTTTGACATGAAAGAAGAATCAGAGGATGATGAAGATTTCTTTGATGAGTTGGATATTTTGCGTGAATATGAGTCGCAGCTAAGGTTCCCAGCTGAGTATTCCAGGAGACCACGGGAAACTTCAAATGACGATGAAGCAGGTCCAAGTAATGCTGGTGAACATGATGATGTCCAACAGAATGAAGTTGCTCAGGATAATCAGTCGGTTCAGAATGATAATCTAGAAGCTGAAAACATGCCAATATTTGATCATGGTGATTCAGATTCAGATTCTGAGGGGGAGCAAATTCAGATTTCAAGTCAAACAAACCAAGTTGGTGAACAAGATGCAGAGCAGAATGTTACTAATTTGGAGGGAAATGTAGATGTTCAAAGTGAAGTGATGCCGCGAACTTTTTCATATCATCCAGAGGAGTTGATCACAGGAGAATTGCAGACAGGCGTTCGCACTCGAAGACAGATTGATAAAGGGCTTACATGTTTTTATACAAAAGTTGCTCCTTTGCAAACTGAATTCTCATTGTGTTGTTTTATCTCGCAGGTTGAGCCAAGAACTTACAAAGAGGCGCTTACTGAAGACTCTTGGGTCAATGCAATGCAGGAGGAACTTAGTCAATTCGAGAAATTGGGAGTGTGGAAGTTAGTTGATTTGCCGGACGGTCAGAGAAAAATTAACACCAAGTGGGTGTTCAAGTGTAAGAGGGACGATAGAGGAGTTGTTGTAAGGAACAAAGCTCGACTCGTTGTTCAGGGATTTAGTCAACAGGAGGGAATTGATTTTACCGAAGTCTATGCTCCTGTAGCACGTCTAGAGGCAATCAGAATTTTCCTAGCATTTGCGTCTTGGAAGAACTTTAAAGTTTTTCAGTTGGATGTTAAATCGGCTTTTCTCTACGGGAAGGTTAAAGAGGAGGTTTATGTCGGTCAGCCGCCGGGCTTCACCGATCTAATCCACAAAAACAAGGTCTACTTATTGGACAAAGCGCTGTATGGTTTACACCAGGCCCCGAGAGCTTGGTACGAGACTTTGTCTCAACACCTACTAGCCAACAAGTTCATTCGTGGAAAAGTGGATGCCACTCTCTTCACTAAAGAAGTCGATGGTCATCTTCTGATAGTTCAGATTTATGTGGACGATATAATCTTTGGGTCGACAAATGAAAATCTATGCAAAGATTTTGAATCAGTGATGAAGCAAAAGTTTGAAATGTCATCAATGGGGGAGATGAAATTCTTTCTGGGTTTACAAGTTGAACAACTTCCTGAGGGAATTTTCATTCATCAGTCAAAGTATGTTCATGATATTCTAGAGAAATTTGGGATGTCAAGTTCTACTCCAGCTGCTACCCCACTTGCAACAAATCATGGGATTCACCCAGATCTCACCGGAGACAGGGCTGCTGAAACGTTTTACCGATCCATGATAGGTTCTTTAATGTACCTAACTGCTTCACGTCCTGATATCATGTACCCAACGTGCCTCGCAGCAAGATTTCAGTCTAACCCGAGAGCATCGCATTTGATCATTGTGAAGAGGATATTGCGCTACCTGAAAGGAACTCCTTCATTGGGGTTGTGGTATCCTAGACAAGGCGACTTTACGCTCGAAGGGTATTCCGATTCGGATTTCGGATGCTGCAAAGTTAATTCAAAATCAACAACTGCAGGATGCCAGTTCTTTGGTCCTAGATTGGTTACCTGGCAGTGTAAGAAACAAACGTCTGTGGCGTTATCTACATGTGAAGTGGAGTACGTATCTGCTAGCAGTTGCTGCTCTCAGATCTTGTGGATACAGCAACAGGTGCGCGACTACGGTTTGCAGTTTCTTAACACACCTCTTTTTGTTGATAATGAGGCCGCTATAAATATAACAAAAAATCCAGTACATCACGCTAAAACTAAACACATAGAAATTCGTCATCACTTTATTCGTGATTGCTTTGAGAAAAAGTTGATACGAATTGAGAAAATCCACACTGACGAACAGAAAGCTGATTTACATACCAAAGCTTTTGATAAAAATCGGTTTAAATATTTGTTAAAACTAAATGGTATGAAGCTTCTTTCGGTGTCGGATGGCATAATTGGCGTTGATGAGAGTACTGTTGCGGATGAAGACGAGAAACAATCTGCAATGGTTTGTCGATTTTTTACTTGTTTTGGTATTTAGGGGGAGTAGATGTTTGTACATAGTTATATTTTCAGAAAATAAAAAAACAGTAAAAAATGAAAAAATACAAAAACATGATAAAATCTGAAAAATAGCTTGTGTATATAGGGAAAATGATAGTACATCGGCTAGACGATTACAGTATGCTAAAGATTTGTAAAGTATAAATGAGTTAAACAGTCTCACTGATGATGTGTCGATAGGTTTTCGCACATTTAGTAGATTTATTTGGGATATAAACCTAAATTCAAACTTGTGAATTTCGTAGGGAACACTACTTGGATATATAGGTAACCCCTGAAATCTCGTTTGAAAGGTCTCATAATTTGATATACTAGGTCTTTATACTCAATGATGTCTGGGGTATTATTCCGGGACTTCTGCTGAACGGTGGTTCTGACCTAGTCCCTGGATAATACTTGCTGCAATGCTTGAAACACAGCATTAAACCCTCAACATGCTGAAACAATAAAATTGATAAATGCTGCTGTTGTAAGCAAAAAGATCTTCTAAAGGGGACATACCGTAAAGTCGAAGCTGATATCTCCCTGCGTATACGGAAGTATCGACCTGAGATCCCTCGGCCCTCGCATACCTAATTTATATACATATATCATTGTAGTATACTCACCTGTAAGACTGATTATTGGGATTCTGGATACGGGAGTATATTCAAGAGGTGGGACACATGAATGATCTAAATTCATAATTCATCTAAATCGTATCCTGAGTAAATTGAAATTTGTGTGAGAATTTAAGATGGATCAGTATATCGACAATCGAGGTGAATTGTTTAAGTCTGAGTATGAAATGAAGCTTAACGGTACTTGTGATTTGTCTGAAAAGCTGATATGATTCCCTGACACGTTCGCTAAAAATATGTTTGTAAATAGTTTATTTTGTTTACTTTCTGCAATTTAAGTCTTCTGTATTTCATTTCTTAGTTTAGATTACTTTGATAAAATCTAAAAAGATTTTATTTCTGCTTTATTTTTCTGACAAACCAAAGTGGAGAGTTGATTGTTGGATTCTCAGATGTTTGAAGCAGATGCAGGAGATTCTGGACTGAAGAATGAGGAGAGCTTATCTTTGACAAACAAGTTCATTAATTTGATACTTGTTATTTTCAGAAATTGTTTGAAAAAATGTTTTCAAAATCAGTTTGATTCGTCAAAAGATCAACCAAGGTCATTAATTTGGACTTGGTAGATTAATCAAGTGATCAGGGTCATTAACTTGGACCTGAATACTTGAGTGGATTGTTAAAACTGATTGAGTTTGTGAATTATTGTTGAATAGATAGAATTGTAATGTTTGTTGGTTGAGTAACAGGTTTGGACTTTATTATTCCCAACGGAAGCTAATTGTCAAAGCTTGAACCAGATATCTCAGATTCTAGCATATCGAGAGGGGGAGTATGTGAAAGGGGGAGTCTGGATCAACGGTCAAAGGGAAGATTGAAGTTTAAAGTTTGAAGATTGAAGATAAAGATTGAGGAAAATTTTTACAATGTTTGAAGATTGTTAAAGACAAAGACTTGAAGCCAAAGACTTCATCAACATCCAAGGGGGAGTCTGTTGGTGCACAGAATGTCTGCTGATTACGTCATAATCAAGTCTTGTGTCTAGAATTGTTTGAATGATCACACAATAGGGTTTTATTTAGGGTTTAGGTGATTTAACTTCAAGATTTCGCTTGAAACTGATTCAAGCGAAATCAACATCAAGTGATTTAGCTTGAACTGAGTTCAAGCGAAATCAACATCTATTGATTTCGCTTCAAGCTGTTTCAAGCGAAATCTACATCTTATATATAGGTTGTTGTGTGATTCATTTTAGATAACTTGGTCATTGTATGAGACACGAAGTGCTGCCGGATTTGTATCAGAAAACGCTGTAAAAGCACGGATATTAATCAGAAAAGAAGGATTAAAAGGATAATAGCTGTTATGACTTTGTTTACGTTGATTCCGCCTTCGTACGCAAAGATGAACTGCCTTAACTGACGGTTTAAGGTCATAGAACGGTCCAACAATTCAGATGTTGAAAAATTGAAATATACAAGTGAAAAAATGATGATCAGTATTCTTCAACAAGCAGTTAAAGAAGATATCTTTGTTTTACTTTAACATAAGGTACTGCAAGATCAATTTAGACTGCATTGATTCAAAAGTTTAAAGGAAGTGCAGATATGATCAAGAACAAAAAGGCTTTACTGAAGAAATCATTTGATATGTTTGTAGCTTTTGAAAATGAAACAACAAAAATGACCATTGATAGATATTGTCATCTGGTTTTGGAAATGGGAAGATTGGACATAAAGAAAAACGACGATGAATGGGTTGATAAACTAGCCGATGCATTACCACAGCAGAAATGGGGAACTTATTTGTTGATTCTAAAACACATGAGAAAATCTGAAAATATGAATCTGGCACAGTTTATTCAGAAAATTGAAGAGCATGAATTGGATATCCAGAAAACGGTAATCATGACTAGTCCAAATGCTCAACAAGATGTTAGTTTATACTACAGAGGAAACAAATTTGAAGTTACTCCAAGCCCAAAGATTCAAACTGGTTTCAGTGCTGATAGTTCTTCTGGAACAAAGGGAAGTACTGTGACTCAAAGTGGTGGACCTTCGTCTTCATATTCAAGCTTTGATCCAAATTTTACAACACCAAGTCCTCAACGACAGAATTCTACAAATCTGCAGTGCAACGTTACCTTGAACATTCAAAATGATCAAAATCTTTCTCCAGAAATAGCTAAGCAACACATGGAATCACTTGTTGCTATGTTGGAATCATATGAAAGCTTGATTGCTGGCAAAATTGGAAATCCTATGCTTACCAAAGAGGATTATGACCAGATTGATGCTGAGGAACTTGAGTTGATGGATGTAAAGTGGTGTTTAGCCAGTGCTGTTCGAAGGGCAGAAAAGTTTCAACAAATCACCGAAAGAGATGAGTTTAGTGAGATGTCTAAATCTCTGATAGGGTTTGACAAATCAAAGGTTACTTGTTTTCGTTGTCGAGAAAAAGGTCATTTTAAGCGTGAGTGCAAAAACAAAGAAGCAAATGGAAGACAAGATCAGTCTGAAAAAAATAATTATTATAAAAAATCAATTTTTCATCAGATTGCTCAACAACCACAAACTGCACATGCACGTGCCATTGAAGAAAAAGAGAAAAGAGCTTGTTATGGTATAATTGATCAAGATGATGAAAAGGTTGCAGAGGGATTTAGCTGGGATAAATACATTCCACCTGGTTCAGGTCTTGTTTCTAGAATTCTGGAAGAAGATGAAGTCAAAATTAGTTCGAAAAGAATACATATTTTTCCAGATTTTGGAAGTGATGTAGATACTGATGATGAAGAATAATACATTAATAAAGCTAGAAAAGGTCTAGATCCTGATAGTTTTAATTTGTTTTTTGCAGATAAAGTTGAGATGCTTAATGAGAAGAAGATTGCCAGATTGAAGAGAGAACTGGAAGTAAGAAAAATAGCTGATGAAAAGACAAAAAAAGAAGCTGAAGAAGCAAATGTTGAACCAGTAATTGAGAAGGTGATAGAAAAAAATGTTGAAGTGGAAAAAGTGGTAGAGAAAATTGTTGAGGTCGAAAAAATAGTCGAAGTTGAAAAACTCGGTGAAGTTGAGAAGATTGTCGAGGTTGAAAAGATAGTTGAGGTCATTAAACCTTGTCAGAAATGTTTAGAATCTTGCAAAGATTGTGATGAGAAGGATAAGAAGATAGTTGAATTAGAAAAGATGAAAGAAAATTTATTGTCTGATGTGAAGTATGTGAAGGAATCATATGATGTGCTGAACAGAACAGTTGATGGTCTGAAAAAGACAAATTCAGAAGTTGATGCTGCTATGACAATGATGAGCTCTACTTTAATGACAAAGCAGAAAGTCATCAATGAGTATATTGAAGACTGTGCAAAGCTAAAGCAGGATTTGGAACTTGAAAAGATTGAGAGTGAAAGAATCAAACGTTTGTTGTGGAGTTATACAACATGTGATTATTTGATTGATAGAGTTTATCCTACTGTTGCAGGTCTTGAAGCGTTTCAAGATAAAAAGGCAGAATATACGGATACTGGTAAGAAACAAAGTGTCAAATATAACAAGTGTCAACCCCCGATTTGGAATAGTTATTCTCCCAGAAAACCAAATGAGGAACGTTTAAATAAGGCTCTCAACATCAAGTTAAAGTCTGAAATCATTGATGAGTTACCAGACAATATTGATGTCACATTCACTGCGTCTGACACTGATCATGAGTCTGAGTTGTTAAAGAAAGTGGTCGATCAGGTGTTGGATATGGATGAAGAGTCAAAGTCGGAGTCAAAATCTGAAAGTTCGAGTTCGTCAGAAAAGAGTTCGAGTTCAACAGTTAAACGGGTTTACAATAAAGAATTCCTGTTATCAAAATCTAATTTGAATGATGGACCAATCAAAGTAGCATATACTTTGAATGATTCAGACAAATTATATTCTGATGAGGAATTTCCAATAAGAAGCGTCAAAACTGAAATGATCAAACAAGTTTTCAAATTAACAAAAATTAATATTTCTGAAATAAAAGATTTAAATCTTCATGAAAAACCTAAAAAGCACACTTCAAGAGTTCAACATAGATTGAACAAGAAAAAGGGTTACAGTTCTGGTTCAGGTTTTCAAAAGAAACCAAACCATAACGGTAATTTCAAAAAGAAAGGTCTTGGTTTTAGTTCTTCAGAAAATTATAAAAATGAGAAAAATTATAAATAAAAAACAACATTTGTTGCAGGAGGAAGTTCAGAAGAAGAACAGAAGAAACCTTTCTGGAGACAATCAAACCAAGAGTTTCTTGCTGAAAGGAAGAAGAATAAGAAGAAGTTGGTTCCAAGAGTTGATAGAAGAACCTATTTCAAATGTCAAAAAGTTGGACATATTGCTTGGAATTGTCAACAGTTCAACAACACAAAACAGGGAGTTTCTTTTAACTCAAAATTGAAAGAAAAATGTGTTGTTGAAAAGAAACAATCAACTGAGAAATCTAAAGTGATTGAAAATTCGATTTTTGAAACTGGTGATGTTTCAAAACATTTTTACAAAAGAAAAGTTGATTTGAACAAACAGAGATGGGTTGTAAAATCTGTAGGATCGTTGTCGAACCCGAAATTAGTCGTTCAGAGGCGTTCTACTCAAAATGAAAGGCGGAAACATACATAATGAGTTGAATTCAGCAAGATATCACTATAAACTGTCTTGTATATTGATTCTGAAATGATTACAATCTTGAAGACACTTCGACAGAGCTTCGCCGTCGGAAACAAGAAGGTTACAAATGATATCGCTTGAAACCTATTTATAGAGTTCTGATTTCGCTTGAAACAACTTCAAGCAAAACCATCCAAGCGAAATAACAAACATTACATTCAAGCGAAATATGAACAATTAACTCCAAGAGAAATCACATGTTGACATTTCAAGCGAAATCACCCATTTGACTTTATTTCTTGATCTTCGTGTCATGAGCAATGCAAGACTCGATACAAGACGAAGTCAGCAGACGTATGCACTAACAGACTCCCCCTCGGATGTTGACGAGTCTTAAGTGTCGAATCTTCAACGTCTTCAGTCTTTATCAGTCTGAACATGTAAGCATCCTCAAACTTTATCTATTTCTTCTCTTTAGCATCAACAGATTCTCCTCGAACAATCTTTACTTTGATGTCTTCAGACTCCCCCTTTCGATTTGCTGGGATCGCAGCCTGACTTGTTGAAATAACATAGACTTCAGGTATCGGAACCTGACTCTCTATCAACTATCCCAAGATTTTCTAGCTCTTATCCTGCACATTCTCTACCCAAAAGTAAATTTCACAAAAACAACAATTTACAAATACAAACTCCCTCTTCAAATTAATCCAGAAAGATTTATCAATGATAGAAACCTCAGATGACCACTTGTACCGAAAAATATTCAAAAACTTTTCTCATATAAACATTCCCCCTCACCACATGCTCATCATGTTTAGCACTCGGAAATTTGAAAATTAGCTCTCCAACACCAGTTGTCGAAAATCTTTTTGAATTTTTCAAAATTTATGCTAAAACACACTAAAATCTTTTTAGATTTTTTTTAATGAAAATGAAATGCAATAAAGAAATATTTACAAACACTATTTTTGTGAGTTTGTGTAAGAGGATCATATCAGTTTTTGAGACAAATCACCAACACCATTAAGCTTTAAACATTTTAAGTTCTAAACGATTCACTTAGATTGTCAGTATACTGATCCACTTTAAATTTTCACAAAAAGTTCAATTGTTCCGAGATACGAGATTAATGTCTTAGATACTTAAACTTAATCGCGTGTCCCACCTCAGAATATACTCCCGTATCCAGATCCCAATATTCAGTCTTACAGGTGAGTATACCACAGATGATATCTGTAAGGGGTTAAATGCGAAGAACCATGAGAGCTCAAGTCAGAACTTTCGTTCAGCAGAGAGATAACGACTTCAACTTTTGGTGTGTCCCCTTTAGAGGATCTTTTGTTTCAACAGCATGATTAGCATTTTGCAATGTTTCATCATTTTTTATGCTGAGGGCGGCGCTATATTTCAAGCAAGTGTAAAGTATTCTCCGGGGACTAGGCCATTGCTTCCGCATTATCAGAAGTCCCGGGATAATACCCCAGATATCACTGAGCAAAAAGACATAGTATCTCAGAAAGAGGGACCTTTCAAACAAGATTTCGAGGGTTACCCATATATCCGAGAGATGTTACCCACGAGATAAGCAAGTTTGAATTTAGGTTTATATCTCGTCACAATCTACTAAATGTGTAAAAACCTACTGGCACATCATCAGTGAGACTGTTTATCACATTTTAACTTTCCAATTCTTTAGCATGCTGTGATAGTCCACTTATGTACTATCATTTTCTCTTCTTTGACACAAAAACTCATTTTTGAATTTTATCATGTTTTTGACTTTTTCAAATTTTCAAATGTTTTTGGATTTTCTGAAATTCTTACTCCCCCTAAAATGCAAACACATTTAAGGAAATTTGAAAACAAACTGTACAAGAAACATGACAACTAATATCATATCGCTTCAATTCGCCATCCACTTGGCAAAAACAATCAGAACTCCCCCTTACAACAAACATTGTGATTTCAAAACACTTAAGTTTTTTTTAATCAAATAGTTTTTCCGGAAAATAAGTTTTGTTGATTGATTTTACCATTTGTAAGTTAGGGGTTTGATTCATCACATTGTTTTTCAACCACTTGTAGGAAAATGCAAGTACAACTTAATGTCCTTGATTTACCACTTGTCAGTGAAAACCTTCTCAATCACTAGCAGGTTCACTCACCAACCAAAACCACTTGTAAATCAAAATATAACAATATAATGATATCACCTGCAAATTTACCAACCAAACCTTTCAAGAATGATGCCGATTCCTGCTCCACTCTTACCAACCTGGGAGCTCCGGCAAGTCATACTTATCACTTATGAAAAACAGACATCCAAGCTTCATCAAACTTGGATGTTTCTTCCTCACCTGCACTTGGATAAAATGTTGCCTTCTTTGTTTCATAAAACTCTTTTACTCCTTGAACTTTACCATCCACCATTTTCTCAAAAATCTTTTTAACGTTTCCATTAAAAGCTTTCTCAACATCAAATTCTTTCTTCTCAGAATAGAACTGATTTGAGATCTCAACTTTTCCAACCTTTGATTTAAAATTTTCAGCCCTCAATGGTGGAAAATGAACATCATCCATTGGAGGTACTGAGTTTTCTTCTTTAACCTCAACCTGTGGCTCGTCTGACTTTGTGGAATCAGATTCATCGCCATGAACCTTCTTAACAACCCACACTTGGTTGTCTTTAGCTATCCTTTTATAAAAATGATTTTTTGAACACTCACCAACTTCATATGTTGAATTTTCAAAAATTTTGAATTTGTCAGTTGGTGGTTCATTTTTCTCAACAACTTTTTCTTTGAGTTTCTTAAAGACTTCCTGTTTTGTTTTTGTAGCATGAGAACAGTTCCATGCAATGTGACCAGCTTCATTGCATCTGAAACAGGTTCTAGTCTCTTTTCTATGAAAAACTCCAGTCCCCATTCTCTCTTGCTTCTGGATAATGAATTCTCTGTTTGTTTGTTTCCAGAATGAGCTTTTTGATTCCTCTTCACAACTTGTTCCTGAAACAAATTTCATTTTAGATTTAAAATTACGAACATATTTTTATTTTTATAATTTTCTGGTGGAATAAAACCAAGTCCTTTCTTTTTTGAAATTACCGTTATGGTTTGGTTTCTTATGAAAACCAGAACCAGAACCGTAACCTTTTTTTCTTGTTTAACCGTTGTTGAATTCTTGAAGTGTATTTTTTAGGTTTTTCAGTAAAATTTACATCTTTTATTTCAGAAATATTAATTTCTGTTAGTTTGAAACCTTTTTGATCTTTTCAAATTTAACACTTCTTATTGGAAATTCCTCATCAGAATATAATTTGTCTGAATCAATCAATGTATATGCCACTTTGATTACTTTGTCATTCAAATTAGATTTTGATAACATGAATTCTTTATTGTAAACCCGTTTAACCGACGACTTTGAACTGTTGACCAACGAACTCGGACTTTTGACAGACGAACTTGAACACCCAGACTCGGATTTTGAATTAGACTTTAACTCCGACTCCTCATCTGTATCCAACACCTGATCAACCACCTTTTTTATTAACTCGGACTCATGATCAGTGTCAGACGATGTAAAAACGACGTCAATGTTTTCTGGTAATTCATCGGTTATATCGGACTTTAACTTTATATCCGCTTTTTCGACTTGCTCCTCATTCGGTTTTCTAGGCGAATACCCTTCCCAAATCGGAGGCGGACACTTGTTATAACTAACGCTCTGTTTCTTACTAGTATCCTTCTTCTTTAGCTTCTCATCTTTAAATGCTTCAAAACCTGCAACAGTTGGATAAATTCGATCAATGAGATAATCAGAACTAGAATAACTTTGCAATAAACGTCTAATTCTCTCATTTTCAATCTTTTCTTTCTCCAACTCCTACTGCAACTTGGCACATTCTTCAATGTAGTGATTTATCGCCTTCTGCTTTGTCATCATCACAGCATTCATCATGGTCAACGCATCTTCTCTTTCTGAATTAGTCTTTTGTAGACCAGTTACCGTTCTATTCAATACATCGTAAGATTCTTTTATGTAGTTGAGATTGAATAATAATTGTTCTTTCATCTTTTCTTGCTCACTCAGTTTCTCATCTTTTTCTGCACATTGCTTGCAAGATTCTAAACACTTCAAGCAAGGTTTGATGACTTCCATAATTTTTTCAACTTCGATGACTTTCTCAACCTCAATCACTGATTCAGTTTCAGTCACCTTCTCGGCTTTAACTTCTTCATTTTGAATAGTCTCTTCTTTTTGATCAACACTTTCACTCCTCATTTTCTTTTGTTCTTTTGCAGCACGTCTCTCCTTCAGCTTCTCTAAGCGATCTGCAAAATAGAATTGAAAACTTTCAGGAAATAGATGAGTTTTTGCAACGTTAATATGTTTTTCTTCCTCATCATCACCACTGTCATCAGTTTGTGATTCATCAAAATCTATTGTTTTCTCAGAATTATCATCTGAAAAACTAGAATCAGATTGTGTTTGATCAACATTTAATGTCTTTTCAGAGCTGTCATCTGAAGAAACATAATCAGATGATGTTTGATCAAGAACAGTTGCTTCTTCTGAACTTTCATCGGATGACACAGATTCTTCTTTTTGATTCTTCTCATGAACACCAATCGCTTTCATCCATTCAGTAAACAAATCAGGTTCTTGAACTATTTTTTGCAATAAAAGCTTTAAAATTCCCATTCTCATCCGTAAACTGATCCCAGCTGAAACCCTCAGGTAATTTTTCACCATCTTGATTTATTAAACATGCTTTACTATCAGCTGAAATATATTTGTTCCAATTGAATCCTGTAGCCATTTTCTCATCATCTTGATCAATGATACCAGAATAAGCTTTCTTGTTAGCATCTTCTATCATTTTTCCATGAGCAGTTTGTGTTTCCTTTTGGTGATATGGTTGATGAGCAACTTGTTGATATATGGCTTTCCGATAATAATCATCTTTACCAAAAGGATTCTTTGCTCTACTAGCCTCTTGATTTTTGCATTCTCTCTTGAAATGACCTTTCTCCCTGCATCGAAAACAAGTAACTTTAGATTTATCAAAACCTAAAGTAGAAACATGTGCATCCAGAAAATCATTTCTCCCTGTTATCATTTTAAACTTTTCTGCTCTCCTCAAGACACTAGCTAGACACCATTTGATGTCCATGAGCTCCATCTCTTCAGCGTCTATCTGATCGTAATCCTCTTTTGTCAGCATAGGATTTCCGATCCTTCCTGCAACCAAACCTTCATAGGATTGTAGCACAGTTGCAAGTAACGCCATGTGATCTTTTGCAATTTCTTCAGAAAAACTTTGACCATCTGGAAGATTCAATGCAATGTTGCACTGTATCACACAACCATTTCCACTTTTTGAGCTTTGAGAATGAAAGCTTGAATTTGAACTCTTTGGATTAACAGTTGGATATGAAGAAAATCCACTGCTACTGTTTGGACTTTGTTCAACATTTTCTGATGAGTTTCCAGTACTAAAAGCAGTTTTAATTTTTGGACTCATTTCAACCTCTTGAACATTTCCTTTGTAATACATTTTCACATATTGTTTACCACTCGGATTACTCATCCTCGCAATCTTTTGTTGTTCAAGATCTTGTCCTTCAATCTTCTCGATAAACTGAGAGATTGTCAAACCATCATATACTCCGGTGTTCTTTAAAATCATCAAAAATGTACCCCACTCTTTCTGAGGTAAAGCATCAGCTAATTTGTCGACCCATTCTTCTCGATCTTTGGTTATGCTTAGCAAGGACATAGAGCGCACTAAGTGGCAGTATCTTTCAATCAGTTTCTTTGTATCTTCCCCTGGTAAACTTGTGAATAGATCAAATTCTTTTTTAAGCAATGACTTTTTGCTTTTGATCATATTTTCACTTCCCTCAAACTTGATTTTAAGAGCATCCCAAATTGATTTTGAAGTTTTGTCATGTTGAAGCAATACAAAGATGTCTTCTTTAATTGCTTGCTGAAGTAGACTAATCATCATCTTTTCAGCCCTGTACATGTCTCGTTCTTTGTCATTGAATTCAGAGATTTCTTTCTCAACTTGCAAATCAGTACGTGGTAGAACATACTTCTTCAAAATACACTCCCAAGATCTCAAATGGTTTGCTTGAACCCAGTTCTCAAACCGATCTTTCCATCCGTAATACTCCTCAATACTCATTAGCTTTGGGGGTTTTTGCGTAGTTCCAGTTTCATTTTCCAAGTTCGTGTTTTGAGCAATGGTAGCTGGAGTAGTCGGGGATGTTGCAAATGCGTTGTAAAATTCTCCACTCATGATTCGGTAAACTTTTTCACAAAACAGGTACTTTCGAGCGAAATAAGATCTCAAGCGAAAACACTCTTCAAGCAAAATTACCTGCACAACAGCTTTTCAAGTGAAATCAAAATAATTTCAAACGAAATCAGAATGATTTTCAAGCGAAATATCTTTTTCAAGCTAAATCAATGTCTTTCAAGCGAAATCACTTATTTCGCTTGGAATTATCACAAATCTTCAAGCGAAATCAAATGTATCGTTCAAGCGAAAATAGGTTTTTAGTCCATTTTATCACTTTTACTCCGAATTTTGATCTGATTCTCTCAAGGGTTTGTTAAAACACAATTTCGCTTAAGCTGTGAAAAATTCAGGTCATTTTGACCGTTAAAAGATGTTCAATTCAGAAAATAAGATGTAGAGGTAAGAAAAAGAGATGAAATCAAGCTGAAAACTGCAGAACTCCTCCTCCTGAGCTCTGATACCACTTGTAGGATCGTTGTCGAACCCGAAATGAGTCGTTCAGAGGCGTTCTACTCAAAATGAAAGGCGGAAACAGACATAATGAGTTGAATTCAGCAAGATATCACTATAAACTGTCTTGTATATTGATTCTGAAATGATTACAATCTTGAAGACACTTCGACAGAGCTTCGCCGTCGGAAACAAGAAGGTTACAAATGATATCGCTTGAAACCTATTTATAGAGTTCTAATTTCGCTTGAAACAACTTCAAGCGAAACCATCCAAGCGAAATAACAAACATTACATTCAAGCGAAATATCAACAATTAACTCCAAGCGAAATCACATGTTGACATCTTCAAGCGAATTTACCCATTTGACTTTATTTCTTGATCTTCGTGTCATGAGCAATGCAAGACTCGATACAAGACGAAGTCAGCAGATGTATGCACTAACAAAATCTGATAGTAGTTCTGACAATGAATTTGATTCCATAAAATCAAAGGAGTCATCTGTTGAGGAAAAGAATGCGAATTTTGTTCCAGAGTTGAACGATGAAAACTTTCCACCACTGTCAAAGGAAAATCTGAAATCAAAAGGTAGGTTTGAAATTTCAGATCAATTCTTTATTGGTAAGAAAGAATTTGATGCTGAAAAGGTGTATAATGAAAATGTCAAACATATTTTTGGGAAGATGGTTGATGGGAAGGTGCAAAAGAATTTTATAGATCAAAAGGAGGTTGGGATGAAGTTGAATCAAAATCACCCAAGCCTGGTCAGGCTTGGGTGAATGTATTTTCTACTTAAAATTCTGACTTGCCGGAGCTCCCAAGTTGGTAATCGTGGAGCAGGAATCGGCATAATTCTTGAAAATGATTGATTGGTAAATCAACAAGTGGTAGTTTTCTTGAAATTTTTATATTTCGAACCTACAAGTGGTTTTGGTTGATAAGTGAACCTACAAGTGGTTAAAGAAGGTTTTCACTTACAAGTGGTTGATCAAGGTCATTAAGTTGAACTTGATTTAACTTTCATACAAATTGATTGGAAAACTATGCGATGAAACCCCGATTTTACAAGTCAACAAAACTTATTTTCTGGAAAAACCATTTTTGATTAAAACAAACTTAAGTGTTTTGAAATCATAATGGGAAAATAGTTTGTTGTAAGGGGGAGTTCTGATTGTTTATGCCATGTGGATGGCGATTTGAAGTGATTTGATATCAGTTGTCACGTTACTTGTACAGTTTGTTTTAAATTTTCTTTTTAATGATTTTGAATTTTAGGGGGAGTAAGAAATTTCAGAAAATCCAAAAACATTAGAAAATTTGAAAAAGGCAAAAACATGATAAAATCAAAAATTGAGTTTTGTTGAGAAAAGAGGAAATGATAGTACACCAGTGGACTTTCACAGCATGCTAAAGAATTGGAAAGTCAAAATGTGATAAACGGTCTCACTGATGATGTGCCAGTAGGTTTTTGCACATTTAGTAGATTGTGTCGAGATATAAACCTAAATTTCAAACTTGCTTATATCGTGGGGAACATCTCTCGGATATATGGGTAACCCCCGAAATCTTGTTTGAAAGGTCCCTCTTTCTGAGATACTAGGTCTTTATGCTTAGTGATATCTGGGTATTATCCCGGGACTTCTGATTTTGCGGAAGCAATGGCCTAGTCCCCGTATAATACTTTCCGCTTACTTGAAATATAGCACCACCCTCAGCATAAAAATGATGAAACATTGCAAAATGCTAATCATGTGCTGTTGAAGAAAAGATTCTCTAAAGGGAACACACCTAAAAGTCGAAGCCATCATCTCTCTGATTTTGCGGAAGCAATAGCCTGAGCTCTCATGGCCCTCGGATTTAACCCTTTACAGATATCATCTAGGTATACTCACCTGTAAGACTGAATATTGGGATCTGGATACGGGAGTATATTCTGAGGTGGGACACGCGAATAAATTTAAGTGCTTAAAACATTAATCTCGTATCTCGAAACAGTTGAACTTTGTGTGAAAATTTAAGTGGATCAGTATACTGACAATCTAAGTGAATCATTTAGAACTTAAAATGTTTAAAGCTTAACGGTGTTGGTGATTTGTCTCAAAAAACTGATATGATCCTCTTACACAAACTCACAAAAATATTGTCTGTATATATCTCTTTACTGTATTTCATTAATTTCAAAAATCCAAAAAGATTTTCAGAGTGTTTTAGCATAAATTTTTGAAAATTCTAAAAGATTTTCGAAAACTGATGTTGAAGAGCTGATTTTCAAAATTCCGAGTGCTATGCATGATGAACAGGTTTGGGAAAGTTTGTTTAAGATAAGAAAAATTTTGAATGTTTGCCTACAAGTGGTCATCATAAGCTGTTAAATGTTAAATCTTTCTAGATAGATTTCTGCAAGTGGTATATAAATTTGTCAAATTTTAAATTTGTGAACTTATGTTTTGGGTAGAGACTGTGCAGGTTAGCCAGGTTTTGAATCCTGAATAGATGCAGAATAGAGCCAGGAATCGATCCTGAATCTGTGAATCTGTGAACGCCAGACTACGATCCCAAGCAATCTTTAAGGGGGAGTCTGTAGATGCAAGAGCCAGAATCGAATCCTGATGATAAGAGAGAGAGAGTAGAAGTGTTAAAGATGAAGGTTGCTTACACTGTCAGATAATTCTGGAAGAGCCCAAAGACTGATCAAGGCTGAAGATTGTGAAGACTCGACACTGAAGACTTCGTCAACATCCGAGTGGGAGTCTGTTGGTGCATTACGTCTGTCGACTTCGTCTTGTATCGAGTCTTGCATTAGAATTGTTAGATCAGGATACGTAGTTCGAGAAATCTAGGGTTTGTGTGTGAATGGTTAGTTTCGCACGAAATAACAAAAGGCTATTTCGTACGAAATAGCAATCATCTATTTCGCACGAAATAACACAATGTAATTCCATGCGAAATTACCTCCCCTATAAATACCCTTGATGCGATTTCATTTGTAAGGTTCATGTTTCCGGTACCGAAGTGCTGCCGACGTGTCTACTGATCTGTAAACGTGTTAAATCAATAATACAAGACAATTAGAAGTGAATCAAGCTGTTACAAAGTCTAATCATTGAATTCCGCCTCTGATTAGACCGAGAACTCTTCTGATAGACTCGTTTGGGTCAAAGAACGATCCTACATTATATATTATATAAGTGTCCATAGGGGTGTTCAGAATTCGATTCGAATTCGAAAAATTCAAAATTCGACTCAATTCGAATTCGATTATCAAGGTTCGAATTTCGAGTTGATTCGTATTTTATTCCAGTAATTGAATTCGAATCGAATATGAATTTATGATTTTCAATTCGATTCGATTCGAAATTCGAATTCAATTTATATATATCTTTTTAATACACACACACACACACACAGACACACACACACATATATATATATATATATATATATATATATATATATATATATATATATATATAGGGGAATGCTCCACAAAAAACCCTTTAAATTTAGAAAACTTTGGAAACCCATCACAAGGCCTACAATTTGCCACGTGTCCCAGCCATCTCCATCTTACCTTTTGCTTTTGAGGGTACATTTGTAAATTCATACCCAATTCAAAAAGATATTTGACCTTTTTTCTAATATGATCTGACATCATTTATTGCACAATTATAATCCCAATGTATCTTTTCTCTCTTAATTTCTCTATCATTTTCATTTACAATAAAGTCCTCCATTAAAGACCTGCATCTCTTCCTTGACCATATACTCCTTCATTTTGTCACACCCCAAATTTCCACGTGTTACCGGTGGGCCCGGTAGGGGAGTAACGTGACGTGGTTGGCAACATCATAGTCAAACAACACAATATATAAATGCACATCGGAAGCAAAAGGATAAATATATTACAATCCGTAATAGTGTAACATCAAAGTATTACAACGGAAGTAAAGGATCCACAGGCGGATCGCAAATAAATAACATGGTTCAACAGACTTTAGGCATCTAAGCTTGCGAGACTCTTTATTGATGCTAGGAGTAGCCAGCCAATTCCAATTAGTACCTGCACTTAGCCTTTTTGGGAAAATACGTCAGTTTACACTGGTAAATACAATCAACCGACTCATTTTGAAAAGGGTTTAAGAAAATGATTGATTTGAATGCACATGGCACAAATAATATTTTATAACTTGGGATACTTATTTAAATATATAAACTTGTACAGGATTTACATGTTTCTTATGCGTTCAGTAGCCCGGATCGAGCCGGGTTAAAGATCAATAAACACACCACTTTATTTATGAGACACTGACAGGTGTACGCCTACACCTGAGCGCTAAGGTCGTGGCCATTTCGAAAAATGATGCCAGGGATATCCGGGACACGGTCATTAACCCCCCAAAGGCTTTAAGCAACAAAACAAATTAAACGGAGACATCTCAATCATTTAACCATAATAAGATTAAATATTCAACGCCCGACCAAGCGGTATTTTATATACCGTACCCAAGCCCGTATAGGGAAATAAGTTAAAAGTATTTACCTGAGCTAAATATAAATTCAATCCCAGCCGTATCAAATCAGCAAGTACAGATAGCTTTTACTGGGCTCCTAAATCTGGAACGAAGGTTTTTAATAACCTATTAGAATCCTAACGGGTCTTTAATTAAGCCTTGACTTAGACCGATTAGTTTTCAAGAGGTAGGTACGGTTCAAACGCATGATAAAGCGAAGACCGGAATAGAATGTGATTTAGACCCGACAAGTTTGAAGACTTGTATAATATGGGTATTTCATACTCATTCTGGATTTTGAGATAAAACCGATAAGGTTTGACCCGTTTCGGCTAATTTATGTAAACTAGTTACATAAACCGAACCGAACGCGTGATAAGCGTTACGGGTAACCGTAAGAGTCCTAAACAGGTTTCCTAAGTTAACATGCCTTAAATATGTTGTGATATCAGTGGGATACCTTCCGTTATGCCCACAACGAGTTTAATCTCATAAAAAGCCCCGTAGGGGTATTTTGGTCATTTTAAAGATTATAAAAGAAGTTAATTAAGTTTCTGTGAACCGGGTCTGAATACATCAGTAAAATAGTTTATTTTAACAGGTTATAACATTTGGTTATAAGTCTTATATGTCGGAATAGTTTTAAATCCAAACTATGCGTATAATACGCGTATAAGGCCGTTTTAAGCGACGTACGGTTTGAAATAGTATTCTGAGTTTTCTGATTATTTAAACAAGTTCAAAACACTACATTTATTATTTAAAATTAGTAGCAATTGGATTGGCGTTAAAAGGATTTGTAAAACTCATTTTATGGCCTAAAAGGGCATATTCGGTATTTACCGAATTAAGGCGCTAATCCAAGCTTATGATCAGTCTAAAAATAATTAAAAATCTTTAAAAATCCTAGAATATTATTTAACATCAGTGGGTAAAAGATTTGGTGTCAAAACTGAGTTTAGATAGGTTTTACGCTAATGGCGCCGTTTAATTAATAAACATGTTTATAAATACGCCATTAAGCATAACTCCTAATCTAGACTTCCGATTGACGTGAAATTTTGCAGACAGTTTCAATAGTCAGTATTAAAGACTTTTGCACTTTTACATTTTCTAAAATCTCGTTCTGCGGTCATAAGGGCATTATGGTCATTATTTAGGCATTTAACGGAAACGTCGGACGATTACGGATTCGGGTAGTATAAACGCAGAGGATTATACTAACATGTAACTAGGTCCTAATGGAACTTTAAGGCATATCTAAATCTATATAAATCGGGTCAGAACTGAGGTCAAAGCAAAAGTCAAACTTTTGCGTCTCTCGGCTCCGAATCGGTTCAAAACATAAAGTTGTCGAATCAAACAAGCTTAGACAAGTTATTATACTTATTTTCAAGTTGTATGACTGATAAAACAGGTTACACGCCTTCCGTGTTGTTAAATATGCGATTAAGGTTTCTGTTGACTTTTTCGGACAACCTTGGACTCGACAAACGACCTAGTTAGGATTCGAATCAGCGAGTGCCCTTTTTGGGGTTTATTAACCATATAAATACCAACTTATAACAACTTTTGATTCGACTAAACTCTGGACCGATTGTGATTTATCGCTAAATCAAACCGTATTTACGACGGTTCGACTTCTAGGCTATAAATTAAGCAAAACTTGATCGAGAAGGGTTAGACATACTTACACACGTCTAATGGATGATTTGGAATGCTTGGGATCTGCTGGAATGCTTCAGAAATGATCAGGAGTGAATATGAGGTTGTATGTTGTAATATGAGAATTTTACAAGAACTTTTGATCCTTCATATTGATGCCAAATGAGTGAAGTAATGATCCAAGATCAGTACATGTGCCCTATATAAGTTATAAACCACTTTATTCAGCCCATAGAATCGAAATACTAGGTTTAAAGTCGGTTACAACATCAACCCACAGCTGTGCAAACAATTCTGGTCAGACAAGGCAGTCGCGTAGCGCGACTGCCAAGCCTTTCAAGCTCGCGCTACGCGAGGGTGATGAAGATCAGCTCAGCAAGTTTTTGTTATTTGCATTTCAGTCCCCGGTCCCCCGAAAGGTCGTTTTCACTTGGTTTTCTTGCATTCTAGGACTTTATAATTGACATATGGGGCTTTAATATTTATACCCACTTCGTCAAGTCCTCGGGTAACTTTGTGATCACCCGAAAAGCCCTAATTTTCAACGTTGACGATTCTAACCCTCGCACACGAATTTTATCACAACTTTCTCATATGATAACGAAACTTGGTGAAATTTTTATAGTGCATTCTAGTGAGTATAATTAACCGTTACAAGGTTTCGGGTTTGCTAACAGGTCACTCAGAGGTATATCTTTAACATGTTGACACATTTAACCCCTGTAGTTTGTAATCTCTCACTTTCTTTCACAATTCGCTTTGTATGATCCATGATCCATTCGTTTAAGGTTATAAACATCATGTAGGGTTATTGTAAAGTATAATCATTCATTGTTGACACTTTAAACCCTTGTATTTACATAGTTTCATTGTTTGTCAACTTTAGTCCTTCAAGAACATTCTTGCACGCGTTCAAAACTTATGACACGTGTCAATACATTATAGGACGTAAATTTTCGGGGTGTTACATCCTCACCCCCTTAAAAGAAATCTCGACCTCGAGATTTGTTAAAATGCTGGAAGTACTCTTTGTCGCATAAGGGACTTAACTTTTATAGCATATCTGGAGTCTTTCCAAGCTCCCATAGTGGCTCTTATATTAGGCGTATGTATCCTTTTGGAGCTTCTTGACCTGTCGATCCTCTATCGATACAGGATGCTCATCATATCATAATTCTGCATCTCATTATGTAATAGTGCTTCTTGACTTATTTGCGGAACACATCCTCTAGTAACTATTGTGCAATGTATTGCGAGCTCCGTCAAACTCCTTAAGTAGGTTTTAGCTTACAAGCTACTTGATCTTGATACATTCAATTCCTTCGAATGATTTCCATATATTCAGAGCTTAACTATCCTGATAATTTCACAAATTTGGTACACCCTTCCTGGGTGATATCTTTTGTTAAACCATATTCCTTAACAAGAACTTAGGAAGTTTGCTATTTTCTTAACTCCTCGATTTCTTGCCATATACTGGCAACCTACAATCGACTTTGGATTTGTATAATCTTATTTGTTGTCCCCCAGGCAACTTTCAGATTTTGATAATTGGACTTACCAATTCTTTATCTAACACTAGACATTTAACATTTCATCTACACAAGGTCTCCAAAGGAGTAGCCTTAATACTTACATATCCATATTTATAGAAAAACTTTATTTTTAAGGTGAGATGGTTATTCCAACCACTGCTTAGCTAATGTGTAGGGAATAGCTAATCCTTGCCGTTAGTCGAACAGATCGACGATCCTGGACAGTTGATGGCAAATTCTTAATCGTTACCTAATTAGGGTGGCGGTGATAATGCATAAGCAAAATGAACCGTCTTTCATACTTGACTATACCGGATTCCCAGGATATTGAGTTAGGCTAAATGAATCTCCTATCTTAATAATTTACTTAATCAGGTTTTCGGTTATTCCATAATCAATAGGGAGTTCTTACAACACTCTAACCCAAAGAGGGATGTTAATCTTAACTCTACTTGCCTCTAGGGAGGTAAACAGGGTAAACTTAGGAGAAGATAATCAAGGTACAAGGAGGTTACAGAGATTTCCATATCTCAGGCTCCAGTTCACTCATCAACGCTTGTGTCTAATAAGTGATACATTCATGTTATGAGTCCACATATTCCGTTACCAAGGAATATTTATTTGGATAGTTCTATTCCGGATATCTTCTTTGAATACTACTAGTCGACTTTGGTACAATATGACCATTGAGATATCTCAGGGGTTCCATGCATTAAACCTCCATACTGATCAGGCCTGGAAGTAATCTATGGGACTCACTAGGATACACCAATCCTCATATGGCACTTTTATCAAACATAGTTTGGCATTCGCAGGCGATAAAAACAATGAGAAAAAAAATAATAATAATTAAAATAACATATGTTGTCGTACTCTATGCAGAGAAAGAGTGCTCTTAGATTTTCGGAAGGATTCCTTGCCGATCTATAAGAATCGGTTACTATGGTCTCCTTAGTAGTTATACCTTGTGGATGATAATAAAATTTTTGCTAAGTTTATGGTTCATGAAGATTTATTATTGCCTGTATTAAAACAGGACACTTAACGGAAATTATTATTGATAATTGATAAGGAAGTTAATTGTACAAGTGCTTATATTTAATTAGAATGGAAATTTTCACATACTAGGCACCTAGCTCGGTTGGCTAGGCGCGCGAAAGGGTGTGGCCTAGACCCGGGTTCGATTCCGGGGACGGCCGATTTCACCATTTTTATTTTCTGGGAGCTTGACGCGGGCCGCGTAAGGTATCATCTAGGGCTTACGCGGGCCGCTTGGATCTTCTGATCCGAAACAAACCTTCAAAATGACAGTCTTGATAATTAACTGCTTCTTATCACCCACCATATGGGCTTGGTCACAAGGCGACAAATCCTCACCTATTACTATATAGAGTCCTCTTATTAACAGAACAAGGACAGCGGAGAAGGGTAATTCTTAATGAACATAAAACATCCATCTAATATTGCTGAATTAGTCTCCGAGGTGTTATTGGTCAATTTTACTTTATACTTAACGCTTAGAGTTGTTAACAGGCAGATTTAATGATTTACAATATCTATTGTCTATGAGAGACTTATCTGTACCTGAATTAAATAATACTCTAACATGAGCGTTATTGATATAGAAAGTACCTGTGGTGACCTTGTCATCTTGGATAGCCTCTTGAGTATCCATTTGGGAGTTTTCGGTTTTGGTCTTTTTAACTTCCTCAAGATTTTTAGCATACTTAGGGCAGTTGGTCTTAATGTGCCCTCTTTCATTGCAACCATAGCAGGTTGCGTCCTCCATCTTCCTGCAGTCCAAGGTCTTATGCTCCTTGGACTTGCAGATCCCACATGCAAAAGTTCTCGACTGTGTATGCGAGTTCGATCCATTCCTGCACTTCCCGAAATGCTGTTTCTTGCAGGTTTTGCATTTGGGTTTTTCGCCTGACTGCTGGTTGTCCTTTAAATCCTTGCCAGGCTTAGCTGCTTTTCTCTTGGCAGCCTTAGGGCAATTAGTACTGATGTGGCCCTTTTCGCCGCAGCCATGACAGTTTGCATTCTTTATATCCCTACATTCGTGGGACTGGTGGCCAGCTCTTTTACAGATGCCACATTGCTTTATCTTTTGATTTGATCGACACTGACCCCAGTGTCTTCTTTTGCAGGTTTTACATGCGGGTTTTGCCTCCTTTGGCTTGGACTGGTTATAGCTTGAACCGGTCTTACTCTTTTTGTAACCTTTATTTGGGGTATCATCGCACATTCGCTTATAATCCTTCAACACACGGTCCATGGCGTTGCTTACGGCGGTATTTATCACAGCCTGTAACTCGGTGCTTATTAAGTTCAGTCTTGCATCATCATTCTGATTAACTGGATGATGGTGAGCTTCAGAGGAGTCAGCCATGGTGAAGCTTTGAAGGCTACTATCCAAGTAGAAACAATTTGTTTAATCATATAGGGAATTGTCGAATTTGATGAATAAATAGCCATGGCGTAATTAAACCATATAGGCCAATAGATAGAATTTAATTTATTTGATTATGTTTTGCCTAAGTTTAAATAACCATCTTTGGCATTTAAGCGGAATATAATCCTTCATATTTATTAGACAGGGGACATAAGTCACGACTGCCAATGTCATACTGACATCTTTTATATATAGCACAAGGGCTTGTTCCAAAGGACTTATGATGGCTCAGAGACCTTGTCACTAGGGAAATTTTTAAAACATAATCGATGATTCCTTTGGGTCGGAAAATTTCATAGTTCATTGTCTTGACAAGAAGTTATGAAATAAAACTATCTTTTTCATGTATTCATCTTTACTCGTTTATATACATCCCAAATGGATGTTTTGATGCGTACTTCATTTTCGACGTTTTCCAGCCATGATTCCTATTGATCATTTACGCTAAATTTTTTTTTGGGAAAATTCCTAATATAAGGGTGACAAGGGTGATTTTATCGTATCACGGTTGTCGGGAGTGTTAACACATTTACAGATGTTAACAGGGATTCGAATCTTTTAAAACAGGTCTTACCATCATGGCCCGGCCTTAAAATGACCCTAAGGCTAGGTTTCACTCTTAAGATTCTTATTAATATTTAACGCAGAACAATCCTAAATTGAGGTGTTAATAAGGATCTGAATCTAATTGTGGAACTACCATCTTGGCCCTGTCTTAATGTGACATATGGCTAGGTCTTGTCCTTTTAGATTTTGCCATTTTATTATAATGGTAGATCTTATAATATAGGAATGATATTTTAAATATAATCGTTCCTTCAAAAATCTAAACAAGTATATGGTTGCCCTAATCGGGACTTCTATCGAAAATGACTCGCCCATACAAGAGCTAATCGTATAAATAACAAAGGAACCAAATAAAGACAAAATGAAACAAATTTGAATTTGTCCTGTGTTCTCGTCTAGACTCAAGAA
The DNA here is from genome assembly GCA_030545235.1 of Helianthus tuberosus. Lineage (NCBI taxonomy): Eukaryota > Viridiplantae > Streptophyta > Magnoliopsida > Asterales > Asteraceae > Helianthus > Helianthus tuberosus. The sequence continues at coordinate 26,792,292 of CM060391.1, read as the reverse complement.
TGTGCAACTGTGTAACTGAGATTAAACACAAAAAGGCTAGTGTTTAATTCACTCAGTGTTGGCTCTGATACCAACCTGTCACACCCCAAATTTCCACGTGTTACCGGTGGGCCCGGTAGGGGAGTAACGTGACGTGGTTGGCAACATCATAGTCAAACAACACAATATATAAATGCACAGCGGAAGCAAAAGGATAAATATATTACAATCCGTAATAGTGTAACATCAAAGTATTACAACGGAAGTAAAGGATCCACAGGCGGATCGCAAATAAATAACATGGTTCAACAGACTTTAGGCATCTAAGCTTGCGAGACTCTTTATTGATGCTAGGAGTAGCCAGCCAATTCCAATTAGTACCTGCACTTAGCCTTTTTGGGAAAATACGTCAGTTTACACTGGTAAATACAATCAACCGACTCATTTTGAAAAGGGTTTAAGAAAATGATTGATTTGAATGCACATGGCACAAATAATATTTTATAACTTGGGATACTTATTTAAATATATAAACTTGTACAGGATTTACATGTTTCTTATGCGTTCAGTAGCCCGGATCGAGCCGGGTTAAAGATCAATAAACACACCACTTTATTTATGAGACACTGACAGGTGTACGCCTACACCTGAGCGCTAAGGTCGTGGCCATTTCGAAAAATGATGCCAGGGATATCCGGGACACGGTCATTAACCCCCCAAAGGCTTTAAGCAACAAAACAAATTAAACGGAGACATCTCAATCATTTAACCATAATAAGATTAAATATTCAACGCCCGACCAAGCGGTATTTTATATACCGTACCCAAGCCCGTATAGGGAAATAAGTTAAAAGTATTTACCTGAGCTAAATATAAATTCAATCCCAGCCGTATCAAATCAGCAAGTACAGATAGCTTTTACTGGGCTCCTAAATCTGGAACGAAGGTTTTTAATAACCTATTAGAATCCTAACGGGTCTTTAATTAAGCCTTGACTTAGACCGATTAGTTTTCAAGAGGTAGGTACGGTTCAAACGCATGATAAAGCGAAGACCGGAATAGAATGTGATTTAGACCCGACAAGTTTGAAAACTTGTATAATATGTGTATTTCATACTCATTCTGGATTTTGAGATAAAACCGATAAGGTTTGACCCGTTTCGGCTAATTTATGTAAACTAGTTACATAAACCGAACCGAACGCGTGATAAGCGTTACGGGTAACCGTAAGAGTCCTAAACAGGTTTCCTAAGTTAACATGCCTTAAATATGTTGTGATATCAGTGGGATACCTTCCGTTATGCCCACAACGAGTTTAATCTCATAAAAAGCCCCGTAGGGGTATTTTGGTCATTTTAAAGATTATAAAAGAAGTTAATTAAGTTTCTGTGAACCGGGTCTGAATACATCAGTAAAATAGTTTATTTTAACAGGTTATAACATTTGGTTATAAGTCTTATATGTCGGAATAGTTTTAAATCCAAACTATGCGTATAATACGCGTATAAGGCCGTTTTAAGCGACGCACGGTTTAAAATAGTATTCTGAGTTTTCTGATTATTTAAACAAGTTCAAAACACTACATTTATTATTTAAAATTATTAGCAATTGGATTGGCGTTAAAAGGATTTGTAAAACTCATTTTATGGCCTAAAAGGGCATATTCGGTATTTACCGAATTAAGGCGCTAATCCAAGCTTATGATCAGTCTAAAAATAATTAAAAATCTTTAAAAATCCTAGAATATTATTTAACATCAGTGGGTAAAAGATTTGGTGTCAAAACTGAGTTTAGATAGGTTTTACGCTAATGGCGCCGTTTAATTAATAAACATGTTTATAAATACGCCATTAAGCATAACTCCTAATCTAGACTTCCGATTGACGTGAAATTTTGCAGACAGTTTCAATAGTCAGTATTAAAGACTTTTGCACTTTTACATTTTCTAAAATCTCGTTCTGCGGTCATAAGGGCATTATGGTCATTATTTAGGCATTTAACGGAAACGTCGGACGATTACGGATTCGGGTAGTATAAACGCAGAGGATTATACTAACATGTAACTAGGTCCTAATGGAACTTTAAGGCATATCTAAATCTATATAAATCGGGTCAGAACTGAGGTCAAAGCAAAAGTCAAACTTTTGCGTCTCTCGGCTCCGAATCGGTTCAAAACATAAAGTTGTCGAATCAAACAAGCTTAGACAAGTTATTATACTTATTTTCAAGTTGTATGACTGATAAAACAGGTTACACGCCTTCCGTGTTGTTAAATATGCGATTAAGGTTTCTGTTGACTTTTTCGGACAACCTTGGACTCGACAAACGACCTAGTTAGGATTCGAATCAGCGAGTGCCCTTTTTGGGGTTTATTAACCATATAAATACCAACTTATAACAACTTTTGATTCGACTAAACTCTGGACCGATTGTGATTTATCGCTAAATCAAACCGTATTTACGACGGTTCGACTTCTAGGCTATAAATTAAGCAAAACTTGATCGAGAAGGGTTAGACATACTTACACACGTCTAATGGATGATTTGGAATGCTTGGGATCTGCTGGAATGCTTCAGAAATGATCAGGAGTGAATATGAGGTTGTATGTTGTAATATGAGAATTTTACAAGAACTTTTGATCCTTCATATTGATGCCAAATGAGTGAAGTAATGATCCAAGATCAGTACATGTGCCCTATATAAGTTATAAACCACTTTATTCAGCCCATAGAATCGAAATACTAGGTTTAAAGTCGGTTACAACATCAACCCACAGCTGTGCAAACAATTCTGGTCAGACAAGGCAGTCGCGTAGCGCGACTGCCAAGCCTTTCAAGCTCGCGCTACGCGAGGGTGATGAAGATCAGCTCAGCAAGTTTTTGTTATTTGCATTTCAGTCCCCGGTCCCCCGAAAGGTCGTTTTCACTTGGTTTTCTTGCATTCTAGGACTTTATAATTGACATATGGGGCTTTAATATTTATACCCACTTCGTCAAGTCCTCGGGTAACTTTGTAATCACCCGAAAAGCCCTAATTTTCAACGTTGACGATTCTAACCCTCGCACACGAATTTTATCACAACTTTCTCATATGATAACGAAACTTGGTGAAATTTTTATAGTGCATTCTAGTGAGTATAATTAACCGTTACAAGGTTTCGGGTTTGCTAACAGGTCACTCAGAGGTATATCTTTAACATGTTGACACATTTAACCCCTGTAGTTTGTAATCTCTCACTTTCTTTCACAATTCGCTTTGTATGATCCATGATCCATTCGTTTAAGGTTATAAACATCATGTAGGGTTATTGTAAAGTATAATCATTCATTGTTGACACTTTAAACCCTTGTATTTACATAGTTTCATTGTTTGTCAACTTTAGTCCTTCAAGAACATTCTTGCACGCGTTCAAAACTTATGACACGTGTCAATACATTATAGGACGTAAATTTTCGGGGTGTTACATCCTCACCCCCTTAAAAGAAATCTCGACCTCGAGATTTGTTAAAATGCTGGAAGTACTCTTTGTCGCATAAGGGACTTAACTTTTATAGCATATCTGGAGTCTTTCCAAGCTCCCATAGTGGCTCTTATATTAGGCGTATGTATCCTTTTGGAGCTTCTTGACCTGTCGATCCTCTATCGATACAGGATGCTCATCATATCATAATTCTGCATCTCATTATGTAATAGTGCTTCTTGACTTATTTGCGGAACACATCCTCTAGTAACTATTGTGCAATGTATTGCGAGCTCCGTCAAACTCCTTAAGTAGGTTTTAGCTTACAAGCTACTTGATCTTGATACATTCAATTCCTTCGAATGATTTCCATATATTCAGAGCTTAACTATCCTGATAATTTCACAAATTTGGTACACCCTTCCTGGGTGATATCTTTTGTTAAACCATATTCCTTAACAAGAACTTAGGAAGTTTGCTATTTTCTTAACTCCTCGATTTCTTGCCATATACTGGCAACCTACAATCGACTTTGGATTTGTATAATCTTATTTGTTGTCCCCCAGGCAACTTTCAGATTTTGATAATTGGACTTACCAATTCTTTATCTAACACTAGACATTTAACATTTCATCTACACAAGGTCTCCAAAGGAGTAGCCTTAATACTTACATATCCATATTTATAGAAAAACTTTATTTTTAAGGTGAGATGGTTATTCCAACCACTGCTTAGCTAATGTGTAGGGAATAGCTAATCCTTGCCGTTAGTCGAACAGATCGACGATCCTGGACAGTTGATGGCAAATTCTTAATCGTTACCTAATTAGGGTGGCGGTGATAATGCATAAGCAAAATGAACCGTCTTTCATACTTGACTATACCGGATTCCCAGGATATTGAGTTAGGCTAAATGAATCTCCTATCTTAATAATTTACTTAATCAGGTTTTCGGTTATTCCATAATCAATAGGGAGTTCTTACAACACTCTAACCCAAAGAGGGATGTTAATCTTAACTCTACTTGCCTCTAGGGAGGTAAACAGGGTAAACTTAGGAGAAGATAATCAAGGTACAAGGAGGTTACAGAGATTTCCATATCTCAGGCTCCAGTTCACTCATCAACGCTTGTGTCTAATAAGTGATACATTCATGTTATGAGTCCACATATTCCGTTACCAAGGAATATTTATTTGGATAGTTCTATTCCGGATATCTTCTTTGAATACTACTAGTCGACTTTGGTACAATATGACCATTGAGATATCTCAGGGGTTCCATGCATTAAACCTCCATACTGATCAGGCCTGGAAGTAATCTATGGGACTCACTAGGATACACCAATCCTCATATGGCACTTTTATCAAACATAGTTTGGCATTCGCAGGCGATAAAAACAATGAGAAAAAAAATAATAATAATTAAAATAACATATGTTGTCGTACTCTATGCAGAGAAAGAGTGCTCTTAGATTTTCGGAAGGATTCCTTGCCGATCTATAAGAATCGGTTACTATGGTCTCCTTAGTAGTTATACCTTGTGGATGATAATAAAATTTTTGCTAAGTTTATGGTTCATGAAGATTTATTATTGCCTGTATTAAAACAGGACACTTAACGGAAATTATTATTGATAATTGATAAGGAAGTTAATTGTACAAGTGCTTATATTTAATTAGAATGGAAATTTTCACATACTAGGCACCTAGCTCGGTTGGCTAGGCGCGCGAAAGGGTGTGGCCTAGACCCGGGTTCGATTCCGGGGACGGCCGATTTCACCATTTTTATTTTCTGGGAGCTTGACGCGGGCCGCGTAAGGTATCATCTAGGGCTTACGCGGGCCGCTTGGATCTTCTGATCCGAAACAAACCTTCAAAATGACAGTCTTGATAATTAACTGCTTCTTATCACCCACCATATGGGCTTGGTCACAAGGCGACAAATCCTCACCTATTACTATATAGAGTCCTCTTATTAACAGAACAAGGACAGCGGAGAAGGGTAATTCTTAATGAACATAAAACATCTATCTAATATTGCTGAATTAGTCTCCGAGGTGTTATTGGTCAATTTTACTTTATACTTAACGCTTAGAGTTGTTAACAGGCAGATTTAATGATTTACAATATCTATTGTCTATGAGAGACTTATCTGTACCTGAATTAAATAATACTCTAACATGAGCGTTATTGATATAGAAAGTACCTGTGGTGACCTTGTCATCTTGGATAGCCTCTTGAGTATCCATTTGGGAGTTTTCGGTTTTGGTCTTTTTAACTTCCTCAAGATTTTTAGCATACTTAGGGCAGTTGGTCTTAATGTGCCCTCTTTCATTGCAACCATAGCAGGTTGCGTCCTCCATCTTCCTGCAGTCCAAGGTCTTATGCTCCTTGGACTTGCAGATCCCACATGCAAAAGTTCTCGACTGTGTATGCGAGTTCGATCCATTCCTGCACTTCCCGAAATGCTGTTTCTTGCAGGTTTTGCATTTGGGTTTTTCGCCTGACTGCTGGTTGTCCTTTAAATCCTTGCCAGGCTTAGCTGCTTTTCTCTTGGCAGCCTTAGGGCAATTAGTACTGATGTGGCCCTTTTCGCCGCAGCCATGACAATTTGCATTCTTTATATCCCTACATTCGTGGGACTGGTGGCCAGCTCTTTTACAGATGCCACATTGCTTTATCTTTTGATTTGATCGACACTGACCCCAGTGTCTTCTTTTGCAGGTTTTACATGCGGGTTTTGCCTCCTTTGGCTTGGACTGGTTATAGCTTGAACCGGTCTTACTCTTTTTGTAACCTTTATTTGGGGTATCATCGCACATTCACTTATAATCCTTCAACACACGGTCCATGGCGTTGCTTACGGCGGTATTTATCACAGCCTGTAACTCGGTGCTTATTAAGTTCAGTCTTGCATCATCATTCTGATTAACTGGATGATGGTGAGCTTCAGAGGAGTCAGCCATGGTGAAGCTTTGAAGGCTACTATCCAAGTAGAAACAATTTGTTTAATCATATAGGGAATTGTCGAATTTGATGAATAAATAGCCATGGCGTAATTAAACCATATAGGCCAATAGATAGAATTTAATTTATTTGATTATGTTTTGCCTAAGTTTAAATAACCATCTTTGGCATTTAAGCGGAATATAATCCTTCATATTTATTAGACAGGGGACATAAGTCATGACTGCCAATGTCATACTGACATCTTTTATATATAGCACAAGGGCTTGTTCCAAAGGACTTATGATGGCTCAGAGACCTTGTCACTAGGGAAATTTTTAAAACATAATCGATGATTCCTTTGGTTCGGAAAATTTCATAGTTCATTGTCTTGACAAGAAGTTATGAAATAAAACTATCTTTTTCATGTATTCATCTTTACTCGTTTATATACATCCCAAATGGATGTTTTGATGCGTACTTCATTTTCGACGTTTTCCAGCCATGATTCCTATTGATCATTTACGCTAAATTTTTTTTTGGGAAAATTCCTAATATAAGGGTGACAAGGGTGATTTTATCGTATCACGGTTGTCGGGAGTGTTAACACATTTACAGATGTTAACAGGGATTCGAATCTTTTAAAACAGGTCTTACCATCATGGCCCGGCCTTAAAATGACCCTAAGGCTAGGTTTCACTCTTAAGATTCTTATTAATATTTAACGCAGAACAATCCTAAATTGAGGTGTTAATAAGGATCTGAATCTAATTGTGGAACTACCATCTTGGCCCTGTCTTAATGTGACATATGGCTAGGTCTTGTCCTTTTAGATTTTGCCATTTTATTATAATGGTAGATCTTATAATATAGGAATGATATTTTAAATATAATCGTTCCTTCAAAAATCTAAACAAGTATATGGTTGCCCTAATCGGGACTTCTATCGAAAATGACTCGCCCATACAAGAGCTAATCGTATAAATAACAAAGGAACCAAATAAAGACAAAATGAAACAAATTTGAATTTGTCCTGTGTTCTCGTCTAGACTCAAGAATGTGCAACTGTGTAACTGAGATTAAACACAAAAAGGCTAGTGTTTAATTCACTCAGTGTTGGCTCTGATACCAACCTGTCACACCCCAAATTTCCACGTGTTACCGGTGGGCCCGGTAGGGGAGTAACGTGACGTGGTTGGCAACATCATAGTCAAACAACACAATATATAAATGCACAGCGGAAGCAAAAGGATAAATATATTACAATCCGTAATAGTGTAACATCAAAGTATTACAACGGAAGTAAAGGATCCACAGGCGGATCGCAAATAAATAACATGGTTCAACAGACTTTAGGCATCTAAGCTTGCGAGACTCTTTATTGATGCTAGGAGTAGCCAGCCAATTCCAATTAGTACCTGCACTTAGCCTTTTTGGGAAAATACGTCAGTTTACACTGGTAAATACAATCAACCGACTCATTTTGAAAAGGGTTTAAGAAAATGATTGATTTGAATGCACATGGCACAAATAATATTTTATAACTTGGGATACTTATTTAAATATATAAACTTGTACAGGATTTACATGTTTCTTATGCGTTCAGTAGCCCGGATCGAGCCGGGTTAAAGATCAATAAACACACCACTTTATTTATGAGACACTGACAGGTGTACGCCTACACCTGAGCGCTAAGGTCGTGGCCATTTCGAAAAATGATGCCAGGGATATCCGGGACACGGTCATTAACCCCCCAAAGGCTTTAAGCAACAAAACAAATTAAACGGAGACATCTCAATCATTTAACCATAATAAGATTAAATATTCAACGCCCGACCAAGCGGTATTTTATATACCGTACCCAAGCCCGTATAGGGAAATAAGTTAAAAGTATTTACCTGAGCTAAATATAAATTCAATCCCAGCCGTATCAAATCAGCAAGTACAGATAGCTTTTACTGGGCTCCTAAATCTGGAACGAAGGTTTTTAATAACCTATTAGAATCCTAACGGGTCTTTAATTAAGCCTTGACTTAGACCGATTAGTTTTCAAGAGGTAGGTACGGTTCAAACGCATGATAAAGCGAAGACCGGAATAGAATGTGATTTAGACCCGACAAGTTTGAAAACTTGTATAATATGTGTATTTCATACTCATTCTGGATTTTGAGATAAAACCGATAAGGTTTGACCCGTTTCGGCTAATTTATGTAAACTAGTTACATAAACCGAACCGAACGCGTGATAAGCGTTACGGGTAACCGTAAGAGTCCTAAACAGGTTTCCTAAGTTAACATGCCTTAAATATGTTGTGATATCAGTGGGATACCTTCCGTTATGCCCACAACGAGTTTAATCTCATAAAAAGCCCCGTAGGGGTATTTTGGTCATTTTAAAGATTATAAAAGAAGTTAATTAAGTTTCTGTGAACCGGGTCTGAATACATCAGTAAAATAGTTTATTTTAACAGGTTATAACATTTGGTTATAAGTCTTATATGTCGGAATAGTTTTAAATCCAAACTATGCGTATAATACGCGTATAAGGCCGTTTTAAGCGACGCACGGTTTAAAATAGTATTCTGAGTTTTCTGATTATTTAAACAAGTTCAAAACACTACATTTATTATTTAAAATTATTAGCAATTGGATTGGCGTTAAAAGGATTTGTAAAACTCATTTTATGGCCTAAAAGGGCATATTCGGTATTTACCGAATTAAGGCGCTAATCCAAGCTTATGATCAGTCTAAAAATAATTAAAAATCTTTAAAAATCCTAGAATATTATTTAACATCAGTGGGTAAAAGATTTGGTGTCAAAACTGAGTTTAGATAGGTTTTACGCTAATGGCGCCGTTTAATTAATAAACATGTTTATAAATACGCCATTAAGCATAACTCCTAATCTAGACTTCCGATTGACGTGAAATTTTGCAGACATTTTCAATAGTCAGTATTAAAGACTTTTGCACTTTTACATTTTCTAAAATCTCGTTCTGCGGTCATAAGGGCATTATGGTCATTATTTAGGCATTTAACGGAAACGTCGGACGATTACGGATTCGGGTAGTATAAACGCAGAGGATTATACTAACATGTAACTAGGTCCTAATGGAACTTTAAGGCATATCTAAATCTATATAAATCGGGTCAGAACTGAGGTCAAAGCAAAAGTCAAACTTTTGCGTCTCTCGGCTCCGAATCGGTTCAAAACATAAAGTTGTCGAATCAAACAAGCTTAGACAAGTTATTATACTTATTTTCAAGTTGTATGACTGATAAAACAGGTTACACGCCTTCCGTGTTGTTAAATATGCGATTAAGGTTTCTCTTGACTTTTTCGGACAACCTTGGACTCGACAAACGACCTAGTTAGGATTCGAATCAGCGAGTGCCCTTTTTGGGGTTTATTAACCATATAAATACCAACTTATAACAACTTTTGATTCGACTAAACTCTGGACCGATTGTGATTTATCGCTAAATCAAACCGTATTTACGACGGTTCGACTTCTAGGCTATAAATTAAGCAAAACTTGATCGAGAAGGGTTAGACATACTTACACACGTCTAATGGATGATTTGGAATGCTTGGGATCTGCTGGAATGCTTCAGAAATGATCAGGAGTGAATATGAGGTTGTATGTTGTAATATGAGAATTTTACAAGAACTTTTGATCCTTCATATTGATGCCAAATGAGTGAAGTAATGATCCAAGATCAGTACATGTGCCCTATATAAGTTATAAACCACTTTATTCAGCCCATAGAATCGAAATACTAGGTTTAAAGTCGGTTACAACATCAACCCACAGCTGTGCAAACAATTCTGGTCAGACAAGGCAGTCGCGTAGCGCGACTGCCAAGCCTTTCAAGCTCGCGCTACGCGAGGGTGATGAAGATCAGCTCAGCAAGTTTTTGTTATTTGCATTTCAGTCCCTGGTCCCCCGAAAGGTCGTTTTCACTTGGTTTTCTTGCATTCTAGGACTTTATAATTGACATATGGGGCTTTAATATTTATACCCACTTCGTCAAGTCCTCGGGTAACTTTGTGATCACCCGAAAAGCCCTAATTTTCAACGTTGACGATTCTAACCCTCGCACACGAATTTTATCATAACTTTCTCATATGATAACGAAACTTGGTGAAATTTTTATAGTGCATTCTAGTGAGTATAATTAATCGTTACAAGGTTTCGGGTTTGCTAACAGGTCACTCAGAGGTATATCTTTAACATGTTGACACATTTAACCCCTGTAGTTTGTAATCTCTCACTTTCTTTCACAATTCGCTTTGTATGATCCATGATCCATTCGTTTAAGGTTATAAACATCATGTAGGGTTATTGTAAAGTATAATCATTCATTGTTGACACTTTAAACCCTTGTATTTACATAGTTTCATTGTTTGTCAACTTTAGTCCTTCAAGAACATTCTTGCACGCGTTCAAAACTTATGACACGTGTCAATACATTATAGGACGTAAATTTTCGGGGTGTTACACATTTCTTCCTTTCTCCATGAATGTCCATGGAGATAAATCCACCAACGAACGAGTTAATGTCGTCGGGCCATCTGCTCCCCAACAGGTTCATTATCAGTGACGTCCATACTGACGATGAATTAAATGCTCATTGTCTTGCCGCCGAGGCTCCGCCGGAGACTCACGGAAACGAAGGCGTATCCGTCAAGTGTTGAAGAAATTGAAGCTAAGCTTCTGATGCAGATCTTCTTCGACAGGTTGTTGTTGTTGTTGTTGTTGTTGTCATATATGATTAATTCGTTTGATTATCATTATTTTGGTTATTGTTTTGTATGTGATTTGTTTGAAATAATTTGTTGAAATTGTAAGGTGTTAAGAGTTGTTAAATCTGTGAGTTTTTTTTTACACTTAATATATCAAAAATTAGTCATAAAACCTGGTTGTTAATAGATTTTTGTGTAATGGCTGTTATAGAGATGAAACATGATTTTTTTTTTTTTTTGTTAAAATGGTTCTTAAAAGGGGTAAATGTTTATGTAATTTGCAGGTTTTTATTTTTGTGTTAAAAAGTTATGCTTGGTTTGCATATGAACCGATTTTTGGCTGTGTTGTGATATTATTTGAGAAAAAGATTGCAATTTAGCTAAAAACTTGTGATGTTGTTTGAGAAAAAGATTTTCTGGCTATGAATGTGTTAATAGTTATGTCTGGTTAACGACTTAACGGTTATCTTATCTTTTTGTTATTAGGATGGTGATGGATACAAGGGAAACAAGATCCAATTATCGGGACCGTTGGTTTCGTCAAACGTGGATCAGATGCTTAAGGATCATGACCATGTTTATGTTACAGCACAACACAACTAACACGTGTTATAGTTTGAACTTCAGGACATGCATGTGTTACATGTGACATGAAACCCATACAACGTAACACGTGTTAGTGCTATGTATTTTTGTTTACTAGTAATATGTAATGTGAGACTCTTCTTGTTTTCTCTAGTACACAATGTTAAAACGGTCTAGACTTAACACATTTTCTGTTGGAGGCGCCCATATTTGTACCTCTACTGTTACAGTTACTATTGAAGTTTATGCATCCATTCTGGAAGTCTTAAGACATGTTATAATAGAGGCTTAACACACGATATATCAGGTTTACTCTGTTGTTATTAAGTTAGTATTGGAGTTTATTCATCCATTATGGAAGTCTTTACAAACGTTATAATAGATGCTTAACACACGTTATACATTTCAGTCACTTAACACATGTTACAGTATGTATATACACATCATGGTGTTTTGGAAACCAATAGCTTATACATGACACCATGTTAGGTTAAACCAAGATTATAACAGATGGTTAACACACTTTATCCCAGGTATACGGTGTTACGATATTAACTTGTATGTTCCATATTAACTTGTTCACGTGTTACGATCAGTATATGCACATCATGATGTTTTGCAAACCACTTTCATATACATGAATACAAGTCGGGTTATAATGGATGCTTACATGTTATCATATGTATACAAGTGGGGTTACAACAAGATTACGATATTAACTAAGCTCCCCATTAAACTCATCGCCCCCGTCGACTGTTTTCACCCTTCTCACATGTTAAGCAATTACATGTTCCGAACAGACAAATTGTAACACATGTTAGATCAGTATATACACATCATGGTGTTTTGTAAACCACTAGCTTATACATGAATACATGTCAGGTTACAAAAAGATTATAACAGAGGCTTAACACATGTTATACATTCCAAAATGTGCAAAACAAATGACCCGTTTCATATTATATATTCCAAAATTACCGGTACATGTGTTACCATAAATGGCTCGTTTCATATTACACGTTACATACTAACTTCTACATTTATTACTTGTACAAGTTTTACGCTCAGTATCCACATTATCGGATATTTTAAACATCAACAAAAATAAAATAGATATTACTTGTTTTTTTTTAATTAACAAAAGGTTAACACACGTTATATATCATTCTAACAGGGGCTCAACACATGTTATACATGAACACATGTCAGGTTACATCATGGTGTTCTGTTACAGCATGAACCAGCAACACATGTTATAAATGAACGAAGACTTCTTTCCCAAAGGATGTGACTTATTCAATGTCCCCGCATTAACGTCGCCTTCATCCATCCAGCTTGTCAATTCAATATCTTTTATGGATCTGTTTCTGTAAATCAACACACGTTATATATCATTCTAACAGGTGCTTAACACATGTTATGGGACTGTCTCTGTAAATCAAGCAATCCAACAAAAAAACAATTATTGTTAAGATCAAAAGCCCAAAACAAGCAACCAAACCAACAAAAAAACCCGTTCAAAATCTCATCCTAAAGGTTTGGATTTATTTAAAATACATGAACATTAACCATTACTAGAACACGCATTAACTTCGCGTACATCCATCCAGCTTCTCAATTGAATATTTTTATGGGTTTGTTTCTGTAAATCAACACACGTTATATAACATTGTAACAGGGGGCTTAACACATGTTATGGGCCTGAGTCTGTGAATCAAGCAACCAAACAAAAAAACACTTACTGTTCAGATCAAAAACCCAAACAAGCAACCCAAACTAACAAAAAAACAGCTACTGTTAAGATCAAAAGCCCCTAACAAGCAACCAAACCAACAAAAAAACCCGTTCAAAATCTCATCCTAAAGATTTTGATTTATTTAAAATATATTAACATTAACCATGGATACCCCATTAACCATTACTAAAACACTTTCAGCACACAAAAACATATCAACAACCATTTCAACAAAAAATCAAGTGTGAAATGATATTTCAAGAACACTTACCGGATCTATACCCGTCCGATGAACACGAAGAAGATCTTCAAACCTTCTTCACACACACACACTCGTGCGTGTGTCTTTGTGATGAAGATTGTTGTTTCTCTATCTAAAACATCAACTTTCTCTCTCTAAAAACATTCATCTTGTCATCGCTCTTCTCACACACACACTCGTGCGTGTGTCTTTGTGATTTTTTCAGACCACATGATGCTGAAATTATCTTCAAATGAAGATCACCATTGAAGATTATGAAGCTTTCTTCTTTTCACATGATGAAGAAGGAGGAGAGAGATAATAATTTATTAATAGATTTGACTAGAAGAAAGAGGAGAGAGATGATGACACAAGTGGGTTTTGTCATTTTTCAATGCCAAAAAGTGGGTTTTGTTCTACCGAAAATGCCCTTCCAGACTTTCAAATGTATATTATACTATTTCTTTTAATTATAAATCTTACCAAAATAATGAGAGCCATTGATCAAGTTAGATGAGAGATAATCAATGGCTCACATTGGGTTTGCATAGTTTTTTAAAAAAGATGGGGTTTCTTGTATAGCCAAGCCCTATATATATATATATATATTGGAGGGTTCAAATGAGAAGAAAAATTATGTAAGAATAAAAAGAATAAGTTTTAAACCAATAGAAATGCTCCATTTACTTCATTTAATATGTGTATTTAATGTTATTGAAAATGGTATATAGGTAAATTTATAATTGTAATTAATTAGCTAACTAATTAAACTTGTAATTCACTTTTAAATATACTCTTTCAAAATAAAATAATTTATGGTGAAGGACAATTTTCGACATATGTAGGATAAATTTCAGTATGTGTAGGATAAATTTTGAAATGTGTAAGATAAATTTCGATGTGTGTAGGATAAATTCCCGTAAGTGTAAGATATATATAGATTAAATTTGAAATGTGTAGGATAAAAAGTTATTGTTTTATTAATGAGAGATAATATAATTAATGCGAGGAGTTATAAACTATTTAATGTTTTACCATTATGTCCTTTCTTCTTTTTCTTCTCACATTAAATCTCTTTTCAAATGAATCTTCCCATATATATATATATATATATATATATATATATATATATAGGCTAATTATAAGGAGAAAACCCACTCCAGTTGACTAAACCCAAGAAACCCAATTGTGTGGACTAGAATCATCCACGCCATTTATGTCAAATATGAGATAAAGGGCAATTTTGGAATTTTACACTAGACAAGGAGAAGTTTTTTTTGCTGACATCCCTTCATCACCATCACACATCTCTACCTCATCCCACACACTTCTCTCTCTCTCTTTCTCTCTCTCTTTGAATATCTTTCTTCTTCAATACACCATTCTTTCTTTCTCTATTAACCAGATCTATCTTCTTCAACACACCTTCCACATTTTTTTGAAAAACAATTTCTGCAACAAAGAATCAGAGTTGAAGATCCAGATCCACGATGTCTTTCTCTCTCTCTCTCTCTCTTCACAAGATCCAGATTCAGCAGCTTGAAGAAAATCGCACATGAATATGAATATGAATATGAAGATGATGATGATGAATAACATACGAAGATGACGATGAATCAGATATGAATCTTGTTACTTTTTTTAAATTCTCTTTATGTTTTTTTTTTATCTAAAATTACACATTTTTTGTAAGTGTTTTTAGTTGAATCAGGCATTTAAGGTATGAAATGTGTAAAAATGTGTTATTTATGACTTTTCCCTCTCTCTCTCTCTCTCTTTATATCTTTATCTTCTATTTCATTTCCAGTTCTTAAAGATCTTCATCCAGATCTAAAAGTGATCTGAATCCAAAAGATGATCCAGTTCAAAAGATCATCATCCAGATGCTCCAACTTTTTTCTGGATATGTTTTTTTTTGTTCAAGAAAATGAATGTTTTTAATTTCTTGATTTATCAATTTTTTGAGTAAAATTTGTTCAAGAAAAAATGCATGTTATATTTTTCCGTGTCACATAAATAATGTACATTTACATAAAAAAAAGTGAATTGTTACACTTTTTCAGATTATTGTAAAAATAAAGTGTGTTGTTACATGCAACTTTTTTCTGGATTTTTTTTTTGTTCAAGAAGATGAATGTTTTTAATTTCTTGATTGATCAATTTTTTGTGTTAAATTTGTTCAAGAAAAAATGCATGTTACATTTTTCCGTGTCACATAAATAATGTACGTTTACATAAAATAAAGTGCATTGTTACACTTTTTTAGATTATTGTAAAAATAAGTGTGTTACATATTTTTATGTTACAAAATGATAATCAGTTTCAGAGTTAACTAGAATCATACCAGGTCTTTTGAGGAACATCAACAACCTGCAAGTTGAACTGTTTACCCGTGAGCAAGAAATTCGGAAGAAGAAGAGGGTTATATGGTCACTGATATTAGCGTTAGTGATTGGCAGCTCACTTGTTAGCATTGTTTGTTGTGATTAAGAAATAGGTGGTACTTAGTTGGATTATCCTTGTTAGTATGTTAATGACATTTTCGGTAGTATGTACTTGTTGATGTTTGGTTGAATA
The DNA here is from genome assembly GCA_030545235.1 of Helianthus tuberosus. NCBI lineage: Eukaryota > Viridiplantae > Streptophyta > Magnoliopsida > Asterales > Asteraceae > Helianthus > Helianthus tuberosus. Next base: position 26,776,025 of record CM060391.1, on the reverse strand, counting down.
TGAGAATTTTCTATGTTATGGATTTTTTGGTTTTGTTTTTAACATGTTACATTTTTTTCCCTGAGATTTATGTAGACTTTTGTTGTGTTGAATCTGAGAATTTTATATGTTATGGATTTTTTGGTTTTGTTTTTACCATGTTACATTTTATTTTTGCCTCAGATTTTTGTACATTTTTGCTGTATCCGTGTTACATTTTTTTTTCACTGAGATTTTTTGTACATTTTTGCTCTATGTGTGTTTGATCATGTGCTTTTGTTGATGGTTGCTTGAATATCATTTTTTTTTCATGACAACGTTGTATATTAATTAAGAAAATTAGTATATAGAAAAATAATTCACCATTTTGACGAGCATTTTCGGAAAATTTCTTTATACCAACAAAATAATAACAATAAATGACTGTTATTAATGACAATAAATGTGGTGATTGTAGTTAGCAAGATTGAGTTAATAAAAAATAATCACAACATAAAAAGAGGAATCGAACCCAGCCCTCATGCACAATAAACAAGCGCAATAACCAGTAAGCCAAACAAAATGGGTATAAAGGAAATATGAATTTGTACTTTTTACCTTTTTTTATATTATCTTACATTGGGAAATGACATCTTGAGAGAAATAATGTTGGTGTAGTGATGTAAGTGATTATGAAGATATGGATCAAGATTCTTGCAAACATTGTATAAAAAATGACTTTATTGTTTGTAATTATTTACATATATTTGTTCAAGTTTTTATTATGTATATAATAAAAATAACAGATTGAATAAACGACTTTTGGGTTTCAACAATATTAAATTTGTGATAATGACCCAATTGACCAAGAATCTGCTGCTTTATTTTCTGTAAATTTTTTTTTAAAGAATTTTGAGAGATGGAGGATGATGGGATGAATAGAGAGAGAGAGAAATTGTTAAAAAAATGGATGTAATAATGATCATGCAGACAACTGACAAAAGTTCCATTCTTCCAAGAAGAAAATTGTCACACATTATTCCCATTTTACCCCTTATGTGTACTATTACTGATTAGAATATTAAAAAGTAATATATATTACACTAAAAGACATCACAACCATCCATCTTTTTTAATCAATGGTAGATCTTGGGTTTTCAGGGTTTAGTCAACTAGAGTGGGTTTTCGATTTATCTTTGTCCTATATATATATATATATATATATAGGGTAAGGTTCCAGCGTGAACAACCTCCCAAGAGTGAACCGCGTTAACAAATCTTGACCGCTGATTAATATGATCTTGATTATTTAAAGGGATGTTATGATTGTAATTAATAGGTTAGATTTTATTGTTTTATTAAAATTTAAAGGGTGGAAGTGTAATTATATTAATTTGCTTATTTAAAACTAGGAAAGAAAATTATTTCCAACAATAAGAGAGTAAATCCCGTAAAGATACCATGTATTATACACATGTATACTATCGTGTTGGAATGTATAGAACAGTAGAACACAGCAGTACACATGTGTACTACGGAGCTAAGACAACAATGTTGCGGGTCACATGTGTACTATACCATGTATTATACACATGTGTACTATCGTGTTGGAATGTATAGAACACAACAGTACACATATGTACTACGGAGCTAAGAGTTATACACAATAAAAAAATGACTGAAAACTCTTGTTCAACCAAAAAGAGACTAAAACTATAATTCGAATCTTGCTACTATGACCAAAAATAATGACAATATTAAAATAAGTTAAGATTATCCTAACATATTTAAAATAAGTAATTGTTTTGTAGATGTCGAAAATGTTGGTAACTGATGATGATTTAAATATGTTAGGATTTTGAAATTAATTAATTTAAATTCAATATTTATATAAAGTTACAATCTTACCCTTGTTAAATGTATATGGAATCAATGGTTCAGATCAGTTCACGTGGTTCATTCTTGGAAATTTGTTCACGTTTGAACCTAATCCTATATATATAAACGGGATCAGGAGAAAACGGTTGGAAGTGTGAAAACGGTGAGAACGGATCCTGGACGAACACGTGGCAGGGGGCGCTAAATGATATGCAGGGGTACGATTGTCATTGTCCACGTTCCCCTCGATAAATGACGTTATAATTCCGTCTCAAACAAAATTCCAACAGAAATCGCGTTTTGTTCTTTATGCTTGTTTCAATGGCGTTTTTTTTTTCAAAGTAACTTTTTTTTGAAATGGCGTTTATGTTTCAATGGCGTTCTTCCCATATTCAACAGATATGACGTTTTGTTCTTTTTGCTTGTTTCAATGTCGTTTTTTTTAAAGTAATTTTTTTGAAATGGCGTTTATGTTTGAATGACGTTCTTCCTATATTCAATATTTGGCGTTTTAAATATTAATGTTAATTGTCGTTTGGGTTCTAATATATGCTTATTGTTTATGATCAATGGCGTTTTACACCTGGTTACTATTTGCTAATTATTCAAATCATGGCGTTTTCACTAACATGTTTTAGGAAGACGGTAACATCAGTTCTTATTGTTTATTATTCAACTAATGGCGTTTTCATTATGGATTATTCATCATAGCGTTTTCATGGATTTCTCACAACTAGGCACACATATTATTGAAACGCCATGATGAATACCTCATAACGAAATATGTTTTTTTTTATTAAGAAAGAAGTAGATGCAATAGTCTAAACCAAAATACACGAGTCAACATTAAAATTATAAAATGTAAGTAATTCATGGCGTTTAAACTAATCTACATATTACTCCATCCTTTGTTTTATTCTCTTGTGCCCTGTTTTATACAATTCATTTATTTTTGCTCCCCTTAAATCCAAGAATTTTCTTACAGATTTGACCACTTGTCTTTTGTTTTCATTTTGGCTATGCAGCAGGATTTTTGCAATGTATTTGATCTTGAGGTCATTTAGCTGTTTTTGCTATAGGTCACTTAGCTGTTTTTGCTGTAGGTCATTTGGGGCATCTTCTTTTGCCAGACCACATCCCTAACCAGCCATCTGCCCCATATACGTTTCCATATGCCTCATTGCAAAAATCCCACAGTCGATCACGTTAGACGTTGTCCCCCAATTCATCTTTTGTCTGACAACAGGCGCTGACTTCATGATCTTAGCCATTGGGTGTTTTTTAATACACAAGTAGTTTGAAAAAGCATCATGCTGCAGTTTCACATTTTTGCATATATATTAGTATGGCATTTTGTCAACATAGTTTCTAGATACAAAGTTTGTAAGATACTTACCAACTTTTCCGCCCATCCATCATACTTGTCTTTGATGCTGAGTTTATCCTCTACAGTGTTGTTATCCAATACATCAACTCTGCTGTGTTTTAGATTGAAGCAGGCAACATAGAAATGTTTTCCCATATTATTGGCACGAAGACCAGTTCATGTTCATTTATCTTTCTATCTTTCCGGTCTTCTTGGAAACGGGCGTTTTTCAAAACCAATGCCATGTTGTTGTTGAATTCTTTCTATCATTAATTGTCTTTTCATACACGGGCGTATTCTGTAATTTTGAAGAACCACATTTTTAACAACAAAACAAAGTCATAATATAATTGAATCAATTAAATATAGCAAAAGAGTTACCAACATTATTTCTGTGCAAAATAATCTTGAGAGTGATTCTTGAGCCTTGTATCTTTCTTCATAGTTCTGGATATTTGCCCAACATTGAACAAAAGCGAAGTGTGCGTAGAATCCTGGTCTCATGCTCTCAAAAATCACTCTTGAGAGTTCTGACACTCCTTCCAGCTTGAACACGGTACTCCTGAAAAAAACAGCATATGGCGTTTTAGTTATGCAAACTCATTTTAATATAAGACATGGCGTTTTGGGTGTTTACATGCATAAAAATAAGATGAAAAATAAAGTTAGGTTACAAGACGAGGGGTTAGGATAAAATGTTAAGTATTCTAAAAATAAAAAGTCGTAATAACGGTATTTAATGGACTCCGATTAACCTCATTTAAGTGGCATTGGAAACGTCTTATCGAACTCTACTATTTAAGATTTTAGGTTTTTGTTTTTAGATGTTTAGCTTGTAAATTTTAGACTTTTTGTTTAAGCATTGTGTTTTTTTATTTATTATTGTGTTTTTTCTATATTTGCGTCATTGTGTTTTTTTGTGACTCATTGTGTCTTTTTTCTTCGACATTGTGTTATGTTTTTCGATATTATATTATATTTTGCTCGATATTCTGTTATATTTTGTGATTAATTATATTTTTTTGGAAATTTCTTTATTTATGAGCTTTTGTAGAATAACTTTAGAGAAATGATATACGACGAATACAACTTATCATTATCAAATATCATTGCTAAATGTCAAGCTAGAAATAAAAAGGTACACATATTCATTTCCATTGCATTATCTATCCTTAATTTAGCAAAAATATCTTGTGAGAGTTTTTTACTATTCAATTTTATTTACATATTTAAACCCCTCAAGTTTCATTTTTATACAGATCAACCATTATAGTTATCATTTATAAACCTTTTTAATTTTCATCATTTAGTTTTCAACCCCGTTAGTTTTCACTTTTCATTTTGAATCCTAACACTTTTCCACTTTTGACTTTGATCACCTATAGTTTTCATCTTTTATAAATTGTTGTTTTACATTAGGTCTAAACCTTGCGAGTAAAAACACTGCAACGCGTGCGTGTTGTTCAAATTTTTACGTCTATTTTTTGGTAGTTTAACGACCCCTTCACAACTTGCGAATCCTAAACCGACTTAGTTATTGTATTCTTTGATTTAGGTTTTAGTCTAATTTTTTTAACGAGTTAACACGGTGCAACACGCTTGCGTGGTTTAACGTTTTTACGCATACTTTTTGTTTGATTTAACGGATCCGCCGCGAAGCGTGGGTCCTAAATAATTATCTTTCAAAATGGTATTTCCTTTTTCCTCTTTGTTTTTCATTTCCTATTTTTTCCCATTTTTTTCTTTTCTTTCCCTCACGTCCAAAGAATAAAGAAAACGCCTCTCTCTCTCTCTCTCTCTAAGGGTCATTTTCTCATATATACTTCAGAGGAGAGATACAATCCTTCAACTCATACCTTGTCATTTCTCTCTCTCTCTCCCTCTCAATTTCAAAATAGTGCTATCCCATCACCATTGATGGCAAAATCCAGTCTAAAGAAGTGTTGAATTCAACAACATAAAACTTCTCTCATCATACTCCATATCCAAGATCACAACTTTATAATAATTAAACCCATTCCTCATGCCCTAGTATTCTTCTTGCTCTTTTGTATAACAACCATTTCCAACCCTACACATAACCTAACACAAACAACCAAGAATCAAGAACAAGAAAGAAAGTTGGAGTGAGATATTTGAAAGTGTAATGGAACTTTTTCCTGCACAACCAGACTTATCTCTCCAGATCAGCCCACCTAACACCAAACCCACTTCAAAAACTTTAACATCAACACAAATTGATCATGATCAAGAACAAGATCAAGATTTAGGGCATTTCAGGAAGAGAGCTTATGTAAACTCACAACATGACCACCATACATCAACAATAATACCTAAACCATCTATTGAACTCAACTCACCCCACCCAACACATTCCACCAATCCAAACCTATCCCATCTCCATCACATCCTCTCCCCACAAAACACCAATCTCACCAACCAAAACCACACTCTAGGGTTCAGATCAGAGCTAGGTTTCTTGAGACCCATAAGAGGGGTTCCAGTTTATTACCATAATACCATTCCCCATGATCAACATCAGTCTTCTTTAGTACTAGATTCTTCTTGTACTATCTCTCCCACTAACAGTTCACCTTCTTCTCTAACTCATGCCAATAACATTCCCCAATCAAGATTCTTGTCAGCGAGGTTTTCGGCTAAGCGAAACATGAGAACTCCCAGGATGCGGTGGACCACAACCCTTCATGCTCGGTTTGTTCATGCTGTTGACCTCTTGGGTGGCCATGAAAGTATGTTTAACCTAGTTTTTTTCAGAATATTTAAATTTATTTATCTATATATATTTTGCATTTTATTTATGATGAAAATGTTCTTTTAATGAGTTTAGGAGCAACACCCAAGTCAGTTCTTGAGCTAATGGATGTGAAAGAGATAACTTTAGCACATGTTAAATCTCACTTGCAGGTAATTAGAACCATCTTCTCATTTCTCCAATAAATTCAATATAATAATTTTACCTTTATGTCATTTGTTTTAGTTAATGAAGAATCTTTATTCCTCAAACTTTATTAAGATTCATTACTTGTTCAGTCTGTGATTAAAAATATATGCAGATGAAGATGCTAACTGTTTTATTTAATTTTATTTTATCCTTGACTTTGAAACAATCTTATTAAGAAAAAAAATACAGCTTTGTTATATAATTAGGTTAAAACATACAAATACCAATGCTTGTTTACCTGCAGACAGGTATATCTAATTCTTGGCACCTGTTTTTCTCCTGCTACTGCTGTAGACCTGACGCTTCTCCATAAGCTATACATTTTTTCAATCAACTTTTCCCTAAAAAGTTACGAGGCTATAGTTTTTTTTATTTGTTTTTTTTTTTCTAATTAAAATATAAAAAAAAAATCACTAAACACAATTTTGGCTATCAAGTTCATTTTGTTGTTATTAAGAGATATTATTAGACAACCATTAATATATTTTTTACTAACATATATACTAAGTTACTTAACAAGATCTTAATTACTTGATTCTGTTTAAGTTTTTTTTTTCAATATTTTCTTATTAGTTACTTAACTTTTTATGTATATTCAAAACACTTTAATTATTATGAAACAAAATAACACCCAGATACTATATTATATCTTACAAGACAACAAAGACCAAGAAAATGAAAACACAGACACATAGCCCAAGTTGTGACAAGATTACACACAATCCATGACTCCATGGTGTGGTCTTTCTTTTTAAATAGTTTTGGTAGAAACAAATGACATATATTATAATATATATTCTCCCTTTTCAGAACTTAGAGATTTAAAAAGGTACAGAAAACGCCATCATTCATCAATGATATGTATGTGTGGATGCATATGTATGCCTTGCGTAAATTGTGGTTTCATAACCGTAGTTAACCATGGTTGAGTCAATTTAGCCAGATGACTTTCACCTGTATGGGCATGCACCATAAATATACGCAGTTTCTGTGCATGGTCACGTACATATGTGGTCATTACCTCATGCTTAAGTTGTACTCAGCCTTGGTTATTATCTAGTGAATTTAAGTGCCATCAAATTATAAGTGTGAGTTAAGTCATGAATACTTGTGAATATGTTAACATTATACTTATTGTATTTAATTAGTTTTATATAGTAAATTAGCAAACCTTTTTTTGTGAAAATAAGGTCGAGAGAGTAATGTTTTTTTTTTTTTTGAAACGTAAACTTCATTAAAGAACACTGGACCCGAAAACCGGGACGGACACCGAGAGAGTAATGTATTGGAGTAATTTTATTCTGGGTAGTTTTTGGCATTTATCATGCATGTAGTTCTTATTTTCTTTAATATTGCTATAATTTCTAGCTAGTTTAATTATTCGTTTTAACGTATAAGTCTAATTTCTTGTAAGAGAGAAAAAAAAGTATAAATGGAAGTGTCCAAAAAGATTAATGTTAAACATATAGGAATTTACGTTCTTATAAGATGAGAAGAACTAAAAAACAATTATAAGATGAGAAAAAAAAGTATAAATGGAAGTGTCCAAAAAGATTAATGTTAAACATATAGGTTTATATTCTTATAATATGGGAAGAACTAAAAAAAATGAGTATAAATGGAAGGGTTCTAAGATTAATATGTTCTTTTTGTTTTTCAGATGTATAGAACTATTAAAACAACTGATCATAGAGCAGCAACTTCTTCAGGTATATCACTTTCTTTGACCTTCAGTTTCGATTTCTTCTTAAGTGTATTATCAACTTTTGGAGGGTTGGAGTCTGCATTTATTAAATTCAAAAGGATGGTGTTTAACCTATAACTGGGGCTATCAGATATTCATGGAAATGGATTCTCGCGAGATATCTGTGATGATATATTGCTTGATATTCGAAATTTAAAGAGGACGGGCTCATCGGCGGAACATGGAGGAAGTCCTAAGGGTCATCTTGAAAAAGATCATCAGTATGGACTTTGGAGTAACTCTTCAAGGTTAGCACTACATTACATTTCCCTTACACACAAGCCACTTCATTGTCTAAACACTAAGAAAAGTACACAAGTTAGTAGGGTCATATTAGAGCTTTATACTCATGGCTAACAATGTTCATAGTTGTTCAATATTTGGTGCATCTTTAAGATAGATCTTAGTTAGGATCATTTTATTTTTTTGTTAGGTTTGTAGTTTGTACTATGTAGACGTGTCATATTGGTGATCTTAGAACTCATTAAAAAGATGTAGCAGTGTCTTTGAATACATATCATCTGCAAAATCAGGGTTTAATTAGTATCAGAGATTGTTACTTAATATAGTAAGACTATCTTAATAACCACCTTTAACAAACTAAGCCAAAGACGAACATATCTCTTTCCCACTGATTTTGTGGGTTCACAAGGTCATTTTAAGTGGGATCCACTACTTGCTAAACTAGATGTCAAAGTTAAGACCTTTAGGTGAAGAATGAATACCCATTATAATGAGAGAAACTTTTGGGAGCTAAATTTGCTCTCTTTGAAACTTCTGTGTACTTTCTTTCTGTTTTTATCGTGTGTATGTTTACCAAAATTTCTTCCATTTTTACCCCTATTTCATCTTGTATGTATGTCATGGGTAATGGCAATGCACATGGGCTGATTTTAACTTTATCTTAACTAGTGAGATGTTGTTTTCTTTATATGAGTGTGCCTTTTCTCTTCTTTCCTTCCTTCTGCATGGGCTTCCCACTGATTGGAAATATTCCCTTCTCAATGTACTGGTCTATGTAGCAGGGAAGCTTGGTTGCATGGCAAACATAAAGATTCTCAAGTAAATATACCATCTCTAAAGGTAGATCTTATATATATTGTGCTCTTTTTGTTTTATAGTTAAATCTCATTTGATATTTTTTAAAGAGTAGATGAATTTTCACTTTCACCACTTTTGATAGCATTCTATAATGCTCTAGCTTTATTTAACAAGAATATTATCCCGTGTGGGAAAAAAGGAGTAGAAAAGATGAAAGCTTTTGAAAGACTAGTCAAGCCACACAAATATATTAAGGTTTGATTATATTTTTTTTAAAGATAAGGGAATTAAGTCTAAAAGCAAATAAAAGAACACACTTTAAAGGGTGCAACATCTCCGAACCCTTAAAGTGAGCACTATAAGGATAGTAGAATATGTATGTATATACACTAATACACATATTAATATACATACCAAAAAAGTAAAACATAATAATTACCAATAAGCTATTAGGAGAGTGGGGGTGGTTACTAGTGATAGAATTCCACCACTCACAAGCATCCAATCAAGTTCCGCCATGTCATCAACCACTATTCTATCACTCACAAGCCTTTTTGGTGGCGGTGGTCATCACTAGTGATGGAATTCCATCACTCACAAATTTTTATTATTAATATTAAAAAAAGCCAACTTCAACTAATTTATTATTAAAAATATTAAAAATGCAGTCAAAGATTGAAGTTTACATTAAAGTTTCACACGTGTCAAACATGCAGTCAACCAACCGCCATCTCAGAGCTTGATACATTGAATTTTCGCGCGTTAATAATACACGCGTGATAGAATGATGGTGGCGGTGGCAATTGTTTGTTTTCACGCGTTATTTTTTGGCCTTCACGGAATAACAACGCTCCGCCCCCACTCCCCTTAAAATGTTGATATAAGTATATATTATATGTGGATGGTTTCAAAGATGTTGCCTTGTGCATTACACAAATCTAGCTAGGTTATGTATAAGTGTATGTAACTTAATTATAACTTTTAAAGTGCCTCTAGCTTGCAAAATCAACATGCCTTTTCGTCTTATATTTATATATAACTAATCTTGGTCCATTGATGCCATAATTTCTTTCAGGAGGAAACAAATCCAAAGGGCATGAATTATGAGAGATTACAAGACATAATCTCACCAAACCATTTCCCTATGAATCTAGAGTTCACTTTGGGAAGGCCACAGTAGTGACATGATGCATGTTGGCGTTTGAGATGATGATGATGACTATGATTATGATGTTCTACATATAGATTGTACTATTCGTTTCAATATCATTATGTTTTTGAATGGTTGCTAGTGAAAAAGATTCAGGTCCCCACTATGATATCACAGAAAAAAGGAAAAGAAAAGTGAAAGAGAGAACAAAAGACAGAAGGCAACAAAAGGGAGGAGGTTTTGAAAAGCATGTCCTTCCCATCAAATATGTGATCATCATTTAAAATATTACATCTTTATAATTATTATATATATATTCTTTATGCAAGAAAGATGAAGTCTCAGTTAATTTTAACTGGTTTTTGCATGAGAAAGAGAGGAGAGTCCTTTAGCTTTGTTAAAAGGACGATGAGGTGATCTTTGGTAATTGTAATGCAACACTTTACATAGAGCAGAAAAAGGAAGAGTATATTTTTACGAAAGGTGTAAGAGAGAGCTCCCTCTTCTTTCCATGGGAGTGTCATATGCTTTACACTTGCTAAAACAAGAAAAGTAAAGAAAAGGATAACATCACCTTAACAAAAGAGAACTAAAGAATGTTTAGATTTCCTTTTTATATATGGGAAAATCAATAAAAATGATTCAAAATGTGTCGGATATATATTTTCATTTGGTATTCAAATTAAAGGCTAATAGGAAAATGACTAACAGTCCGCACCTTCTTGTTTGAGTCTTAGTGAACTCTACAAGTAGGTGTGGATTGTTGTTCACCGAGGTGTTCATGTTCTCTACATTATCTAAATTTTTATATGTTTATGTTTTGAGTTATTTACACTTTGCCTCCCTTTGTTTTGGAACAAATTTCACTTTGTCTCCCTATCTCAAAAACATTTGGTATTGCCACCCTTTACTTTCCACATGCTACAATATGCCTCCCTGCCATCAACTTCTGTCAACCTGTCGTATATGTTGAAGGGAAAAATGGTAATCTCAAATGGTGAGGTGATTGTTGTCACTTTTTTCTCTCCCTCATCACTTTCACTCCACCAGCACACACCATTACCACCACTCCACCATCATCCATCACCACCACAATCACCCCCATCTCCTAAAAGTGTGCAGACATTAAACGAAACCCTAATATTTTTAAAACTTTTAGCTGTTATGATACACACACTCTCTCTCTCTCTCCACAAAATAGACAAACCAAACTATGACAACCCGCAACTTCAGGTTGCTACTTTAACCTAACCACGGTTAATTTAATCATACATTCATGACACTGCATTTAACCAGGGTTAGTTAAATGAGTCTACTTTGATAATTCGGGGAATTACCGGAACAGATACATGATAACTCTCGAACATTGGCAACTAATGCGGATAATAATTATAAACGGATGGTTTATACGAAACTTATGTGTTGCATGACAAATACGTGAACTGTATGTTGTAATTGTAAATTACATGGTACTATGTGGCTTTTGTGTAAAAGTTTATTATTAGGGGATGTTTAGTGTTTGTGAAACTCTAATAAACTACTCAAAACCCTAGAATTTTCCCATAACTTATCTGTACGACATTTTCATCACTCTCTAACCATCTCTAATTCTTCTTCAATCATTTGGCTTCATAAGTTCACACACATTAATTCTTGATCTTCAATCCATCTGGATTTAATCAGAGGTAAGTGTTTATGATTCTATGATATGTTGTTGATCTTGTTCTTTTGATTTATAGAAACCCTAGTTAATCCAAATAATTGATTGTGTGTGATTGATTATGCCAATGAATACGTAGTGGCTTAGACAAATGATTGTGCAATGATTGTTTGATGATTTTGGTATGTTAACACTGCTAGATTGATTGATTTGATACCTGACATTATTGGTTACTGTGCATTTGGGGGTTTCTGTTTGTGGAAACCTTGAAGAAAGGGATTCCTGATTGTCAGACTTTGTGAATTCACAAAGTTTTCCGTGTTTGTTAAACTTACATATTGGTCCGCACATAAGTATTTTTGTCTGTTCGCTCTTGTTATTTTTCAATGGTGACCGCATTTGTGAGTCTTGATGTTGTCTGCACATGTGATCCATTGGTTGTCCGCACTTATAAATAGCAATACAGTATGCACTTAGAGATTATAGTTGAGGTCCGCATTTGTGTCAATTAAACAAGGCCCAAACTTATTCAATTTAAGATGTCCCAACTTATAAAAGCTTTAATGGGGTCCGACCTTAGTTAAAAGTATAAGCTGGTCGGCACATGTATAAACAAAGCATCCGCACACAAGGTTTTCTTTTATATGTCCGCGCATGTATTTTAAGGATAATCAGTCCGCACATATGTTAAAAAGGTTGTCAAGTCCGCACTTGAGGTATTGTGAAATGTCCGCACTTGAGGTATTGTTAAACAAAACTGTGAACTCGCCAGCTTTATGTTGATACACTTTTTCTACATGCTTGCAGGTCGTTAGGTGTCTTCGTGGAACGGAACTTGCAATCGGGGGAGCTGAGGATGTCGTGGGTCATGCCGTTTAATAACACGTCTAAAGTTATGCTATGTTTTATGAACAGTTGATTTCAGTTACTTAGTACAACCTCAAATGCTTCCGCTCAACGTATAATTGTTTTTATCAGATGTTTTAGATTACACTTTTCACATTGAATGAGATTTCGAATTTATTATCTTATTGTTAGTTCAATGTGATTAGTAGCTAGATCTTGGTACGTCACACGCCTGCGGTGGTTTCGGCATGTGGTATTTTGGGGGTGTGACACAAACCCTACTTCAAAATTTAGCCGCCACCGCACATTGCTCGCTCTCTCTCTCTATCGAATCTTTTCTCTCCAACGACAGCAACATCAACAATACTTAGCTCTTTCTTCCTTTCTATCTTTGTTTCTACGATTCAACACAAACAACATATATGTTGGAGTGATGATTGGTGTAACGGACGTGAGATGGTTTGTCAAGAGGTAGTCGGGGTTTGAAGTTAACAAAGGGAATGGGTGTTTGATGGTGGATGATTATAGTGAATGAGGTCGTGGTGAACAGCGGTAGTTGTGGTGTTTGACGGAGGTGTCAAAGTGGTTCAGTGATTGTATGTGGTGATACGATGGTTGGTGGAGTTGTGGTATTTTGATGGTTGTCACAGTGTGGTGTTGTAGGTTGTGGTGCTGGTGGGTGAACAACATTGGAAGGGTGGTGCAGCAGTGGTGTTAAGGTGGCGTGTCAGTGGGTGCAGGTGGCATCGCTTGAGGATATATGGAAATTGTAGTTGTGGATTTAAAGACATAAGATTTAAAGTGACGGTGGCCAGAGTGATGCTGAAAAACAATTAGCAGCACAACGTCTAGATTGATGCTTGATTGGTTCACAATGTGATGTGTGCAAAATGCAACATATAAATTACATCTAATAAGGCATAAAACTAACCCTTTTTAGTACTAATGTTGGAAAAAGTGTGATTTTGTCTTCCTTTTGTATTTTCAAGAACAAATGAGCTTAAATGAACAAAATGGACAAATAGGCAGCAAAAACTAACATAAATACAAAGAAAAGGAATAAGCGTGGCATGCCCGACACCTCGACAGCATCTTTCCAAGCAAAAACAAGAAACAGAAGTCTGACCACGGCCCCGTGCCTAGCGGACACTGGGGCGTGGCCAAATGTCTGTAGAAAATGACAAAGTTGTAGAAGCTTCTATTCCCAGCACGGGGGTGATGTGCATGAGTGTTATATAGTTTTAATGTATATTTTTAGCCCTTTTTACACTTTAGTCAAGTTTTAAATTTATAAAACACGATATTTTACTAATACCAAACACACATATGGGCAAGTGCACCCATCGTGAGCGTAGTATAGTGTTGGTAAGATACCGAGGTCGTTCAAGAACACAAGAGCTTTTAGTACCGATTTATCCTCAACGTCTAATCAAATCAAAAATTTAGAAAAAGGTTTTAAACTAGAAAATAAAAACTAAAAATGCTTAAAAATAAAAAAAATAAAAACAGATAGACAAGATGAATCACTTGGATCCGATTCGCCTTTAGTGTAACCTTTGATTATTTTCGCACTTTTGCACTTTTTAAGAGATTATCTTAGTTATAGTAGTAGGCCCCTCTTTTGAAGGTGACGTTACCATCAACCCAGTAGTTTGAGTCAGCAAGGATACAATCCTAAAGGGTTGGATTATTGAAAGATAATTAATTAAGTTATTAATGCATATTGTGGTAGGCCCCTCTTTTGAAGGTGACGTTACCCTCGGCTAAGTAGTTTGAGTCAGCAGTGATACAATCCTAAGTAGTCGGGTTAAAGTTTTAATAGTAGTTTACATATGGGGGGATCAAGGAGTTCGGACCCCCTCTATCCAATACCAGTGGGGATTGAAAGAGGTCCTACTAAACTTGACCAAGGTCCTTGCAGGATCTATACACTGAACAAGGCAAGACGCTTACCAAACCATTCCCTTAACCCCCGACCAGGTAGCCAACATATCTCCATATAGACCGTGGAGATATGAATGGTGAAAATCTTTTATTTTATATAGACAGTAAAATAATGCCAAGACACCACGGACAAATGATAAGGAAGATTCACCTTCAACATAAGAAACTAGTTATTAAAGTCATTAATACATAACCAAATAAAAAGTGCGAAAAGATTAAAAATAAAAAGTATTACACTAAACACTTGTCTTCACCAAGTGATGTAAGAGACTTAGGCAAGCATGGCCTTTGATTGTCAAGAACTCTTACAATCAATCTTGGATCCCGAGACTACTCACACACTCTATGATGGATGATGCATGATGGTGGTGGATGTGGGTTGTGATGGTGGTGGTGGGTGGGTGGTGTGTGTGAGAGGTGGTTTGCCAAGGGATGGTTTGCAAATGAGCCAAGCACCCCTATTTATAGACTGCACAGAAGCCCGGACACGTCCCCGTGTCCATTGGGCACGGCCCCGTGTCCACCCATCTTCTCTTTCTTCATTAAATGCAGTTTGTCTGCATTAGTTGACCACGCCCCATGTCCGCTGGGCACGACCCCGTGTGCAGAAGCGTATCTGTACTATCAAGATTTTCCTAGATTCTGTGAATCTTAGCGGTGACCACGGCCCCGTGTCCGCTGGGCACGCCCCCGTGGTGGGTGATAGAAGTTTCTACAACTTTGTCTTTTCTGCAGACACTTGGGCACGCCCCCGTGCTCATTGAGCACGGGGCGTGTTCAGCCTTCTGTTCTCTTGTTTTTGCTTGGGGAGATGTTGCCGAGGGGTTGGGCATGCCACGTTTATTCCTTTTCTTGTATTATTGTTAGATTTAGCTGCATTTTTGCTTCTTTTGTCCATTTAAACTCTTTTAATCCTGAAAATACAAAAGGAAGGCAAAAAACACACTTTTTCCAATATTAGTACTAAAAAATGGTTAGTTTTATGCCACATTTGATGTAATTTATATGTTGCATTTTGCACACATCAAATACCCCCACACTTGAATTTTTGCTTGTCCTCAAGCAAAACTCTTATATTGTGGCTTACACTCCCAAATGGAATGGGTAGAAGAAAAGGTTTTTTGGGCATGTCATAGAGTGGCGGGATTCCAAGATTCTTTATTAGGTTTTATTTTTATTTTATTTACAATCATATTCATCATGATTTATTTAGAACATTACATAAGATAAATTACTTATTAGGGCATAACATGCCTCTTTAAAATTCCATTTATATACAAGTTCACATACCTCACGGGGGATCACTCAACACTCGGCCGAAGGTGTATTTTTGTGAAGCACTCGAGAGTGGCATGGAAATTACTCCTACCATAAGCTTGCCAAGCAATCAATCCTGCTCCTTTTTAACTATAAACCTTTGTAAATATCAAGATGACTTTTGGGGGAAGGGTTAGGCTTGGGTTAAAGGTAGGTGGTTGGGTTAGTGGTTAGTAGAAAAGGGCGAAAGGCGTAAAACGCGTCGGTTTTTTCGTAAAACATTTTGTTTTTCTGACTTCTTATTCTAATGAAGCATTATTCAAACAAGCTTTCTTTTGATGAGCTTTTTTTGCTTATTGCTAACTTCATTTTTCTTTTCTTCTTTATGAGTTTTTTTTTTTTTTTTGATAAGGAAGTCACAAGAAAACCGAGCTTTGTTACTAAAATAAAGGGTTTATAATGAAAAAGGGTTTTGGTGAGTAAAAAGGGTGTTTGATTTGGGTTAAGAAATGAAAAGGTTTAGGCTTAAAGGGGTTAACTAGGGGGATTTTGGGTAGGTGGTAAAAAAAGAAAAATAATGGTGTTGAAAGAAAAAGGTTAGTCCTAATGCCTCCATCATTTACTTACTTGGGTTTAAGTTGGTAAGGACCGGGAATGTATCGTCGTGGCAAGTTCTAGAGTCGTAAGAAACCAAACGGCTATTCACACAAGAAACGAAAAATGAGCATTTAGTTTAAAGATATGTATTTGTATGTTCAATAAAGACTCAAAACTCACTTTTTGTGGGAATGGATTTTTATGTGATCAAGTATATATAATCAAATTTTAACTAGATTTGTCATGCCTTTTCATAATTTTCTTATGTTTGTTCTTTTTATCACGACGCTATCGGTTGTAAATTTGTAAAAGTATAACCTTTTTATAACTTGTTATTCCCAAATTAAACCAAGACAAGTAAAAAAAAAATGAAAAGATTTTGAAAAAATTCGGGGTGTTTAGCGGTTCCAATAGAGTTTTGTGTAAGGCTTGTAATTAGGACTTGCAAAATTCAAGGTTTTAGCATCCCCACACTTAAATTACACATTGTCCTCAATGTGTCCCAAAAATAAGTTTTGTGGTTGATTGAATGTGTAAAAGTGTGTTTAAAATTTTTTTTTTATGTTACTGGGCATCTGGACACGGCCCCGTGTTGGCTGAACACGACCCCGTGTACAGAGTGCCAGTAACGAGAACTTACAGAAGGTGGACACGGGGGCGTGTCTGCTGGGCACGACCCCGTGTCTGGCAAAAATCTGCATATTTTAGACAAACATCAGGTCTGGGGCAATGGGCATGGGGGAGTGTTGGATGAACACGACCCCGTGTGGACAAACTGCAAAGGTGTAAAACTGGTTTCTGGCTTCGTTTTTCTCGTCCCGGCTTTAGTAGCACTAATGTTTAGTGCTCTAAGCCTCGTATGTACCTGTTTAACTAATAAATACCACACCAAACCATAACAAACGTCCAAAATTACCAAAGTTAATAATCCACAACACAAGTTAAAAAGAAAAAGAAATGCAGAAATTAAAAAGAGTTAAAAAAAAGTAAATTGTTCAACAAGCGGCACGCAGGCAGGAAATTGTTTGTGAGAAAAGGGAGTTAATCTGTGGGACCTCCAACCGTGGGATGTTACCTTCTACTCCTCCCGCTCAATCCATATTCTCTTCATCATCATCATCATCATCATTATCATCACCTCCTCCGTGGCCCGCCATATACTCCCGGATGTTTCCAATATCATCCTGTATGTCGGAGATGTTCCTCTCTATTGCTCCGACCCGGGTGTATGTGTTGCTAGCTATGTTGTAGGTGTTCCTGGTGCACATGAGGTTTTCCTGCAATAAATCATGTAAGCTTTGAAAGTTAGGAAAACCGCCTCCTTGTGAGGAGGATTGGCCCGGATCACCCTGGTGCTGGTAATGGTACTGAGGAGGAGGATGGATGGGTGGAGCATGTAAGACGAGTGCTTCTTGCGGGTTCCATGCACGCCCTTGGACCCTTTGAAATCTGATCATCCCGTCATCTGCTTCATAAATTAAGTTCATGGAGCGGCAAATGACCATGTCCACTCTCCCCGACCATGCCCCTTGTGAAAGGACCTTGGCATGTTCACGAAGTGTTTGAAGATGCGGTGTATCCACCCTCCAAAGAAGATAGGAGTCGGGGAAGTAGCAAGTTGGTTCCAATGCATGTTTCGGAGCAGGAGGTATGGAACATCAAGATTGACCCGGTTGTGGATGCAATGAAGGACTAGTAGATCCCGTAAACCTACAACACCGCTGCTGTCGTGACGTTGGCTAAGAGAGTAAGTGAGGACCCTATGGATGTAGCGGTAAAGAGGGTCTCTCAACTGGGCACTCTTAGTTCGGGTTGGATTGTAATTGCCTTCTCCTATTTGAGCCCAAGCAGCTTGGCGGTCATTTTCTCTGATCTCGCGGAGACCGCCGGTATTCTCCTCATCCCCAGCATCTTCTTCCGAGTACAACCCCACCAGAGCCCCAAATTGAGCAATTGAGATCCGGTATGTGGTTCCTCCATAGCGAAACTCCACCCCTTCATTGTTAAACGGCTCAGTTTTTGTGTTGAAAACGAGTGTGCTATAGAATTCCATGCTGTACTCGTGCACATAGTGAAGCCATGTACAAAGGGCAACTCGTAGTGGGCCGGTGACGATGTTGTTGAATCGGTCCAATTGGTTCACTGCCTCAAGAGTGTTTGTGCACACTTGTCTGGGGTTCTCCTCGGGCCTAGCCTTTAACACGTCATAACGAGCATGAGCCGCCAACTCGTTAGCATTGAATCGAGTGAATTTCTTGGCCATCTGAAAGAAAACACCAAACAATTAGCAAGAAATAGTGAAATTTTCAAAGAAAACTGAAAACAGTCAGCTGAACACGGCCCCGTGTTCAGCGGACACGCCCCAAGTTTTCCAGAATTCGGCTGGACACGCCCCCGTGCTCAGCGAGCACGACCCCGTGTCCAAGCGTCTGTCTCCCAAAAATCCCATTTTTCGACCCGGTCCCGAAAACTTGAAAATTTTTGGTCCAGTAGGGGCGGTTTTCCCCGAAAATGAAACCCCAAGTGCCGTTTTTCTCAAAACAAACTGTTTACCCCTTCAATTTTATCTTTTTCGGTTAAAAAACAAGGGTTTGGGGTTTTTGTGAAAAATCAGGCAAATCTACAAACGATACAAGTTGATTTACTTCATATAACATGTATCTATACTAATGCTAACAGATCTAGGCAAAAATTTGAGGTTCGATCCAGTTGAAGTTCAAGAACCCTAGATTTTTCCCCAAATTGTTTAAACTAAATGCAAGTGCTTAATCTAACTACTAATGATGATAGAATCATACCTTGATGTTGTTAGAAGTAAAGGAGACGTCGAAATCTTGCAGAAAAATCGCCAGAACCAGAGAGTTTGTGGGGAAACGAGGCGTGTGGAATGAAGAAACTGTTTGAAAAAAGGGGTTTTATTCCCGACAGTTGCGCGGACACGGCCCCGTGCTCGCTGAGCACGGCCCCGTGGGCGGGCAATTAAAATTTTTTTAAGTGCTCGTGTGAGTGCCCTGTTTCCCGAAACTTTGGTTTTAGAAATCTTACCGATTTAGATGTTCTCCCGATTGTTCGTAGCTTACCAGGTATGATGTTGATGCTTGAACCTTTGGGTCATTCTTCGACCGTTTGAAGTGAGATTTTCTTCTTCCTCATCCTCAATGAATCCTTGATAGAGTTTCAGCCGTTGGCCATTGACTTTGAATGGAATTCCATTCCGAGATTTAATTTCGACTGCAACGTGTGGGAAAATATGGGTGATGGAAAAAGGTCCTAACCACCTAGACTTTAATTTACCAGGAAATAATCAAATTCGTGAATTAAACAATAGAACTTGATCTCCTATTCGAAATTCATTAGGCTTAATGTGTTTATCATGCAAGTTTTTCATTCTTTCCTTATAAATTTCGGAGTTAGAGTATGCATAATTCCTTAATTCGTCTAATTCATTTAATTGACAAAATCGATTTTTACCTGCGAGTTCTAAGTCTAAGTTTACATTTTTAATTGCCCAGTAGGCTTTGTGTGCAATTTCTACTGGCAAATGACAACTTTTTCCATAGACGAGCTTATATGGGGTTGTACCTATTGTTGTTTTATAAGCAGTTCGAAAAGCCCATAAAGCATCGTCTAGTTTTTCGGCCCATTCTTTTTTATTTAACCCTGCGGTTTTTTCGAGTATTCTTTTTAAACCTCTATTAGTCACTTCGGCTTGTCCGTTTGTTTGAGGGGTGATATGCCATTGAAACCCGGTGATAGACCCCATACCTTGTTAAGATTTTTTCAAGTTGATGGTTACAAAAATGGGTACCTCTATCACTTATTAAAGCCTTTGGTGTTCCAAAACGAGAGAATAATCTTTTCAGAAATCTTACCACGACCCTTCCATCATTGGTGGGAAGTGCCTCGGCCTCGGCCCATTTAGACAAGTAATCTACCACCACAAGTATATATTTATTTCCTTTTGACGGTGGGAAAGGTCCCATAAAGTCGAGTCCCCACACATCAAAAATTTCACAAACAAGAATGCCATTTTGTGGCATTTCGTTTTTGGAAGAAATATTAGCTGTTCTTTGGCAAGCGTCACATGTCTTGACAAGACTTTGGGCGTCTTTGTAAATGGTTGGCCAATAAAATCCTGAATCAAATACCTTTCGTGCGGTACTTGCGGCACCATGATGTCCTCCGTATGGACCTTCATGACAATGGCGGAGAATTCTCCTTGCCTCACTACCATGTACGCATCGTCTGATGAGTTGGTCGGCACACATTTTGAAAAGATAAGGGTCTTCCCAAAAATAATGCTTCACATCGGCAAAGAATTTCTTTCTTTGATGATGTGGCCATCCCTTTTCTACTATACCGCTTGCTAGGTAGTTAGCATAGTCGGCGTACCATGGTTCTTCTCGATATTCCACCATTTCTAGGGATTCTGTTGGAAAATTTTCATTGATTTGCTCGTCCCTAGTTGCCTCCAAAGCTGAGTCTTCTAAGCGCGAAAGATGATCGGCTGCGGTGTTTTCTGCTCCTCTTTTGTCTTTTATTTCAATGTCAAATTCGTGGAGGAGTAGAATCCAACGAATCAAACGTGGTTTAGCATCCTGCTTCTTGAAGAGATATCGAATGGCTGCATGATCTGTATAGACTATTATTTTAGAAAGAACTAGATAAGAACAAAATTTATCAAAAGCAAATACCACGGCTAGTAACTCTTTTTTTGTTGTTGTGTAATTTTCTTGTGCATCGTTAAGTGTTTTACTAGCATAATAAATTGGGTGAAAATGCTTATCTTTTCTTTGTCCCAAGATGGCTCCAACTGCAAAGTCACTTGCATCACACATGATTTCGAAAGGTAATTTCCAATCAGGCGCTATCATGAGAGGTGCATTGACTAGCATTTCTTTTAGGGTTAGAAATGCTTGATTGTAATCCTTGTCAAAGATGAAAGGGGCATCTTTTTCAAGTAATTTTGTTAGAGGCCTTGAGATTTTAGAGAAGTCCTTGATAAATCGTCTATAGAATCCGGCATGCCCTAGGAAACTTCTGATAGCTCTAACAGAGGATGGGGGTGGTAATCAAGAAATAGTGTCTATTTTGGCTCGATCTACCTCCATTCCCTCGCTCGAGATCTTGTGACCGAGTACTATTCCCTCCGTTAACATGAAATGGCATTTTTCCCAGTTAAGGGCGAGGTTAGTTTCCTCACATCGGGATAGCATTCGTTCAAGTTTATCGAGGCATTGGTCATATGAATCTCCGAAAATAGAAAAGTCATCCATAAAGACTTCCATTGGTCACTGAGCACGGGGGCGTGCCCAAGTGTTTGCAGAAAAGACAAAGTTATAGAAGCTTCTGTCACCCACCACCGAGGCTTGCCCAGCTCAACACGGACCGTGGTCAATGCTAAGATTCGTAGAATCTTACAAATCTTGGTAGTACAGATACGCTCTGCACACGGGGCCGTGCCCAGCAGACACGGGGGCGTGTGGAGCCTAATGCAGACAATTGCAATTAATGAAGAAAGAGAAAGTTGATGGCTATGGGGCCGTGTCCAGCGGACACGGGGCCGTGTCCGGGCTTCTGTCCAAGCTATAAATAGAGGTGATTGGTTCACTTCAAAGGCATCCCTTGGCAAACCACCTCTCTCCCAGTTCACCACCACTCCACCATCACTTCAACACCCACATCCACCACCACCACCATCATCCATCATCCACCTTAGAGTGTGTATATTAGTCTCGGGATCCAAGATTGATCGTAAGAGTTCTTGACAATCAAAGGCCATGTTTGCCTAAGTCTCTTACATCTCTTGGTGAAGACAAGCATTTAATCTAATACTTTTGATTTTTAATCTTTTCGCACTTTTTATTTGGTTTTGTATTAATGACTTTAATAACTAGTTTCTTATGTTGAAGGTTAAACTTCCTTATCATTTGTACGTGGTGTCTTGGCGTTATTTTACTGTCTATATAAAATAAAAGATTTTCACCATTCATATCTCTACAGTCTATATTGAGATATGTTGGCTACCTGGTCGGGGGTTAAGAGAATGGTTTAGTAAGGTTCTTGCCTTGTTCAGTGTATAGATCCTGCACGGACCTGGGTCAAGCTTACTAGGACCTCCTTCAATACCCACTGGTATTGGATGGCGTGGGTGCGAATGGCTTGATCCCATCATATGTAAACTACTATTAATACATTAACCCAGCTACTTGGGATTGTATCCCTGCTGACTCAATCCACTTAGCCGAGGGTAACGTCGCCTTCAAAAGAGGGGCCTACCACATTACGCATTAATAATTTAATTAATTATCTTCCAATATTCCGACCATTTGGGATTGTATCCTTGCTGACTCAAACCACTGGGTTGAGGGTACGTCGCCTTCAAAAGAGGGGCCTACTACTATAACTAAGACAATCTCTTAAAAAGTGCAAAAGTGCGGAAATCATCAAAGGTTACATTAAAGGCGAGTCGGATCCAAGTGATTCATCTTGCCTATCTATTTTTTCTTTTATTTTTATTTTTCAGCATTTATAGTTTTTATTTTCATGTTTAAAACCTTTTCTAAAACTTCTGATTTGATTAGACGTTGAGGATAAACCGGTACTAAAAGCTCTGGTGTCCTTGGACGACCTCGGTATCTTACCAACGCTATACTACACTCACGATGGGTGCACTTGCCCATATGTGTGTTTAGTGTTGGTATAATATCGTGTTTTATAAATTTAAAATTTGACTAATGTGTTAAAAAGGGCTTAAAATATTAATAAAAATATATAACGCTACACACGCATCAAGTTTTTGGCGCCGTTGCCGGGGACACAAGGATTTTAAGAAAGTTAGGAATCAACGGTCTAATCATTTTTCTTATTTTTCATTTTTTTAGGATTTTTTAGATTTTCCAGCTTCTGCAGAGCTCAGCACGGGGCCGTGCCCGCTGAACACGCCCCCGTGCCCAATCTTTGGTACTGGCAATCCTGTTTTAAGTCAGACAGTAGCTGAACACGGGGCCGTGCCTACTGAACACACCCCCGTGCCCAAGTTTCAGACACTGAAAACTGAACCGTAAGATCCCGACGGTTGGTAATTTCTGACACTAATATGAGTGATACTGATCATTTTTACTTTCGCTCCTCTTATGGTGCGTGGTGTCAAATATGTGGCGGAACTCATGAAGATTTAAAATGTTATTTTTTAAATTACACTCCCCACTATTTAGACCCATTGTTTTCCTATAGCCTTAAGAAGGGCGAAAGTAAAAACAATCCCCATCTCTCCCTCGAATGCTCTCAATCATCTCTTCTAGATGAAATGATGCTTGAAGAATTATTTCAAATACAAGAAGTAATTCTCAAATTGATAAACGAACTTGAGACGGAAATAAACAATTCTTCTCAAGACGACTATCAAGGGGAATTGCTGAGGCCGCATTCGGAATATAATAACATCGTTGCTCCCGAAAGCACCTCTAACTCTTATGAGGACTTGAGCGATAGTCGTCCATGTGTCGATTGTGTCGTAAAGGACTCCCCATCGGTCTCCGCTGATGCATACATAGAACTGAGCGATTCGACATATACCTTCTTTAACGAGAGCCCGGATAAGGGAAATAAAGGTTGGTCTCACCCACCGGTATTTAGCTTAGGATTCGCCCTTTCCGACAACCTCTTGTGTTTTTGTCTAAATCAAGAGCAATTTAGGTACCTCAGGCACTTCGGTGTTGTTCCGTCCAGTAAGGAATCACCCGATCCAGATAAACTCCTTAAAAATATATGAAACTTCATAAAAAAACCTCTAGCCATGGGGCCGTGTCAAGGTCAACACGCCCCCGTGCTCGCCTGAAGATTCTTGTTTGATTTCAAATCAGAATAAGAACAAAAATGTGTCAGACTCTTGTCTAACCACGGGGCCGTGTCCAGCCGACACGGGGCTGTGGTCAGCGTGCTGTCGTTTTCTATAAATGCAGCAAGATTCCTGCACACGTGGACTCATTCCAAAGACAGAGATCTGGTGGGATCTGCACATATACCCTACAAGGTATATTCTAAAGAAGTTTCTTAACAACTATCTTGTCTTTACTACTTATGTCTATTGCCTTCTTCTTCTTCGTTTTCTCCTCAAAACCTCCATTAAAACTTGAAATCCCCATGTTTTCAAGCTTTATTGTGATATTTGTTAGGTTTTTATTCAAGGAATCTTATCAAAAATAAGTTTTACAACACTGTTTTAAGTTATTTTTGCTCAAAAGTGTTTCAAAAGTCAAAAAAATAATTTAAAACTATGAGATTCCTTGTTTCAAAAATCTGCAGAGAGGTGGCCACGTGGCCGTGCACATCGAGCACGGGGCCGTGGCCGGAGTAGTGTTTCATTAATCTGAAAATTTTCGACCTGTTTTCTTAGGATGTCGAGCAGGAATAGCGGAACATCCTCAGCCCAATCAAGAAACGATCGACAAGGAAGAAGATCATTGGTTGAAGACTCTCTACTCAACTATGTGTATGCCTTAAGGGAGGCCATTGATGAAATGATAGGAGTAGAGGAAACCCTCATTGACCGTATCAACCATCTTTCGATGGGGCTAGAAGGGTGTCTTCAAGAAGTCAACATTTTGCACCAAAGATTGAATATTCTTGCTTCTCCTCCCTTGGTGCCAATCATTGCACATCGAGGGTGGAATGTTGTCCCGGAAGTCATTATTACGGCCGAGTGGCATGTCATGACCCCGGAACCCTCTCAAGACATATTACATAGGGTCCCGGTGGCTGTCGCACCCCCTCCGTAAAACATCGTGGAGAATGAGCCCGCTTTCTTCCTCCCTAGGGAGATAGAGGAATGGCTCAACGACATCTAAAGGGACATCCCTTGGTTCCGAGTTCTAAAAACACCCTTAAGTACCGGAAAGCTATTTCCAGGTTTTTGACATTCCTACAATAAGGGTAGAACTCCTTAAAATGATTTCCTGCGTTACTTGACCTATCTATCCTAGGAACTTTTAGTTTTTCGTTTTTAACTTTATTTTCATTTTCTAGGATCCTTTGTAATTTTTTTTTAATGAATGATGGTTTCTATGAAATAAACGGTGTTTGTATGATGTTGTAATGGAATAAAACACACTCGGAATGGTGGAGGTTACTAAGGGAAACTTGAACCCACACCCCATGCATAAAAACAGAGCCTCCCGACAAATTTTCTTTATTACAGCAAGTTCAGCACGGGGTCGTGCTCAACCTAACACACCCCCGTGCCCAAGGATCTGCAGAAAATGGCCAGTTCAGGTAACTGGACACGGGGCCGTGCTCACTGAACACGCCCCCGTGCTCAGCCTTCTGTTAATTATGATACTGGCAATACGAACACGGGGCCGTGCCCGGACCAACACGGGCCCGTGTCCAGATGCCTAGTAACATAAAATTTTGTTTTTAAACACCTTTTTACACATTCAATCAACCTAAAAACTTATTTTTGGGACACATTGAGGACAATGTGTAATTTAAGTGTGGGGGGATGCTAAACCTTGAATTTTGCAAGTCCTAATAACAAGCCTTACACAAAACTCTATTGGAACCGCTAATCACCCTAAAAAAATGTTTCAAAAACTTTTCATTTTTTTACTTGTCTTGGTTTAATTTGGGAATAACAAGTTCCAAAAGGTTATATTTTTACAAATTTACAACCGATAGCGTCGTGATAAAAAGAACCAACATAAGAAAATTATGAAACGACATGACAAATCTAGTTAAAATTTGATTATATATACTTGATCACATTATAAACTAATTCCCACAAAAAGTGAGTTTTGAGCCTTTATTGAGCATACAAGCATACATCTTTAAACTAAATGCAAATTTTTCGTTTCTTGTGTGAATAGCTGCTTGGTTTCTTACGACTCTAGAACTTGCCACGACAATACATTCCCGGTCCTTACCAACGTAAACCCAAGTAAGTAAATGATGGAGGCATTAGGACTAGAGGTGTACAAATCGTTTTTTGTCAAAAACCGGTTTCGGTTATTAACTGATTTCGGTTTTTTCACCAAAAATAAAAACCGGTTTTTTTTATAACCGGTTCCGGTTACTAACCGGTTGGGACCGGTTTTTAACCGGTTTTTCCCAAAAAAACTAGTTTTTTACCGGTTTTAACCGGTTTTTTAATAACCAGTTCGGTTAATAACCGGTTTTTGAAGTCAAGAATAGTAACCGGTATAAAAACCGGCGGTTAAAAAAAACCGGTTAAAAAAACCGGTTTCGGTTTTTTTCCGGTTTCGGTTCTAAAACCAGTTTTTTTGTACACCTTTAATTAAGACTAACCCTTTTTCTTTTCAACACCATTATTTTTCATTTTCTTTTTCACCTACCCAAAAGCCCCCTAGTTAACCCCTTTGAGCCTAAACCTTTTCATTTATAAACCCACAAAACAAACACCCTTTACCCACCAAAACCGTTTTCTTTTAAACCCTTTATTTTAGTAAAAAGCTTGGTTCTCTCGTGACATTCCTTATAAAAAATGAAGTCTAGCAATAAACAAACAAGTTCCTCAAAGAAACTTTGTTTGAAAATGCTTAGTTTGAATAAAAGTCACAAAAACAAAAAGTTTTACGACGACAGATGTTTTTTTACGCTTTTAGCTCTTTTCACTAACCACTAACCCAAAACCACCTACCTTTAACCCAAGCCTAACCCTTCCCCAAGTCCTCTTCATATTTACAAAGGTTTATAGTTAAAAAGGAGGAGGTTGATTGCTTGGCAAGCATATGGTAGAAGTAAGTTACATGCTGGTCTTGAGTGTTTCACAAAAATACATCTTCGGCCGAGTGTTGAGTGATCTCCCGTGAAGTATGTGAACTTGTATATAAATGGAATTTTAAAAAGGCATGTTATGCCCAAATAAGTAATTTCTCTTATGAAACGTTCTAAATAAATCATAACGAATAGGATTGTAAATAGCATAAAAATAAAACCCAATAAAGATCTTGGATTCCCGACACTCAAGACAAGCCCAAAACTTCTCTTCTACCCATTCCATTTGGGTGTGTAAGCCACAAAATAAAGAGTTTTGCTTGAGGACAAGCAAAGATTCAAGTGTGGGGGTATATGATGTGTGCAAAATGCAACATATAAATTACATCAAATGAGGCATAAAACTAACCCTTTTTTAGTACAAATGTTGGAAAGGGTGTGCTTTTGTCTTCCTTTTGTATTTTCAGGAACAAATGAGCTTAAATGAACAAAAGGGACAAATAGGCAGCAAAAACTAACATAAATACAAAGACAAGGAATAAGCGTGGCAAGCCCGAACCCTCGACAACATCTTCCCAAGCAAAAACAAGAAACAGAAGGCTGACCACGGCCCCGTGCCTAGCGGACACGGGGGCGTGGCCAGATGTCTGCAGAAAATGACAAAATTGTAGAAGCTTCTATTCCCAATACGGGGGCGTGCCCAGCTCAACACGTGTCGTGGTCAACGCTAAGATTCGCAGAATCTTGCAAATCTTGATAGTACATATACGCTTCTGTACACGGGGCCGTACCCAGCAGACACGGGGGCTTGTGGAGCCTAATACAGACAATTGCAATTAATGAAGAAAGAGAAAGTTGATGGCCACGGGGCCTTGTCCGGGCTTCTGTCCAGGCTATAAATAGAGGTGCTTGGTTCACTTCAAAGACATCCCTTGGCAAACCACCACTCTCCCACTTCACCACCACTACAACACCCATATCCACCACCATCATCCATCATCCACCTTAGAGTGTGTGTAGTAGTCTTGGGATCCAAGATTGATCGTAAGAGTTCTTGACAATCAAAGGCCATGTTTGCCTAAGTCTCTTACATCACTTGGTGAAGACAAGCATTTAATGTAATACTTTTGATTTTTAATCTTTTCGCACTTTTTATTTGGTTTTGTATTACTGACTTTAATAACTAGTTTCTTATGTTGAAGGTGAAACTTCCTTATCATTTATCCGTGGTGTCTTGGCGTTATTTTACTGTCTATATAAAATAAAAGATTTTCACCATTCATATCTCTACGGTCTATATAGAGATATGTTGGCTACCTGGTCGGGGGTTAAGAGAACGGTTTGGTAAGGTTCTTGCCTTGTTCAGTGTATAGATCCTGCAATGACCTGGGTCAAGATTACTAGGACCTCCTTCAATACCCACTGGTATTGGATGGCGGGGGTGCGAATGGCTTGATCCCCTCATATGTAAACTACTATTAATACATTAACCCGGCTACTTGGGATTGTATCCCTGCTGACTCAAACCACTTAGCCGAGGGTAACGTCGCCTTCAGAAGAGGGGCTTACCACATTACGCATTAATAACTTAATTAATTATCTTCCAATATTCCGACCCTTTGGGATTGTATCCTTGCTGACTCAAACCACTGGGTTGAGGGTAACGTCACCTTCAAAAGAGGGGCCTACTAGTATAACTAAGATAATCTCTTAAAAAGTGCAAAAGTGCGGAAATCATCAAAGGTTACATTAAAGGCGAGTCGGATCCAAGTGATTCATCTTGCCTATCTGTTTTTTCTTTTATTTTTATTTTTCAGCATTTTTAGTTTTTATTTTCATGTTTAAAACCTTTTCTATAACTTTTGATTTGATTAGACGTTGAGGATAAACCGGTACTAAAAGCTCTTGTGTTCTTGGACGACCTCGGTATCTTTCCAACACTATACTACGCTCATGATGGGTGCACTTGCCCATATGTGTGTTTAGTGTTAGTAGAATATCGTGTTTTATAAATTTAAAACTTGACTAATGTGTTAAAAGGGGCTTAAAATATTAATAAAAATATATAACGCTATACACGCATCATAATGGTTTGTAAGTTCTAGATTAATTGTAGTGTGGGAAAGGTTTAGTGATTGTACCAGGTGGGTTGGATGCTTGATTAGTATGTAATGGTTTATAAGTTCTAGATTGATTGATCACTATACTTAGGTTCGTCCAAAAATGGTTGGTTGTTTGATTACACACTTTAGCAAGGTTTGTCCGATAATGTTATAGTGTTTTAATTAAACTTCTTGAATGTTTATCTAGATGAATTTGAGGTTGGGTTTGCTAAGCATGTGGATTATAAGATGTTTGGATGATTTGATCTTCTTTTGGGGATGTTTTTGAATCAGGTTGTGTTGGTGGTTATGGGGCTGATCCGATGCAAAAATTCATTGAATGTGGACAGGGGTGGGAGCGGTGATTGTAATACTAACAAAACCGAAGTAGCACATAATGCAAGAAGAAAAGGGTAGCTTGGTCTTTTCAACCAAATTTAACAGTCAAACTAATGGTCGTTGACATCAGGAAGGCATTGTGAAACGTTTGGAAAGTTTGAGGTGGTAAAACAAAAAGTTTATGCAAAAGGGAGGCAAACTACAATTTACTATTCTGTTTTTATAAGTGCAAACACACACTCCAATAAAATATATTTGAGGACTTTGACAAGCATCAACTTGATGGAGGATAAATACTTGGTGTCATTATGCAAGAAACCATTGGTCTGTATATGTTTATGTGATTATTGTATAAGTAATGTTGTTTCCTGTTATGTATGTTTTGCGTTACTCGTATGCTTTACATAATTTTCTTTGTGCACTTCTATTATGCATTTTATTATTTGGTTATCTATGTATTTCATGCTACTCATATATTGGTTTTCTATAACAATAAACTAGTATTAAGCCCCCTGCTTTGCGATGAAGGCCATCAACACTGACGTTCAGCGTGACAATGTGAACAAGTTTGTTAGTGCAATATGTCTGTTGACTTCGTCTTGCATCAAGTATTGTATTTAGAATGATAGATCAGGGCTCGTAGTACGAGAAAATTAGGTTTTGTGTGTAGAAAGCTAATTTCGCACGAAATTAACATAGGTAATTTCGTACGAAATCAGCATGGCTATTTCGTACGGAATTAACCCTGTGTAATTCCATGTGAAATTACAACACCTATATATACCTAGGTCTTGGTCTTCATTTGTAACTTTTCTGATTCAGTAACGAAGTGCTGCCGAATTGTCTCCAGGTTGTAAATCAGTGTTATATCAATAATAGAGACATTTAAATTGAATCAAGCTGTAAACAAGTCCGTTTCTCTGAATTTCGCCTTTGATTCGGATACAAACTCTTCTGAACGACTCATCCAGGTCGCACAACGATCCTACAAGTGGTATCACAGCTCAGGAGGAAGAGTTCAGCTTGATTTTATCAGAAATTCTTACTTCTACACCTTCATTTTCGAATTTAACAAGATTTTACGGACAAAATGGATTGAATTTCACACATTATATGCGAAACATAGTTTTAATGAATCCTTGAAAGTTTCAGATCATAATTCGACCTAGTACTGGATTAATTGGACAAAAATTGGATCGATATGCTGACATCATCACTATTTCGTATGAAATAGTCATCACTATTCCGCACGAAATCAACATATAGATCTTAATTTCGCATGAAATTAGCCTTATTTCGCACCAGATTGAAATTTCGTTTGAGAGGTCCACACGAAATCAGCTATTTTGCATCAAATTGTAATTTCGTTTGAGTATTTCACACGAAATCACCTATTTCGTGTGAAAGTTACTATTTCGCTTGAAGAAGGTTATTCCGCACAAAGTGATTTCGCTTGAGATCTTATTTCGCTTGAAGATTACTATTTCGTTTGAAAGTGAATATTTCGTGTCAAGATCATTTCAAGTCAACCGAGTGTCAGATTGTTTCAAGTTGTTTGATATTGTTTAGACTGATTATGTTTGTTTGATTGTTTTGTCTCTAGGAAATTCAAGAAGTTCACATCATGCCTGAAGAATTCTACAACACGTTCTACAATGCATTAACATCAGAATCTTCTGAAACTTCAACTGTTACACCAAAAACCATAACAAAAGCAGTCAATGAAAATATTAAACATGATAACTTCTACGGAACACATTTAAAACCACCAATGCTCGATAGTATTGAAGATTACACTTGGTGGAAAGAACGTTTCATTAACTGGGCAAAAGCATATGCGCATGAAAGCTGGTTCTGTCTGGAGTTTGGATATAAAAGACCAAAGAATGATAAAGGAGAAGATCTCCCACTCAAGAATTTATCCAAAGATGACAAATCCGAATTTGCAGCCGAACAGAGAATGATTGCTTTAATCCAATCATCAATCAGAAATGACATGTTTGCTTTATTACAACATGATGGATCTTCAAAATCTATTTGGGAAGCTTTAAGGGTTAAAGCTGAGGGGGGTAAACAAATCAAAAAGAATAAAATTGTTTTGTTAAAGAAAGAATTCAATTTGTTTGATAGTCTTAAAGGAGAGTCGGTGAGACAAATGATTGATTGTTTTTGTCATCTAAAATTGAATTGGAAAGATTTAAGATTGAGAAAACGAGAGAATAAATAATTGACAAAATCATAGAAGCGTTACCACGAGCTGATCAGTGGCAAACGTTTGTGTTTATATTGAAAAATGATGCTTTGTATGAAACAATTTCTCTTGATATGTTAATTGAAAATTTTGAAACTCATGAGCTTGAATTGCAGAAACAAAACAAGATGAGCAGTTCTTCACATCAACAGAATGTTGGTCTCTATTACAACATGATGGATCTTCAAAATCTATTTGGGAAGCTTTAAGGGTTAAAGCTGAGGGGGGTAAACAAATCAAAAAGAATAAAATTGTTTTGTTAAAGAAAGAATTCGATTTGTTTGATAGTCTTAAAGGAGAGTCGGTGAGACAAATGATTGATTGTTTTTGTCATCTAAAAATTGAATTGGAAAGATTTAAGATTGAGAAAACGAGAGAAGAAATAATTGACAAAATCATAGAAGCGTTACCACGAGCTGATCAGTGGCAAACGTTTGTGTTTATATTGAAAAATGATGCTTTGTAATAAACAATTTCTCTTGATATGTTAATTGAAAATTTTGAAACTCATGAGCTTGAATTGCAGAAACAAAACAAGATGAGCAGTTCTTCACATCAACAGAATGTTGGTCTCTATTACAAAGGTAATTTACCTTCGGTGAAAGTTGGAGAATCACCAAAGACAGCATTCAGTGGTGAGAGGACAAAAGAACCACAGAAAAGCTCATCAAGCTACAATCCGGGTTATCATTCATCTTCGTCAAAAGCAAATTCTGAAGAATCAGAGGAGATACTGTGCAACATTGCTCTCAAGTTGAAAAAATCTCCGGCTATGAGCATCAATGCAGCTAAGCAGCAAATGAGCTTTCTTGCATCTGTTCTGGAATCGTATGAAGGTCTAGTTGCAGGAAAAATTGGAAATTCCGAATTGACCAAAGAAGACTACGACCAGATTGATCCGGAAGAAATGGAACTCATAGACATTCGATGGTGTTTGGCAAGTTGCATCCGCAGAGCTCAAAGATACATGGAGATTACTGGTAAAGAATCAATAGGTGGTCCATCAACAAAACTTGGATTTGACAAGTCCAAAGTGACCTGCTTCAAATGTAAGCAAAAAGGTCATTTAAAGAGAGAATGCAATAATTCTGCAGTTGGTGGAAATGAACATCCGTTCAATGATGATTATTACCGAAAGGCAATCTACCACCGTAGCAGAGAAGAGCCGAAGATGATTGAAAATAATTCCAGAGAAAAATCAAGAGCTTGTGCAGTAATCCATGATGATGAAGGATATGATTGGAGCCAGATTCTTCCAGAAGAAGATCGTTTGGACAATCAGGTTACAGCTCATGGCAGAAACACATCAAAGAGCAAACATTATGTTTTTGTTGCTGAAATTAAAGAGAAAACCAGAGAAGAGATTCTGTTGGAGAAAACATACAGAGAAAGAAACATTGCTTGGAACAGAATTGATGATATGCAAGAAGAGTATGAAAGTGCAGTGAGCAATAAGAGATGGGACAAGAAACGAGAGTGCTATGTCAACAGAAATGGAGAACCCGTTGTTCCCAAGAATGACATAATCTTTGATGATGTTCTGTTAATAATCCCTCGATCCGTCGAATACTATACAAATGTTGAAAAAGACAAAACTTATGTGAAAAAACTGGAAAAACTCATAAGAGAAGTCATGATATCAAGTTTGAGGAAGAGGGATGAAGAAAGAATGAAGAAGAATATTGAGAATTTGATTGATGATTTGAAAAAGGTCGCCGAGGAAGTAAAAGTTGAAAATGTGAAAGTTGAGGAAGTAAAAGAAAAGATTGAAGAGAAAGTTGTTGTCAATAAAGAAGTTGTGATAGAAGCTGTTATTGAAGAGCAGTAGGTTGTAAAAGAAGAAGCAGTGAAGGATGAGAATTTGGTGGCTGCTAATGTTGGTGTTGATGCTGATGATGAGATAAGGAGTGATGCTGATCAGAAGCAGACAGAAGCAAACATCAAGATACCAATCACTGAGGTAAATTCTGATTCTGAAGTTTTAAATGAAACTGTTGAACAGTGCAAGAAATGCATGGAAATGTGCAGTGCTTGTACTGAAAAAGATGAAAAGTTCAGAACAAGAGATCTTGAATTTACAAAAATCGAAGAGGTTTTTAAAAATAAAT
Source organism: Helianthus tuberosus (assembly GCA_030545235.1). Lineage (NCBI taxonomy): Eukaryota > Viridiplantae > Streptophyta > Magnoliopsida > Asterales > Asteraceae > Helianthus > Helianthus tuberosus. The sequence continues at coordinate 26,742,088 of CM060391.1, read as the reverse complement.
ACAAAGAAATGTTTGAAAATGAAAAGGTTTTAAAAGAAAATGATGAAAAGATTTCAGAAAAATGTAAAAATTTAGAAAAAGAAAATGAAAGTTTGAAAGAAAAAGTTTTGAAAATGACAAAAGAATGTTTTCAAAAGAATATGATTCAATAAAATTGGCTTATTACATTACAAAAGAGTCGTATGAAAAGGTGAAGAGTGAAATGAAATTTGTTCAATCAAGATTGGATTACTGTTCTGAAACAACTAATACGTTTAAGCGACAGTATGAAATAAAGCAACAAGTTGTAAATTCTTACATTGAGGATGTTGCTAAGCTAAAGCGTCAGATTCCTGATTTAGAACAGGATAACAACAAACTGAAAAGTTATCATGCGTCATCATATGTACTTGAAAGAATTTTCAACATAAAACCGGATGGAAAAGATTCTGAGCAAAACAAGAAAGGTATTGGCTCAGAGTTTCATCAAGTTCCACCACCGGAAAAGTTTGCATTTTATGTTGATGAAAAGGTCGAAAAAGCTTTCAACATGGTAGATCAATTGCTAGATAACATTGATGTACCTATTTCAAATCTGATGATTCTAGTGATTCAAAGGTGGTAGGTAAGGTCGTTGAAAGTGTGTTGAAAGAAGAGTCGGTTGAAACAGGTAAATCTGAATCACAGGATGAAAATGAAGGTAATTTTCATGATGGATATCCGAAAAACTCAAAATCTGAGAAAAAATTGAATGATGATTCAAAAGGATTGGTTTATACCATGATTGGATCGGACAAATTATTTTTAGATATTGTATTCCCGATTCAGAATGTGATTTCAGAAAAGATTGACAAAGTTTTCAAAATGGTTGAGATTGAAAAATCTGAAATTTCAAAGTTTGCTGGAAAAGGTCACAAAACTTCTTATAATAAACTTGGTTTCAAGAAGAAAAATATGAAAGCTGGGTTGGGTTATAAGAAGAAACAGAATTGGAAGAAAAATGAAATGCCAAATTATCAGACAAAGATGAATTTTGTTCACGGAACAAGTTCAGAAAAAGAGAAAGAACTCCTATTTAGACGACAATCTAATGAAGAGTTCTATGCTCAAAAGAAAAAGCAACAACCACAGGTCAAAGATGTGTCAAAGAGAACATGTTTTAAATGTGATCAAACAGGACATCTTGCACGCAAGTGTCCAAATCTGAAACCTGTTGATGTTGACAAAAAGAAGTCTGATAATGTTGAGAAACAGAAATCTGAGGATGTGAAACAAAGGTCAACCAGATTTGATTCAAAACAAACTTGGAGATACAACACAAACAAGTTTGCTTCGAATCAAACTTGGAAATCAAACCCGAATAGGTTCGATTCAAGACAGACCTGGAATTCTCACACACCCATATTCAGAACAACAAAAAGTTGGCAAAAATCAGTTGATACAACAAAACCACAACAATTTTGGAAACCAACTGTTGTTCAGAATCAAAATGTTCAAAAAGATTCACATTTTTACAAACGAGGTACTCCTAAAGGTCAAACTTGGTCTGTTAAGAAACAAGTGACTTCTGTGAGTAGTAATCAAAATGAAGATGTGTTTGATACAAATGAAAGAAACTATCCAGCTCTACCTGGAAAGATTTATATTCAGTTACCTGAGTCTAAACAGGCTTGGGTTGCATTGTTCAAGTGATTGAATAGTTTAATGTGCAGGTGCTCAAGAAAAATGAAGACTGTGAGAATGGAAATCGGAGCAGCCTGGCACAGGAAGAGGAGGCTGCTGAACCCTGGTTTGGTTGAAACAGGGAGTTTGTTTGTTTTCTATATATAAATAAACAATAGTTCAAAAATCCTAAAAATTGAAAATTTTAAAATACCAAAATATGTTTGTTTTTAAATTTGTAAAAAATCCAAAAATTCAAAAATATGTTGCTTGAAAACGCCGAAACCTTCACGGCTGAACAAACATGATTGATTTCACAAGATTGAAAAACGGTTTTCAAACTATAAAATATCAATGTGTTGTAAATCATGGGGGGTATGAAATTTGACAATCCGATAAATAGAAGCGTTATTTTACAAAAACAGAGCATGAGATGCAGGCAATGGATGGCGAGACAAAGCTATCTACATCGGTTATCAAATTTTCTTTAGAATGGTTTTGAATTTTAGGGGGAGTAATATTGTCAGAAAATCCAAAAACATTAGAAAATTTGAAAAAGCCAAAAACATGATAAAATTCAAAAATGAGTTTTTGTGTAAAAAGTGGAAATGATAGTACATCAGTAGACAGTTACAGTATGCTAAAGAAATGTAATGATTTAATAGTGTTAAACAGTCTCACTGATGATATGCCGATAGGTTTTTATACATTTAGTAAACTTTTTCGGGATATAAACTTAAATTCAAACTTGCTTATTTCGTGGGGAACACTACTTGGATATATAGGTAACCCCTGAAATCTCGTTTGAAGGACCCCTCTTTCTGAGATACTAGGTCTTTATGCTTAGTGATATCTGGGGTATTATTCCGGGACTTTTGATAATGCGGAAGCAATGGCCTAGTCCCCGAATAATACTTTCTGCATGCTTGAAATAAAAGCACACCCTCAGCATAAAAAATGACGAAACATTGAAAAATGCTAATCATGTGCTATTGAAGAAAAGATCCTCTAAAGGGGACACACTTAAAGTCGAAGTCGTCATCTCTCTGATTTTGCGGAAGCAATAGCCTGAGCTCTCACGGCCCTCACATTTAGCCCCTTACAGATATCATCTAGGTATACTCACCTGTAAGACTGAATATTGGGATTTGGATACGGGAGTATATTCAAGAGGTGGGACACATGAATGAGTTTAAGTTCTTAATACACCTAATTCGTATCCTGAATCAGTTGAAATTTGTGTGAAAATTTAAGTGGATCAATATATCGACAATCTAAGTGAATTGTTTAATTCTTAATGTGTAACTAAGCTCAATGGTACTTGTGACTTGTCAGAAACTGATATGATCCTCTGACACAAACTCAAACAAAAATATGTTTGTAAATATTTTTTTTTTATGTTTTAGAAAAATCCAAAAAGATTTTGATTCTGATTTATTTTCGACAACCGATGTCTGAGTGCTAAGTTTCAAAATCTAAGTATGCTAATTGTGTTTCTGAAAATAAAACAAGTTCATTAATTTGAAACTTGAAGCTTTTAAAATCAAAAATTCAAAAACAGTTTGTGATATCTCCAAGGTCATTAAGTTGGACTTGGATGATTAACTGTGAGGGAATTGGATTCTTAAATTGTTAAAATCTGCTAAAAAGTGTTAGGATATTTGATTCTTGAATATTCAAAACATTGTTATTTATAAATATTTTAGTATTGCAGATGTGATTCCAAACTACGATCCTGATAGCTGAGTCTAAGGGGGAGTCTGAAGACAAGCTTGAAGCAAGGGGAAGCTTGTAGCCAGGAAGCAAGGTGTCGATCCCGAAAGCACGGAAGCTTAACGAAAGGGGGAGTCTAAAGAATGATTGATGGATGTTTATAATGTTAGACAATTCGGAAAGAGTTTGAAGATTGATCAAGACTGAAGATGTGTCATGCTGAAGATTAAACACTAAAGACTTCGTCAACATCCAAGGGGGAGTCTGTTAGTGCAATATGTCTGTTGACTTCGTCTTGCATCAAGTATTGTATTTAGAATGATAGACCAGGGCTCGTAGTACGAGAAAATTAGGTTTTGTGTGTAGAAAGCTAATTTCGCACGAAATTAACATAGGTAATTTCGTACGAAATCAGCATGTTTCGTACAGAATTAACCCTGTGTAATTCCATGCGAAATTACAACACCTATATATACCTAAGTCTTGGTCTTCATTTGTAACTTTTCTGATTCAGTAACGAAGTGCTGCCGAATTGTCTCCAGGTTGTAAATCAGTGTTATATCAATAATAGAGACATTTAAATTGAATTAAGCTGTAAACAAGTCCGTTTCTCTGAATTCCGCCTTTGATTCGGATACAAACTCTTCTGAACGACTCATTCAGGTCGCACAACGATCCTACAAGTGGTATCACAGCTCAGGAGGAAGAGTTCAGCTTGATTTTATCAGAAATTCTTACTTCTACACCTTCATTTTCGAATTTAACAAGATTTTACGGACAAAATGGATTGAATTTCACACATTATATGCGAAACATAGTTTTAATGAATCCTTGAAAGTTTCAGATCATAATTCGACCTAGTACTGGATTAATTGGACAAAAATTGGATCGATATGCTGACATCATCACTATTTCGTATGAAATAGTCGTCACTATTCCGCACGAAATCAACATATAGATCTTAATTGGACAAAAATTGGATCGATATGCTGACATCATCACTCTTTATTTTGAGTAAGCTATTGCTGGAGTTTTCAAAATTTTTAATTTTTTTTACAGGATACGTGATTACACATTCAATATAAATCATTACATGATTACATATTTAATATCATTTGTTATAACTGATGTTATTACAGTTATGCTTATTATGTGATTACACATTCCATAATAAGAACGTAATTGTTTATACTTTATTACGTGATTAAATCTATAATATATAACATTACGTGGTTATTATAGGTTGATTGGTTAATGTTTTGTATTACACTTATAATTAATAAGTGATTAAACCTGAAATATTAGGCATTCTGTGAAATATTATGTATGATATGTTTTTTATTACAGTAACAGTTACTACCTAATTACGTAATCACTTAAAGGATTTTCATATAAATACTATAAGGAAATCACGTAATCATGTAATGGGTATTCAAAATAAAAAAAAATCACGTAATAATGCATTAACAAGGAAATCCACAAAGAACAATTTATAATTAATAAATTGTAACATTAACAAGAATAATTTAGTTTAACTTTAACAACATATCAATAGTTGGATTACAAGATTGTTGTATGGGAGGTTGTAAGTAAGTAGAGTCTTGAGCAACCTTTGAAAATTGTATTGAATTGTTTTAAACTATGCCTATATGTAAATTGTGCATATGATGTTATGTTGCATGGTAGGGCATCTATCAAGTAACTACTTTCTATTTGTTATATTATAACGGGGTAAGATCAAATAAAAAGTTGATTTTGCCTAAGTAGGATGAGAAGTAATCTTAACCATTCGTTTTTCAAATAAATGGTTAAGATGGACGTGTAGGAGAAAGGATGAGTGCAAGGGTATTTTGGGAAAATCATATTTATGGACTTTCTCACTCTACATGCAAGTCACATGCATATTTCACCTCCATTTTTTAAACGTTCATAATTTTTTTATACGACATTATTTTTTCATAAAAATTTCACCATAAAATCGAGCGTCTTTTTATCTTTAATTTGAGTACCATATTGCTATAGAAAATATGAAAACTAAAAAAACCCATTAAAATGTGTTGTATTTCTATGTTGTATAACATTTTTTTGTGCTGGATTTTTGTACTATATTTTTGTACTAAAATTTTTGTACTATATTTTTTTGATAAATTTTTTGTGCTAGATTTTTTTATCTTAATTTTTTTTCTCAATTTTTGTGTGCTGGATTTTTTTGTACTACATTTTTTTTGCTAAATTTTTTCGTGCTATATTTTTTTGTACTAGATTTTTTTGTGCTATATTTTTTTGCACTACATTTTTTGTGCTATATTTTTTTGCACTACATTTTTTGTGCTATATTTTTTTGTACTAGATTTTTTGTGCTATATTTTTTTATACTAGATTTATTTTGTTGTATTTTTAAAAAACAAAAGGGGTGCCACATGTCATTTTCACTCCTATTTATAAGGACCAAAATGCCCTTCATTCCTACTTAGTATGAGTGTCACATGTCATCATCAGGGGCGGACCCAAGTTATGGGGTGGGCGGGCGGCCGCACCCCTTGAAAAAAAAAAATTTAGTGGTATTTTTCGCGAAAAATCCAGACCGCACCCCTTGGAAATTTTCGTCCGCACCCCTTGAAAAATTCTGACCGCACCCCTTGGAAATTTCCGTCCGCACCCCTTAAAAATGTTAGGAATTTATGTAAAAAAATTGTGAACACGGATTGAAACCTGATCAAATTATGTAAACAAGTTAGCCTACACCCCCTTTAATAAACTTAAATTCCATCTATCAAGCCCAATAACTTAATACTCATTCAAGCCCAACCCAACTACTAGTTTTGTTAAACAAACCAGTCTACATAATTAAAAAAAAACCCAAATCGCTGCCACTTGCTAGCGACTCCCGCCCTCCCTCTGCCTCACTTCAGCGCCCAGCGACAGCATAATTCCGACCGGCGACTGCAAAATTTCGGCTGCAAACTGGTTAATTCAGGCCGCCCCTGACATGTACATGTTTTTACTAGGGCTTATAATAATTACTAGGGCTTAAAATTCAAAATTTTGGTTGGCAAACATGTTTGTTGATTATATGATTGTTGGTTGGCAAATAATAATTACTAGGGCTTGAAATTCAAATTTTTAAATTAAAAATTAAGGAACATGGGCTATGGTTGAACACTTGAAGATCCTTGTTTATTTTGTATGTGATATGATTAGGAATGAACAATGAGTAGGGAAGTTATGCCGCGATTTCTCAAGAGGAAAGGGGTTGAACCACTTTTTCTCGCCGGATTATTCTAATTAAAGACCAATGTATGTTATTGATAAGTTTTTTTGTTCTTTTATTGAATGATTAAGAGAAATAAAAGTAGTGATGGTTTGAACTTTGATGTTTTTTTGTTTGTTAATGTGATAGGAAGTTAGGAACTAGGGTTTGATTGTTTGAGAATTGAAATGGACCCGACCCGATCGGATTCGACCCGCTATGAAACTTTGTTTGTTTGTTTTTACTTGTTTTACATGACCCGACCCGATCCGACCCGCTATGAACCGATTTTTTTCTATAGCTAGGGGTCTAAAATCTTTAAAAAAATTTCGCACCCCCAGGAAAAAAATCCTGGGTCCGCCACTGGTCATCATCACAATCCTTCTTAGGCTACTTAGGCAAAATTTACTTTTTAGTGGATCCTTTCCCATATTATAACATAATAAGCAAATATTTAAATTTGTGATTCTTAAAGTGAGTTGAATGTACTTATTCTAATTCTAGACTTGTGATAGTTGGGTTAGATAAGAATTAGTCTTTTTAGTTGATTTTCGTTTGGGTACAACATAACATGGGTTTCTCTCAGTAACATTATTCATAAGGTACATGATTACGATGAGTTCGTGCTAATTTGATTGAGTTTTATAGTTAACTATTGCTCAAGGCATCTCATATTGACACTAGTGGTGACTAGGGGACGTTTATTTGTGTTTATAAAGAGATTTGTAAACCACTTAACTAACAATTATTTGGCAATTTTCTTATGTGAGCAAAGGATATTGTAGCTAAAAATACATTACTTAAAGCATGGTTTACAATCATGTGAAGCAGGGTACTCTTGTTTTGTGTACATGACACGTATCTGCTTCTCATGTTTTTGTTGTACCACACACTACATTAAAGATAAAGAGAGAAAAGTTCTTTCTTTCTCTAAATCATCATGTGCTCTGTTTTCTCTCACACTCTTAATTTTCTCTCTAAATTATTTAAAGTTCTATGTCTCTCTACAATCTAGAGAGAGAGAAGAAAGGGACCAATAAAGGTTTTTCGGTAACTATTCATCGATCTATCCTCGGGCGCTCTTGAGCAGTGGTGATGAAGCCGCTGATACCGGGTTGAGGTTTTTATGTCTTTTTTTTTTTTTGTGCGTTGATGGTGGTCTGTGACATTTGCAAATAGTAATACAAAATTGATAGGATGCACAAACTAGCTTTCAATAATAAAATATCAACAAAACTAACTACACATGTAACATGCAAGCGTAACTATAATTATATAGCATAGCAGGGCAAAATAAGTTAATCTAGTGTCTTGATAATGAACACAAAAAACATGTTGGAGCTACATATATGTATATCTAGCGTATCAACGAAGAACACTAAGAATATACTCTTGAGTCTTGAGCTACATATATGAACATGTGGTTTGTTGGCGAATAACATATTGATCATACACATGTACATAGTGTAACTACACATTTGTAAACAATCACACAATGTATGTAATTTGGACTTGTGAATATAAATTCAGTTTTAGCATTTAATTATATGGTTTATATACATGTAAATGAGAATAGGTGCATATATATATGGTAGGAGTTGGCTACAAAACCTAGTTTTTATACAAAATGTAGGAAGCAATCTCCTTGTGAAATGTAACTGTTATGAGTGATTTTCTGCTTATATATCCTGACCGATATGCTGACTTTGTTTGTTTTGTTGTGACCAGGATGCTGGATCAGGATATTGGTAACATCCTGATACGGTATCCTGGTAGTAACTAATTAACTCACGTGCAGATTATTGGAACAAGTCTCTAACGTTCAAGTGGACTTCTTCTTCTCAAGACTCGGGCAAATCAGTTGGATTATGGACGTTGAAGCCGGAAGACGTGGACTACAACGTCCACATATGGAATATTCGCCGAATCCCGGAATAGTAGGATAGTTAGTTGGTTTCTTTTTACTATAAAAAGGATTGATCGGATCAGATTAGGGACACACACTCTTTCTCTCTAGTTGCAAACAATCATTACGCACTTACACTTGTATTCAAATTACATTGTAACACTTAGTTGATCCGCATCATATCCTGCATTGTATCCTGACATTTGAAGCAATAAGAAGAACAAGGCAGCTGCGATTGTCAGCTCCCGAGGTTTTATGTCGGCGATCTAGATTGATCAAGGGCTTTTCTCGTACATCTCGTGTAACCCTTTACATTTTTTCTCATTATTTGATCATAGATACAGCTCAAAATCCTGAGCCGTATCCTGAATACTGTTTTTGCAAACAACTTAATTAGTATATTTTTCCACACATTTTCTTAGCACACTACCTCACTTAACTAATTTGATCACTTAAATGCTTCGGTAATTTTTTACCAAAACAATTTGGCGCCCACCGTGGGGCAAGTGGGGCTATTTCTACTAAAAGTTTTTGCAAAATCGTTACTTGGTTTTCTATTTTCAAAAATTTTTGCTACACTATTTTCAATGGCCTCGAGATCAAACATGAGCTCTTCCACCGTGTCTGCTACAACTTCTGTAACAATTGGTTCGGTGCTTCCACCACCTCCTCCGAGAACGCAAGCCTCTTCACAAGGAACTGAAATTCATGTGGCTTGGGATGTTATCCCCTCTCGCAATATCCAGGGATCTGGTCCTGTTTTGGCTTCTAATGAAGAAATTCTAAATTTGTTTGGTAGTGTACAGGAACAGATGAGGCAGCAGCAGGAAACTAATCAGATGCTGATGAGAGAGATACAACTCTTGAAATCCAGCTCAAGCAGGCCTGCTGAAGATACTGTCACTCCCTTGCAACCCAGGGTTTTAACTTCAGTTCTGCAGTTTATACTAAGGATAACCGGGGGAATATTGTGCCTAGCTATTCCCAGAATCATACTCCTGAGATACCCTCTTCAGTCAGAGTGTCAACTGTGAGAAGCTCAGGATATGCTTCAGGATATGGCCAGAATCCTCAGACTGGTAATGTATCTAATAATAATAATACTCTTGCTACTAATGGTGTTGGATCTTTGCAGGATGCAGGTATGACATCAGCATTTTCCAAGGAGCTTCAAAAATTGAAGGACATGATATCCAGTGTACCTTGCGTGGTCCAACCAATTCCAGAAGTATCCCAAGATAGCCACAGGATATCACAGTTCGCGTATCCCATCTGTGATGCTGAAATCCCAAAAAGATTTCAAACCCCCAACATGAAACTCTATGACGGAACTACGGATCCTGAAGAGCATATTGCTCAGTATAGCGAAAGGATGGAAATTAACCCTATCCCTCCGGATCTCAAGGAAGCATGCCTCTGCAAGGGTTTTGGTTCTACCTTAACAGGATCAGCCTTAAAATGGCTCTTAAACATTCCTCTTCACTCAATTACTTCATTTGCTCATTTGGTTAATTTATTTAATAGTCAATTTTCTTGCAGCCGAAGTTTTGAGAAATTAACCAGTGATCTTTACAGGATAACTCAAGGACGTCAGGAATCCTTGAGGGATTGTGTGAATAAATTTAGCCGGGAATCCTTAGATATCCCGCATCTTGATGTTGCAACAGTTGTGTAGCCTTTCAAGATGGGGTTGCAGAAGGATTCTCAATTTTACCAGGATCTTGTAATGAATCCTTGCAGGAATCTGGATGAAGCTCGTAACAGGGCTTTAAGATATATTCGGCTGGAAGATGACAAAAAGATGCAAGAGAGGATGAATTCATCAACAACCTATGAGTCGACCAACAGGAAATCAGAATCCTTGTATAAACCATATCGTTCTAAGCCGTATGGCAGAAATGATGGCAAAAAAGTGAATGCTGTTGAAGACGAGGATCCTGAGGAGTATCCTGAGTTGTCTGAATATTGTTTTTCTGTTAATATACCTGAACTAATGTATGCTATGCAGGGTTTAGGAGACAAAGTAAGATGACCCCGGAAAAATCAACAAAAAGCTGATTGGAAGGTGTTTTGGTCAAAAATTACCGAAGCAATTAAGTGATCAAATTAGTTAAGTGAGGTAGTGTGCTAGAAATATGTGTGAAAAATATGTTAACCAAGTTAATTGTAAAAACAGTTTCAGGATACGACTCAGGATATAGAGCTGTATCTGTGATCAAACAATGAGCAAAAAAGTAAAGGTTGACACGTGATGTACGAGGAAAGCCCTTGATCAATCTAGATCGCCGGCACAAAACCTCGGGAGCTGACAATCGCAGCTGCCTTGTTCTTCTATTACTTCAAATATCAGGATACAGTGCAGGATGTGATGCGGATCAACTAGGTGTTACAATGTAATTCGAATACAAGTGTTTGTGTATAGTGTTTGCAGTGAGCTAGAGAGCAAAAGTGTTCGAAAGTGTGTGTGAAAGTTGCGTGCCTTAATCTGATCCGCCCCCATCTATTTATAGTAAAATAAATGCAACAAACTATCCTAATAAACCGGGATCCGGTGAATATTCCCCACTCGAACGTTGTAGACCTGGTCTTTCGGGTTCAACGTCTCTCACATAACAGATACGCCCGAGTCTTGAGGAGAAGAAGTCCATCTGACCGTTAGTAACCCACAGCCTCTAACCTGCACGTGGTTAATTTAGTTAACACCAGGATATCGCCCAGGATGTTAGCAATATCCTAATCCAGTATCCTGATCACAAGCAAACAAGCAAAACCAGGATATTAGTCAGGATATGTACGCTCAGAAAATGACCCATAACAATTGTCCCCAAATATATCTGTTGATATACCAATCCAACATATATATTTTAAAAATTCTATCTCGTAAATCAAGGCAATTAAAACGAAACGATGGTTGAGGTGACATTGTGCCATTTTCAATGCAATATTTACTCTTTACCCTATATATTCAGCCTATAATTAGCTGAGATATTTCTTCTTGTTATCATTACTCTCCAAGCGATTCTCAGGTAACTATCCTTTCCTTCATCCTCTGTTCTTTTTCCAGAGTTTCTTTTAGTTTGCTTTAACCCTTCATGGCATCACGGACAAGATCTCGTTCGGATGAACCAGTCCCAACCCTCGTGAGTCAAAACCTCATACGAGAACCAGAAAAAGAAATCTGCTGTTTCAACAATGCCGATATCGCTGCCCTCAAGAATTCCGGCGCCTTTCCCGCTGGAACAGTCATTCGCCCTTTTGATCGGGAGGTCCGATCAGACGTGTCATCAGACGAGTGGGTCTGTTTTTTCGCCTACCCCTTTTCTTTGGGACTCCGGTACCCATTTCAACCCTTTATCTCTCGTTTCTTCGACCTCACCGGCCTTAGTTATGCTCAAACTATGCCAATGGTCTGGCGAGTTTTGATAGTGCTAGATCAAATCAGATGTCGCCATTGCCCTGGCCTGTGTATTGAAGACCTCCCCATAGCATACTGGTTGAGGTCCCATGGCGATAGCCGTTTTCTTTTGTTTTCCACCTCCAAGAGCCCTTTAGTCCTTAAGGCCACCAAGAATGAAGACCGATGGCGGCGAAAGTTCTTTTTCGTGAAAAGAGACTCTATTGACAAGGGTTTCGATCTGCCGGTTAGATGGTTAACCAAGGGTAGGATCTAGGGTTTTAGGAATATCCACAAGTGTATCCTTAAACTATATCCCAAACTTATATCCTGATGTTTTTATGCAGCGAACTTCAGAGATTTAGCACCACCAAGTGCAGAATCCAAGTCCAGGATCAAAGAAATCTACCAACTTCCTGCCAGTGAAAGAACTTTCTCCCTGTCTCTTACAGATTCAAGCCAAAAAATCAAGTTCAGAAATGTCTGGTAAGCATATTCTCAGTAATTATCTTTATTTATTAAACCGATTATCTTTCTGAGGTATTATGAGTTCAAAAATATCTTCCCTTGTGCAGTACCGGTTGTCAACCTCGATGGCTTCCAACTTGACGAGTTGGATAGTTACTCCAGCCTTGTACATGTTAAACAAGAATCTAAGCCGAAGTCGTCTGCCACACCGAAGCCTACCACTTCAAAGACTACTACCGCTCCTAAAGCTCCTCCGGCATCCAGGACCCGGGCCTCTAGCTCCCGGAAGAGAAAAGAAATGGATTCTCCAGCCGCCTCCGAGACATTCACTCTTGAGAATCATGGATTTAGTGAAGCCACTTCATTCCTCAAGCACGTAAAAATTCCCTTCCGATATCCTGAACATGCATGTTATTCATCATCCAGCTCATTTTAAATTGATACCTGTATCTTTAACTGCAGGGCTTGGAACGTCTCATGCACTTGTATGAAGACGCCTGTGGGCTTAATAAGATGCTGGAGATTAAGCTCGAAAAAGCTGAAGCCACTATAGCTGATCAAGGAACAATTGCGGCTGCCAAGTCCCAGCATTATGAAGACAAATACAAGGCAATGACCCAGGAACACCAAGCTGCCCTCCACAAAGCCGATGAGGATGCTCAAGCCAAACTAGATGCCGCCCTTCTTCAATACCAGCAGGATATGAGTTCATATCGGGACAGTCTCAAAGCATCCGTTGTTATCTCCCTTCTCCAAGCCAGGTTAAGGATGGCTTACGAGGCCAAGAGCTTGGGCTTCTAATGCCCCTCCTGGAATGTAAAGGCTTGGGAAGCGAAACTACAGGATCTTGGAGGTCATCCCGTCGCTCATCCCGCAAAGCATGCTGGTGAAGAGCCTTCTAAGGCGGCAGAGGAAGTGGCCAATGCTGGTGATGATGCCGAGAAGAATCTTGAGGGGGATGCTGGTGCAGACGTTGGGAAAGAAGTTGCTGATCAAGAAGGTGCTGCCCTTTAGGCGGCGAAGTGGGCGATGATGGATATACGTGCCAAGGTCGGAGCCCACTTTTTTTTTTTAAATTTCATGGTTGTGGTTTATACAAACAATTTACTTTTCCTGTCGTTGAACAATTTATATTTTTCCTGCACTAGAACAATACGATGACCAAAGGTGGATGGGTCCTGGGTTTCAGGATGAAGCCCTTGGTCATCGGTTAGTATAACCTGTTTTGAATGTCGTAACGGTTGAAGGTGGACAGGTCCCATTTTGAGATAGAACCTTCAACCGTTACGTAAGTATGGTAAAGACTAATTGTGCTTTTGGTGGATGGGCCTTGGTTTGAGGTGAAACCAAAAGCACAACTTTTGACATGTTAATAATATAACTTCCTTTTGACTTATTTGTTGTTGCCTTTTAATTTCTGTCATGCATTTCTCAATGTAGACTTTAGCTTCGCAAAATTTCGTACAACTATCTTTTGAAAATATCCTGATCAATATACTCAGTGATATATTATGAAAACTTTTATTAAATAGAACTTCTAAAAATTCAATCAACTTTAGAAAAAAAAACTTCTAAAGAATAAAAGATAGTCCACTTTCTAAAACCTGTTTTGACAATACTTGTTTGATCAAGGTTTTAATTTCAAACTAGTATCACTTCCAAATATTTCAATCAAATATCCCGAAACGCATCCCAGAAACACATTTTGAAGATATATCCTGAAGATATATCCTTTTCAGGATACTTAAATCTTAACCTGAGTTATAAAATTTATGTAAGGTTTATAAAGGAAAGATCATACCAGGAACTGAGTCTAACCCTAGTATTAATCTCCAATCCCTTTTGTGACTTCTCCTACTGAGATGTCCCCAGTTCGAGACTCTTAGTTCAACTTTGATCCTTTATGCATCATACAATTGCTTTAGATGGAATGTCCCCTGTGCATGAAGTCCTCAAACACTAAAAAAAAAAAAAAATTTAAACACTAGTTCCAATTGTATAGACAATTTTTTGTGTTATAGGGGTAAAACCCAAAATATACTGGAGATAAATCCTTCGTATCCTGGGAAAATCCCAAATTTTCATGCGCTACAGGCGGGAGTGTATAAACTCCAAGACTTAGAAAGGTGAAAACCTTTAAACCTTAGAGAGTATGAAAATACCCTTTCGTGAGAGAGGGTGATCAATCCTCGTATACCTTTAGGATTCAGGATATAGCCAACAGTAACGAAATTGTCAGCCACTTTTACATGGACTGCTCCCGCCACCTTGAACTATTCCCAAATAACTTGCGCTCCAGGTGGGGTGTTTAAACCCAATTCGGAAGAAAGGTGAATACCTTCAAACCTGTGAAGGGATCAGGATCCCTTATACGTGAGAGAGGGGGCCAATCCTCTAATCTTCCGAAGTATCCTGAGTGTGTATCCGGGTGCTATATCCCGAAGTATATTCTGCAAAACCACCATAAGCTAAGGTGGGTGTTAGGCTGGCTAACACCCCTCCGATGCTTAAGTCAGTAATAGGTTCAAAATAGTAAATAATATAAAAATTTAATAAGAGAGACAGAATTCATACCATCCTGAGTTGGAATTTAAATTCCATACTCACTTGAAATAGAGTTTTAGATGTATAGCATTCCAAGATCTCGGTAGCATATCCCCCTCTATATTCTTGAGTCGGTATGCGCCTTTTCCTGATTCTGATTCAACCTCATATGGTCCTTCCCATTTTGGAGCCAGCTTTCCATCAGCAGGATTAGTAGTATTCTGAAAAGCCTTTCTTAATACCCAATCTCCAACTTTGAACCTTCTAGTCCTTATATTTTTGTTGTATGCTCTGGATATCCTTTGTTGATATGCTGCCATCCTTAGCCTGGTTGCATCTCTTGTCTCATCAATAGTATCCAGTTCTTGGCATAAGACTTCAGGATTCTGCTCAGGATTCCTGAGGTTGGATCTTGCTGTAGGTATCACCATTTCCATCGGGATCACCGCTTCTGCTCCAAACACTAAGGAAAATGGGGTTTGACCAGTTGCATTTTTTACCGTCGTTCTATCAGCCCATAAAACAAAGGGTAGTTCTTCTGCCTATCTTCCTTTCTTGGCCCCTAATCTCTTCTTCAAATTGTTGACAATTATCTTGTTTGAGGATTCAGCTTGTTCATTTGCTTGAGGATGTACCGGGGTAGACGTAATCATTTTGATTCCTCAACTCTTGCAGAAGTCAGTAGTCCTTTTACTTATAAATTGAGATCCGTTGTCACAAATTATCTCAGCTGGTACTCCAAACCTAGTCAGGATATTCCTTTTTATGAAGGATACCACTTCCTGATCTCTAACTTGAACAAATGCTTCTGCTTCAACCCACTTGGAGAAATAATCCGTCTTTGCCAACATGAAAACCTTTCCTCCTGGAGCCTTTGGAAGCTTTCCCACTATATCCATACCCCACTTCATGAACGGCCAAGGGGAAACAATAGGACGCAGCGGTTCAGCAGGCTGATGTAATATGTTACTATGTCTTTGACATGCATCACATCTTCGAGCATATTCTGTGGCATCTTTCCTCATCGTCGGCCAATAATATCCTGTCCTTAATATCTTTGAGAATAAGGACCTGCCTCCAGTATGGTTACCACAATCCCCTTCATTTATATCCTGAAGTACTTCTTTGGTTTCGGGATCCTCCAAGCACCTCAGATATGGTCCTGCAAGAGATTTTTTATACAAAACATCATTTATAATAGTGAATCGTGATGCCTTCATTCTAAGGGCTTTAGGATTCTCATTCTTTGGGATGTGTCCTTCCTTGAGATATCTCATGATTGGAGCCATCCAGGACTTAGGATCCTCCTCAGGATACTCATCATCAGGATCCTGAATACTTATTACTTCCTTATCCTGAGGATTCGTCGCAGGATATAGGATATGTAATATTGGTATTCGGGTTCCTTCCGGTATCCTGATCGATGATCCTAGATTTGCCAAGGCATCAGCTTCAACATTATCTTCTCTTGGTACCTGTTCAAGTGTAAAAATATCGAAATATCCTGCTAATTTTTTGAGAATTTCGAGATATTCGATTAACTTCTCTCCTTTAACTGCATAGGTTCCATTAAAATGATTAGTGATTAACAAGGAGTCAACATATACTTGCAAATTCTTGATATTCATATTTTTAGCCAACTCTAATCCTGCAATTAAAGCCTCATATTCTGCCTCATTATTAGTAGCAGGAAATTCACACCTAATAGCCTGGGGTAATATGTCCCCCTGTGGCGATTTTAGTAGTATACCTAAACCTACACCTCTTACGTTAGATGCACCATCAGTATACAATGTCCAGCATTCTAAGTTTTCTCCTAGCTGCTGTACTTCTAAATCTACTTCATTTTGAATGTCACTACTGAAATCAGCCACAAAGTCAGCTAAAGCCTGAGACTTTATGGCATTTCTAGGCCCATATACTAAGTCATAAGCACTCAGTTTTACTGACCACTTAGCCATCCTACCCGACATCTCGGGAGCACGTTTTTAACAGGATAATTAGTTTTAACATGAATCCTATGTGTCTCAAAATAATGTCTAAGTTTTGTTGACGCCATAACTAGTGCTAATATCAATTTCTCTAGATGAGAGTATCTAGTTTTTGTCACACCCTGGCTTTGCGGAAGCGTGGTTAATTTGGTGTGACTTCTTAATACCATAGCTTAACCATAACAAAGCTATATGGAATAAAATCATGCAAGATCATCCATATATTTAAGTTTCAAAAACCGAAGTAACATAACATTGTCTTAGTGTCACACCCCTAATTTCCACGTGTCACCGGTGGGCCCGGTGGGGGTATCGTGACGTCGTTGGTATCATCATAGACAAGCAACACAATATAATAATGCACAGCGGAAGCAAAAGATAGATACATTTCAACTTTAAAATAAAATGTAATATTAATTATCACAAGTAGTTGAAACGGACCCACAGGCGGATCGAAAATAAAATAGGATAATTGTTCAACAGTTTATTTGTCGTCCAAGCTGCGAGACCTATTGTGGACGCTCTAGAAGCCTGCCAGCCTATTACGTGTAGTACCTGCACTTAATCTTTTTGGGAAAAATACGTCAGTTTACACTGGTAAATACAATTCGACTGACTCATTTTGAAAAGGTTGAAAATTGATTTAAATGCACAAGGCACAAAACATTTTTATTAACTTGGGTCAATTATTTAATATAATAATCATGTGAAAGAATTACATGTTACTTGCGTTCAGTGGCCCGGATCTAGTCCGGGCTAAAGATCAATGGACCCACCACATTAAAGAGTTATACACGGAAAGGTGTACGCCTACACCCCGTGCTCAGGTCGTGGCCATCTCGTAGGATGATGCCAAGGATATCCGGGACATGGTCAATTAACCCCCCAAAGGCCTTAAGTGAACAAGACTGTTTAAACGAGCCGATTAAATTATTCCAACTACCCACGCAACAGTGGAGGATTTAATGCCCGATCAAGCGGTATTCTATATACCGTAACCCAAGCCCGTATAGGGAAAATAAGCCAAAGAGTATTTACCTGAATAAGTATCAATCACAATCAAGAAAAATGCAAGTATCTTTTACTGGTGCTCCTAATCTGGAACAAAGGTTTATAATAACCTATTAGATTTCTAACGGGTCTTTATTTAAGCCTAAGCCTAGACCGATTAGTTTTAAATGACGATACGGTTCACGCACGATTAAGCGAAGACCGGATGAAATGTGAATTTGACCCGACAAGTTTGAAGACTTGTATAATATGGGTTTACTAAACACATTCTGGATTTTGAGACGAAAATGATAATGTTTGACCCGTTTCGGTCAATTTATGTAAACTAGTTACATAAACCGAACCGAACGCGAAAAGTGCGTTACGGGCGACCATGAGAGTCATATGCAAGTTTCCTGAGTTGATATGCTTTAAATATGATAAAATATCAGTAAGTTATTTTCTATTTTGCCCGGAACGGATTTAGAATCAATTTATGCCTCATAGGGGCATTTTGGTCATTTAAAAGATTATAAAAGAGTTTATTTATAAATCTGAGTTATGGGTCTGATTTATACAGAAAATATACTTAACTTATTATGTTATAACAGTATGATATGACCCGTATGTAAAACTTATCATTTAAAATCAAACTATGCACCCTAGGGGCATTTTGGTAATTTCACAAGGGCTAAAAATGCCAAAACTGGAAATCTGAGTTTATAACATTGTACTTACTGTTTTTATATGAAAATATGCTAATTACATCAGTAGGTATAAGTCTTACATGCTTGATATGGTTATAGTATATATTATGCGTTAAAAGTGCCTAAAAAGGCGATTTAGAGCCGTTTCCGGGTTTGTAAAAGAAAGCTGAGATTTTTATACTTCCAGAAGGTTCAACATACTTTATTTACTAAATAACATCAGTAGGAAGTGGTTTGGGGTCAATCGGATTTATAAAACTCGTTTTATGGCCAAAAAAGGGCAATTTCGGTATTTACCGAATTTAACTTAAAGACCTATGTTATGCTCTTCCAAAAATTAAATAAAAATCTTTAAAAATCTCAAAATATTATATAACATCAGTGTATAAAAAGTTTGATACCAAAAAGTGGGTTAAAATAGGCTTTGCGCTAAATGCGCTATTTACTTAACATAAAGCTTGTGATTTACGATATTGAGCACATCTCTTAAACTAGGCCACAAACTGATATGAAATTTTCGGTGCATGTTTATAAATCAGTAACAAATGATTTTACTCTTTCACTTTTTCAAAAATCGCGTTTTATATTAAAAAGGGCAAAATAGTCAACTTTAAGCATAAACCGGTAACATGCATATGAATCGGTTAACCATGGAATCAAGTTGTAAAATTCCAGAGGGTTAAACATATATGAAAGTTGGTCCAAAATATGCTCTAATGCAGATCTTAACATGCATGTACGAATCAGAACCGATAGTCAAAGAAAAAGTCGATTTATAAGACTTTCGGTTCCGATTCGGGTTTAATACAGAAAATTGTCGAGTTGATCATGAAGAAACATGTTCTTACATTATTTACAAGGTTATTTTGATGATCAAACAGGTTGCATGTAGCCTACATTGCTAGATATGCTCAATTTTGCAAAAACTCATTCTGTTGACTTTTTAAGAAAAGCTTTGACTCGACAATCGACATGCTTAGAGTGTAAATCTGAAAATACCCTTTTAGGGGTTTGTTATACTCATAAATACCAACATGTGGGTACTTTTAATTTGAGAAAATACTGAGCACATTTCGTTTAATCGTAAAGTCAAACTAGATTTACGATATATTTGACTTTTAGTGAATACACTAAGTTAGAACGGATTAGAGAGTGATATAAACACTTACAAAGGTCCTAACAAGCTTAGTGATCACTTATGAGGTTGCCTTGTCGATCAGAATGCTCCAGGAGAAGTCTTGTGAGTTTTTGAAAGTTCAAGTGTTCTTGGTTTTGCAACAATGGTGAACTTTATGCAACTATGATCTGATTTTATGGTTGAATCAGAGGTTTCTGATGTTATAACAGGTGTTCCTATGTCCAAAAGTTGCATGTAAGTCGATTGGTCAGTTCTATAATCGAGTACAGCTGGAATCCACTCGCAAACAGCCAAGAACTGGCACCTGTGCACCTGGGCTGTCGCTGGCAGGCGCTCGCGTAGCGCGAGGCCCCTGTCGCGCAGCGCGAGGGTGGTGGTGACCAGCTTTACAAGTTTTTCCAAATTTGCATTTTAGCCCCTGAACTTTTGATACGTGTTTAAGCTATTACTCTTGCACCTTAGACCTTCAAATCTGATTTTTATGAACCTTAGGACTTTTATAAACATGGCAAAGTCCTCGGTTCACTTTGCGCTTACCCGAAAAGTCACGAAATTCACGATAACGCAATTAACCTTTCTTGTACGGTTTTGGCCATAACTTTCTCATACGTTTACGAAACTTCATGAAATTTTTATCACATGCTCTTGTGAGTATATTTTATCATTACAAAGCTTCGGGTTTGCCAAAAGATCACTCAGAGGTATAAATTCAACATGTTGACACGTTTAGCCCCTGTAGTTTGTAATTCCTCACTTTCTATCATTTTTCGCTTCGTATGATCCATGATTTACCCGTTTTAGATTATAAACACCATGTAGGGTTATTGTAGGGCTTATTTATCAATCATTGACACTTTGAACCCTTGAATTTACATAGTTTCACCGTTTGTCAACTTTAGTCCCTCTAAAGTATGTTTTACATATTCAAAGTCCATGACACGTGTCACTACATTATTGGACGTAAATTTTCGAGGTGTTACATCCTCACCCCCTTAAAAGAAATCTCGACCCCGAGATTTACTGAAACAAATGAGGGTATTTTTCTTTCATCGTGGATTCTACCTCCCACGTGTATTCGGGACCCCTACGGGCATCCCATATGACCTTAACAATAGGTATGTGCTTCCTTCGAAGCTTCTTTACCTTTCGGTCTTCGATCGACAACGGCTTTTCCACAAATTTCAAGTATTCATCTATATGTACATCCGTATACGGTATAACCAGTGGTTCCTCAGCGGAACACTTCTTCAAATTACAGATGTGGAACACATTATGGATAGCACTAAGTTCTTCAGGCAAGTTCAACTTATAAGCAACTGACCC
This sequence comes from Helianthus tuberosus, assembly GCA_030545235.1. NCBI lineage: Eukaryota > Viridiplantae > Streptophyta > Magnoliopsida > Asterales > Asteraceae > Helianthus > Helianthus tuberosus. The sequence continues at coordinate 26,721,023 of CM060391.1, read as the reverse complement.
GACACGTTCGATAATCTCGAAAGGTCCTATGTATCTCGGGCTTAGCTTGCCTTTCTTACCAAATCGCATCACCCCCTTCCAGGGTGATACCTTAAGCAACACTTTATCCCCTACTTCGAAGTGGAAATCTTTGCGCTGTGGATCCGCATAAATTTTCTGCCTATCCCTGGCAGCTCTCAATCGATCGCGAATCTGGACAATCTTGTCCGTTGTCTCAAAAACAATTTCCGGTCCTGATAGTTGGACATCTCCAACTTCCGCCCAACAAATAGGCGATCTACACTTTCTACCGTATAGGGCCTCAAAAGGCGCAGCTTTTATGCTGGTGTGGTAGCTATTGTTGTAGGAGAATTCAATTAGTGGTAGGTTCTTATCCCAACTACCACCCAAATCGATCGCACATGCACGTAGCATGTCTTCCAAAGTTTGAATAGTACGCTCACTCTGACCGTCAGTCTGTGGATGATAAGCCGTACTAAAATTCAAACGAGTGCCCAAAGATTGTTGGAAACTCTTCCAAAAATGTGACGTGTATCTAGTATCTCTATCCGAGATAATAGACACAGGTATACCGTGCAGAGCTACAATCTTATCAACGTATAATTGAGCTAACATATCGGAGCTATAAGTCTCCTTGATGGGTAGAAAATGTGCTGACTTCGTCAGTCTATCTACTATGACCCATATAGTATCATTTCCTTTTCTCGTTTTTGGTAACTTGGTGATGAAATCCATTGTCACCATCTCCCACTTCCATGTGGGAATTTCAGGCTGTTGTAACAAACCTGACGGTTTCTGATGCTCTGCTTTGACTTGCGCACAAGTCAAACATTTAGACACATAAGCAGCTACGGACTTTTTCAAACCAATCCACCAGTAGTTTGCTTTTAAATCCTGGTACATCTTGTCTGCTCCAGGATGAACAGAATATTTGGAACTGTGGGCTTCCTGGAGGATAACATCTCGAAGTCCTCCAAAAATTGGAACCCATATTCTTCCATTTAGTCTAAGCATTCCGTCCTTATCATGAGATAACTGCTCCTCAGTTACTCCCAACTTTTCTTCAGGATAATTGGCTTCTAACACAGCTTCCTTCTGTGCGGCTAGTATCCTTTCGTTCAAATCATTCTTGATTTCAATGCGCTTGGCATTGATTCTTATCGGCTTTACCCTTTCTTTTCTGCTCAAGGCGTCGGCAACTACATTTGCCTTGCCTGGATGGTACTTTATTTCACAATCATAATCGTTTAGAGTTTCCATCCAGCGTCTTTGCCTCATGTTTAAGTCCTTCTGACTAAACAAATGTTGAAGGCTCTTGTGATCTGAATAGATCACACACTTGGTACCATATAAGTAATGTCTCCATAGCTTTAATGCAAATACAACGGCACCCAATTCCAAGTCGTGGGTGGTGTAGTTCTTCTCGTGCACCTTTAGCTGTCGTGAAGCGTAGGCAATAACCTTGCCTTTTTGCATGAGTACACAGCCCATACCAGTGTGTGATGCATCACAATACACCACAAATTCTTCTATACCATCGGGCAATGTTAACACTGGCGCATTGCTCAACTTTTTCTTCAGAATGTCAAAGGATTCCTGCTGCTTAGGGCCCCAATCAAACTTAACCTTCTTTCGTGTCAACGCGGTTAAGGGCGCAACAATCCTTGAAAAGTTTTCGATGAATCGCCTGTAGTATCCTGCTAAACCCAGGAAACTGCGAATTTCAGTAGGCGTCTTTGGCTCTTGCCAATTCATCACTGCTTCTACTTTAGCGGGATCCACTTGGATACCACGCTCACTTACTACATGTCCAAGAAATTGGACTTCTCGAAGCCAAAATTCACACTTCGAGAACTTGGCATAGAGTTTCTCTTGATGAAGTAGTTTGAGAATACAACGAAGGTGTTTCTCGTGGTCAGCCTTGTTCTTCGAGTAGATAAGGATGTCGTCAATAAAGACGATGACGAATTTATCCAGATAAGGCTTGCAGACGCGATTCATGAGATCCATGAATGCGGCTGGTGCGTTAGTGAGCCCGAAAGGCATCACTAGAAACTCGTAATGTCCATAACGCGTCCTAAACGCTATCTTGTGTACATCTTCATCCTTGACCTTCAACTGATGATAGCCCGACCTTAAGTCGATCTTTGAGAAGTAGCTTGCCCCTTGTAACTGATCGAACAGATCGTCGATCCTGGGCAAAGGATACCTATTCTTGATGGTGACTTTATTGAGCTCACGATAATCGATGCACAGACGCATCGATCCATCCTTCTTCTTAACAAACAAAATAGGCGCTCCCCAGGGAGACGAGCTAGGTCTAATGAAACCTTTTGCTAACAGATCGTCTAACTGCGTTCTTAACTCCTTCATCTCCGTTGGAGCCAACCTATATGGTGCTCTTGCCACTGGTGCTGCACCCGGAATGATGTCGATTCGGAATTCCACTTGCCTATCTGGTGGTAAACCAGGTAGTTCTTCTGGGAAAACTTTAGGGTATTCCGAAATGACAGGGATGTCTTCAATTTTCGGCTTAGGCTCATCAACAGTAACTTGTGCCATATAAATGACACAACCCTTCTGCATACATCTGGATGCCTTGAGCATGGACACTTGCTCAGGCAATCCATGCTGGGTATCTCCTTGAATAGTGAGTGGCTCACCTGACGGAGTTTTAACTACCACTTGCTTTCTATTGCACACAATCTGGGCTTGGTTGTGTGATAACCAATCCATGCCTATCACTATGTCAAAACCGGCTAGTTTAAAGGGAAGTAAGGATAATGGAAACGAGTGATTCCTAATGGATATAACCCATCCATCTAAAACAGTTGAAGCGGTTTCTACGGTTCCATCAGCTAACTCCACTTCATACTTCACACTTAAGGGTTTTACAGGCAATTTCAACAAGTCACAAAACTTATTATCTACAAATGATTTATCTGCTCCAGAATCAAACAGGACTCTAGCAAAAATATCATTTACAAGAAACGTACCAGTAATCACGTTGTCATCCTGGATAGCCTCTTTAGCGTCCATCCTGAAGACCCTCGCATTGGTCTTCTTCCCGTCTTCGGCTTTCTTGGCGTTCTTTGGGCAATTAGACTTAATGTGCCCCTTCTCGTTGCAACCATAACAGGTTGCATCCTTCAACTTCCTACACTCCAAAGTCTTGTGTTCTGTGGACTTACAGATTCCACAGGGTCTTGTGAGAGACTGGGATCTTGACTCAAGTCGACATTTCCCAAAATGATACCTCCTACAAGTCTTACATTTGGGCTTTTCCCCTGATTGTTGCCCATTCTTCTTCGATCCCGACCCTTTCCTATGGTCGTCATTCCCTCTGTGTCTCTTCTCTGACCTTCGTGAGGTATCATCCTCACGCTTTCTCTTGTTCTCGGCCTCTTTGTTCCTCAGCGATCTTAGTCAGACCGCGTCCATTGTGAGGGACAAGGAGAGGTCAGTTACTGACCTGAAAGTCGTTGGCCGAGAGGCCTTCACACTTGCCTTTATTGCGGGTTCTAACCCCCCGATAAAACGAGCGATTCTCCTTGGTTCAGGGGTTACAAGATATGGAACCAATCGAGACATCGTGTTGAAGCTCGTTAAGTAGGCTTGGCAGTCCAGGTTTGTCATCACCAATGATACAAAATCGGACTCTATTTTCTCCACCTCATGCTGCGGGCAGAAATTTTCCTTGATAAGAGCAACGAACTGCTCCCAGGTCATGCTGTACAAATGTACCTTTCCGGTGGCCTGGATCAGTGACCTCCACCATGCTAGGGCTTCACCTTTAAAGGACTGGGATACGAACTTCACAATGTCCCTATCCGCACATCCACTTATGTCTACCACTGTATCAATCTCATCCAACCAGGTTATGCAGTCGACCGCCCCCTTCTCCCCAGTAAAGTCTCGGGGCTTACACGAAACAAAGTATTTGTACGTGCATCCTCTAGCACGAGGCATATCATCATTCACTATCTTCTTAGGGGGAACACTGTTCTGGTTGGAGGAGTGTCTGTCATTGTCTTTCTTGGGTTCCTCTTTCTTAGGTATAACTTTCATAGAGGGTGGCTTACTATGAGCTTCTGATTGAACCCTGGGTTTCGACTTGGGATGAGATGCAGATCGAGTCCTACTATGGGAATCGTTGGATTCACTATACTGTCTATTCATTGCTTCGACAACAGTCTCATTTACTAATGCTTTCAATTCGGCACCAGTTACTAGTATCTTCGTGTTATCAGGGTCATTTGATGGATGGCTATTCATTTCTTCCGACTTAGTCATGTAGTCTTAAATGCTACATAAAACAAGGACAAAGTCTATTTAGAAATCTAACTATTATTATCGTTCTTGACGATTTATTAACCATGGTAATTAAAAGCCATATTAGTTAATTTGTTAAGTAGTTTCATTTAGAACTTTTTATCAATAATTTTATCCTAAAAATGAATTACATATATTGGCACAATAGGCCTAGTCACGTAGACAGTTTCTAAATTATAAATTTAGATTTTTATAGGATTAAGGTTTGAATAATCAAAACGAATCAATCCTTTCTTTGGCAGGGAGTCTATAAGCTACGACTGCCTTTCTGTTTTATATGACATTTATTATGACCCGTAGGCATTATGTCACTTCCAATTATATATAAAAATATAATTTTTTTTGGATAATTTATTAAAAAGGGTGACATGTGTGATTTCGTGAACCACATTAGTCAAGAATGTTAACATATTTACAGATGTTAACAGAGATTGGAATCTTTTTAAACAGGTTGTACCATCTTGGCTAAATTATGATAGCATAACAGCTAGGTTTTACCTTTTAAAATTCTTATTAATAAAATGGTGAATTACCATAATAATGCTATTTTCCATTTATTCATTTATTATATTTATGCATATAATTTAAAAATGAAAAGCTGAAATTACCATTCTAATTTAAAATTAACGAGTACAAAATTGCCCTAAACGGGACTTTTCATAAATATCATGCCCACGCAGGGGCTAAACAAATAACAAACCCTCGCAGGGGTTAAAATAAAGATATGCCCACGCAGGGGCTGAAATAAAGAAAACATTACCCACGCAGGGGTAGAGTACATCAATATATGTCCATGCAGGGACATGATTATCACCAAAATAAACAAAGGATTTTAGTAATCCTTCTTGCTCTTACCCTTGAGCAAGTTTACCACCTTCTGAATCATTCCCCGGTTACGCCTCTGATTATTCTCCAACTCCTGCCGAAATTCTTGACGCACCCCTTGAATCTCCTGTATGATTTCCTGAACTTGGGGTGGCGACATTGTCGGCGCCTGAGGTGGTTGCTGATAGTACGACGGCTGAGGAGGCTGATAAAGCGGAGGTTGGGGAGGCTGCGGCTGTTGGTACCCATATGGTGGATACCCATAGGTCGAGGGTCCCGTAGCCCAGGGACCTCCGAAGGGAGCCTCTTGGTGGAAGGTGTTAGAGTTCGCGGCTATCCAGTATGGATCCTCCGTAAAGTTATACCCCATGTGAAACTGCTGCTCGAAGGGGTTAAATGCTGCAGCATTAGTGTAAGCGGGGATTGGTTCTCCAAATCCCAATGGTGGCTGTGGCTGTGGCTGTGGCGCGACTGGCGCCGTTGCTACTTCAGAGATGGGATGCGACGACTCTCCCGTCTCCGATTCTTCGTGGACCGGCGAGTACCGGCTGCCACTCGAAAGTGGAGGGGTGCTGATACGCACTCCTCCTCGTGCGGAAATCCGCACTGTAGTTCTCCTTCGCCTCGGAGGCGAGGGAGGCTGAAGTGGAGGTGCTGCTGCTGGCGGAGTGACCGCTACAAATCGGGAATCCTCGGAAGGATTCTGCTGCTGCTATGGCTGCTCCTGCTGGTGGTGCAGGGGAGAGCTGTGGTAGGACGGGTGGAGAGGAGAGTTGTGGTAACTGGGAGTGTACACCCAGTTGTGCTGCCTGAAGTTCTCCTCGAAACTATCGGGACCATTGTAAGGTGATCCCAGAAATGGTGACCCATCAGATATCTCGATGGGGTGGTTTGGTGTTCCAGAGGGTGGCATGACAGGATCAATATCCTCGTCGACATCCATCGGGTTGCCACCCAAAAAGTGGTCTTCCGGTCCCAGTGGGTTAAAACCCACTGGTACTTGAAGGTAATCGTCAGGGTCGTACAGGCCCTGAAAGACGGGTGATGTGTTGTCAAAAGGTGATGAGGGTCCTAGAGGAATGTAGGACTGCTGTGAGTGATGGGGCTCATTCTCCGAATGAGGCCCAAATGAGTGGGGAATGGATGGTGTGGAGGCTGGTTCAGTGAAGGACCTCCATAGTTTTTGGGCATCTGTGTTATGAGAGCCCGAAGGTGTTCGCCGGTGCGAAGGCCCGGCTTCGTGATCATTTGGAGCTGCGTATCCTCCTCGTCCCCCTCGTCCTCTCATTCTTGGCGGCATGTTTAACTACCTGTCAAAAACAAACAAGTGATACAACAAAATATATATAAGACAAAGTTAGAAAAATTTAAACGAAATTTGGAAATTTCCTAAGTTCTTTGTCTAGACTCGAGAATCGAGGAATGTGCAATTGTGTAACTGAGATTAAACACAAAAGGCTAGTGTTTAATTCACTCAGAGTTGGCTCTGATACCAACCTGTCACACCCCTAATTTCCACGTGTCACCGGTGGGCCCGGTGGGGGTATCGTGACGTCGTTGGTATCATCATAGACAAGCAACACAATATAATAATGCACAGCGGAAGCAAAAGATAGATACATTTCAACTTTAAAATAAAATGTAATATTAATTATCACAAGTAGTTGAAACGGATCCACAGGCGGATCGAAAATAAAATAGGATAATTGTTCAACAGTTTATTTGTCGTCCAAGCTGCGAGACCTATTGTGGACGCTCTAGAAGCCTGCCAGCCTATTACGTGTAGTACCTGCACTTAATCTTTTTGGGAAAAATACGTCAGTTTAAACTGGTAAATACAATTCGACTGACTCATTTTGAAAAGGTTGAAAATTGATTTAAATGCACAAGGCACAAAACATTTTTATTAACTTGGGTCAATTATTTAATATAATAATCATGTGAACGAATTACATGTTACTTGCGTTCAGTGGCCCGGATCTAGTCCGGGCTAAAGATCAATGGACCCACCACATTAAAGAGTTATACACGGAAAGGTGTACGCCTACACCCCGTGCTCAGGTCGTGGCCATCTCGTAGGATGATGCCAAGGATATCCGGGACATGGTCAATTAACCCCCCAAAGGCCTTAAGTGAACAAGACTGTTTAAACGAGCCGATTAAATTATTCCAACTACCCACGCAACAGTGGAGGATTTAATGCCCGATCAAGCGGTATTCTATATACCGTAACCCAAGCCCGTATAGGGAAAATAAGCCAAAGAGTATTTACCTGAATAAGTATCAATCACAATCAAGAAAAATGCAAGTATCTTTTACTGGTGCTCCTAATCTGGAACAAAGGTTTATAATAACCTATTAGATTTCTAACGGGTCTTTATTTAAGCCTAAGCCTAGACCGGTTAGTTTTAAATGACGATACGGTTCACGCACGATTAAGCGAAGACCGGATGAAATGTGAATTTGACCCGACAAGTTTGAAGACTTGTATAATATGGGTTTACTAAACACATTCTGGATTTTGAGAAGAAAATGATAATATTTGACCCGTTTCGGTCAATTTATGTAAACTAGTTACATAAACCGAACCGAACGCGAAAAGTGCGTTACGGGCGACCATGAGAGTCATATGCAAGTTTCCTGAGTTGATATGCTTTAAATATGATAAAATATCAGTAAGTTATTTTCTATTTTGCCCGGAACGGATTTAGAATCAATTTATGCCTCATATGGGCATTTTGGTCATTTAAAAGATTATAAAAGAGTTTATTTGTAAATCTGAGTTATGGGTCTGATTTATACAGAAAATATACTTAACTTATTATGTTATAACAGTATGATATGACCCGTATGTAAAACTTATCATTTAAAATCAAACTATGCACCCTAGGGGCATTTTGGTAATTTCACAAGGGCTAAAAATGCCAAAACTGGAAATATGAGTTTATAACATTGTACTTACTGTTTTTATATGAAAATATGCTAATTACATCAGTAGGTATAAGTCTTACATGCTTGATATGGTTATAGTATATATTATGCGTTAAAAATGCCTAAAAAGGCGATTTAGAGCCGTTTCCGGGTTTGTAAAAGAAAGCTAAGATTTTTATACTTCCAGAAGGTTCAACATACTTTATTTACTAAATAACATCAGTAGGAAGTGGTTTGGGGTCAATCGGATTTATAAAACTCGTTTTATGGCCAAAAAAGGGCAATTTCGGTATTTACCGAATTTAACTTAAAGACCTATGTTATGCTCTTCCAAAAATTAAATAAAAATCTTTAAAAATCTCAAAATATTATATAACATCAGTTTATAAAAAGTTTGATACCAAAAAGTGGGTTAAAATAGGCTTTGCGCTAAATGCGCTATTTACTTAACATAAAGCTTGTGATTTACGATATTGAGCACATCTCTTAAACTAGGCCACAAACTGATATGAAATTTTCGGTGCATGTTTATAAATCAGTAACAAATGATTTTACTCTTTCACTTTTTCAAAAATCGCGTTTTATATTAAAAAGGGCAAAATAGTCAACTTTAAGCATAAACCGGTAACATGCATATGAATCGGTTAACCATGGAATCAAGTTGTAAAATTCCAGAGGGTTAAACATATATGAAAGTTGGTCCAAAATATGCTCTAATGCAGATCTTAACATGCATGTACGAATCAGAACCGATAGTCAAAGAAAAAGTCGATTTATAAGACTTTCGGTTCCGATTCGGGTTTAATACAGAAAATTGTCGAGTTGATCATGAAGAAACATGTTCTTACATTATTTACAAGGTTATTTTGATGATCAAACAGGTTGCATGTAGCCTACATTGCTAAATATGCTTAATTTTGCAAAAACTCATTCTGTTGACTTTTTAAGAAAAGCTTTGACTCGACAATCGACATGCTTAGAGTGTAAATCTGAAAATACCCTTTTAGGGGTTTGTTATACTCATAAATACCAACATGTGGGTACTTTTAATTTGAGAAAATACTGAGCACATTTCGTTTAATCGTAAAGTCAAACTAGATTTACGATATATTTGACTTTTAGTGAATACACTAAGTTAGAACGGATTAGAGAGTGATATAAACACTTACAAAGGTCCTAACAAGCTTAGTGATCACTTATGAGGTTGCCTTGTCGATCAGAATGCTCCAGGAGAAGTCTTGTGAGTTTTTGAAAGTTCAAGTGTTCTTGGTTTTGCAACAATGGTGAACTTTATGCAACTATGATCTGATTTTATGGTTGAATCAGAGGTTTCTGATGTTATAACAGGTGTTCCTCTGTCCAAAAGTTGCATGTAAGTCGATTGGTCAGTTCTATAATCGAGTACAGCTGGAATCCACTCGCAAACAGCCAAGAACTGGCACCTGTGCACCTGTGCACCTGGGCTGTCGCTGGCAGGCGCTCGCGTAGCGCGAGGCCCCTGTCGCGCAGCGCGAGGGTGGTGGTGACCAGCTTTACAAGTTTTTCCAAATTTGCATTTTAGCCCCTGAACTTTTGATACGTGTTTAAGCTATTACTCTTGCACCTTAGACCTTCAAATCTGATTTTTATGAACCTTAGGACTTTTATAAACATGGCAAAGTCCTCGGTTCACTTTGCGCTTACCCGAAAGGTCACGAAATTCACGATAACGCAATTAACCTTTCTTGTACGGTTTTGGCCATAACTTTCTCATACGTTTACGAAACTTCATGAAATTTTTATCACATGCTCTTGTGAGTATATTTTATCATTACAAAGCTTCGGGTTTGCCAAAAGATCACTCAGAGGTATAAATTCAACATGTTGACACGTTTAGCCCCTGTAGTTTGTAATTCCTCACTTTCTATCATTTTTCGCTTCGTATGATCCATGATTTACCCGTTTTAGATTATAAACACCATGTAGGGTTATTGTAGGGCTTATTTATCAATCGTTGACACTTTGAACCCTTGAATTTACATAGTTTCACCTTTTGTCAACTTTAGTCCCTCTAGAGTATGTTTTACATATTCAAAGTCCATGACACGTGTCACTACATTATTGGACGTAAATTTTCGAGGTGTTACACTTAGGGACTTACAACATCATAACATAAAATATTGTTTTGAAAAACATAAACATCAACTTGAATAAAACGTAGTTTAAGATTTGTGACTCGTCCAAGAAAAAGTCACATCTCCTAAACTGGGATGACCTCGGAACCCATATGCAGCGGGAAAACATAACATACCGCGCCAGATCTTTAATTTCCTGAAATACATGTAAGTTGAAAAATCAACAATAATGTTGAGCGAGTTCATGTGTAAGTGAGTAAATAAACCTTGTATGTATAAAAATCCTGGTATGTAGCAGATAAGGAAAAAGAGATCACCAATGGTTTGCAAGGCCATTGATATGTGTGAAGTGAAAGTAGGAAGACTCAAACCTAGCAGATTTAGCATTTGGGCACAAAGTCACCCCAAGGTCCGTTCTGGTTGGGCCTGGGGCTGGGCTCGCTACACCCAGATAGATCTACCGCTTACGTCCCTCGGTCCTACAATGAGGATTAATGGCCTCCAGTTTCTGCCTACCCACTCACATGATCTAAGTAGTAAACCTCCTTACGCTAACCATACCATGTATAAAGTACTTGTAATCAAAGTAACATGTATTTCACCCCCGCAGTTTAGAAAACTGAAAACAGTTAAGAGAAAAGGGGGACATGAACTCACAGTGGTGCGTCTCTACCAAGTATGCCTCCAAATCAAGCAGCTATATGACGACCTACACGTACTAACTCTATTAGACGGACGGCCGTGCCTTAGCTTTATGGTTTAAGTTTTTGGGAAATAGTTAGGCAACTATTTCGTGTTTATATTTTTGTATACTTGGTAGTCATTTTCCTTCCCAAGGATGGGGGATTTAGTACATGTGTGTATAATTTCGAAATATATTATTAAGTCTCACTTAAAATATATTTTATTTCCAACTTCAAAATATAAATATTCTTCTCAAAAATATTATATTTTAATACATGTGATTTTCCCAAAATAATACTTGGTAATATTATTTTTACCCTAAAAATAATATTTACGTAGTTCACAAAATAATCATAAACACTTATACAAGTGATGTTGTGAAAAATATATACTAAATATATTTATGTATCACGTTTTATTTTGTGAAATCCCACCTCCGGTATTTTGTAAATAAGTCGTGGCGAAATCTATAATTTGAAAACAAGTCAAAATGTATTTCTAACACTTATAGTGAAAATATTTCTAAGTGTTAGGTTTTTGGAAAAATTTCGCCAGAGTTTCCTCTGTAACTGGAGGTGGCCACGCTTTCAAGCGTATCATTTTCTTTTATAAATCAAACCAACAATCTTCTTATTCAATCAAAACAATGTTCAAACCACAAACTAGTCAAAATATGTATATAAATCGCATAAATTTCATGAACTTGTGATTTATCCAAACTATGAAGTAAATCCCATTACTTTTAGTGGATCTTTATATAAAACAATCCGATTTTGTAAAAAAAAACTCGTTTTTATAGAATTTCCATCTTTACAACTTCTTGTAAAATTTGACAAAACTAGTTCTTTGTCGAAACTTAGTGTTACACAAGTATTTACACACTGGTGTGTTCTAAAAACCATTCGTGTTAGTGTAAGATCCGTCTTTAAAAGTATGTTTTCTCTTGACACTTGGTCCTTTGAAAATACCACTTGTAGATTCATAGATCTACTAGTTTTAAACACTATTTCACAAGTAAAATCGCTTTTACACAAGTTCATGATTCGTGTGTGGTAGAGTTTCATCCTTTAACCCTTGTTACTTCCAAAGCAACCTTATGTCATGATCCATGATCACGACCAACTCGGGTTAAATGACGATCCGAGCTACCACAACATAGATCGGGTCCAAATAATCACACAAATCAAATACTACATGATTTACACAACATATGAGCTTTTAACCAACATTTATAGCATTTTAAGTAAACTTTTGTGTGTCATCTTGTATGTTTACGAGTTTTAACCGTTACAAATCATATTAACCACTTTAAAATAGTTCAAGAAGGTGATTAAAACAACTTACTACTAGCTCGAGGCTAGGGAAGAATCTAAGCGAAAAACGCGTGGATAAAAGCAAGAGAGTGAGGTCCTTCGCCTTCCGATTGCACCAAGCCTCCTTATACGGGATCCTTAACACTTGTAGATGCTTGGAATTGCTTGATGGAAATCGAAATGATGGATGGGTGTAGAGGGGTGTTCGGCCGAGAGTTGTAGAGAGGGAGAGAGTGTGTGTGAAGTTGAGTTGTGAGTTGTGAATGATCAAATGTGTTTAGTGATGAACTTATAGACAATTTACAAGAGCATTAACCAATAGTCCATATGTCTACTAGATTTTAAACACACAAGATTATAATAATCTTGCAAGGACAAGGGGTGTCCCCCCTAGTTGGGGACGGTTAGTGAGGGGGGGGGGGGGGGTTCTAGTCCATCTTCAACTAATTAGTTGGATATTAGTTAGGTTAAGTAAGTTAGTTAAGTGCTTAACCTGGTTAGTGGTGTGTCATGCGTTACAAAGGGTGTTAGGGTATTCAGGGACCCTAACTGGCTCAGAAAAAGATAAATAATGAAAATAACAATATTTTCAGGTTCCGGGTATAGTCCGGTTGTTCGGTTGGATAGTAATCCGTTAAAGTGCTTAACAAAGCTTTAAAGTGTCGTTATTACCCTTTTTAGTGACACAACTCATTTCTGACACTTTGGAAAGTGTCTAGTAATATTTTTCTCATGTTTTGGCACTTTATTAGGTAGCTAAAAGCTGAATTATTATGTAAAGTGCTGAATTTTGTGCTTAGAGTACGTTTTAGGCACATCCAGTCATTGTAACTTATTCCTAGAGACGCAGTTCTACAACCCTTGTATCCCTACACTCACCACTAGTGTAGTAAAATATTTCTGGCTCATACAGGCCTTAGAGGCAGTGTCTGCCTGATGCTGGCTCTATCAGCATGTTCAATAGGTTATCCGTTTATAGTGCTACTGTGCTTTTGTGCATCATGTTTGTCACTAAGGTTCAGCATGTAAATAATGTAGTGACGGTAAGTAAAGTATGATGCAAGTAAGTACATGTATCAGTATTCAAGTAGCAGTTTATTCACAAGTTCAAGCAAGCACAGTAATTAAGCAGTAATAAATTATTAATTAAGTCGTACGGATACCTGGTTTAGTGAGGGTTGTCACAGTTTCAGCATCTAGTAAACTTTTACTAACATAATAGACAGGATATTGCTGACCTTCATGGTCCTTTATAAGAATGGCACTTACAGCATTCCCTGATACCGCGAGGTATAGGGATAGTGGTTCACCACTTTCAGGCTTCATCAATAGAGGTGCAGTCGAGAGATATCGCTTCAAATCCTGCAAGGCTGCTTCATGCTTTGCTCCCCATTCGAACTTCTTATTCTTCTTGAGGATATCATAAAATTCCTTGCATTTTTCCGAGGATTTTGAAATAAATCTGTTCAATGCTGCTACTCGGCCTGTTAACCGTTGAACATCCTTCATATTCGAAGGTGATTTTATATCCAGGATAGCTCTAATCTGCTCCGGGCTCGCCTCTATGCCTCTTTTGGTCACCATATATCCTAGAAACTTTCCTGCCCCCACTCCGAAATGGCACTTAGCAGGATTCAGTTTCATGTTATACTGATCCAGGATATCAAATGCTCCCTTGATATCCTGGAGGTGATCCTCAGCCTTTTTAGATTTCACCACCATATCGTCAATATATACCTCCATGGTGTCCCCCAGCTTGTCTTTAAACATCATGTTTACCAACCTCTGGTATGTTGCACCTGCATTTTTCAAACCAAAGGGCGTAGCAGTATAACAATAAATACCTGTTGGTGTCATGAAGCCAGTATCCTCCTGGTCCGAAGGCTCCATTTGAATCTGCTGAAATCCTGAGGATGCATCCTTGAACGTTAACATCTCATGCCCGGCAGTAGCATCCACCATTGCATCAATATGGTGTAACACTCGTTCTTATAAATCAAGGTTTAACGTATATTTTTCGAAAATAATCATGTAATTAATGATTATATATACATCGGAAATACGGGTTTGTTAAAAACTTTTACAATTTAAGTGATATACATAATGTGATTTAATTCTCCGTTTAGAATAACGACAAAACAACGTTGCGGAAGCTTTGTTTAATGTGTGTTCGGTTCTTGCTCGATGCTCGATCTTCATCCGGGACTCTCGACATTCACCTGTGATCAAAACCAACTTAAAGGTCAGTTTTGATAATTAATTAAACTAATACAACGGGGAAATTAGGAAAATCCAACATGGATATCTTAAACCCAAAACAAAAACTCATTTCTGACCTCCACCGTAACTTACGGTGGCACCGTAAGTTACGGTGGCCTCTGTGTTTCAATTATTCAACCGTACAACAGTAGGCATTTACCGTAACCAAATCATGTCCACCGTAACTTACGGTGGCACCGTAAGTTACGGTGGCCCCTGCATCATTCCTTTCCTTTTTGCCGTTTTTGACACGAAAACTTTCGTATCTTTCAATCCGCTCGTCCGTTTAACCTACCGTTTCTTCCTACGTGTTTGTAATTTGATTCTCCATCATATGGAGTTAAAATCTAACATCCGGTTTAACAAAATTTCAGACTTTTAAGTCTTTGGCTTATTACCCTTTTTGCCAACTTTTGACCCGTTCGTGATTTCATCATCAAACTTGTGTATTTGACCTTTATATCTCATATACTTCTTCAACTTAATGTTATCTACCATACTAGATTATAATCCCCGGTTTATTACACAAATTAAACCCGTTTTCGTTTGTATGCTTATTTTGACCCGTTAAGGGTATTTATGCACTAAGGTCCCATAACATCCCTTTTATACTTATCTTAAGGATTTAATTTACCAAAACACTTATTTCCAACAACCTTTAAAGGTCGTTTGCCTGGTTTACCCAACAAGGGCATTTTAGTCAACTTTAGCCCCTCATTTACGACGAAGGGAATTTGCTACTTATTTGACCCAAAAAAATGTATGTTTAACCACAATCGTATTTATACGTACCTGGCTCGAGTCAACCTAGTGACCCGTTTCAACACCTTGCTTTTATTACCGATATTCTATGGCGACGCAATTATCCAAATTACTATTCGCTCCTGTAAGACATGACTTGACCACCACATTAGTTGATTTTGTCAAATGACGTTATTCCCACCATTTGACCCGTTCGGTCTATATAACCCAACATTTTCATATGTAACAAAAACATGGTTTTTAATTACCAATCACACATCCGAACCATTTCGGATTTTCTCACTAGATCCCTTTCTTTCTAAAGTCAATTTCCTATATTTTTAACCCATTCGGCTTATGCTATGGGTGTCCTTTGAAACTTATTTTACTTTAGTCAATACTTGACTAAATTTCCATTTTTACCCATTTTCCATTACTAGTTACGCTATAAGGTAACTTTAAGAAATCTCTTAAACTATTAACCAATTCATGACTAGTTTACCATTTTGCCTTTTTCACCATTAATTATGGTTTAAAATGTTTCTATTCGTTCCAACCCAATTCGTTTCGTGTTGGAACCCATAATTCGAACCAAATCCTTTGTTGTATTTATCGCCTATAAAATAAACACGTATACTACAAGTAGGTGTAAGTTTTACTTACCTTGCATCCGAAACATGCTTTTACTTCTTATTTGCTTCGTTTGACCCGCTTCCTTTCCAAGCCTCCACCTAGCTTGTCAAGCGTCAAACTATCATCATAATTCGTAAGACGGTTAGTTTAGTCATTATCACATACGACTATTCCATCTTACAAACTCTATGCCGGAACTACTATCCGACTTCAATATTGGTTTATTTGACTTTCGATAGTCAACTAACTTCAATCATATTACACGCACAATAAGTTCAATCAACATCACGTTTAGAACCCATATTATTTCGTATTACACGTAGTTAGTCGAGTTAGCCAATTACGCGTTTCTTTCATAATTTCATTATGTCAACATTCATTCGGGCATTTTAACAAACACCTAATGTGCATAATATTACTTATTTACTAACTAGTTCATAACTAGTTATCTTTACCAAGATTTACACCACAATTCAAACCTCTATGTTTAGTGTTCATGAACTACACATCATATTTTCAGAAATCAGTTTCTAAGCATCAATTTACACTAGATTAGCATCCTACATCCTAGTGTTTATCATTTTCTCATAAAACCCATGAATCACCTTCAATGTGTTCATGAAATTTTTCAGAATTTAGCCATGATTTCACATGTTTTTGTCTAGGTTTTACTCCTAGACACCATATCAACCCTATTCTACCCAAATAGCTAACATGCAACATAAATTTTCAGATTTCCCAATTTCATGATAAATTTAAACAGAGAATTAACACCAAATTTCACATACCTTGTAACCCCCTTGTGATGAGGATCACGAATCTATGTTCAGATTTTGATTTGGGACAAGAATTGACCTTCAATCTGGTTGTTTTGTGAATGTTTAAGGTTTAGATGGAGCCTGGGGGTCGCCCCTGATGTTGGTCGATTTCCACAAAACACAGACAATTGTGTTTTGTGTTTTATTTTGTTATTTCTATACAATAGTTTTCATTTAGACACATATGGTCCCTCATTTTTCACTCTTAATTCTTTTGAGCTCCTAACTACTCATAAGTGACTAACTAACTTAGTTAGTGTCATTCCTAGTTAGTTTAGTAGGTTCGGGAAGTCGTAACCCGTTTACTTTAAGTCCCGTTAAATCGGGCCTTTTATCCATCCTATTTTCTTGAAAGCTCTTATTCGCTTTAAATAAATATTAGGATTATTCACTTAAATTCCTAATATTTGCCGGTTTACTTTTACCACTAACGGTACTTTCCCCATCTTTAGTATTAACTGGGTTTAATTACCAAACCCGATTTCGGGGTGTTACAAGTCTACGCCCCCTTAAAGAGGTTTCGTCCTCGAAACCTTTTATGATATAACTCATTGAATTTAAACTCAATGTATTTTGAGCCGAGAAATCCTTTAAACATTACTTATACACTTAACCAATTGTTAGTATTACCAGAAAAGTATGGTAACATCTTTTTGGCTATTAATTGTCTGCGTATCTCTTACGATATAGTGCAATTCGAAATAACGTAATCTCGTTATTTCCACTAGTTTAGTTACTTAGCGCTATTCATCACTTTCATATACTATCAAATTCTTTATGGATCCGTTACTTTTACCCATTTAAAGGTCTTTAGTGAAATCATTCACTTTTAACAACAATTTCTTTTGTTTTCAAATTCATTTATTCGGTTCAGTTATACCGAATCCACCGCTTACAAACAACCAAATTTACTTTAATGACCTTAACCGGTCTCACTAACTAGACTTGTTAGTCCAGTTACTTTTACCGCTCGCTTAGTGATAATGTGATTCCACTTCACATTGCATTTCTTGACCGTGATCGTGTCACGTCATGTTTAATTTATATCAACCTTTCATTTTCGAAAATACCACTTTTTCGAATATATTGTCTTGCACCTATTGATGTTAAGACCCATACTCTTTTATAGTTGTTATTTCCAAGTTCATCTTATAGTATTCATATTTGTTAAAACATTGTTTCTTAGTAAAACTGTATTTTAGTTTAACGTTTTTTTTTAACTATTGTCAATTACTCATATTAAGGAAATTAAAACCCATAATTTATTCTTTTCCGTTCTCATTTTACGCGGGGAATCATAGCTAGTTCCCTTGCTTTACACTATTGACCCGTAGGCTCTTTCACTTAGCCTCATAGGCTATTTCTTTAAATTTTTCACCTTTTTAAGGTGAGACATTAACAACTCGTTTCCTTCTCTTTATGACTCGAGGGTCTTTTAGGTCCCGTAGACCTTAACACTGTGTTTAATCCCGTAGGTTATGATGATCCCGTAGATCATCTTTTATTCTTGTCTATATTCGTATGTATATATATACATATATAGCTTCAAAGCATCTCTTATTATGTTTGGAATCGTTTATTTTCGCTCTTGAACTTCAATTGACCTTGACCGTAGTCTAAGGCTTCATTTGTTTATTTCCGGACTAATCCTCCGACTTTATGACTTCTGACGTTATTTACGCGTCAGTTTGTTCTACACTTACCGTCTCCCGGTTCATACTTATACTTGTATACAACCCATTACCCGGGTTCTTTTATCTTAACGTTCTTAACGCCCATAACCCTTTACATAGGTTAGTTAACATCTCACACTTTTACTTATTCAACCCGCGCCTACTTACATTAGCAAGCATCATCATTTATTTAATTCGTTTAACTTGTTCATGTGAAATTTCATCACTGGCGAACGTCAAATTTCATTCTTTGTTCAACCCGTTCGACTTTTAACTAGCCGAACGTAATTTTCATCAAAATTTATGGTTGCGAAAATTCTTGTCATCTTTTTAGTCATGACTCATATTCCGAGTCTTTTGACTTTCTATTTCGCGTTCCTGTTTCTCAGTCTACGCATGCGTTTAAATCCTTACCCACCTACCGGGTGTTTTACCGAAGTCGTTATTATTGCAACCCTTACGGTATGCATTATGACTTCATTTCACTTTTATATTCCTACTTTGTTCTCAAATTTGGCGTTTTACTAAATCGGCCCATTAAGAGTCATATTTGCATTTTTCGGGTTCGAGTGTAAGTACACTCCCTCCCAATGCTTGTCTAAATCATTTTACATGTTTGCGTTTTCTGGGTTCGAGTGTAAGTACACTCCCTCCCAATACTTGTCTAAATCATTTTTCATGCTTGCGTTTTCTGGGTTTGAGTGTAAGTACACTCCCTCCCAATACTTGTCTAAATCATTTTACATGCTTCTTTGTCCCTTCACTCGGGCTCATTATCCTGATGTAATACGCTTCCGTCACTCGGTTGTGCGTTTACATTGTTATCAAATATTTTGCTTATCTGATTCATTTGGGTACTTTTTAATTAGTCCCATTCACTCCGCCCTTACTACATCGGATGTAAATGTGTCCGCTATAAGAAACTCGTGGTATCATATGCCACTACTTACTTGGCCAGAGTAAGCGATTTAACACATGACATACACGACCTTTTTATAGTTTTCACATCACGCCCTATGTAATTAACGCCTCTATTCAGTTTTCTTGGAAATTATATCCTGGATATGTATTTCTGTTCAGGTTTTTCCAAGTTTCTAATTTACCTATGCAACGATCATTCTCTACATGTTTGTTGCATATTGATAATTGTGCGATTATATTTAAAAACACGCACCTGGTAATGCTTGCCCCGACGGGCGTTTCTTGCCATTAACCTTGTTCGCGGTCGTTACGCGGTTTAGTCCTTAGTGAGCATGCTCCTATCGTCATACTTCGGACCATTCCTCTATCATATCCTTAATTTGTGCAACTCTTGTCATCTTTAAATGCAAGTGTCCTTCAATCAAGATATTCACAAAAGTTAGTAATATCAACTTCAATAATCGCCTGTATTATAATACAAGGCTTTTTCTACTATACGCGTCAACGCGCGTATTTTTGTCAACTATATCAATCATTTAATTGGGGTAACGTGTATTACACGGTAACCCTATGTGTTGTCTACAACACTTTAATACGCTAGACCATTAGCATACATGCACTTACCGGATTTGCGATCAAGCCTCGAACCGAACACTATTCTTTGTCAAGAGCATAAGGTTTAAGTCCAAGCATGGTTCCTCCCCACCATACTCGAATCTCTTAAACCTGGCTCTGATACCAACTTGTAACACCCGTTCTTATAAATCAAGGTTTAACGTATATTTTGCGAAAATAATCATGTAATTAATGATTATATATACATCGGAAATACGGGTTTGTTAAAAACTTTTACAATTTAAGTGATATACATAATGTGATTTAATTCGCCGTTTAGAATAACGACAAAACAACGTTGCGGAAGCTTTGTTTAATGTGTGTTCGGTTCTTGCTCGATGCTCGATCTTCATCCGGGACTCTCGACATTCACCTGTGATCAAAACCAACTTAAAGGTCAGTTTTGATAATTAATTAAACTAATACAACGGGGAAATTAGGAAAATCCAACATGGATATCTTAAACCCAAAACAAAAACTCATTTCTGACCTCCACCGTAACTTACGGTGGCACCGTAAGTTACGGTGGCCTCTGTGTTTCAATTATTCAACCGTACAACAGTAGGCATTTACCGTAACCAAATCATGTCCACCGTAACTTACGGTGGCACCGTAAGTTACGGTGGCCCCTGCATCATTCCTTTCCTTTTTGCCGTTTTTGACACGAAAACTTTCGTATCTTTCAATCCGCTCGTCCGTTTAACCTACCGTTTCTTCCTACGTGTTTGTAATTTGATTCTCCATCATATGGAGTTAAAATCTAACATCCGGTTTAACAAAATTTCAGACTTTTAAGTCTTTGGCTTATTACCCTTTTTGCCAACTTTTGACCCGTTCGTGATTTCATCATCAAACTTGTGTATTTGACCTTTATATCTCATATACTTCTTCAACTTAATGTTATCTACCATACTAGATTATAATCCCCGGTTTATTAAACAAATTAAACCCGTTTTCGTTTGTATGCTTATTTTGACCCGTTAAGGGTATTTATGCACTAAGGTCCCATAACATCCCTTTTATACTTATCTTAAGGATTTAATTTACCAAAACACTTATTTCCAACAACCTTTAAAGGTCGTTTGCCCGGTTTACCCAACAAGGGCATTTTAGTCAACTTTAGCCCCTCATTTACGACAAAGGGAATTTGCTACTTATTTGACCCAAAAAAAATGTATGTTTAACCACAATCGTATTTACACGTACCTGGCTCGAGTCAACCTAGTGACCCGTTTCAACACCTTGTTTTTATTACCGATATTCAATGGCGACGCAATTATCCAAATTACTATTCGCTCCTGTAACACATGACTTGACCACCACATTAGTTGATTTTGTCAAATGACATTATTCCCACCATTTGACCCGTTCGGTCTATATAACCCAACATTTTCATATGTAACAAAAACATGGTTTTTAATTACCAATCACACATCCGAAACATGCTTTTACTTCTTATTTGCTTCGTTTGACCCGCTTCCTTTCCAAGCCTCCACCTAGCTTGTCAAGCGTCAAACTATCATCATAATTCGTAAGACGGTTAGTTTAGTCATTATCACATACGACTATTCCATCTTACAAACTCTATGTCGGAACTACTATCCGACTTCAATATTGGTTTATTTGACTTTCGATAGTCAACTAACTTCAATCATATTACACGCACAATAAGTTCAATCAACATCACGTTTAGAACCCATATTCTTTCGTATTATACGTAGTTAGTCGAGTTAGCCAATTACGCGTTTCTTTCATAATTTCATTATGTCAACATTCATTCAGGCATTTTAACAAACACCTAATGTGCATAATATTACTTATTTACTAACTAGTTCATAACTAGTTATCTTTACCAAGATTTACACCACAATTCAAGCCTCTATGTTTAGTGTTCATGAACTACACATCATATTTTCATAAATCAGTTTCTAAGCATCAATTTACACTAGATTAGCATCCTACATCCTAGTGTTTATCATTTTCTCATAAAACCCATGAATCACCTTCAATGTGTTCATGAAATTTTTCAGAATTTAGCTATGATTTCACATGTTTTTGTCTAGGTTTTACTCCTAGACACCATATCAACCCTATTCTACCCAAATAGCTAACATGCAACATAAATTTTCAGATTTCCTAATTTCATGAGAAATTTAAACAGAGAATTAACACCAAATTTCACATACCTTGTAACCCCCTTGTGATGAGGATCACGAATCTATGTTCAGATTTTGATTTGGGACAAGAATTGACCTTCAATCTGGTTGTTTTGTGAATGTTTAAGGTTTAGATGGAGCCTGGGGGTCGCCCCTGATGTTGGTCGATTTCCACAAAACACAGCAATTGTGTTTTGTGTTTTATTTTGTTATTTCTATACAATAGTTTTCATTTAGACACATATGGTCCCTCATTTTTCACTCTTAATTCTTTTGAGCTCCTAACTACTCATAAGTGACTAACTAACTTAGTTAGTGTCATTCCTAGTTAGTTTAGTAGGTTCGGGAAGTTGTAACCCGTTTACTTTAAGTCCCGTTAAATCGGGCCTTTTATCCATCCTATTTTCTTGAAAGCTCTTATTCGCTATAAATAAATATTAGGATTATTCACATAAATTCCTAATATTTGCCGGTTTACTTTTACCACTAACGGTACTTTCCCCATCTTTAGTATTAACTGGGTTTAATTACCAAACCCGATTTCGGGGTGTTACATATGGGGAAGAGGAAATGGGTCTTTAGGACAAGCCTTGTTCAATTCCGTGTAATCTACACAGACTCTCCATTTCCCATTTTTCTTCTGTACTACAATTACATTTGCCAGCCATCTTGGAAACTTGACTTCTCTGATCATTTTGGACTTCAACAATCTTTCAACTTCCTCTTGTATGATTGTATTTCGTTCAGGAGCAAACTTCCTTCTTTTTTGCTGAACAGGCTTGAACGACCTGTCAATTCCAAGCTTATGAGTAATAATATCTTTGTATATACCTGTCATATCCTCATGCTTACATGCAAATGTTGACATCTTGCACTTCAAAAAGTTAGTTAATTGTTCTTCAATATCCTGAGGGATATTGGTTCCTACGAGCCTCAAGATATCAGGATTATCCTGATCCAGGATAACCTTCTTCATATCCTGCTCTGAAGCCTCCACGATATCCTGGGCCCGCATTTTTAATTGCTATGCTGGATTAGGCTTGGTTGAGGATTTCATTGAGGATGAGTACCATTCCTTCGCCTCCTGCTGATCACTATCAACTTTGACGACCCCCCAAGGGGTAGGGATCTTGATGAACTGGTGATAAGTCGATGGCACAGCCTTCATGTCATGGATCCATGGCCTGCCTAGTATGATGTTATAGCAGGATAGGGAGTCCATCACACAGAAGCGTTGTATCGAGTTGACCCCTTCAACATATACTGGTAACTTTATCTCTCCTACGGTATTCCTAGCATCACCACTGAAACCAACGAGCACAGTGGACTTTGAAGTAATGTCCATCGGAGATACATTCATCCTCTTCATTGTTTCCAGCTGAATTATGTTGACGGAGCTACCATTGTCCACCAATATCCTGCGTACAAAATGGTTAGCAACATATAATGTTATTACGAGAGCATCATGGTGAGGATCCTGGACAGTATCCCTGTCATCACTATCGAAAGTGATCACTTTATCGGTTGTAAGGGTTGTCATCCTAGCTGGTTTGTCTCCCCTTTCAGTCTTAGCTTCCTTTGCATGTCTCTTGGCCGCAGAATACGAAGTCCCACAAATGTCGGACCCTCCTGAAATAAAGTTAATTATTTTGGCATCTGCTGGGGGTGATGCTGCTTGTTCAGGATCCTTCTCAGGATCCTGCCCTTTATTCTTCTTTCTTCCCAGCAAATCCTTCAGATACCCCTTGCTTAACAGGTAGCTTATTTCTTTCCTTAGAGCAATGCAATCCTCGGTCACATGTCCGAAATCTTCATGGAAGGCACACCATTTGGATTTATCCTTCCAATCAGCTTTCTGCTGATTCTTTCGAGGCCACCTAGCTTTGTCTCCTAAACCCTGCATAGCATACATTAACTCAGGTATATTAACAGAAAAGCAGTATTCAGATAATTCAGGATATTCTTCAGGATCCTCGTCTTCAACAGCATTCATTTTCTTGTTATCATTTCTACCATATGGCTTGGAGCGATATGGTTTATACGAGGATTCTGATTTCCTGTTGGTTGATTCGTAGGTTGAGGTAGAATTCATCCTCTCTTGCATCTTTTTGTCATCTTTCAAGCGGATATATCTTAAAGCCCTGTTACGAGCTTCGTCGAGATTCCTGCAGGGATTCATTACAAGATCCTGATAAAACTGAGAATCCTTTTGTAACCCCATCTTAAAAGCCTGCACAGTTGTTGCAACATCAAGATGTGGGATATCCAAGGATTCTCGACTAAACTTGTTCACATAATCCCTCAAGGGTTCCTGAGGTCCTTGAGTTATCCTGTAAAGATCACTGGTTAGTTTCTCAAAAATCCGACTGCAAGAAAACTGACTATTAAATAAATTAACCAAATGAGCAAACGAAGTAATTGAGTGAGGAGGAACATTCAACAGCCATTTTAAGGCTGATCCTGTCAAGGTAGAACCGAAACCCTTGCACAAGCATGTTTCCTTGAGTTCCGGAGGGATAGGGTTAATCTCTATTCTTTCTCTGTACTGGGCAATATGCTCTTCAGGATCCGTAGTCCCATCATATAGTTTCATGTTGGGGGTCTGAAATCTTTTTGGGATTTCAGCATCACATATAGGATATGCAAAGCGGGATATCCTGTGGCTGTCTTGGGATACTTCTGGAATTGGCTGGACCACTCCAGGTACACTGGATATCATGTCCTTCAATTTCTGAAGCTCCCTAGTAAATGTTGACGTCATACCTGCATCCTGCAAAGACCCATTGTTGTTAGTAGCAAGAATATTATTATTTGACACGTTACCGGTCTGAGGATTCTGGCCATATCCTGAAGCATATCCTGAGCTCCTCACAGTTGACATCCTGACCGAGGAGGGTATCTCAGGGGTATGATTCTGAGAATGTCTTGGGACGATGTTCCCCCGGTTATCCTCAGTGTAAACTGCAGAACTGAAGTTCAAAGCCCTAGGCTGTAAAGGAGTGACAGTTTCTTCAGCAGGTCAACTTGGGCCGGATTTCAAGAGTTGTATTTCTCTCATCAGCATCCGATTAGTTTCCTGCTGCTGCCTCATCTGTTCCTGTACACTACCAAACAAATTCAGAATTTCATCATTAGACGCCAAAAAATGACCGGATCCCTGGGTACTGGGAGCGGGGATAACATCCCGAGCTACATGACTTTCAGCTCCGTGTGATGAAGCTTGCATTCTTGGAGGAGGAGGTAGAAGCACCGAACCAATTGTTGTAGAGGTTGTAGCAGAGATGGTGGAAGAGCTCATGTTTGATCTCGAGGCCATTGAAAACAATGTAGCAAAAAGTTTTGACAAAAGAAAACCGAGTAATGATTTTACTAAAGTTTTTAGCAAAAATAGCACCACTTGCCCCACGGTGGCGCCAAGTTGTTTTGGCCAAAAATTACCGAAGCAATTAAGTGATCAAATTAGTTAAGTGAGGTAGTGTGCTAGAAATATGTGTGAAAAATATGTTAACCAAGTTAATTGTAAAAACAGTTTCAGGATACGGCTCGGGATATAGAGCTGTATCTGTGATCAAACAATGAGCAAAAAAGTTAAGGTTGACACGTGATGTACGAGGAAAGCCCTTGATCAATCTAGATCGCCGGCACAAAACCTCGGGAGCTGACAATCGCAGCTGCCTTGTTCTTCTATTACTTCAAATATCAGGATACAGTGCAGGATGTGATGCGGATCAACTAGGTGTTACAATGTAATTCGAATACAAGTGTTTGTGTATAGTGTTTGCAGTGAGCTAGAGAGCAAAAGTGTTCGAAAGTGTGTGTGAAAGTTGCGTGCCTTAATCTGATCCGCCCCCATCTATTTATAGTAAAAGAAATGCAACAAACTATCCTAATAAACCGGGATCCGGTGAATATTCCCCACTCGAACGTTGTAGACCTGGTCTTTCGGGTTCAACGTCTCCACATAACAGATACGCCCGAGTCTTGAGGAGAAGAAGTCCATCTGACCGTTAGTAACCCACAGCCTCTAACCTGCACGTGGTTAATTTAGTTAACACCAGGATATCGCCCAGGATGTTAGCAATATCCTAATCCAGTATCCTGATCACAAGCAAACAACCAAAAGCAGGATATTAGTCAGGATATGTACGCTCAGAAAATGACCCATAATAGAAGGATAAGTCCAAATGGTGTGCCTTCCATGAGGATTTCAGACATATTACTGAGGATTGCATCGCTTTGAGGAAAGAAATAAGCTATCTCTTGAGCAAGGGATATCTGAAGGATCTCCTGGGAAGAAAGAAGAATAAGGGTCAGGATACGTAGAAGGATCCTGAATGGTCGGCATCACCTCCTGTGGATGCCAAGATAATTAATTTCATTTCAGGAGGATCCGACATTTGCAGGACATCATATTCTGCGGCGAAGAGGCACGCGAAGGAAGCCATGGCAGAAAGGGGAGATAAACCAACTAGGGTGTCAACCCTCACAACTGACAAAGTGATCACGTTCGATAATGATGACAAGGATACTATCCAGGATCCTCGTCATGATGCTTTAGTAATAACGTTATATGTTGCTAACCATTTTGTGCGCAGGATATTAGTGGATAATGGCAGCTCCGTCAACATAATTCAGCTGGAAACGTTGAAGAGGATGAATGTATCCCCGATGGATATTACTTCAAAGTCCAATGTGCTCGTTGTTTCAGTGGAGAAGCCAGGAATACCGTAGGAGAGATAAAGTTGCCCATGTATGTTAAAGGGGTCAACTCAATGCAGCGCTTTTGTGTCATGGACTCTTTATCCTGCTATAATATTATATTAGGTAGGCCTTGGATACATGATATGAAAGCTGTTCCGTCAACCTACCATCAATGCATCAAGATCCCTACCCCTTGGGGAGTTGTCAAGGTGGAAAGTGATCAACAGGAAGCAAAGGAGTGTTATTCTTCTTCGATGAAATCCTCAACAAAGCCTAGTGCAGCATAGCAATTAAAGATGTGAGGCTAGGATATCATGGAGGCTTCAGAACAGGATGTAAAGAAAGTTATCTTGGATCAGGATAATCCGGATATCTCGGTGCTCGTAGGAACCAATATCCCTCAGGATATTGAAAACCAATTGACTAACTTTTTGAAATACAGAATGTCAACATTCGCGTGGAAACACGAGGATATGACAGGTATTTCCAAGGATATTATAACTCACAAGCTCGGAATTGATAGGTCTTTCAAGCCTGTCCAACAGAAACGAAGAAAGTTTGCTCCAGAATGGAACACTATCATTCAGGAGTGTTAGGGGAGGATTTCTCAATGATCTGTGATCCTCAATTACTGTTGGGTTTGGTGATCCTCACTTCTGTTTGAATTGGTGATCCTCAGAAGTGTTTCAGGATTAGGATCATGGATCATCTTAAGGATCCTTATACTAACGATTGTTTACTTTGAATATGGTATTGTTTTGCAGGAGAACGAGCTTGGACTTGGTTTTGGCGATATTCCTGGAGCATATTCCATGGCTTATTCCGCACGTGCTTAACTGAGGTGGACGTTATGGAGTTCGTGGAGGACTTGCATGAAATGCGGATTGTTTGTTAGCTTAGATATTTTTCCATTTTTAAACGGGGTAGCGAGCTATATAGAAACACTTGGCTATTTTTGGCTACACACACTCTTGCAACTGCTCTCACCAGCTCTCGATAATTCACTTGGCGATTACACACTTTTTTACACAATACACTATAGTGATCCTTGTAATTAGCTCGCTATCATCCGAAGTTGTAATACATTTTTTGTTTAATCTGAGTTGGTGATCGGTAGTTTCCATCACCCGAGGTTTTTTATGCCGGATATCATTCATTGATCAAGGGCTTTTTCCTCGTATAAATCTTTGTGTCACTTGTTCATTACATTTCTGAGTGATCCTTATTGTTGTTCATCAATTCAAGCATCACACCTCACAACAGAAAGTTTGGTTGCATTATCATTGCTTGATTTTTGACCAAAACAGTTTGGCGCCCACCGTGGGGCAATTGGTGCTTCATTCATAAGAAAATTCATACTTTTGTGGTCATTTCAGATCATTACAACCAAGCAGATGGCTTCCTCAGCGAAGAACACTTCAAGCTTAATGCCCTCATTCAGTTCTTCACAAGGCGTTCCTCCTTTGCCTCCACCACCTTCTGGATCCCAGAAGAATGCTGAGAATGCTGCAAAGAAACAAACCCCCATTTTCCAAAAACCACCAACTTCTTCTGTTTCAACTAATCCTACTACTAATGATCTTTATGCTCTGATTTTGCAGATGAGGAATCACGCACAAGAGCAGGACAAAACCAACAGAAGAAATCAGTGGAGGATCACTCTCCTCTGATGCCAAGGTCGCTGAACTTCGACACTCCAGTCATAACTTCCCAACACTCAGCAGCTCCGGATGTGCAATACTTGGGTGAATTACCAGGAAGACGTCATGGAACAACAACAATGAGTCAGGCATTTGGCTCTCACTACCAACCTCAGGGATCCTATTTTCAGCCATCGGGATCCTCTATTCAGCATGAAGGATCCTTCAGTTCAGGAGGATATTTGGGAATGCATGCAGTCCAAGGATCCTCCCAGGTCCAAGGATCCTCCCAGGTCCAAGGATCCTCCCAGGTCCAAGGATCCTCCCAGGTCCAAGGATCCTCCCATGTTCCAGGATCCTCTCTGGTCCCAGGATCCTCTCTGGCTCCAGGATCCTTTCAGGTTCAAGGATCATCTCAACTTCAAGGATCCAACGTCTTTCAGGATCAAGGATTCTTGAGAAGTATGCAGCCTCCAAGCTCGGACGTTCATCAAGGAGACTTCATACCAATGCAGACCATTGCTTCCTCTGGTCCTTCAATCATACTAGAGTCCCGTCAATATGGATTCACATCTGTAATTCCAAACATGAATCCTGTGGGAGGTAACACTTTTAATAATTCATATAACACTAACCATGGCTCAATGCAGGATACAGGTATCAATCAGGCTATGGCTAGGGAGCTACAGAAGCTTAAGGATATGATATCCAGTGTACCAGGAGTGGTTAAACCCATTCCTGAGATTGCTGATGGTAGCCATAGGATATCTCGTTTTGCACCACCATTACGTGATGCTGAGATACCCAAAAGATTTCAGATACCATCCATGAAACTGTATGATGGTTCAACGGATCCAGAGGAGCATGTAGCTCAATACAGGGAGAGGATGGAGATCAATCCAATTCCTGAAAGGTTAAAAGAAGCATGTCTATGCAAGGGATTTGGATCCACACTCACAGGATCTGCTCTTAAATGGCTGCTAAGTCTTCCCCCTTACTCTATTACTTCATTTGCTAATCTAGTTAATTTGTTTAATAGTCAATTTTCTTGTAGTAGAAAATTTGAACGATTAACTAGTGATTTATATAGGGTAACTCAAGGTCAAAATGAATCACTTAGAGATTATATCACTAAGTTTAGTAAAGAATCCTTAGATATTCCTAATTTGGATATTGCTACGGCTGTAGAAGCCTTTAAAATGGGATTGCTCAGGGATTCACTATTCTATGATGATCTTGTTATGACACCTTGCAGGAATCTTGATGAAGTAAGAACCAGGGCCCTTAGGTTCATCCGCCTAGAGGATGACAAAAGGATCCAGGATAGATTGACAGGATCCTCAAAACAGGAGAAACAAGGATCCTACTTCAGGAACAACAAATCCAAGTCCTACAACAAGTCTGATAACCAGAATGTGCATGCAGTGGAACAAGAAGAGGATGATGAGGATTATCCTCCTATTTCTGAATACTGTTTTTCTGTTGATAACAATGAACTAATCCTTGCAATGCAGAATCTAGGTGAAAAAGCTAGGTGGCCAAGGAAGAGTGATAAACCAGCTGCTACAAAGGATAAATCCAAGTGGTGTGCATATCATGAGGATTTTGGGCATCTCACTGAAGAGTGTATTGCACTGAGAAAGGAAATTGGTTACTTGTTGAGCAAGGGGCATTTGAAAGAGCTTTTAGGACGAAAGAAGTCAAGGATCCAGGATCCTGAAAGGATCCCGGAAAGGGCTCCTGCTCCTCCAGCAGATGCACAAGTCATAAACTTCATATCCGGAGGATCAGACATTTGTGGTACCTCCTTTTCAGCAGCAAAAAGACATGCTAAGGAAACCAAGATGGATAATGGAGACAGACCCGTCCGGACCTCCGTTGTTACCCAGGATAAAGTCATAACTTTTGATGAGGATGATCGTGTTGATGTCCAGGATCCTCATCATGATGGTCTTGTAATTACATTATTTATTTCTAACCACTTTGTTCGCAGGATCCTTATAGATGGAGGAAGCTCTGTGAACATCATTCAGCTTGATGTCCTCAAGAAGTTGAATATCCCGGAGTCTGACATTATCCCAAGATCCTCAGTACTTGTGGGATTCAGTGGAGAAACTAAGAATACATTGGGGGACATCAAACTCCCAATCTATATTGAAGGATTGCATTCTTATCAAAAATTTTGTGTTATAGATTGCTTATCATGTTGTAATGTTATCCTTGGCAGGCCGTGGATACATGATATGAAGGCAGTCCCATCCACCTATCATCAGTGTGTAAAGCTTCCAAGTCCATGGGGGGTGGTAAAAATTGAGAGTGATCAACAAGAGGCTAAGAATTGTTATACATCATCAATGAAGCCAGCCTCAAGACCAAGGGAGCAATAGCAATTAAAGTATCCTTCAAGAGATGTCTTGGAGGCAAGAGAACAGGATTTGAAAGAAATCCTCATGGATCCTGATGATCCTGAATCCAAGCTCTTCATAGGATCAGGGATCCTTAGCGATATTGAACAGGAGCTAGTATCCTTCCTTAAAAGAAGGAAAACTACCTTTGCCTGGAAACATGAAGACATGACAGGTATATCTAAGGATATAATTACTCATAAACTTGGCATTGACAGGTCATTCAAGCCTATTCATCAAAAGAGGAGGAAGTTTGCACCTGAAGAATGCTATTATCCAGGAAGAGGTAGATAAACTACTCCGGGCAGGTATGATAAGAGAGGTTAAGTATCCAAGATGGTTAGCCAATGTGGTTGTTGTTCAAAAGAAAAATGGAAAGTGGAGGGTATGTGTCGATTTTACTGATTTAAACAAGGCATGTCCCAAGGATCCTTTCCCATTACCCCACATTGACTCCATGGTGGATGCTACTGCGGGTCATGAGTTGTTGACTTTTATGGATGCTTCATCTGGATTTCAACAAATTCAGATGGAACCATCTGATCAAGAGGATACAACCTTTATGACCCCAACTGGTATATACTGTTATATTGCTATGCCGTTTGGATTAAGGAATGCAGGTGCTACTTACCAAAGGCTTGTCAATATGATGTTCAAGGATCAAATTGGACACACTATGGAAGTTTATATTGATGACATGGTGGTTAAGTCCAAGAAAGCTGAGGATCACCTTAAAGACTTGGAGGAAGCATTCAATATCCTTGATAAATTTAATATCAAACTAAATCCTTCCAAGTGTCATTTTGGTGTTAAGGCAGGTAAATTCTTAGGATATATGGTGACTAAGAGGGGCATTGAAGCAAGTCCAGAGCAAATCAAGGCTATTGTGAATATCAAATCTCCTGCCAATGCTAAGGATGTGCAAAGATTGACAGGCAGGATCGCAGCCTTGAACAGATTCATATCCAAATCCTCAGAAAAGTGCAAGGAATTCTATGATATCCTGAGGAAGAACAAGAAATTTGAATGGACTGAGAAGCATGAAAGTGCCCTCAAAGCTCTTAAGGATTACCTATCCTCAGCCCCGGCCTTGATGAAACCAGAAAAAAGGGGATATATTATCCTTATACTTAGCAGTATCCTCAAAAGCAGTAAGTGCGGTCCTTGTTAAGGATCACCAAGGTATACAACATCCTGTTTATTATGTAAGTAATAGTTTACTTGATGCTGAATCCAGGTATTCACACTTAGAAAAGCTTATCCTTGCATTAATTATGGCATCTACTAAATTAAGACATTATTTTGAGACTCATGCCATTATTGTTAAGACTAATTTTCCAATTAAGAATGTTCTCAGGAAACCTGAAATGTCAGGAAGGATGGCTAAGTGGGCAGTGAAGCTGAGTGCATATGACATAAGATATGAACCAAGGACTGCCATCAAATCCCAAGCCTTAGCTGACTTTGTGGCAGATTTTAGTAGTGATTTGCAAAAGGAGGCTGAGTTAGAAGTCCAACAGCTTGAAGAAACCAAGGATCCTTGGATATTATTCACTGATGGAGACTCCAATGTAAAAGGAACAGGACTTGGAATACTACTAAAATCGCCACAGGGGAACATAATACCCCACTCCATAGCTTGTGAATTTCAAACTACCAACAATGAGGCTGAGTATGAAGCCTTGATAGCTGGTTTGCAAATTGCTAAGCATATAAGGATCAGGTATCTGGAGGTACATGTAGATTCATTATTAATCACTAATCACTTTAATGGATCCTATGCTGTTAAAGGTGAAAAGCTAATCAAATATTTGGAGATAGTCAAAGAATTAGCACTCTCTTTTGTTTCCTTTAGTTTGACACAGGTACCAAGGGAAGAGAATGCAGAGGCTGATGCATTAGCTAATCTAGGATCATCCTTGAAGATCCCGGAAGATATAAGGATCCCTATTATCCATATCCTGACCCATGCCATTGAGGATCATATAACTATGGAAATAGGAGAAGATTCTGCAATCATCCCTAGTGGTGATACTCAACCTCATTCAGGATCATGGATCCTCCCAATCATGAGATATATACAACATGGAGAGATTCCTACAGGAGAAAACCCAAGGGCTTTCAAAATTAAGGTATCTCAATTTACAATATTAAATAATATGTTGTATAAACGATCTCTTGCAGGACCATATCTAAGATGCATTGAGGATCACGAAATCCAAGAAGTCCTAAAGGATTTCCATGAAGGAGATTGTGGAAACCACACTGGGGGTAGGGCATTATTCTTTTGGTAACATTCTAATCTCAAGCTATTTCATTCTTTTATTCTCTTATATAAGGATAAGGATGGCTATTTTTGGCTACACACACTCTTGCAACTGCTCTCACCAGCTCTCGATAATTCACTTGGCGATTACACACTTTTTTACACAATACACTATAGTGATCCTTGTAATTAGCTCGCTATCATCCGAAGTTGTAATACATTTCTTGTTTAATCTGAGTTGGTGATCGGTAGTTTCCATCACCCGAGGTTTTTTATGCCGGAGATCATTCATTGATCAAGGGCTTTTTCCTCGTATAAATCTTTGTGTCACTTGTTCATTACATTTCTGAGTGATCCTTATTGTTGTTCATCAATTCAAGCATCACACCTCACAACAGAAAGTTTGGTTGCATTATCATTGCTTGATTTTTGACCAAAACAAGGAGGAAGTTGAAATATTATTAAAAAGCAAGATGATTAGAGAAGTGAAGTTTCCTAAATGGCTGGCAAATGTAGTTGTGGTGCAAAAGAAAAACGGGAAATGGAGAGTCTGTGTAGATTACACAGACTTGAAGAAAGCTTGTACCAAAGACCCGTTTCCTCTACATCATATCGATTCAATGGTGGATGCTACTGCTGGTCACGAGATGCTAACCTTCATGGATGCCTCCTCAGGATTCCAACAGATCCAGATGGAACCCTCGGATCAGGAGGATACTGCCTTCATAACACCAACAGGTATTTATTGTTATACTGCTATGCCTTTTGGTTTGAAAAATGCAGGTGCAACATACCAGAGATTGGTAAACATGATGTTTAAAGACAAACTAGGGGACACCATGGAGGTGTACATCGATGATATGGTAGTAAAATCCAAGAAGGCTGAGGATCACCTCCGGGATATTAATAGAGCATTTGATATCCTGGACCAGTACAACATGAAATTAAATCCTGCTAAATGCCATTTTGGAGTGGGAGCAGGAAAGTTTCTAGGATACATGGTGACAAAAAGGGGGATAGAGGCAAGCCCGGAGCAAATTGAAGCTATCCTGGATATCAAGTCACCTTCAAATATGAAAGATGTTCAACGATTAACAGGGCGAGTAGCAGCATTAAACAGATTTATCGCAAGATCCTCGGAAAAATGCAAGGAATTTTATGATATCCTGAAGAAGAATAAGAAATTCGAATGGGGAGAGAAGAATGAAGCGTCCTTGCAGGATTTGAAGCAGTATCTTTCAACCGCACCTCTATTGATGAAGCCAGAGGACGGTGAACCATTATCCCTGTATCTTGCAGTATCAGGGAATGCAGTAAGTGTTGTCCTTGTAAAGGATCATGAAGGTCAGCAGTATCCTGTCTATTATGTTAGCAAAACTTTATTAGATGCTGAAACTAGATATTCTCACTTAGAGAAATTAATATTAGCCCTAGTTATGGCGTCAACAAAACTTATACATTATTTTGAGACACATAGGATCCATGTTAAAACCAACTATCCTTTTAAAAATGTGCTTAGGAAACCCGAGATGCCAGGCAGGATGGCTAAGTGGTCAGTAAAATTAAGTGCCTATGATTTAATATATGAACTAGAAATGTCATAAAGTCTCAGGCCCTAGATGACTTTGTGGCTGATTTCAGTAGTGATATTCAAAATGAAGTAGACCTAGAAGTGCAACAACTAGGAGAAAATATAGAATCTTGGACACTATATACTGATGGTGCGTCTAATGTAAGAGGTGTAGGTTTGGGTATACTACTAAAATCGCCACAGGGGGACATATTACCCCATGCTATTAGATGTGAGTTTCCTGCTACTAATAATGAAGTAGAATATGAAGCTTTAATTGTGGGATTAGAATTGGCCAAGAGCATGAATATCAAGGGTTTACAAGTATTTGTTGATTCCTTGTTAATTACTAATCATTTTAATGGGACCTATGCAGTTAAAGGTGAGAAGTTGATCGAGTATCTCGAAATTCTCAAAAAATTTGCAGGATATTTCGATATTTTTACACTTGAACAGGTACCAAGAGAGGATAATGTTGAAGTTGATGCCTTGGCAAATCTAGGATCATCAGTTAGGATACCGGAGGGGACCTAAATACCAATATTACATATCCTGTATCCTGCGACGGATCCTCAGGATAAGGAGGTAGTAAGTGTTCGGGATCCTGATGATGAGTATCCCGAGGAGGATCCTAAGTCCTGGACGGCTCCAATCATGAGATATCTCAAGGAAGGACACATCCCAAATGATGAAAATCCTAAGGCCTTTAGAATGAAGGTATCACGATTCACTATTATAAATAATGTTTTGTATAAGAAATCTCTTGAAGGACCATATCTGAGGTGCTTGGAGGATCCCGAAACTAAAGAAGTGCTTCAGGATATACACGAAGGGGATTGTGGTAACCATACTGGGGGCAGGTCGTTATTCTCAAAGGTATTAAGAACAGGATACTATTGGCCGACGATGAGGAAAGATGCTGTAGAATATGCTCGAAGATGTGATGCATGTCAAAGACACAGTAATATATTACATCAACCTGCTGAGCCACTTTATCCTATCGCTTCCCCTTGGCCAATCATGAAGTGGGGAATGGATATAGTAGGAAAATTGCCAAAGGCTCCAGGAGGAAAAGTCTTCATGCTGGCAATGACTGATTATTTCTCTAAGTGGGTTGAAGCTGAAGCATTTGTTCAAGTTAGAGATCAAGAAGTAGTATCCTTCATGAAAAGGAATATCCTGACTAGGTTCGGAATACCAGCTGAGATAATTTGTGACAATGGTTCACAGTTTATAAGTAAGAGGACTACTGACTTTTGCAAGAGTTGGGGAATTAAAATGATCACATCCACACCGGTACATCCTCAAGCAAATGGACAAGCGGAATCCTCAAACAAGATAATTGTCAACAATTTGAAGAAAAGGCTTGGAGCTAAGAAGGGAAGATGGGCAGAAGAATTACCCTTTGTGTTTATGGGCTGATAGAACGACGGTGAAAAGTGCAACTGGCCAAACTCCATTTTCCTTAGTGTTTGGAGCAGAAGCGGTGATCCCAACAGAAATGGTGATACCTACGGCGAGATCCAATCTCCGGGATCCTGAGCAGAATCCTGAAGCCCTTTGTCAGGAATTGGATACTATCGATGAGACAAGAGATGCGGCAAAGCTAAGAATGGCAGCATATCAACAGAGGATATCCAGAGCATACAAAAAGAATATAAGGACTAGAAGGTTCCAGGTTGGAGATTGGGTATTGAGAAAGGCTTTTCAGAATACTACTAATCCTGCTGATGGAAAGTTGGCTCCGAAGTGCGAAGGACCCTATGAGATTGAATCAGAACCGGGAAAAGGAGTATACCGACTCAAGAATATGGAGGGGGTATGCTACCAAGATCCTGGAATGCTATACACCTAAAGTTTTATTTCAAGTGAGTTTAGAATTTAATTTCTAACTCAGGATGGTATGAATTCTATCTCTTTTAATATGTTTGATATTGTTTATTCTTTTGAACCTAATACTGACTTAAGCATCGGAGGGGTGTTAGCCAGGCTAACACCCACCTTACTTTACGATTGTTTTGCAGTATATGCTTCGGGATATAGCTCCAGGATACACACTCGGGATACTTCGAAAGATTAGAGGATTGACCCCCTCTCTCACGTTTAAGGGATCCTGATCCCTTCACAGGTTTAAAGGTATTCACCTTTCTCTCGAATTGGGTTTAAACACCCCGCCTGGAGAGCAAGTTATCCAGGGATAGTTCAAGATAGCGGGACCAGTCCATGTAAAAGTGGCTGACAATTTCGTTATTGTTGGCTATATCCTAGATCCTAAAGGTGTATGAGGATTGATCACCCCCTCTCACGAAAGGGTATTTTCATACTCTCTAAGGTTTAAAGGTTATCACATTTCTAAGTCTTGGAGTTTATACACTCCCGCCTGTAGCGCATGAAAATTTGGGATTTTCCCCAGAATACTTATGGGTTTATCCCCAGGATACTAAGGATTTATCTCTAGTACATTTTAGGGTTTACCCCCTGTAACACAAGAACTGTTCAAACAGCTGGAACTGATGTTCAGAAAATTTCTAAGTGTTCAAAGACATTATGCACAGGGGACATTCCTTCTGAGGTGATTGTGTAAAGCTCAAAGGATCAAACTTGGACCTAGTGCACTAAGTATCTCGGACTGGGGACATCTTAGTAGAAAAAATTGCAAAAGGATTGAAGCTCAAAAATAGGGTTACACTCTATTCCTGGTATGATCTTTCCTTTGTAAACCTTATATAAATCATTTGAACTTTTGAAACTATGTTTGAAAAAGGCTTAAATATCCTGATTAGGATATATTCTCAGGATATATTCTCAAAATGTATTTTCGGAATATGTTTCAGGATATTTGGTTGGAATATTTGGGAAATAATACTTGGGTTAAAAACTAAAACTGTGTTTTAGTTAAACCAGTGTTGTCAAAATAAACGTTGTAAAATGAAAATGAACTGTCCTTTTTTCTTTAAAAACTTTATCTGAATTGTTTGAATTTTAGAAAAACCCTATTAGACGAGAGTCTTTATAGGATATTGCCGAATATACTGATCAGGATGTTTTCATAATATTTGGATAAGACATTGGAAATAATTGCACTAATTTTGGAAAGTTGAAATTTAAACTAAGCAATGCATAACAAAAAATTGAAAGACAACAGCGAATAAGTCAAAAGGGGGTTATATTATTAACATGTCAAAAGTTGTGCTTTTGGTTTCGCCTCAAACCGAGGCCCATCCACCAAAAGCACGATTAGTTTCTTACCATATTTAATTAACAGTTGAAGGCTTCATCTCAAACCGAGACCCATCCACCTCCAACTGTTATATTGTTCAAAACAGGTTATACTAATTGATGACCAAGGGCTTCATCCTGAAACCCAGGAACCATCCACCTTTGGTCATCATATTGTCTTAGTGCAGGAAAGTAAATTGTTCGAGAGACAAGAAAAGTAAATTGTTCAGACAACCACAACCATCAAATCTAAAAAAGTGGGCTCCGGCCTTGGCACGTATATCCATCATCGCCCACTTCGCTGCTTAAGGAGCAGCACCTTCTTGACCAGCAACATCTTCCCCATCGCCTGCACCAGCATGTAACAACTCTCATAAAAAGTCCTAGTTATTATTTTAATTTGGTCAATAGGAAACCCTAATTGAGAAACCCTGTTAGTGCATTCATCTGTCAACTTCGTCTTAGATCGAGTCTTAGTCTTGGTGCGGATCCGAAAGAAGATGATGTCATCATATTGGATAATGACATCATATTAGTGATGTCATTATCACATCATTTCACAAGAGACAAAAGAAGTTATGATGAGAAGTGGCTGTTTACGTTTATCATATATCAATTGTGGTAGGTCCGCTCATGTGTCAAGATAAGATTCCGCTCATATGTCAAAGACAGGTCCGCTTTTGTGTCATGTAGGTTTCGCTTTTGTGTCAACATAGAGGTTTCGCTTATACGGCTGCCATATAAGCGAAATCATGCATACTATAAATACCTGTCATGTGTATTCATTCATGTACATTGGAGCGAGACCTGTTCATGTGCTAGGTAACCGAACTCTGTCAAAATCATTTGAAAAAGCATAAATAAAGAAGATATTGAAAGGAACAGCTGTTGTTACGTTACGTATTCTGATTCCGCCTTTATACGTGATGATGAACTGCCTTAACTGATCGTTTAGGGTCACGACACGGTCCAACAAGTGGTATCAGAGCTTCAGGACAAGGAGTTCATACTACATCAGCCGATTCGACACTATTATCTCATTTCTACTCTATTTCTCTTTTATTTTTTCGGATTATACAAGTTCCTACGGACAGAATGATCTGAAGTTCAAGCATATTGAGCGAATTTGTCTTTTAATCAATCTATAACAATATCAGACCTTAAAACATAGTAAAACTCAATCAATTTTAAGAAAATTCGATCAGTTTTCGAACGGAAAATTCATTATCAGATCTGGAACGATTTTGCGGTCAAAATTGAACAATAAACATATCATTGTGTTCGAAATTAAGTGTAGATCATTCCTTGAAAGTATCAGATTGAAATTTGGATTAAATCATGGTGAAATTTGGTTAAAAAGTGATTCCGCTTTTGTGGACATCGAAAGATAATCGTCTGATTTCGCTTTTACGGACAAGTTTGATTCCGCTTATGTGAACAGTTAATTCCGCTTTTGTGACCACTAGGTATCGCTTTTGTGACATTTGAGATTCCGCTCTTGTGTCACTTGAGGTTCCGCTTTTGTGACAACTAGGGTATCGCTTTTTGTGACACTTAGAATTTTGTGTACATCGAATTACGTGAACCGTTTGAAAAGTAAATTGAATTGTGTGATACTTTAAACAAGGTTGTCAGTTGGTTGGAATATGTGATCATGTGAATACGTCGGTTTGTGTGTAAATGTTGAGATAAACTTTACAATCGATTTGTCAGTTAGCCTGTGATTCATATTCGATTTATGTGATAGTTCAGTTTGGAGGTCTAATAGTTGAGGAATGTTGTCTGTTTGTTGCATGTGATTTTGGTCTTACAATAACAAGATATAATCAGCCCATGTGATCAATTTTAATGTTGTCGGCTTAGTGTTATTTTAGGTCCAATCACAATTGATTCTCAATTTAAAATCTAAACATGGTATTGATTTCATTGAAATGTGAATAGTTGTCGGCCACGTGCAATTTCTTAAACAAAAAGTGATATAAGAGTTCAAGTGGGACATATACAAAGGGAATTAAGTCAGTAAATACATTTGTTTTTAACTGAAAATTGTGTTTTGTGAGCCCGTTGTTTTCATAGGCCCAAGTTTACTCGTTAGTGTTTGTTGGCCCATTGTGAGTTAAATCAGAAGCTTATTCATCAGTTTGCTTGTTGGTCATAAGGTTTGGAGTTCAGTCGGTTCGCACGTTTCGATTAGTTGTTTTGTGTGATCAAGTTGCGTGATAATTGTTCAGTCCGCACAGAAAATCATAGTTGATAAAGTGGTTTGTCGTGTAGTGTCATTAAATAATTGATAACCAATTCGGGTCTGCATCTTTCATTATTTGTCATTGTTTTTTTTTAAGATTTCAAAATTTTGTCATTAAAAATTTTTCTAAGTCTATAAACTGATTTAGTTTGTTTTGTTTGGTCGACAGGTAATTGAAGATGTCAGGCAGTGGTGAAGAATTCTACAATACTTTCTACAACGCGTTCAATTCCGAATCATCCGATAGAAGATCTGAGATGAAAGAATATTCAAAAGAGATTTCGGAAAATTTGAAGTTTGAGAACATGTACGGAAGCCAACAGAAGCCACCAAAGCTAATGAAAGTGGAAGATTATCACTGGTGGAAAAACAGATTTGAGGGTTGGGTAAAAGCTTTCGCTACTGAAAGCTGGTTAAAACTGACACATGAATATGTTGCACCAGTAAAAGAGGGAGGAGAGTTAATAGATGCAAAAGATTTTACAGAAAAAGATATAAAAAATGTTGTGGCTGAACATAGAATGATAACATTGATCAAACAGTCAGTAAGAGAGGATATTATTTCATTGCTTGAACAAGAAAAGACTTCAAAGAGTTTGTGGGAAGCGTTAGAGAGAAAATGTGTAGGAAGTAATGAAATTGTTAAAAACAAAAAGAAATTGTTGCGTAAAGAGTTTGATTTATTCAATTGTATGAAAAATGAATCTGTTTGTAAAATGATCGAGAGATTCGAATATCTGAAAATGGAGCTGATCAGACATGAAATTTTACCTTCTGAAGAGGAGCTGGTGGATAAATTGTTTGATTCATTGCCAAATGATCAAGAGTGGCAATACTTCGCTTTAATGTTGAAGAACACAATCAAGCCTGAAGATTTGAAAGTGGATTTGCTGATTGAAAGACTTGAAAGCCATGAGTTGGAGATAAAGGGATCTAAAGTCAACAATCCAGCTTATCAGCAAAATGTGGAGCTTTACTATAGAGGAAATTCACCGCAAGCTGGGTCTCCAAGAACAGCATTTTCTGCAGAAAGTTCAAGTTCAGTGAACAATGAAAGTCTTCATAGTGGTTTTCACAGTGGATCTTCTTCATCAACTTCTGATCAATCTGCTTCCAAGAATTTGTTTCAGTGTAATATCGCGGTGGATCTGAAGAATGGGCAGAATTTCAGCGAAGAATCGGCAAAACAACAGATGGTTTTCTTGGCATCTGTACTTGAATCGTATGAAAGCCTCGTTGCAGGGAAGATTGGCAACACCAACTTGACGAAAGAAGATTATGATCAATTAGACCCCGAGGAGATGGAACTAATGGATATAAGATGGTGCATGGCCAGTGCGGTTCGTCGGGCACAGAGGTTCATGGAGATCACGGGGAGAAAGTCAATTGGTGGACCATCTACCAAACTGGGATTTGATAAATCTAAGGTGACATGTTTCAAATGCAAACAAAGAGGTCACTTCAAGCGCGAGTGCAGAAATGCGTATGCTGCTGATGATTCTGAAAATCCATTCAATGAAGATTACTACAGGAAAGCGATTTACCATCAGAACAAGTCTGAGCCACCAAGATTGAAACAGCCTGAAGAAAAATCCAGGGCTCTTGCAGTTATATATGACGATGAAGGTTACGACTGGAGTCAAGTTTGCCCTGAAGAAGATGCAGTTGGATATGCATTTGTGGCTAATGCTGATCCTGATAGATATTGGAAAGCAGACTATGCAAGATGGGAAATTGGAAAATTAAACGAACCATTCAAAGAAGCCCAGAGAGCAAAAAGATGGAATGAAGAGTTGGAATGTTATATGGATCCACGGGGTAATCCAGTTGTTGACCCATCAAAAGTGGATTTCGAAGCTGTAATAAATTTGGTCCCAAGGCAGGCTACTTTTAACACACGAAGGTTATCTGATAAAGCATATTTGCCTGATTTGGAGAAAAAGATAAGAGAGGTTTGTGAAGCAAGTCTACCGAAGGTGGTAGAAATGAAGAAGAGAAAAGAAGAAGAATTGAAGAAGATGAATGAAGAAGTAAAGAATGTTGTGAAGATTGCTGCTGAAGAAGATCAGAAAGCTGAAAAAGAACAGAAGATAGAAGAAGCACAGAAAGAAGAAAAAGTGGAGAACAAAGAGCAAGATCAGAAAGCTGAAACAGAAGAACCGGTGCTTAATGAGACCGAGGTTAGAAAATCTTCTGATCTATCGAATGTTAAATTAGTTGATGAAAATGAGAACAAGTGCAGGAATTGCATAGAAATGTGCAAAGCCTGTATTGAAAAAGATGAAACAATCAAAACAAAAGATATTGAAACAAGTAAACTTGAAAATGTTTTCAAAATAAAATGTCAAGAAATGATTGAAAAAGAAGAAATTTTGAAAATAAAAGTTGAAAATTTGACACAGAAATGTCAAGGTCTTGAAAAGGATAATGATGTTTATAGACAATTGTGTTCTACAAAATGTGTTGATTGTGTTGAAAAAGAATCTAAATTTCAAGATTTACAAAAACAGTATGATTCTTTAAAATGGTCGAGTCAGAGAGTACAAGAAGCTTATGATACTTTGAAGAGCCAAGTCAAAAGTTTTGATCAAAGATTGTCAGAAACTTTAGTCACTAAAGAAATGTATGAAAGAAGGTTTAAAGAAAAGCAAATTGAATTAAACAAATGTGTTGATGACATTGCTAATCTTAAACAAACCTTGGCTGAAAAAGAAAAGATTGTTACAAAACTTCAAAGTTATCATAACTCTTCGTACATTCTTGAACGCATTTTCAACATCACACCAGATGACAAAGATACTGAAAATTGCAAAAAAGGGTATTGGTTCAGAATTTCATCAGGTACCACCACCATTGAGAAACAATTATACTTTTTATGATGAGGAAAAGGTGGCAAAGGGTTTGAACATAGCTGACCAGTTACCTGAAAGTATCGATGTGACTTACTCCAAATCTGATGATGCTAATGATTCAGAGGTGGTAAGTAAGGTTGTTGAAAGTGTTTTGAAAGATGAGTCTACAAAAGGTAAGTCTGAATCACAGGATGAAGATGAAGGAAATCTTTATGATGATTATCTGAAAAACACAAAATCCGAGAAAAATTTGAATGATGATTCAAAAGGATTGGTTTATACCATGATTGGATCGGACAAATTATTCTTAGATGTTGTATTCCCGATTCAGAATGTGATTTCAGAGAAGGTCGATAAAGTTTTCAAAATGGTTGAGATTGAGAAGTCTGAGATTCCAAAGTTTGCTGGTAAAGGTTATAAATCTTTTTATAACAAACCTGGTTTTAAGAAGAAAAACATGAAGGCTGGTTTGGGTTATAAAAAGAAACGGAATTGGAATCAAAGTGAAAAACAGGATTTGCAACAAAAGATGAATTTTGTTCAAGGGAAAAGCTTTAAAGAAGAGGAAAAACTCAAATTTGGTCGACAGTCTAATGATGAGTTTGATGCTATGAAAAAGAAACAACAACAGCAAGGATGTTTCAAAGAAAGTGTGTTTTAAATGTGATCAAATTGGACATGTTGCACGAAAGTGTCCAAAACCAAAGCCTGTTGATGTTGAAAAACAAAAATCTGAGGATGTGAAATCAAGGTCAACCAGATTTGATTCGAAACAAACTTGGAGGTACAATACAAACAAGTTTGCTTCAAATCAAAATTGGAAATCAAACCCGAACAGGTTCGATTCAAGACAGACCTGGAATTCTCACACACCCAGATTAAGAACAACACAGAGTTGGAGAATATCTGTTGATATGACAAAACCTCAAGAGTTTTGGAAACCTAAAAATGTTATTCAAAATCAAAAGGTTCAAAAAGAGACAAATTTTTACAAAAGAGGTACTCCGAAAGGTCAAATGTGGAGTGCTAAGAAACAAGTGACGTTGGTAAAAGATGAGAAAGTTGAAGTCAAAATTGAAAATGTTTTAAGTGACAAAGAGTTTCCAAAATTGAATGAAAATTATTGTGTTGAAATGCCTAAGGTCCAACAGACCTGGGCTAAATTGTTCAAATGATTGATAAAGTTTGAATGTGCAGGTGCTCAATGAAGCTGAAGATTGTGAGAATGGTAGTTGGAGCAGCCTGGCACAGGAAGAGGTTGCTGAACCCTGGTTTGGTTGAACAGGGAGTTTAGTTTGATTGTTTTCTGTACATAAATAAACAATATTTTCAAAATCCTAAAAATTGGAAAAATTAAAAACCAAAAATATGTTTTTAGTTTGTTAAAATTTGAAA
This sequence comes from Helianthus tuberosus, assembly GCA_030545235.1. Taxonomy (NCBI): domain Eukaryota; kingdom Viridiplantae; phylum Streptophyta; class Magnoliopsida; order Asterales; family Asteraceae; genus Helianthus; species Helianthus tuberosus. The sequence continues at coordinate 26,676,715 of CM060391.1, read as the reverse complement.
AACCAAAAATATGTTGTTTTTAATTTTGTTTGAATGTATGTTGATTGAATAAGCCGAAACCCTCACGGCTGAACAAACATGATTACTTTCATCAGATTGAAACACGGTTTTCAAACTGTTAAGATCAATGGGTTGTAAATCATGGGGGTACGTTATATTTTCTGCAAATCAGAGCACTTGAAGCAGAAAATGGATGGCGAGACAAAGCTATCAATGTTGGTTGTCAAATTTTTCTTTTAATGGTTTTGCATTTTAGGGGGAGAAATATTGTTAGAAAATCCAAAAACATTTGAAAATTTTGAAAAAGTCAAAAACATGATAAAATTCAAAAATTTGAGTTTTGCGTAAAAAGAGGAAATGATAGTACATCAGTAGACAGTTACAGTACGCTAAAGAAATGGAAAGTTTAAATGTGTTAAACGATCTCACCGTGGATGTGTCGGTATATTTTTATACATTTAGTAAACTTTTTCGGGATATAAACCTAAATTTCACACTTGCTTATTTCGTGGGGAACACTACTTGGATATATAGGTAACCCCTGAAATCTCGTTTGAAAGGTTTCGTATTCTGATATACAGGTTTTTTATACTCAATGATGTCTGGGGTATTATTCCGGGACTTCTGCTGAATGGAAGTTCTGACCTAGTCCTCGAATAATACTTTCCGCAAATGCTTGAAACACAGCATCACCCTCAGCATATATGATAAGACAATAAAATTGCTTAGCAATGCTGTTGTAAAAAAGATCCTCTAAAGGGGACACACCTACAAGTTGAGTCATGATCTCTCTGCTGAACGATGGTTCTGACCTGAGCTCTTATGATTCTTCATAATTTATTAACCCCTTACAGATATCATTTGTGTTATAATTGCCTGTAAGACTGAATATTGGGATCTGGATACGGGAGTATATTCAAGAGGTGGGACACATGAATGGGTTTAAGTTCTTAAAATATATAATTCGTATCCTGAATCAGTTGAAATTTGTATGAAAATTTAAGTGGACAAGTATATCGACAATCTAAGTGAATTGTTTAATTCTTAAAGTGAAATTAAGCTCAACGGTACTTGTGACTTGTCATAAACTGATATGATCCTCTAACGCATACTCAAACAAAAATATTATTTGTAAATATGTTTGTACATATTTCTTTATTGCTTTATATTTTCAGAAAATACAAAAAGATTTTGATTTCTGCTTTATTTTCGACAACTGATGTCTGAGTGCTGAGTTTCAAAATCTAAGTAAGCTGATTGTGTTTCTGAAAATAAAACAAGTTCATTAATTTGAAACTTGAAGTTTTAAAATTAAAAATTCAAAAACAGTTTGTGATATCTCCAAGGTCATTAAGTTGGACTTGGATGATTAACTGTGGGGCAGTTGGATGTTTATATTGTTATAGAGCTAGTTTCCGATACGATTCGATGAAACTGCCAAATTCATGAGAAGTGATTTTGAGGAGATTGAATTGTCAGATTACGATATCTGGAAGATTAAAATGTTGTTACTTATAGATGTATGAGTTATTGCAGGAAAAGTCCAGACTACGATCCTGAGAGCAAAGTCTAAGGGGGAGTCTGAAGACAAGCTGAAAGTTAGGAGGAGCTTGTAGCTGGAAAGCTAGGTGTCGATCCCAAAGCACGGAAGCTTGATGAAAGGGGGAGCCTGAAGCTGATAAAGACTGAAGACTGAGAAGACTCGACACTTAAGACTCGTCAACATCTGAGGGGGAGTCTGTTAGTGCATTCATCTGTCAACTTCGTCTTAGATCGAGTCTTAGTCTTGGTGCGGATCCGAAAGAAGATGATGTCATCATATTGGATAATGACATCATATTAGTGATGTCATTATCACATCATTTCACAAGAGACAAAAGAAGTTATGATGAGAAGTGGCTGTTTACGTTTATCATATATCAATTGTGGTAGGTCCGCTCATGTGTCAAGATAAGATTCCGCTCATATGTCAAAGACAGGTCCGCTTTTGTGTCATGTAGGTTTCGCTTTTGTGTCAACATAGAGGTTTCGCTTATACGGCTGCCATATAAGCGAAATCATGCATACTATAAATACATGTCATGTGTATTCATTCATGTACATTGGAGCGAGACCTGTTCATGTGCTAGGTAACCGAACTCTGTCAAAATCATTTCAGAAAGCATAAATAAAGAAGATATTGAAAGGAACAGCTGTTGTTACGTTACGTATTCTGATTCCGCCTTTATACGTGATGATGAACTGCCTTAACTGATCGTTTAGGGTCACGACACGGTCCAACAAACCCAAGTGATTCTGAACAAACCCTAAAATTTTCATAATTTTCAGAATCAGGATTAGGGCCCCTAAAACTCAAAGGGGGTAAACCCTAGTTGATAATTATCCTCAAAGTTTCGTTGTAAAATTCAGAAATTACGAAACTACTGACTCAGCATAGCTAGTCCCAAACGTGGCTACTCTATAAACCTATTTTTCATACCATACGATGCGCAGGGGTTTAAGGCCTACGATGCGTAAGCCTGTTAAAAGACCATACGATGCGCAGGGGTTTTTAGGCCTACGATGCGCAGGGCTGATCAAATTTTGGCTATAAATAGCAGACATTGGGACTTGAAATTTGGCATAAGTTCAACGAAGAAATTCGTTTCTGATATCGAAATTACTTTCTGTTTACACAATTAACACACACTAATCACGAAGTGCTGCCGCAATCAGGGTAATAACTCGATCGCTATTACGATTCAACGTCCGATCGATTATAACTATCCAACGATTGTTTAAGTGCCGCTCAAATTGAGATTATACTTTGTTAATTCATCGTGATTTCGACTTGAATGTTTGAGTACTGCTCGAATTCGGACTATACTCTGTCATTCGTTGTGAATCCGCTGAATTGTTAAGTATTGCACTAATAAATCGTTGTGAAGGTTTAAATCTCGTGAATTGTCGTAACTGTTGTATTAGTTACTAACCTATTGTGTGTGCATTGTTAATTAAATTAGGTTAATCAAGGCTAATCAGTAGGCTTATATTCTGCTCGTTAAATCTACAATGTGAGTCATTCTCTTTTTATCAAATTACTTTCAAAAGCATGTTTTTATCAAAGTTATAGTTACAGGGATTAAGTCGTTGTTATCTGAAATTACTGCCAGTATGTGGGGGGATGTGCACATAGCTACTAATTATTTATCACTTGGGGTGAAAGGACCCTACAAGTGATATGTCCACAGTCACAGTCCGGTAAAGTGACAACTGGATCAGTTAATTTAAAAGATGAGGCAATTGTAATCGCTCTTAAGACTGTACATTATAACAAACAGGATGTTTTAATAAATAGAATGATTCACTCAGTATTTCCCTGCTGACAAAACATTTTTCAAACATGTTTCAGGTGATCTGTTGTGAGCAAAGGAAAAGTGCCGTGGAGCACTACAAGCTTAGAAAGTGGCTCAATGTAAATAAATAAAGAAACATGTTTTAAGAAATAAGGATTTCCCAGTGAAATCAAGTATTTGTAAATTATGGGATTTATCCCTATATTATATATAAACGAGCAGTTTTAAATATTAATCGATCCTGTTTAAAAAGTCTTCCGCTGTCACTAAATTAAATACCACGGGATTTCCTGCCTCGTGGCTCTGGACCGGGTCAAACCGGGGCCAAGGGCCGTGACAGGAAAAGGTGGTATCAGAGCCACTGATTTAAGCTTACTATTGATTTTAGCCTATTAAAATAATTAGGAAATTTAATTGCTATTCTGTGAAAATATGTTTTATTAACTAATTAATTGTTGAGTTACAGTATGGGTAAACACAAGATTTCTGCTATCTACCACAAATTAGATACTGCACCCACAGAAAAAGGAACCTCATCCTCTAAACAACCAGCATATCTGGAAGAAGGGATTTTTGTCCGTAAAGCAAATTATGAAAATCCTCTCACCCAAGATAAAAAGAAATTCGATTATTAGAAAAGGACAGGAGAAAATAAAGAAAACCCAAGCCAAGAAAGTGAGGTTTAATCCAGAAATCCAGGAATTAGGCAATAAGTCACCTTGGGAAGATACCTTAGATGAAAAATGGGCAAACCTTTATATGCTAGCTACCGTAGCAGAGAATGCAAATCTCTAAACTTTTAAAGCTTGGTCTAGTAGACAAGTAATACCCAGTAAATAAATAAATTATAGTGTGTTCACTTTCCTGTAGTCTTTTGTACAAATCCGTATGCAATAAACTTAATGTTTATTTCTTAAACTTTGTTCCAAAGTTTTAACTTAGCATTTTTGTGCATTTTGCATATATGATGTCCAGCATGACTGAGATATCGGAAGCATTTCAGAATCTCAACCTCTACCCAGTACCAATTGAAGTCTCCCATGACTTTACTGGTTATATTGCTGACATAGAGGAACCCCTGGAATTCCAAGCTCCACCGCTGGAAAAAGCAAAACTTAAAAAGAAGAGAAGATATGTAGGATGGAGAAAAGTACGCAGAAGAAAGCCAGCTACTAGGAAACTCCCTAAAATAGAAAACCCTATAGACAAAGGAAAAGGAATCGAAATCGGAGAAAGTTCAAATCCAGCAGAGATAGAAATCAGGAAAGATTATAAACAAAAAGGAATAGAAATTGGAGAGAATTCTAGACAAGCTGAAGAAATCACATTTCAAGACGAAATCGACCGTCTACTGGCAAATTGTGATGTCATTAGCCCTATCCATAATAATCTATATCCTTACCTAGAAACCCAACTTCCTGTTAATCTGGAACCAGCTATTCCAGATCCACTAATCCACACTCGACCCTTAGGTCAAATGGAAGAATGGTGGACAAATGACTGGCAATTCGAAAATATCGTCAACAGTCCTTATTCTTTCCTTCCATAGTGGGAACCAGAACCTATCCCCAATCCTCCAATGAGTAACGAAAACTTAGCCGAACTCCGTCAGTACGGTGAAGAACTGATAAGTACAGGGAATAGGATCCGGGAAATGGGGGAGCAAATTTCCTGGAAGTACGACGAAAGGGAGCGTCGCTACTAAACTGCTAGTTGACCAAAGAATAGTGGGGTTTGGGAAGAATGCCTGTATAATAATAATAATAATAATAATAATAATAATAATAATAATAATAATAATAATAATAATAATAATAATATATAACTCTGTAAAATGGGAAATAAAACATTGTAAGATAAATAGTGTGTATGGATGCCTATGTAATATATAAAGCAAAATAGAAGTCGAAACATCGACAATTTTGGATATATATCTGTGTTACCATATTTTATGTGCTTCTGTGTAATTGTTTTATTTATCACTTGATACTAATAGTTATATTTTAATAATTATCAGATGGAAAACGCTAATAATGAACCAGTTAATGAAGGGAATCAATATGAACAAAATCAGGAAAACCAGTATATGACTAGACAGGATATAGAAAATATTGTTGCTCAAGGGATAGCCAATGCTATTCCCGCATTTATTGCTGCTGTTAAGAATCCAATAGAACCGCAACAAATCATTCCTAGTAAACGTACTCAGGAAGATAATTTTAGTCATAGTGTAAATGGAGGCAACAATCATGATAATAATAATCTACGACAGGCTCCACCTCCTAAGAAAATGAAAGCCGCAACACCTGGTTGCACTTTCAAAGAATTTCTTGCTTGCAAACCTGCTGAATTTGCAGGTAATGAAGGAGCAACTGCAGTACTGCGTTGGTTAGAGAAAACCGAAGCAGTAATTGCAATAAGTAAGTGTTCAGAAGAAGATCAGGTGATGTATGCGTCAAATTTGTTCAAAGAAGGGGCATTAGAGTGGTGAAATACGGTGCTACAAGCAAAAGGAAGAAGGATGGCTTATGCCATGAACTGGGAAGAATTTAAGAATCTTGTAGAAAGAAAATATTGTCCTGAATATGAAAAGGAACAACTGGCAAATAAGTTCCTAAATCATCGTATGATAGGAGTAGAGTGTCGCGGTTATACTTCAACATTCTTTGAATATGCACGAGTGGTACCTACACTGGCTTCGCCAGAACCGGTACTCATTTCTAGCTACATCTGGGGATTAATTAGTGAAATCCGCAATATCGTTAAAGCTGCGAGACCTCGCACCATTGACGATGCTGTGGAATTAGCTAATACCCTAACTGATGAACTAGTGCGCACAAGAGAAGAAGATCGAAAGAAGGAATTGGCTCAAAAGATTACCCAAGGATTTCGTGTGGGTAATGATAATAATCGATTCAAGAAAAGAGGAACCGGGCAATCCTCCGTTCCTCCGTATTGTAGAAATTGCAAAAAGAAGCATTTTGGAAGATGCAAAGGATATTGCAATTTTTGCAAAATTCCAGGGCATCAAGAGGAGAATTGCAGGAAGAAATCCCTAATCTGCTACAACTGTGGAGAAATGGGTCATTTTCGAACCGAATGTCCTAAATTGACAAAAACCGCAGACAATAAAGGCAAACCAGCTGATGGAACAACAAAGAAGAATGCCCGAGCATTTCAGCTAACCACTCAAGAAGCTGAACTCATTCCTGACGTCATAGCCGGTACGTTCTTGGTCCACAACGTTTATGCAAAAGTATTATTTGACTCTGGTGCAAACCAAAGTTTTATCAATACTTCATTTTGCCAAGCCCTTAACTTACCTTTAACCACCCTTAAGCAAATTTTTACAGTCGAAACGGCAGACGGAAATTCTGTTAACATAAATAGGGTTTTGCAAGAAGGTAAGATAGAACTGTTAGGTCATAAGTTTTCCACAAACCTGTTACCTATGAAGTTAGCCGGATTCGATGTCGTGTTAGGAATGGATTGGTTAATAGCCAACCATGCTCGAATCCTTTGTGACAAGAATTACGTAGAAATCCATACTCCCACAGGAGAGGTAATTGTAATTACCGGAGATAAACCACGAAAGCCACTAAAGTTCATATCAGTAATGAAAGTTGCTAGTTATGAACGAAAGCAAGGAATGGTGTATATGATTTCAGTATTCATTAACACTAAAAGTAAGGAACTTCCAGACATCCCTATAGTTTCAGAATACCCAGACATTTTTCCAGAAGAGTTACCTGGGTTACCACCAGATAGGGAAGTAGAGTTTAGAATTCATCTAATTCCAGGTACTACACCAATAGCTAAGGCACCTTATCGATTAGCACCCACTGAAATGCTAGAATTGAAAAAGCAGTTAGATGAATTATTAAGCAAAGGATTTATACAACCTAGTTCATCCCCTTGGGGAGCACCAGTGTTGTTTGTGAAAAAGAAAGACGGATCAATGAGAATGTGTATTGATTATAGAGAACTAAATAAAGTTACAATTAAGAATCGATACCCATTACCTAGGATTGACGATCTTTTTGATCAACTTCAAGGTGCTAGGTATTTTTCTAAGATAGACTTAAGATCCGGATATCACCAGTTAAAGGTACAAGAAGAAGACATACCTAAAACTGCTTTCAGAACTAGGTATGGCCATTATGAGTTTACAGTCATGCCCGTTGGACTAACAAATGCCCCAGCAGCATTTATGGACATGATGAATCGAATCTGTAAACCATACTTGGATAAATTTGTAATCGTATTCATCGATGATATACTTATTTATTCCAAAAGTCAGGAAGAACATTGCAAACACTTGCATGCACTCTTAACCTTGTTAAGAAAGGAAAAGCTTTATGCAAAATTCTCAAAGTGTGAATTTTGGTTAAAGGAAGTGCAATTTTTAGGTCACATGGTGAATCATGAAGGAATTCATGTAGATCCTGCTAAAATAGAAGCAATTACCAAATGGAAGGTCCTACAAACAGCTATGGAAATTAGAAGTTTTCTAGGCTTAGCTGGATACTACAGAAGATTTATTAAAGATTTCTCTAAGATAGCTGTACCTTTGACTAAGTTAACCTGTAAAGCCACTAAGTTTGAATGGGGACATAGGCAAGAAGAAGCTTTTAAGATTTTAAAGCAACGATTGACGAATGCTCCAATTTTAGCATTACCCGAAGGAACAGAAGATTTTGTAGTATACTGTGATGCTTCAAAATTAGGATATGGATGTGTATTGATGCAACGCAAGAAGGTAATTGCGTATGCTTCCCGGCAGTTGAAAAAGCATGAGGAAAATTATACGACTCATGACTTAGAATTAGGAGCCATAATTTTTTGCCTTGAAAATTTGGAGACATTATCTGTATGGAAGTAAGTTTACTGTTTATACAGATCATAAAAGTTTAAGGTATATATTTGGACAGAAAGAATTAAATATGAGGCAAAGAAGATGGATGGAAATTCTAAGCGATTACGACTGTGATATTCAATATCACGAAGGAAAGGCAAACATAGTTGCAGATGCCTTAAGTCGTAAGTATCATGAAAAACAAAAGCGAGTCCATGCTCTTAGATTAAATCTACAAGTAGATTTAATAGAACAATTAAAGAACATTCAAGAAACAGCAATCAAGGACGATGCTGAAGGAATGAAAGGTTATATAAAAGAACTAGAGCAAGGTAATGATGGAATTTGGAGATTCCACAAGAAACGAATTTGGGTACCTAAACAAGGAGAGTTAAGAAATAAGATTTTAGAAGAAGCTCATAAATCTAGGTATACTATGCACCCTGGGAACAATAAGATGTACCAAGATTTAAGAAAGAATTTCTGGTGGATAGGAATGAAGAAAGATATAGCAAAATATGTATCTAAATGTCTTACTTGTTCATAAGTTAAGGCCGAACATCAGAAACCCTCAGGATTACTACAACAATTGGAAATGCCTGTATGGAAATGGGAACTCATAACAATGGATTTTGTTACTAAGTTACCCAAGACCAGAAAAGGTAATGATGCAATTTGGGTAATTGTGGATCGATTAACCAAATCAGCTCATTTTCTACCAATTAAGGAAACCTTTAGTATGGAAAGGTTAGCCAAGTTGTACGTAGACGAAGTAGTATCTTTACATGGAGTCCCACTCTCCATTGTTTCAGATAGAGATAGTCGTTTCACTTCCCATTTCTGGAAAAGTTTCCAGCAAGCAATGGGAACTCGACTAAATTTAAGCACTGCATATCATCCTCAAACAGACGGACAAAGTGAAAGGACAATACAAACCCAGGAAGACATGCTCCGAGCATGTGTAATTGATTTTGGTGGATGTTGGGATGATCATTTACCATTAATTGAATTCTCCTATAACAATAGTTATCATTCAAGTATTGAAACTGCTCCATTTGAGGCACTTTATGGAAGAAAGTGTAGAACTCCAGTTTGTTGGGCAGAAATAGGAGAAAGTCAATTGTCAGGGCCTGAGATAGTGCAAGAGATGACCGACAAGATTACTCAAATCAAGGAAAGGTTGAAGACTGCTCGAGATCGCCAAAAAAGTTATGCAGATAATCGACGCAAACCGATAGAATTTCAGGTTGGAGATAAAGTACTCTTGAAAGTTTCTCCTTGGAAAGGAGTAGTTAGATTTGGAAAGAAAGGAAAGCTAAGTCCAAGGTACATAGGACCATTTTCAGTGATCCAACGTATAGGATTAGTTGCTTATCGTTTACAACTACCAGAAGAATTAGCTGAAGTACATGATGTATTTCATGTATCCAATCTCAAGAAATGTTTATCAGATGAATCTTTGGTGGTACCTCTTCAAGAAATAGAGGTAAACGAAAAGCTGAAATTTGTGGAGAAACCTCTTCAAATTGAGGATCGAAAGATTAAGTTTCTCAAACATAAAAGACTAGTTTTAGTCAAAGTTAGATGGGATTCAAAAAGAGGAGCTGAATACACTTGGGAGCTGGAATCAGAAATGAAGAAAAAGTATCCCCATTTATTCCAGTAATCTCGAGGACGAGATTTTATTAAGGTGGGGAGAATGTAACAACTCTCATAAAAAGTCCTAGTTATTATTTTAATTTGGTCAATAGAAAACCCTAATTGAGAAACCCAAGTGATTCTGAACAAACCCTAAAATTTTCATAATTTTCAGAATCAGGATTAGGGCCCCTAAAACTCAAAGGGGGTAAACCCTAGTTGATAATTATCCTCAAAGTTTCGTTGTAAAATTCAGAAATTACGAAACTACTGACTCAGCATAGCTAGTCCCAAACGTGGCTACTCTATAAACCTATTTTTCATACCATACGATGCGCAGGGGTTTAAGGCCTACGATGCGTAAGCCTGTTAAAAGACCATACGATGCGCAAGGGTTTTTAGGCCTACGATGCGCAGGGCTGATCAAATTTTGGCTATAAATAGCAGACATTGGGACTTGAAATTTGGCATAAGTTCAACGAAGAAATTCGTTTCTGATATCGAAATTACTTTATGTTTACACAATTAACACACTCTAATCACGAAGTGCTGCCGCAATCAGGGTAATAACTCGATCGCTATTACGATTCAACGTCCGATCGATTATAACTATCCAACGATTGTTTAAGTGCCGCTCAAATTGAGATTATACTTTGTTAATTCATCGTGATTTCGACTTGAATGTTTGAGTACTGCTCGAATTCGGACTATACTCTGTCATTCGTTGTGAATCCGCTGAATTGTTAAGTATTGCACTAATAAATCGTTGTGAAGGTTTAAATCTCGTGAATTGTCATAATTGTTGTATTAGTTGCTAACCTATTGTGTGTGCATTGTTAATTAAATTAGGTTAATCAAGGCTAATCAGTAGGCTTATATTCTGCTCGTTAAATCTACAATGTGAGTCATTCTCTTTTTATCAAATTACTTTCAAAAGCATGTTTTTATCAAAGTTATAGTTACAGGGATTAAGTCGTTGTTATCTGAAATTACTGCCAGTATGTGGGGGGATGTGCACATAGCTACTAATTATTTATCACTTGGGGTGAAAGGACCCTACAAGTGATATGTCCACAGTCACAGTCCGGTAAAGTGACAACTGGATCAGTTAATTTAAAAGATGAGGCAATTGTAATCGCTCTTAATACTGTACATTATAACAAACAGGATGTTTTAATAAATAGAATGATTCACTCAGTATTTCCCTGCTGACAAAACCTTTTTCAAACATGTTTCAGGTGATCTGTTGTGAGCAAAGGAAAAGTGTCGTGGAGCACTACAAGCTTAGAAAGTGGCTCAATGTAAATAAATAAAGAAACATGTTTTAAGAAATAAGGATTTCCCAGTGAAATCAAGTATTTGTAAATTATGGGATTTATCCCTATATTATATATAAACGAGCAGTTTTAAATATTAATCGATCCTGTTTAAAAAGTCTTCCGCTGTCACTAAATTAAATACCACGGGATTTCCTGCCTCGCGGCTCTGGACCGGGTCAAACCGGGGCCAAGGGCCGTGACACAGCATCACCCTCGGGATTCTTCTCAACATCGCCGCCAGCATTGGTCACCTCTTCTGCTACCTTGGGAGCCTCTTCACCAGTATGCTTCGCAGGATGTTCCACAGGATTGCCTCCAAGATCCTTTAATTTGCTTCCCAAGCGTGGACATTCCAGGAGGGGCATTCAAAGCCCAAGGCTTTGGCCTCATAGGCTATCCTAACCCTGGATTGGAGAAGGGAAATTACAACAGATCCTTTGAGGCCATCCCGGTAGGAACTCATATCCTGCTGGTATTGGAGATGAGCAGCATCCAGCTTGGCTTGGGCGTCCTCATTGGCTTTGTGGATGGCAGCTTGGTGCTCTTGGGTCATCGCCTTGAGTTTGTCTTCGTAGTGCTGAGACTGGGCAGCGGCAATCATCCCTTGGTCAGCGATGGTAACTTCGGCTTTCTTGAGCTTGACCTCCAGCATTTTGTTAAGACCACAGGCTTCTTCATACAAGTGCATGAGACGTTCCAGGCCCTGAAATCAAAAGTACAGGTATCAACGTATGTAGGATGTTTAATATAATAGTTAACATATATGTTTAGGATATCGGATGGGAGTTTTTACCTGATTAAGGAATGAAGTCATGAACCCACTGGCTTCATTAAATCCATGGTTCTCGTAAGGAAAAGTCTCGAAGGTAGCCGGGGAATCCGTTTCCTTCCTCTTCCGGGCGCTGGAAGCACGAGTCCTAGTGGCTGGAGGAGGCTTGGGAGTGGCAACAGCTTTCGAACCGCTAGGCTTGGAAGACATGATGGCTTTGGGGCTTGGTTCCTTCTTCACCGAAATGGGAGCAGGATAGCTGTCCAATTCATCGAGATCAAAGACCTCTGGAGCATTAACTGGTGCTGCATGAAGGGAAGAAACATTTAACTCTTGAGTATTTTTAAACTGATATATTCATTTAATACTGATATGCTTACTAGACATGTCAGAGCTGGATCTCTGGCTTGAACTGTAACACCTCGTAATTTCATGTCCAATAATGTATCGACACGTGTCATAAACTTTAAACGTGTATAGGATTACGTTAGAAGAACTAAAGTTAACAAACAAGGAAAGTATGTGAATATAGGGGTTCAAAATGTCAACAATGGATAAATATACTTTACAATAACCCTACATGATGTTTATACCCTTAAACGAATGAACCATGGATCATACGAAGCTAATTGTGAAAGAAAGTGAGAGATTACAAACTACAGGGGTTAAATGAGTCAACATGTTTAAAGTATACCTCTGAGTGACCTTTTAGCAAACCCGAAGCTTTGTAACAATTAATTATGCTCACTAGAATGCATGATAAAAATTTCACCAAGTTTCGTTATAATATGAGAAAGTTATAATAAAATTCGTATACGAGGGGTTAAAAGCATCAACTTTGAAATTTATGACTTTTCGGGTAATCAAAAGTTAACAAAGGACTTAACAAAGTTGGTATAAGTCTTGAAGCCCTTGGAAATCAATTTAGAGGGCTCAAAGTGCAAAACAAGAAGTTAAAACAACTTTTAGAAGGACCGGGGACCAAAACTGCAAATAGTGGAAACTTGCTTAACCTGATCAGGGGCTCCATACGGGGCGCGTAAGGTTGCCCAGAACCTTACACGGGGCGCCTCAGCCTCCCAGATACAGAAAACATGGACAGGTGTCTGTCCAGCCCGTTTAACCGACTCTTATTGCTTGTTTGCAATACCATGTGCTGCACAAAAGGGTTTTTAGGCTCTAGGGACACTTGTGATTGATCAGGGACCCAACATAGACTTGTTTGGCACAATCTTGAGCAATCAAACCCACTATATAAAGGTCCACATTATTGCAATTTTGATCATCCATTCCCAACTCAACTCCTGAAGGTTTCTGGAGCTCAAGGCCACTCCCTAAACATCATTAGTCGTGCATTAGACCTTGGTAAGCTTCCTTAACCTTCCTTGATCATGTTTTACTTAGTTAATTAGCTTAAAGTCAAACCGTCGTAATTAAAGTTTGACTTAGCGATTAATCACTAATGGTCCAGTGATTAGTCAAATTGAAAGTAGTTATAAGTTGGTAATTATGTGGGCATTAAACCCTTAAAAGGGCACCCTCTGATTCCCACTCTAACTAAGTCATTTGTCGGGTCAAAGTTAGTTATAAAAAGTCAACAAAAACATAATTTTCGAATAACACATAATTAGCAATGTAGAAGGCATGTAACCTGTTTTTCCACTCATATAACTCGGTAATCAATGCAATAACATGTCTAAGCATGTCCGACCCGACAATTTTCAGTTTAGGACCGGTTCGGAACCGAAAGTCGCATAATTTGACTGTTGCTTTGACTTTCAGTTCTGACCCATGTTAGCATGATTTAGAAATGTCTTAGAGCTTCATTGGGACCAGCTCATATGATAGTATAACCCTCTGTGTTTGGCTCGTTGATTGTCCGATTCATTTACACGTTTCCGTTAATTGCTTAATGTTGACCATAATGCCCTTTTGACCATAAAACGAGATTTTTGGAAATGTGAGAGGACAATAATCTTTGTTACTGATTTATAAAGATGTCCCTAAAATTTCACATCAGTTGGAGGTCTAGATTAGGAGCTATGCTCAATAGCGTAATTAGAAGGCCTTTTATTAATTAAACGACATAATTAGCGTAAAGCCTATCTAAACCAAATTTTTGACACCAAAACTTTTACCCACTGATGTAATATAATATTTTGGGATTTTTGAAGATTTTTAATTATTTTTAAACTGATCATAACCTAAGGTTATTGCCTTGATTCGGTAAATACCGATTATACCCTTTTTACTTATAAAATGAGTTTTACATAACATTTAGACACCAAACCTTTGGCTACTGATTTTATATGATAAATGAAGTAATTTGAATTTATATCCTGATCAGAAAACTCAGATTTCCTGTTATAACCCAGAAATCGCTTTAAACGACTTTTTACGCGTATTAAACACATAGTATGGGTTTAAACCATTTTGTCACATAAGACTTATCACCAACTGATATAACCTATTAAATTAAGTAGTTTTACTAATTACTTCAGACCCGAATCTCAGAATTTTATTTAATCTCTTTTATTATCTTTAAAATGACCAAAATACCCCTACGGGGCTTAAATTGAGATTAAACTCGTTTTGGGCATAATGGAAGGTATCCTAATGATATCACAACATATTTAAAGCATATTAACTTAGGAAACCTGTTCGTGACTCATTTGGTTACCCGTTATGCGTTATTCGCGTTCGGTTCGGTTTATGTAACTAGTTTGCATAAATTGACCGAAACGGGTCAAACCCTATCATTTTCACCTCAAAATCCAGAATGTGTTTAGTTTACCCATATTATACAAGTCTTCAAACTTGTCGGGACTAAATCACATTCTAATCCGGTCTTCGCTTAATCTTGCGTTTTGAACCGTATACCTTTCTTTAAAACTAATCGGTCTAAGTTTAGGCTTAATTAAGACCCGTTAGGAATCTAATAGGTTATTAAAACCTTCGTTCCAGATTAGGAGCCCAGTAAAAGCTACGTGCACTTGCTGTTGTGATTTATACTTTGCTCAGGTAAATACTTTTAACTTATTTTCCCTATACGGGCTTGGGGTACGGTATTACAATAATACCGCTTGGTCGGGTATGAAGTCATACAATCAGATATTGATTAAAAAGATGCATAACCCGTTTTATTTTGTCTTGTTTGATGCAATGCCTTTGGGGGGGTTAATGACCGTGTCCTGGATATCCTCGGCTCATTCGTTAGAAATGGCCACGACTTAAGCACGGGGTGTAGGCATACACCTGACAGTTGCGTATGTAAAAAGGTAGTCCACAAGAAGGGTATCTTCTTGTGGGTATTATACCAAGTGGTGTGTCTATTAATCTTGTTAAACTGGCTCTTCTAACCGGGTCCTAAATGGACGACAAACATGTAAAACTGTATACAAGTTTATTTTAAATAATTATCCCAAGTTATTAAAGATATTTTGTGCCATGTGCATTCAAACTAATTTTCTTAAACTCTTTTCAAAATGAGTCAGTTAATTGTATTTACCAGTGTAAACTGACGTATTTTCCAAAAAGGTTAAGTGCAGGTACTATACGAATTAGGCTGGCTACTCCAGGCATCAATAATCAAGTCTTGCAAGCTCTAAATGTTAAAGTATGTTGAACAATGATCTTATTTATATTTTTATCCGCCTGTGAATCTTTTACAGTCCGTTGTAATACTTTTATATTACTATTTATTCGGTTTGTAATATGATTCATACCTTTTGCTTCCGCTGTGCATTTATATTTTGTGTTGTTTGACTATGATGATATCAACTACGTCACGATACTCCCCACCGGGCCCACCAGTAATACGTGGAAATATCGGGGTGTGACATGAACTTGCGAATGACAGGGAAAAAGTTCTCTCACTTTTCGGGAGTTGGTAAATGCTTTTGATCCTCTGTTCTGATTCAGCGCTTAGAGGGGCTAGTTCTTTGAAATTTGTTGCACGAAAAATAAAGATGTCAATTCAAGATGTAACTTCAGGATATGATTGGGGATACTCCTAAAACCCTAAATCCTACCAGAAGTTAACCACTTCACCAGAAGGTCAAAAACTCCAGTAATAGAATCCCTTTTTACAAAAAAGAACTTTCGTTGCCATTTCTCCCCATTTTTTGTGGCTTTAAGGATGAGACGATTTTTGGAGGTTGAGAAAAGGAGAAAACGACTGTTGCCGTGAGAACGAAGGCGATAGGCCATCGGGAGATCTTCAATACAGAGGTCGGGAGTAAAACGGGATCTGATTTTGTCCAAGGTCACTAGCACCTGCCAAACTATAGGCATGGTTTGGGCATAACTAAGACCGGTAAGCTCAAAGAAACGGGATATAAAAGCCGGAAAGGGGTATCGGAGTCCGATGGAGAAAGGGTAAGCCAAGAAACAGACCCATTCGTTGGAAGAAAAATCCGATCGGATTTCTCTGTCGAAAGGGCGAATGATCGTACCAACAGGGAAGGCACCGAAAGCTTGCAGGGCGGCAATGTCAGCATTGTCGAATGAACAAACTTCTTTTTCGGGCTCCCTAAGAAGGTTTTGGGCTTCGAAGGATGGGATTGAGTCGCCTGTATGTGATCTCGTTCTGCTGGCCATGAAAGATTTCGATGAAGAAAAACAGAGGAAAAGAAGATAGAAGGAAAGTACCTGAGAAATCGCTCGAAATATGATGATAATGATGCAGAATAAGTCGGCTAAATAGAGGTTGAATGTAACACCCGTTCGTATAAATCAAGGTTTAACGTATATTTAACGAAAACAATCATGTAATTAAGATTACATATACATCGGAAATACGGGTTTATTAAAACTTTTACAATTTAAAGTAATACAACATAATGTGATTTAATTTATCGTTTTAGAATAACGACGAAACAACTAGCGGAAGCTTCATTTTTCGTGTGTTCGGTCCTTTGCCATCGCTTGATCTCCATTCGGGTACACTTGATATCACCTATGATCAAAACCAACTTAAAAGTTAGTTTTGATAGCTTATAAACATGTATAAACAAGTTTCATAAACAAGCAAATAAAGTAAAAATAAAATTTTGGAATTTTGCCTCTCGCGCCACGCGAGAGGCTCCTTCTTTTCCTTCGCGTGCCGCGACAGCACCCGCGTGTCGCGCCCGGTGCCCGGTTCTCCTTCGCGTGTCGCGGGGGAGAACGTTTTCCAGCAGGTCCGCATCTAGGACCTGCATTTCTTCCAGCTATGTTTATTTATCAAAAATCAAACTTTCAAAGGCCATAACTTTTGATCTAGAAGTCTGTTTTACGTGATTCTTTTTCCTACGCGTTCAAAATTTAATTCTCCATCTTATGGAGTTAAAACCTGATATTCAACTACTTCAAAAATTCAGATTTCAAGCTCTCGGCTTGAAATTCCTTTTTAACACTTTTGACCCGTTTCATGATTCATTAAACCACTTTTGTTTAAATCATTACAAATTTTTGAGGTATTCATTATCTCAAAAACATCAACTCGTGAGTTCAAGACTTTCATACATTATGCAACTAAAGGTTGAGTTAAGCGCAAAACTTCATTTTGACCCGTTGGAGGGATTTACCATTAACTTTAAATTTCACTCATCATTTTACTACATTAAGGTATCTACCTATTCTTCGTAATCTTAATGTGAATTCCTAAACAACCCATATGGGTCGTTTGCCCAATTCACCCATTAAGAGCTTTTTGGTTAATTTTAGTCCTTCATTTTACGACGAAGGACTTTCGCTAATATTTGACCAAAAATATCGCTTTTAACAATAATTCTAAATATGCGTACCTGGCTCGAGTCATAGGATTGACCCGTTTAAATATCTTTCACTATTAATTTCTAATTAATACCAACGCGAACCGTATGATATTTCCTGTAATCACAAAACTCAACAAGCGGTCATCAATTAATATTGTCAAATGATTTTGCCAATGTCATTTGACCCGTTTAGTCCGAAGGACCATTTTCTATTATGAGATGATATCTAGTTACCATCTCTCCTTTTTACCCATTCTGGTTTACACCATAACGTAATGTCTCAAAATTTCTTATTACTTCATCGTCACATGACTAATTTACCAATTTACCCTTTTTGCCATTGTTTATGATTTCTCACCATTGCACTAGTTCCGACTCATATTATTTGCGTCGGAACATTATAGCTCTATTACTAACTTTTCCTTATTCATTTTCAATACACACAACTGATGTATACTAAAAAGGGTGTAAGCTTTTACTTACCTCGCATCCAAATTACGCTTTCCTTTTCGTATTTGCTCCGTTTGACCCGCTTCATTCCCAAGCCTCCATATAGCTTGTCAAGAGTCAAACTATCATCATAATTGACAAGGTGGTTAGATTAGTCATTATAACCACGACTATTCCACCTTACGTATTTTCTATGTCAAAACTACTATTCAACTCCGTCCATGGTTAGTTTAACTTTTTAAAAGTTAACTACCCTTAATTATATTATATGTGCATATAAGCTAAATCGACTTCATAATTAAAATTTGTATTACTCCACATCACACGTAATTGGTCAAACTAGGAAATTACGCATTTGATTCATAATTTCAACATATGAACAATGTGGGCATAATTTATAACATCAACAATCAAGTTTCGTATCACTGAAAATAGGCTGTTTTTTGTGACCAGTTTAACCTGTTTACAAGTCTTCAAAAAATATGATTTTTTTATGTGGCGTACCCCTCGGAGGGTTATGTCTTGTGTTAAAATTTCAAGATCTAACTCTTTACCAAAAATTCTTAAAAATTCATTTACTAAGCTGCAATCAAATTCGTCACTTCTGACTGCAGCTTACGGAAAAATTCATTAAAAATTCCTCGTTTATCCGATTGACGAAATTCAAACTGACGATTCTTTTAATTACTTAAAATTTTCCACAGTAAGAATTTGAGATCATAACTCAATTCCTAAATTGAGTTATGACATTCGTAATGGGCTGCAAATTCTGCCAGAAAACGCAGCTTGAACCTTTGATACGGAAAAATTCATAAAACGCTCAATTTTCGCCGAAAAAATGCGATTCCAATGGGGCTTTAAAGATATTTCCAGGAATTACATTTTAGACTCAAGAAACACATGTTTTTGTCACGTTTTGTCTATGTTACAACCAATACAAGTCGGCTGTAAATTCTGATCAGGAGCTATTTGAATTCAGCTTTTAATTAAAGAATGTTCTTGACATCATAACACTATTTTCTTTGCAATCAAAACCCTAAAAACATATCATACATGAATTTAGCATCAACAACATCTGAATTTACTTGAACTAAGCATGATTTCAATATATACTTGTCTAGGGTTTACTCCTAGACATAATATTGTTCCTATTCCATCAATACAACATCCATGCAACACAAATTTCGAATCTCACATGTTTATCAAAATCTCAAGATGTAACTAAAAGGTGAAATTTGACATACCTTGTGATCCCTTCGCTGAGGTGATCACTAATCTAATCTTAGATTTCGATTTGGAGTAGATTTGGCGTTTCAATTGATGGATTTGAGCATGTTAGGGTTTGAAGATGAGAGCTCTCTGGCTCTTCTGGAAATCTCGACCAGAACACACACTTAGAGTGTGTGTTTTGGTGTTAGTATTTTATTTAATTAAAACAGTTTCCTTTTTGCCTCTTTTAGTCCCTCTTGTTTCATTTATTACAAAAGATGCTATATCTCATAGCTTTTCATTTAATTAACCATTACTAACTAGGTTAACTATTCCTAGTTAACTTGGTGGGTGTAGGGAATCATAACCCGTTTTTTTTTTTTTAAGTCCCGTTAACTCGGGCTCCTAATAAACCGTGTTTTCTCAAAGCATTTATTCCTCTTTTTGATTAATACAAGATTATATATTCAAATCCTAATATTCACCGGTTAACTAATTTTTCTTTTTACTACTAACGGTATTTTACCCGTCTTTTAGTATTAACGGGGGTTGATTACCAAACCCGTTTTTGGGGTGTTACAAGTCTACCCCCCTTAAAGAGGTTTCGTCCTGGAAACCTTTTCTTACATAATTCTTTGAGTTTAAACTCAATGTATTTGATCCGAGAAATCTTTCAAACATTACTTATACTTTTAACCAATTGTTAGTATTACCAGAAAAATATGGTAACATCGTTTTGGTTACTAATTGTCTACGTATCTCCTACAACATAGTGCAACTTGAAATAACGTAATCTCGTTATTTCCACTAGTTTAGTTAACTTAGCGATATCCATCGCTTTCATAAACTATCGAATTCTTTATGAATTCATTACTTTGACCCGTTTAAAGGTCTTTAGTGAAATCTTTAACTTTTAGCAACAAATTCTTTTGTTTTCAAATTTATTTATTCGGTTCAGTTATATCGAATCCACCGCTTACAAGCAAACCAAATTTCTTGATTTGAATTGCTGACCCTAACCGGTCTCACTAACTAGACTTATTAGTCCAGTTACTTTTTACCGCTCACTTGGTTATAATGTGATTCTACTTCACATTGCATTTCTTGACCGTGATCGTGTCACATCATGTTTAATTTATATCAACCTTTCATTGTCGAAAATATCACTTTTCGAATATATCGTCTTGCGCCTATCAGTGTCAAGACTTGTATCTTTCATGCTTACTATTTAAATTTCTATCAGGATTTATATTTGTAAAAATGTTATTTCTTACTAAAACCGAAGTTTTAGTTTTAGGATCTTCTCTTTAACTTTTGTCAATTATCCATACCAGGATATTGACAGTCCATAATTTATACTTTTACAGTCTTATTTTATGCGGGGATCCTCAATTTATTTCCTCGCCTTGCCTAGTTAACCTGTAGGTTTTATCACTTAGCCTATGGGCTATTTTATTAGATCTTCACCTCTTTACGGCGAGGTCCTTATAATCTATTTCTTTCTAGTCATGACTTGTGGGTCGTTTTAGTCTTGTAGACCTTTCCATTGTTTATAACCCTAAAGGTTAGGTTGACCCCGTAGTTCATTCTTTACTCATGTTGTTCTTAAAATACATGTTTGGTGTCAAGGCACCCTGTTTTGTTTGAAGAATCATTTATTTTTCGTCTTGGTATTTTATTTGACCTTGACCGTAGTCTGAGGCTACATTCGTTTCCTTTCGGACAAATTTTCCGACTTTATGACTTCTCACGTCATTTATGCGTCGGTTTATCTTATGCTCACCATTATCCAGTTTACATACATTCGTATTTGATTATGTCCCATTACCGGGCTCATTATTCTTTTGCTTTTAACGCTACCATTATCCCGCTTGCGTTTACTCATGCCGTCCGGCATGATATTATATTCGACCCGTTCAACTTTAAAATAGTTGAACATAATTTATTCAAAATTTCTCTTTACGAGATTTTATAGTCATAACTCGTAATCCAAGTCTTTTGATTTTTTTTTCGACCCGCGTTCACGTCTCTTGATTTTCACATGTGTTTAAATTCCTACCCATCAACCGGGTGTTTTACCGAAGTCGTTATTATTGCAACCCTCCCGGTATGCATTAAGACCTCGCTTCATTTTTTTTATATTCCGACTTTGTCCTCAAGTTTGACGTTTTACAAAAATGGCCCGTTAAGAGGCATATTTGCATTTTCCGGGTTCGGGTGTAAGTACACTCCCTCCCAATGCATATATTAATCGTTTTACATGTTTGCATTCTCCGGGTTCGAGTGCAAGTACACGCCCTCCCATTGCATATCTTAATCATTTTATATTAATCTTTGTCCCTTCACTCGGGCTCATTATCCTAATGTAATACGCTTCCGTCACTCGGCTGTGCGTTTACATTATTATCAAATATTTTGCTCGTTTGATTCATTTGGGTACTTTTTTAATTTGTCCCATTTACCCCGCCCTTACTACATCGGATGTAAGTATGTCCATCATAATAAGTTCATGGTACCACGTGCTCACCACTTACTTGGCCAGAGTAAGCGATCAACACCTGGTATACATGACCTTTTTTATAATTTTCACATTACACCCCATGTAAGTAATGTCTCTATTTGTTTCTCGTGGAAACAATATCCCAGATAGGTTTTCTGTTCGGGTTTTTTTTTCCAAGTTTTCAATCTACATATGCAACTTTCTATCTCTACGTATTTGTTGCATATTACTATATGTGTAATTAAATTTAAATTGTGCACCTGGTAATGTTTGCCCTGACAGGCTTCTCTTGCCATTAGCCTTGTTCGCGATCGCTACGCGATTTAGGTCTTTGGTGAGCATGTTCTACTTGTCGTACTTTGGACTGTTCCTCCGTCAAGTCCGCAATTTGTTAGACTCCTGCCATCTTCAGATGCGAGTATCCTTCAACTAAGCATTTACAAAAGTTAGTAATTTCAACATTAATAAATGCACGTATTGTAATACAAGGCTTTTTACTGCACGTGATTTCGT
This sequence comes from Helianthus tuberosus, assembly GCA_030545235.1. NCBI lineage: Eukaryota > Viridiplantae > Streptophyta > Magnoliopsida > Asterales > Asteraceae > Helianthus > Helianthus tuberosus. The sequence continues at coordinate 26,654,371 of CM060391.1, read as the reverse complement.
TAACTATACTAATCATTTTCGTTGGTGTAACATGTATTACACGTTACCCTATGTGTTGTTCACAACACTTTAATCATACTAGACCATTAACATACTTGTACTTACCGGATCTGCGATCAAGCCTCGAACCGAACACACTTTATTCTTTAACCATGAGCTCTGATTACCAACTTGTAACACCCGTTCTTATAAATCAAGGTTTAACGTATATTTTACGAAAACAATCATGTAATTAAGATTACATATACATCGGAAATACGGGTTTATTAAAACTTTTACAATTTAAAGTAATACAACATAATGTGATTTAATTCATCGTTTTAGAATAACGAGGAAACAACTTGCGGAAGCTTCATTTTTCGTGTGTTCGGTCCTTTGCCATCGCTTGATCTCCATCCGGGTACACTTGATATCACCTATGATCAAAACCAACTTAAAAGTTAGTTTTGATAGCTTATAAACAAGTTTCATAAACAAGCAAATAAAGTAAAAATAAAATTTCGGAATTTTGCCTCTCGCGCCACGTGAGAGGCTCCTTCTTTTCCTTCGCGTGCCGTGACAGCACCCTCGTGTCGCGCCCGGTGCCCGGTTCTCCTTCGCGTGTCACGGGGGAGATCGTTTTCCAGCAGGTCCGCATCTAGGACCTGCATTTCTTCCAGCTATGTTTATTTATCAAAAATCAAACTTTCAAAGGCCATAACTTTTGATCTAGAAGTCCGTTTTACGTGATTCTTTTTCCTAAGCGTTCGAAATTTAATTCTCCATCTTATGGAGTTAAAACCTGATATTCAACTACTTCAAAAATTCAGATTTCAAGCTCTCGGCTTGAAATTCTTTTTTAACACTTTTGACCCGTTTCATGATTCATTAAACCACTTTTGTTTAAATCATTACAAATTTTTGAGGTATTCATTATCTCAAAACCATCAACTCGTGAGTTCAAGACTTTCATACATTATGCAACTAAAGGTTGAGTTAAGCGCAAAACTTCATTTTGACCCGTTGAAGGGATTTACCATTAACTTTAAATTTCACTCATCATTTTACTACATTAAGGTATCTACCTATTCTTCGTAATCTTGATGCGAATTCCTAAACAACCCATATGGGTCGTTTGCCCAATTCACCCATTAAGGGCTTTTTGGTTAATTTTAGTCCTTCATTTTACGACGAAGGACTTTCGCTAATATTTGACCAAAAATATCGCTTTTAACAATAATTCTAAATATGCGTACCTGGCTCGAGTCATAGGATTGACCCGTTTAAATATCTTTCACTATTAATTTCTAATTAATACCAACGCGAACCGTATGATATTTCCTGTAATCACAAAACTCAACAAGCGGTCATCAATTAATATTGTCAAATGATCTTGCCAATGTCATTTGACCCGTTTAGTCCGAAGGACCATTTTCTATTATGAGATGATATCTAGTTACCATCTCTCCTTTTTACCCATTCCGGTTTACACCATAACGTAATGTCTCAAAATTTCTTATTACTTCATCGTCACATGACTAATGTACCAATTTACCCTTTTTGCCATTGTTTATGATTTCTCACCATTGCACTAGTTCCGACTCATATTATTTGCGTCGGAACATTATAACTCTATTACTAACTTTTCCTTATTCATTTTCAATACACACAACTGATGTATACTAAAAAGGGTGTAAGCTTTTACTTACCTCGCATCCAAATTACGCTTTCCTTTTCATACTTGCTCCGTTTGACCCGCTTCATTCCCAAGCCTCCATCTAGCTTGTCAAGAGTCAAACTATTATCATAATTCACAAGGTGGTTAGATTAGTTATTATAACCACGACTATTCCACCTTACGTATTTTCTATGTCAAAACTACTATTCAACTCCGTCCATGGTTAGTTTAACTTTTCAAAAGTTAACTACCCTTAATTATATGATATGTGCATATAAGCTAAATCGACTTCGTAATTAAAATTTGTATTACTCCACATCACACGTAATTGGTCAAACTAGGAAATTACGCATTTGATTCATAATTTCAACATATGAACATTGTGGGCATAATTTATAACATCAACAATCAAGTTTCGTATCACTGAAAATAGGCTGTTTTTGGTGACCTGTTTAACCTGTTTACAAGTCTTCAAAAATTATGATTTTTTATGTGGCGTACCTCTCGGAGGGTAGGCCTTATGTTAAAATTTCAAGATCTAACTCTTTACCAAAAATTCGTAAAAATTCATTTACTAAGCTGCAATCAGATTCGTCACTTCTGACTGCAGCTTACGGAAAAAATCATTAAAAATTCCTCGTTTATCCGATTGACGAAATTCCAATTGGCGATTCTTTTAATTACTTAAAACTTTCTACAGTAAGAATTTGAGATCTTAACTCAATTCCTAAATTGAGTTATGACATTCGTAATGGGCTGCAAATTCTGCCAGAAAACGCAGCTTGAACCTTTGATACGGAAAAATTCATAAAACGCTTAATTTTTGTCGAAAAAATACGATTCCAGTGGGGTTTTAAAGATATTTCCTATAATTACATTTTAGACTCAAGAAACACTTGTTTTTGTCACGTTTTGTCTATGTTACAGCCAATACAAGTCGGCTGTAAATTATGATCAGGAGCTATTTGAATTCAGCTTTTAATTAAAGCATGTTCTTGACATCATAACACTATTTTCTTTGCAATCAAAACCCTAAAAACATCTCATACATGAATTTAGCATCAACAACATCTGAATTTACTTGAACTAAGCAATTTTTCAATATATACTTGTCTAGGGTTTACTCCTAGACATAATATTGTTCCTATTCCATCAGTACAACATCCATGCAACACAAATTTCGAATCTCACATGTTTATCAAAATCTCAAGATGTAACTAGGAGATGAAATTTGACATACCTTGTGATCCCTTCGCTGAGGTGATCACTAATCTGATCTTAGATTTCGATTTCGATTTGGAGTAGATTTGGCCATTCAATTGATGGATTTGAGCATGTTAGGGTTTGAAGATGAGAGCTCCCTGGCTCTTCTGGAAATCTCGACCAGAACACACACTTAGAGTGTGTGTTTTGGTGTTAGTATTTTATTTAATTAAAACATTTTCCCTTTTTGCCTCTTTTAGTCCCTCTTGTTTCATTTATTACAAAAGAAGCTATATCTCATAGTTTTTCATTTAATTACCCATTACTAACTAGGTTAACTATTCCTAGTTAACTTGGTGGATATGGGGAATCATAACCCGTTTTATTTTATTTTTTTAAGTCCCGTTAACTCGGGCTCCTAATAAACCGTGTTTTCTCAAAGCATTTATTCCTCTTTTTTATTAATACAAGATTATTTATTCAAATCCTAACATTCACCGGGTTAACTATTTTTCTTTTTACCACTAACGCTATTTTACCCGTCTTTTAGTATTAACGGGGTTTGATTACCAAACCCGTTTTCGGGGTGTTACACTGAACATAGGGGGTAAAGAGTAAATATCGCGTTGGAAGTTGCACAAAGTCACATCAACCGTCGTTTCAGTTTAATAGCCTCGATTTAGGGGATAAGTTTTAAAATATATCCGTTGGAATTGGTATACCAACAGATATATTTTGGGGACAATTGTTATGGGTCATTTTCTGCTTATATATCCTGGCCGATATGCTGACTTTGTTTATTTTGTTGTGACCAGGATGCTGGATCAGGATATTGGTAACATCCTGATACGATATCCTGGTAGTAACTAATTAACTCACGTGCAGATTATTGGAACAAGTCTCTAACGTTCAAGTGGACTTCTTCTTCTCAAGACTCGGGCAAATCAGTTGGATTATGGACGTTGAAGCCGGAAGACGTGGACTACAACGTCCACATATGGAATATTCGCCGAATCCCATAATAGTAGGATAGTTAGTTGGTTTCTTTTTACTATAAAAAGGATTGATCGGATCAGATTAGGGACACACAATCTTTCGCACACTCTTTCTCTCTAGTTGCAAACAATCACTACACACTTACACTTGTATTCAAATTACATTGTAACACTTAGTTGATCAGCATCATATCCTGCATTGTATCCTGACATTTGAAGCAATAAGAAGAACAAGGCAGCTGCGGTTGTCAGCTCCCGAGGTTTTGTGCCGGCGATCTAGATTGATCAAGGGCTTTCCTCGTACATCTCGTGTCACCCTTTACATTTTTGCTCATTGTTTGATCATAGATACAGCTCAATATCCTGAGCCGTATCCTGAATACTGTTTTTGCAAACAACTTAATTAGTATATTTTCCACACATTTTCTTAGCACACTACATCACTTAACTAATTTGATCACTTAATTGCTTCGGTAATTTTTTACTAAAACAATAACATTTAGTTATGTTATACAAAAGGGCATAATAGTAATTGGATAATTATTTTAATTACGGAAGATATAATATCTTCTTTGATTTCAAAATCGACAATTATCTTTTATCACGACGACCGCTAATTCATATTCACATTCAAGTATTTCTTGACGATGTGTTTAATCAGTTTCTGTTTCTTCATAGTATGTTATATCAATTTTCCCAATTAAACACGCCCCTCACACATTTCGAAACATAAAACACACCTCTCATACATTTCGAAACATTAAACACATTCATTTTTTTCTTGACATTGTGTTTTGTTAGTTCATGGGTTCTTCACATTGTGTTATATCAGTTTTCACAATTAAACACAATTGTTATACATAAAACACACCAATGTAGTGTCTAGTGTAGTGTCTGAAATACACAATATAAAACACATCAGTGTCTGATTCGATGTAGACACCTTAGTGTCTTAAATACACAATATAAAAACACCAGGTTCGGAGTTGTGGAGGTTTATAGTATGACAATTATTTCCTTATTTAAAACACACTAGTTTCAGAGGAGAGAAAGTAGAGAGAAACTTGTGAGAAAGGTGGGGAGTTTATGGTATGACGGTTATTTCCTTATTTAAAACAAGTTAAATGGCACATTTACACAGACTCAAATTTAATTAACATATTTTTGAGACACATATATTACCAATATGCCACCAAGATGATCTCAACCATCAAATAAACTCGTCCAATGGTCAAGATTACTTCCTACACTTTGTAGAAAAAACACACTTTGTAGAGGAAGCCCACCCCCCCCCCCCCCTATATATATATATAGGTAAAGAGTATTGTACAATATTGCTTATCGTACATTACGTGCGCTTCAATCTTAGCCGTCAGATCATCTTCCCGCATTTTAAAATCGCATGTTGTTTTTTTTACAACAATTTCGCATGTGATAATTTTTGATGAATTCGCATGTTGTTTTTTTGTACCAATTTCGCATGTGATAATTTTTTATGAATTCGCATGTTGTTTTTTTTTTACCAATTTCGCATGTGATAATTTTGATGAAATAGCATGTTGTTTTTTGTAACAATTTCGCATGTGGTACAAAAAAACAACATGCGAATTCAATGCGGGAAGATGATCGGACGGCTGAGATTGTAGCGTACGTAATGTACGATAAGGGCATTTGTATGATAACCGGCCTCTATATATATATATATATATAGGAATGGGATCAGGAGAAAACGATTTGAAGTGTGAGAATAGTAAGAACGATTTTCAGCCATAGGATCTTTGTGATTTGTGGCTAAGATGATGCGGTGGCATTTTTGTAAATAATGGGAACCTTATAACTACCAGGATGGGTAAAATTGGAAGATCCAAACAAGGGTGCACATGTTAATCACATGTCATTTTCCTCCATCATATTTAAACGCCAATACCTTTTTTATACGTGATTATTTTTCTAAAAAAATTACACCATAAAACTCAGTGTTTTTTTATCTTTCCAACGAGTATACTATTGATATACTTTTTGAAAAAAAAAATGAACTGAGTTTTATGACGTTTTTCTGAACTGCGTGTTTTATGGCGTTTTAGACTAGGTATTTTCATGGCGTTTTCTGAACTATGTGTTTTTATGGCGTTTTAACTAGGTATTTTCATGGTATTTTTTTCTGAACTGAGTGTTTTATGGCGTTTTCAACTGAGTTTTTTCATGGTGTTTTTCTGAACTCAGTGTTTTATAGCGTTTTTAACTGGGTATTTTCATGGCGTTTTTCTGAATTGAGTGTTTTTATGGCGTTTAATTTGAACACCCAGTTCATGTGAGTGAGTTTTTTGACAATACCCCTTAGTGTAATTTAGCATCAATGCCAGTCAACACCAAAATCATTCTCACCGTACTAACACTTTTCACCGTTTTTCCTAAATCCTGACCCTATATATGTGTGTGTGTGTTTAACAACAAAATCTATATAAGATCAGATTTAAACTTTTGTGTAATATCTCACTTGCCTTTATAAGTTTATATGATAATTAACTACATGTATGTAAATTCTAATAGTATAGGTAACTTCCTAATTTGTGTAGATTCACGTATTGGTTTTACAGATTATTTCACTGTCGTGCCTTCGGAAGGGTGGATGTCGGGTTTCAGCGCATTTGGGAGAGCCAATGGGCTGGCGACGGTTTAGTAGTCGACCTTGGCCACAACGCCCGGTGTCACGGTGATTGACACGTCGTTCCTTGTCGTTCAAAAAAAAAGCACCAAATCATTTTTCTTTAGAGTTAATTCCAATTCCTTGGAAACATACTAATCCATTATACCCTTATATAATTAGCAACTTGGGTTATGTATCATTTATTTAAAATTCACACCCTTTAATAACACAACAATTAACAATACACACCCTTTCAAAAAGTTTCACCCTTTCATGTATTATTATTAAGGCACACTCTTTCACACACTTTTTCACATTATATTATATTATATTATATTATATTAAAAAAACCAGCTTCCACCGTTTCAAAGTTATATTTATACGCTTGAATCTGAAAAACATTGTAAGGTGTCGGATCGACTGTTGAAGGTGGGAGGCGCTAGCATGTTTGGGTGGAGATGGAAGCATGATCCGACATCTTTAGAAGAAACTTTAGAATTGACGGATTGTTCTAATATGCTTACGGCAGTGAAGCTTTCTGAAAAGAAAGATTCATGGTTGTGGCATGGTACCGGTTCAGATTTTTCAGTGGCAAATATTAAAACTTGGATTACTTCAACGGATGTTCCAGTCATGGAGGCTCAATTTGATTGGTGCAAATGGATTCCTCTTAAATGTAACGTTTTTATGTGGAGGGCGTTGCTCGAAAGACTTCCGACTAAAGTTGCTTTGATCAAGAGAAATATTCAACTGGAGAATAACAATTGCATTTTTTTGTGACGACCGTGACGAGACAGCGGAACATATCTTCATGGGTTGTTTTTTTCTCGAGTGCAGTTTGGCAGGCCATATCGACGTGGTGTAGACTTCCGGTCTTTTATGTGTGCGATTTAAAAGACCTCACGGAGATATACAAGAACATGCGGCTCAATTCGGCGACAAAGGAAATGGTTCAAGGCTTGAAGATTATAGGATGTTGGAGAATATGGAAGGCCCGGAATGATCGTATTTTTAACGACAAAAAGACTAAAATTGCGGAGGTTATTGCAGATGTGAAGACTTATGGCTATATGTGGTATATGCACAAAAATAGAAATAGAACATGTACTTGGGAACAATGGTGTAAATGTGATATGATGTAATGTTTTCGGGCTGCTTGATCTCCTCCTTGGAGATCTTGTGTGTCGTTTTCTAATGAAGTTCAAGTTTCAAAAAAAAAAACCGTTTCAAAGTTATATAACCGAAGCTTTCCAACGTTATACACCGTTTCACTTGAAACGAATACTTCAATTTGCGTTATAATACTTTCTCAATATTTGGAAACAAATAATGTCACTGTTTCCCACACTTAAAGCCTATGCATATTAAGAATTGCCAGTATCGTTCCAACTGCTAATTTCCGTACCATTCCAACCGCTTGAATATGATTATCACACCGTCTTAGTACCGTTTCGTGTACATGTATAACCATTTTTTTCCTATTTTCCTCTCGACCCTTCTCTCTCGCCTTCCCTTTATCGCGCTATGAATTCCGTTTGTCCCTGATATGGCGCCATATTTTTCATTCTTCCAACTGAAGTTTTTATTTCGGTATGTCGCTCCAATTGTTTTGTGTTTACGCCTCGATTTGCTTGGATTATTTGTATTGTATGAACAAGGTGTTGTGACATGAGTGCTTTCATTTATACAATTGGTATATGACTTTCGTTTTCCACTGCTTATTACATAGATTTTTCTTTCTTATATGTTATTTGTTAGTTTGTTTGTAATTGTATCATATGGACATCTTATATGTTCTTTGTTTGTATCGTATGAACGACATGTTGTGACAAGCCTATGTTCATGTTTACAGTTTGTATATGATTTTTGTTTTCCGAGTCTGAATTCTTATATATTCATGCAGTATTAACAATGCTTAACGAAAATCATGCGATGCGTCTGAATGTTTATCAATCCGTTTGTTTGGGCGGTGAGTCTGAATGCTTAACAATTCATGTTGTGGTATATATGTTTGGGCAGTGAGTCCGAATGCTTAACAATTCGTTTTTGAGTCTCAATGCTTAACAATTCATGCCGTGATATATGTGTTAGAACTTTTCGTGTTTACACATCTGACAAGCTCGGGTCAAGTAACGATCAGCTTTTGAGTCTGAATAATTCATGAGGTTATGTATGTGTTTGCAGGGCCGGCTCCGAAAATTACAAAAAAAAATTTGGCCCTGTTCGAGATAAAAAATTTGGGCCCTATTCGCAAATCTTCATATAACATAAAATCATCAATCATTCAATCATATATATATAAATACTAAAAATTCATAATACTACGATAATTGTTATGAAATAGATAAAACAAATTAACAAAAATAGTGTAGCAAAAATGATCAAAGTATCGATTTTGTTTTACTTCGTCCGCCTTTCTTTTCTCTTCCTCTAGCTTCCTCTTCTTACGTTTTTTATGGCCGGATGGGTATTTGTATTTAGGAACGGGAGGCATAATTTCTACATATTAACGAAAAACATCCATTCAATCACAATTCACAATTCACACAAAGTCTAATACATTTAAAGTATAATAATTAATAAACAACATTTAAAGAAACAGACAATTTAGTCATAAAGGTATGATTTTTTTTCTAAAAAAAACATAAATAATTAATTAATTATTATTATTATCAAATCTCAATATCTCATGTACTGGCTCCATCCACAATTACACAAACCAATGAACCATCATATTAATCAAGTCTCAATTCTCATATTACAGATGACGCAACTAGCAACAATGCAACATAGAGATGATAAAGAAAATTCTCATAAAATAGGTTCCTTTACTATCATGGTTGCGACTCGAAACGACGAAACCGTAACTCGGAACCGTGGTTGCGACTCGTAACAGATAACAACAAACAAAAATCAACAAAGAATACCTCCTGGCTCCTGCAGTCCTGCTGCGAATCTGGTCAATCTGCGGATGATGATGATGATGATGATGATTATTAATTGTGAATCGCGATGATGATGAATCCCTGCCGCGACGTTGTGTACTTGTGTTCCTCTGTTCGAGTCCGACCAGAAATCCCTACAGCGTCGTTTGGTTTCTTGAGCAGCGGCAAATTACTAGTATTGATTTAATGATTTGGGGCCTGGTACGGTTATAAGATTGGGTTTTTTTACAAACTTTGGGCCTGTACTGATTTGGGCTATATATATATAAAGAAAATCTAAAAATTTTTGGGCCCTTGAATGATTTGGGCCCTGTTCTCAAGCCCACCCTGCACATGGGGATAGCCGGCCCTGTGTGTTTGGGCTTTTCATGTTTACAAATCTGATTGGTTGGATACAAGTAGAGGTGCACAAAATAACCGGTTAATTAACCGTAACCGGTTATTAACCGAAACCGGTTAATAACCGATTTAGGAATAACCGGTCCAGCCGGTTATTTAACCGTAGGTTAGTAACCGGTTATTAACCGGTTTTTTTAAACCGGTTTTTTAACCGATAGACTGGTTAACCGAAAAATTCAAAAAAAAGGCAAAAAAACCGGTTAATAACCGAAAATAACCGGTTAAAGTAATTAACCGGACCAGTTAAAAAAATAACCGGTTAAAGTAATAACCGGTTAAAGCATTAACCGGTTAAAGTCAAAAAGTCAAATTAACCGGTATAACTGGTTAACCGATCCGGTTATTAAAATTAACCGGTTTGTGCACCTCTAGATACAAGTAACGTACAGGGTCATAATTCGTTTTGAGCCTTGAATGTTTAACAATCCATTAGGTGATATGCGCGTTTGGATTTTTCATGTTTGCTGACGTGCGTGCGGGTGCCTATATTTTTTAGTACATTTTTAGCTCTTTTTACTCGTCGATTTCAAGTTTTAAATTTATAAAACACGATATTCTACTATCACTCTACACACACGCTAGGGCAAGTGCACCCATCGTGGACGTAGTATAGTGATGGCAAGATACCGAGGTCGTCCAATGACACAAGAGCTTTTAATACCGGCTTATTGTCAACGTCTAATCGATCCAAACTTTGAGAAAATATTTTTAAACTAATAAAAATATAAACTAAAAACAGAAAATTAAATTAAATTAAAAAAACAGATACACAAGAAAGAATCACTTGGATCCGAATTATCTTTCATGTACCCTTTTGATGATTTCCGCACTTTGGGCATTTTAAGAGATTATCTTAGTTACAGTAATAGGCCTTTCTTGTGAAGGCGACGTTACCCTCAACCTAGTGGTTTGAGTTAGCAAGGATTAAATCTCACTAGGTCGGATTATTTAAAGATAATTAAGTAAGTTATTAATGCAAAAAGTGGTGGGCCCCCTTCCAGGCAGCGATCACCCTCAACTCGTTGGTTTAAAGTTTTAATAGTAGTTTATAGATAAGGGATTCAAGCGTTTTGCACCTCTCCCGTGGTGGGTAATGCCCGCTCCGACTCGTGAGGTATTACTAAGCTTGAACCAGGTTCTCGTAGGATCTATACACTGAACAAGGAATAAAATTTACCCAAACACCCTTCTAACCCCTTCCAGACAATTAGCGCGCTTTATATAGACCGTAAAGGCACGAATATGTGAATCAACGACATATGAAGAATGATTAGATAAATTTGCCTTCAATATAAAAAACTAATTATTAAAGTCATTAATACATACCCAATTAAAAAGTTGCCAAAGATTGGAAATCATAAAAGAAAATACATAAAAGATATGTCTTCACCAAGTGATGTAAGAGTTTAGCCAAGCATGGCCTTTGTTTGACAAAGACTCTTACTATCAATCTTGGATCCCGAGACTACACACACTCTAAAAGATGGAAAATGGATGATGGTGTTGTAGTGGTGGTGGAGTGGTGGCAAGTGAGAGAGAAGCGGTTTGCCAAGTGATGGGTTGGAATGAAACCAAGCACCCCTATTTATAGCTGGAAACAGAACGTCCGCCACGGCCCGTGCCCGCCTGGCACGGCCCCATGGCCATTAGTCTCTCTCTTCTACATTAACTACAGTGTCAGACTCGTATTAACACGGCCCCGTGTGTCAATGGCACGGCCCGTGGCCAATGTACTTGCTGTACTTCTTCATATTCTGGAAATCCTAGAGTTGACCACGCCCCGTGTTGCTTTAGCACGGCCCCGTGTTGAGCTTTGAATTTGTCGTTTGTTGTTGTCTTTTTCTACTACAGCGAATTTCCACTGGGCACGGCCCGTGCTAGGTGAGCACGGCCCCGTGCCAGAGCTTCTGATCTTGCTATTTCTTGGGTTTGGATGTGGTCGGGGGCTTGGCGAGTTATGTCAATCCTTCTTTATTGGATTTTGTGTTGGTTTCGCTGTTATTTTGCTCATTTTGTGCATTTAAGCTCTTTTGACCCTGTTAATTAAAAAGAAACAAAGAAACGGGTCTTTTCCAACATTAGTACTAAAAAAGGATTTATTTTACGCCGTATTTGATATAATATATATGTTGTATTTTAAAGACATTATTTACAAACTTGGTTGGTCAGGTTGGATAGTGCATTAGTGTCTAAATTGAATGGGGACGAATGAACTATATAATTTGGAGTTTAATAAATTGTACCAATTGGTTTCAGATTTTAATAAATGATTAATTATATTGCATAGATTTAACAATTTTTGCATCTTATATGATATTATTAAAAACATTCATAATTAACATCTCATTGCAACACACGGATTAGCGCCAACTAGTTTGTAATTATTATGCAAACCAAACATCTCGAAAGATTGATTGATTTTCAAAATAATTTCTTATTTTGCCTTTTAGGGGAGTGGGGGTAGTCACTAGTGATAGAATTCCATCACTCACAAGCACCCAATCAAGTTCCGTCATGTCATCAACAATTTTTCCATCACTCACAACTTTTTTTGGTGGCAATGGTCATCACTCACAACACCCAACAATAAACCCTCACATCCATTTATCACGCTAACCCCATAACGCATTGATTTTATCACGGTATTTCTCCTATCACTCGTGAATGTTTTGGTGGCGGTGGAAGATTTCTTTGTTCCACGCGTTGAAATATGCTATCACGCGTTGCACTTCATCCGCCCCCACTCCCCTTACCCCAATAAACAAAATCTCAAAGATCCATTTTATTACAAAAATACTATTAAATAAGTCGAATCATTGATAGAAGTAGGTTTTCTCATGAACTCTACAAACCAGGGGCAGACTTACGTGGGCTCTAGGGGTAGCCCGTGACACCCCTTAACCTCGACTCGTAAGGGTAATTTTTTTTTTCCCAATTTAAGTGTAGGATACCTCTGAGCAAATAAGAGGATACCCCAGAAAAAATGAGATACTTGAAGAAGAAGAAAGAGGAGGCTGGATGATGTTGTTGTGGCTGTGTATTTTTGTGATAAAGAATATTAGGGTTTGAAGTTTATATTTGTTATTTTTTTTTATCACTGTACGGCTTCAATGCTTGAATAGGCCTACCCTCCAGCCCACACTACATGTGTGTTTCTGTATATTTTTTTCATTTTTGATATTAGATAAGCCACAATAGATGTGTTATGTCTTATGTGTATTTGAAGCCACAATAGAATTTATCAGGGGCATTGATACAATCTGGCCAAAGCCACACTCCATGTTTGGTTTCGGTAAGATTAGATCCCTTTACTCAAGTCGTATGGATTTATACCTCAGAATAATAATTCAATTATTATTAAGTGAATGAGTATGAAATGGTTTAATGGGCCTTTTTTTGACCCACGTTTTTTTAACCCAACCAATTTGTGCCCCGTCAAATATTTTTTTTTGAATTTGCCATTGGTGTCACGTGATGATCAATGCTCTACTTTGTGCGGTTGAAAGGGAAACATTTGATAAAGTAAAATATGACAATGTAATGGCTCGATTTAAGCTATAAAACCCAAAGAGGACAAATCTATTAGGTATGTTTTCACTTTTATTTATTTATCGTGCTTTTTCATTATTATATGAATGTATAGTAAAAAGAAAAATCAGGGATACCTCTGATTTTTCGGGCTAGATCCGCCACTGCTACACACACACAGATATATATATATATGGGTTTCAGTTCAATTAAGAACCACCACGAGTTGTGAGAACCATAAGAACTCCTACTTTCCGTGCGAGTTGGGCCACCATTTTTTGCACAAACGTAGATGAACATGTTATAAACACATCTGTAAATACAAAAAAAATTGTTGAGTCGATAGTTACGCCTGATATAAATTTTATTTACGCCTGATGTAAATTTTGATTACGGCGATGTAAATTTTTTACATCTAATGTAAATTTTTACATGCGACATTTTTTTATTTTTTATTTTTATTTTTGCTGGAACCTGTGATTTTTTTTAGATTTTTGAAAAAAAAAATTGAAAAAACTTTTGGAATGACTAGTTCTTATGGTTCTCATAACTCAAGATTGTTTTCATTTTACCTTTTTCATATATATGTGTGTATATACGTGTCAAATTAAGAATTTAGGTCATTTTTTTGGTAATTATATGTTTAATTATTCAGGTTGTGTTTGAGTTAACATAGTTAAATCGTTTATATTTAAACATATTGACACATCAGCCCATTACAACTAAAACAATAAGGAAAAAGATGTTATTAGTTCTAACACAACTTACTTATAGCCATACACACCCATTACAACATGTTTACAATCCGCCAATCCAGTTAGGATTAGTTTAACATCTACGTAACTTGATTACAACCCGTTAACATGTTTGACTCATTTAAATAAATTGGTTACACGTGTCCTGTTCGATTTACATGATTGTTAGTGTGTTCGAGTTTGGTTTTGAGGTGATATATTTGACACAAATATTTATGTGTTATGTTCGGGTTAACAATTCAACTTGTTAATTCAAAACTTGTCAGCACATCAATACTGTAACCTCTAATTTTTTAGTACAATACTATCTAGAACATATGTAGGCTTTTTTTTTTTAAAAAAAAAAACATTAAGGAGTATAGTTATAGAACTCGAAAACATTTTTGTAGATGAATTTACGTTACAAGAAAATAAAATACTTTGTAATGAGTATTATAATGATTGAAAGATTAAAAAGAAAACTAAGAAAATAAAGTAAAAGAGTAAATCTGCTTTTCCTTTGGCAATGGTAATATACAAACAACCGGGAAAATAATATTTTGGTAAAGGCTAGCTTTTCTCACCTTGCTTTTCTCTTTCATTAATTGACTCTTTTTCCTTCTGTATTTTCTGCATAAGTGATCCTGCTTTAAATGTGCAAAACAGGTAACCAAAAAAGTTCATAATTCATTTTATTTTTGAGATAACATCTTTACTTTATAATTTAACTGCATAACAAACGGACTATATTTTTATGAAGTCATATATATGTGGGTTTAGTATGTGTGGTGTGGATATTTACTAAAACTTCGTAATTATTTGAAAAGTTTGGCTTGAAAAGTTTGGCTTGAAACAGTCAATTACACTAAGATTATGTGGTATTGGAGCATGGTTGAGAAAAAAAATGTTGTTATGTGGCGTTGATGTGTACAAAATGCAATATATAAATTACATCAAATGAGGCATAAAACTAACCCTTTTTAGTACTAATGTTGAAAAAGTGTGCTTTTGTCTTCCTTTTGTATTTTCAGGACTAAATGAGCGTAATTGAACAAAAGGAACAAATATGCAGCCAAATCTAACATAAATACAAAGAAAAGAAATAAACGTGGCATGTCTGACCCCTCGACAACATCTTCCCAAGCAAAAACAAAGAAACAGAAGGCTGACCACGGCCCCGTGCCCAGCGGACACGGGGGCGTGGCCAGATACCTGCAGAAAAGACAAAGCCTTAGAAGCTTCTATTCCCAGCACGGGGGCGTGCCCAGCTCAACACGGGCCGTGGTCAACGCTAAGATTCGCAAAATCCAGCAAATCTTGATAGTACAGATACGCTTCTGCACACGTGGCCGTGCCCAGCGAACACGGGGGTGTGTGGAGCTAATGCAGACAAATTGCAATTAATGAAGAAAGAAAAAAAGGATGGACACGGGGCCGTGCCCAATGGACACGGTGCCGTGTCCGGGCTTCTGTACAGGCTATAAATAGGGGTGCTTGGTTTACTTCAAAAGCATCCCTTGGCAAACCACCTCTCTCCCACTTCACCCACACTCCACCACCATCACAACACCCACATCCACCACCATCATCCATCATCCATCTTAGAGTGTGTGTAGTAGTCTCGGGATCCAAGATTGATAGTAAGAGTTCTTGACAATCAAAGGCCATGTTTACCTAAGTCTCTTACATCACTTGGTGAAGACAAACATTTAGTGTAATACTTTTGATTTTTAATATTTTCGTACTTTTTATTTGGTTTTGTATTAATGACTTTAATAACTAGTTTCTTATGTTGAAGGTGAAACTTCCTTATCATTTGTTCGTGGTGTCTTGGCGTTATTTTACTGTCTATATAAAATAAAAGATTTTACACCATTAATATCTCTACGGTCTATATACAGATATGTTGGCTACCTGGTCGGGGGTTAAGGGAATGGTTTGGTAAGGTTCTTGCCTTGTTCAGTGTATAGATCCTGCAAGGACCTGGGTCAAGCTCACTAGGACCTCCTTCAATACCCACTAGTATTGGATGGCGGGGGTGCGAATGGCTTGATCCCCTCATATGTAAACTACTATTAATACATTAACCCGGCTACTTGGGATTGTATCCCTTCTGACTCAAACCACTTAGTCGAGGGCAACGTCAACTTCAAAAGAGGGGCCTACCACATTACGCATTAATAACTTAATTAATTATCTTTCAATATTCCGAATCTTTAGGATTGTATCCTTGCTGACTCAAACTAGAAGGTTGAGGGTAACATCACCTTCAAAAGAGGGGCCTAATACTATAACTAAAATAATCTCTTAAAAAGTGCAAAAGTGCGGAAATCATCAAAGGTTACATTAAAGGCGAGTCGGATCCAAGTGATTCATCTTGTCTATCTGTTTTTATTTTATTTTTATTTTCAGCATTTTTTGTTTTTATTTTCATGTTTAAAACCTTTTTCTAAAACTTTTGATTTGATTAGACGTTGAGGATAAACCGGTACTAAAAGCTCTTGTGTCCTTGGATGACCTCGATATCTTACCAACGCTATACTACGCTCACGATGGGTGCACTTGCCCATATGTGTGTTTAGTGTTAGTAGAATATCGTGTTTTATAAATTTAAAACTTGACTAAAGTGTTAAAAGGGCTTAAAATATCAACAAAAATATATCACGCTACACACGCATCAAGTTTTTGGCGCCGCTGCCGGGGACACAAGGATTTTAAGAAAGTTAGAAATCAACGGCCTAATCTTTTTTTTCTGTTTTTTTAGGAATTTTCAAAATTTTTCAGCTTCTGTAGACTGCAGCACGGGGCCGTGCCCGCTGAACACGCCCCCGTGCCCAATCTTTGATACTGGCAATCCTGTTTTAAGTCAGACAGTAGCTGAACACGAGGCCGTGTCCACTGAACACGCCCCCGTGCCCAAGTTTCAGTTACTGAAAACAGAACCGTAAGATCCCGACGGTTGGTAATTTCTGACACAAACATGAGTGATACTGATCATTTTTACTTTCGCTCCTCTTATGGTACGTGGTGTCAAATATGTGGCGGATCTCATGAAGATTTAAAATGTTATTTTTTAAATTACATTCCCCACTATATAGACCTATCATTTTCCTGTAGCCTTAAGATGGGCGAAAGTAAAAACAATCCCTATCTCTCCCTCGAATGCTCTCAATCATCTCTTCTAGATGATATGTTTCTCGAAAAATTATTTCAAATGGAAGAAGTAATTCTCCAATTGATAAGAGAACTTGAAATGAAAATAACTAATTCATCTCAAGACGACGATCAAGGATAATTATTGAGATTACATTCGGAGTATAACAACATCGTTGCTCCCGAAATCACCTCTAACTCTTGTGAGGACTTGAGCGATAGTCGTCCCTGTGTCGATTGTGCCGTGAAGGACTCCCCATCGGTTTCTGCCGATACATGCATAGACCTGAACGATTCGACAAACACCTTCTTTAACGAGAGCCCGGATAAGGGAAATAAAGGTTGGTCTTGCCCACCGGTATTTAGCTTAGGAATCACCCTTTCCGATAACCTCTTGCGTTCCTGTCTAAAACTAGGGCAACTTAGGTATCTCAGGCACTTCGGTGTTGTTCCGACCAGTAAGGAACCACCCGATCTGGATAAATTCCTTAAAGTAAGACATAACATCATAAAAACCTCTGGCCATGGGGCCGTGTCCAGGTCAGCACGCCCCCGTGCCCACCTGAAGATTCTCGTCTGACTTTTGGTCAGAATACGGACAAACAGTGTCAGAAACTTCTCTGCACACGGGGCCGTGTCCAGCCAACACGGGGCCGTGTCCAGCGTGCTGTCGTTTTCTATAAATGCAACAAGATTCCTGCACACTTGGACTCATTCCAAAGACAAAGATCTGGTGGGATCTTCACATATACCCTATAAGGTATATTCTATAGAAGGTTCTCAACAACCATCTTGTCTTTTCTACTTTTGTTTATTGCCTTCTTCTTCATTTTCTCCTCAAAACCTCCACTAAAACTTGAAATCTCCATGATTCCAAGCTTTATTGTTATCATTGTTAGGTTTTATTCAAGAAATCTTATCAAAAATAAGTTTTACAACACCGTTTTAAGTTATTTCTGCTTAAAAATGCTTCAAAAGTCAAAAAAATAATTTAAAGCTTCAAGATTCCTTGTTTCAAAAACCTGCTGAGAGGTGGCCACGGGGCCGTGCTCAGCGAGCACGGGGCCATGGCCGGAGTACTGTTTCATTAATTTGAAATTTCTTTCGGTTTGTTTCTTAGAATGTCGAGCAGAAATAGCGGAACATCCTCAACACACTCCAGGAACGACCGACGAAGAAGAAGATCATTGGTAGAAGACTCTCTCGTTAACTACGTATATGCCTTGAGGGAGGCCATCGATGAAATGACGGGAGTAGAGGAAGCCTTGGTTGACCATATAAATCATTTGACGGTGGGACTAGAGAGATGTCTTCGAGAAGTCAACCTTTTGCACAAAAGGTTGAACATTCTCGCATCTCCTCCTTTGGTGCCAATCATTGCACAAAGGGAATGGAATGTTGTGCCAGAAGTCATTATTCCGGCCAAATGGTTTGTCATGCACACGGAGCCCCCTCAAGACATATTACATGGGGTCCAGGTGACCGCCGCACCTCCTCCACAAGACATTGTGGAAAATGAGTCCGCCTTCTTCCTCCCAAGGGAGATAGAAGAATGGCTCAACGACATCTAAGGGACATCCCTCGGTTACGAGTTCTGCAACGCCTTTAAAGTACCGGAAAGCTATTTCCGAGTTTTTGATATTCCTACAATAAGGGTAGAACTCCTTAGAATGATTTCCTGCGTTACTTGACCTATCTATCTTAGGAACTTTTAGTTTTTCAATTTTTAGCTTTATTTTTAATTTGTAGGATCTTTTGTAATTTGTTATTTTCATTGAATGATGGTTTCTAAGTATTATATGGTGTTTGGGTGATGTTTTAATGGTTAAAACACACTCGAAACTGTGGAGGTTACTAAGGGAAACTTGAAGCCACACCCCATGCACGAAAACAGAGCCTCCCGACAAATTTTCTTCATTACAGCAAGTTCAGCACGGGGCCGTGCTCTGCCCAACACGCCCCGTGCTCAAGGTTCTGCAGAAAACGCCCAGTTGAGGTAACTGGACACGGGGTCGTGTTCACTGAACACGCCCCCATGCCCAGCCTTCTGTTAAATCTGATACTGGCGATCTGAACACGGGGCCGTGCCCGGACCAACACGGGTCCGTGCCCAGACACCCAGTAACATAAAATTTTGTTTTTAAACACCTTTTTACACATTCAATCAACCTAAAAACTTATTTTTGGGACACATTGAGGACAATGTGTAATTTAAGTGTGGGGGGGATGCAAAAACCTTGAATTTTGCAAGTCCTAATAACAAGCCTTACACAAAACTCTATTGAAACCGCTAATCTCTCCAATTTTTTTCAAAAACTTTTCGTTTTTTTACTTGTCTTGGTTTAATTTGAGAATAACAAGTTCTAAAAAGGTTATATTTTTACAAATTTACAACCGATAGCGTCGTGATAAAAAGAACCAACATAAGAAAATTATGATACAGCATGACAAATCTAGTTAAAATTTGATTATATATACTTGATTACATTATAAACCCATTCCCACAAAAAGTGAGTTTTGAGCCTTGATTGAGCATACAAGCATACATCTTTAAACTAAATGCTCATTTTTCGTTTCTTGTGTGAAAAGTCGTTTGGTTTCTTACGACTCTAGAACTTGTCTTGACGATACACTCCCGGTCCTTACTAACTTAAACCCAAGTAAGTAAATGATGGAGGCATTAGGACTAACCCTTTTTTCCTTTCAACACCATTATTTTTCCTTTTCTTTTAACCTACCCAAAACCCCCCTAGTTAACCCCTTTGAGCCTAAACCTTTTCATTTCTAAACCCACAAAACAAACACCCTTCACCCACCAAACCCTTTTTCTTTTAAACCCTTTGTTTAGTAAAAAAATCGGTTTTCTTGTGACGTTCCTTAAAAAAAATTATGAAGTCTAGCAATAAACAAACAAGTTCCTCAAAGAAACTTTGTTTGAAAGTATTTAGTTTGAATAAAAGTCACAAAAACAAAAAGTTTTACGACGACCGATGCTTTTTACGCTTTTAGCCCTTTTTACTAACCACTAACCCAAAACCACCTACCTTTAACCCAAGCCTAACCCTTCCCCAAGTTCTCTTGATATTTACAAAGGTTTATAGTTAAAAAGGAGTAGAATTGATTGCTTGGCAAGCTTATGGTAGAAATAAGTTCCATGCCGGTCTCGAGTGTTTCACAAAAATACATCTTCGGCCGAGTGTTGAGTGATCTCCCGTGAGGTATGTGAACTTGTATATAAATGAAATTTTAAAGAGGCATGTTATGCCCAAATAAGTAATTTCTCTTATGAAACGTTCCAAATAAATCATGACGAATAAGATTGTAAATAACATAAAAATAAAACCCAATAAAGATCTTGGATTCCCGACACTCAAGACAAGCCCAAAACTTCTCTTCTACCCATTCCATTTGGGCATGTAAGCCACATTATAAAGAGTTTTGCTTGAGGACAAGCAAAGATTCAAGTGTGGAGGTATTTGATGTGTACAAAATGCAACATATAAATTACATCAAATGAGGCATAAAACTAACCCTTTTTAGTACTAATGTTGGAAAAAGTGTGCTTTTGTCTTCCTTTTTTTTATTTTCAGGACTAAATGAGCATAATTGAACAAAAGGAACAAATATGCAGCCAAATCTAACATAAGTACAAAGAAAAGGAATAAACGTGACATGCCCGACCCCTCGACAGCATCTTCCCAAGCAAAAACAAAGAAACAGAAGGCTGACCACGGCCCCGTGCCCAGCGGACACGGGGGCGTGGCCAGATACCTGCAGAAAAGACAAAGCCTTAGAAGTTTCTATTCCCAGCACGGGGGCGTGCCCAGCTCAACACGAGCCGTGGTCAACGCTAAGATTCGCAGAATCCAGCAAATCTTGATAGTACATATACGCTTCTGCACACGGGGTCGTGCCCAGCGAACACGGGGGCGTGTGGAGCTAATGCAGACAAATTGCAATTAGTGAAGAAAGAGAAAAGGATGGACATGGGGCCGCGCCCAATTGACACGGGGCCGTGTTCGGGCTTCTGTACAGGCTATAAATAGGGGTGCTTGGTTCACTTCAAAGGCATCCCTTGGCAAACCACCTCTCTCCCACTTCACCCACACTCCACCACCATCACAACACCCATATCCACCACCATCATCCATCTTAGAGTGTGTGTAGTAGTCTCGGGATCCAAGATTGATAGTAAGAGTTCTTGACAATCAAAGGCCATGTTTGCCTAAGTCTCTTACATCACTTGGTAAAGACAAGTATTTAGTGTAATACTTTTGATTTTTAATCTTTTCGCACTTTTTATTTGGTTTTGTATTAATGACTTTAATAACTAGTTTCTTATGTTGATGGTGAAACTTCCTTATCACTTGTCCGTGGTGTCTTGGCGTTATTTTACTGTCTATATAAAATAAAAGATTTACACCATTCATATCTCTACGGTCTATATAGAGATATGTTGGCTACCTGGTCGGGGGTTAAGGGAATGGTTTGGTAAGGTTCTTGCCTTGTTCAGTGTATAGATCCTGCAAGGACCTGGGTCAAGCTTACTAGGACCTCCTTCAATACCCACTGGTATTGGATGGTGGGGGTACGAATGGATTGATCCCTTCATATGTAAACTACTATTAATACATTAACCCGGCTACTTAGGATTGTATCCCTTCTGACTCAAACCACTTAGCCGAGGGTAACGTCACCTTCAAAAGAGGAGCCAACCACATTACGCATTAATAACTTAATTAATCATCTTTCAATATTCCGACCCTTTAGGATTGTATCTTTGCTGACTCAAACTACTGGGTTGAGGGCAACGTCACCTTCAAAAGAGGGGCCTACTACTATAACTAAGATAATCTCTTAAAAAGTGCAAATGTGCGGAAATCATCAAAGGTTACATTAAAGGCGAGTCGGATCCAAGTGATTCATCTTGTCTATTTGTTTTTATTTTATTTTTATTTTCATGTTTAAAACCTTTTCTAAAACTTTTGATTTGATTAGACGTTGAGGATAAACCGGTACTAAAAGCTCTTGTGTCCTTGGACGACCTTGGTATCTTACCAACGCTATACTATGCTCACGATGGGTGCACTTGCCCATATGTGTGTTTAGTGTTAGTAGAATATCGTGTTTTATAAATTTAAAACTTGACTAAAGTGTTAAAAAGGGCTTAAAATATCAATAAAAATATATCACGCTACACACGCATCAGGCGTCACTTCTCTGGCCAAACCGCTGCCCGAAAACCACCACTTACCCCAACTTGCAAAACCCCACCACCTACAGTTCCAAACAGTCCAATCCCACCCCCCCTCCCCACCTACGGTTCTAGCTACGGGGTTGCCCCACACCCCCGTCGAAGCCCTCCTGTTACGGTGTTAGCGCCGGTGGTGCAGCCTACATGGTAGCCCACACCCACCATTAACGCCTTATAACAGGTGGCCTATGATGTGGGTTCAACCTGATTAACACACCATGAGATCTAACTGTTGATACATTTTATGTGGACGCGACTCGGTTTAGTTCGACGACGTTCGAAGTGAAGACCGAAGCACGATTTCTCCGTCTTGATTTGGAATGATCTTGACTTCGTAACATGTTGTGAATGTGAAATATATTTTCTGTTTGATGGTGTATTATCTGCAGATCTGCATGTTGCAGCCTCCCACGAAGAATCATAAGTCTTCGTGGGATTGCATGTTTAATGTTCGTCCATGATCACCCTCACGAAGACTCCTTTTGGACGAAGACTTCTCACGACGAAGACTACACCTCACGAAGATTCAATATGGATGAAGAGTTGACGCAACGAAGAATCATGATTGACGAAGACTCAATGTTCGTTAGGACCATGCCACGAAGACTTTTGTGACGAAGAATTTCACTCTTCGTCGCTGATGAAAGGTTCGTTGGACCTGTTGAATGTTCGTGGGCCAGATTCAATTGTTTGTGGATGTACTGATCTGAATTTTCCTATATAAACAGAACATGTAGAGAACACACAACCAGTGAACAGAACAGAGCAGACACAGATTGAGAGAACCAGTGAGTTTGAGAGAGCATTTTCTTCTGTAATCTTTGTAAACAAACTCCACTGGTTATAATACATTTGAAGCTTTAAACGTTGAATCTTTGCTTATTCGTGTTCTTTGCTCAGTTTAACTTACCGGTTGGATTCCGCATAACCGGGTTTGTCGTATAACAAGGATAAGGTTACTAGATCCTCCGCTAGTGGACCTACAAGTGGTATTAGAGCCTTGGCTCTCATCCTTGTTAAAATCGAGCCGTGTGTCGAAGTTTTCGACCTCTGTTCTTGGAGAATTTTTCAGAAAAGTATGGTTGTTTTTTATGTTTAATGGGTTAAATCTCTGAAAATTGGTTTGTTTGTTAAGAATTTTCATAAAAACCTTATTAATCTCATGAAAAGATTTGGTTTTTCTTAAAATTTTTGGCAAATTTTATGTTCGGAAATCTTTCTGGTGTGTTGTTTGACCAGAATAATCGTCGGAATTCTCTTGGTGATAAGATAAGGATTAAAAATTTTCTGTGAAAAGGGTGTGTATTTTTTTAATATATTTTCACTCATCCATACTTTTCACCATCTTGGAAGCCATGTTTTGTCAGTAGAAAAAGTTCACCAACCCTCTACCAACTTTTTTAACTCCCAAGACTTTGAATGTTCGTGGGATAACACTCTTCGTGGTCCCTTGAAAATAATTGTGGTGAACATTAATTGTTTGTGGACCATTCATAGTGAACATTGGGCCTTATAGATCTTAATTGGGCCTAATCATTCTTCGTGAACCATTGGGCCAACTTCGTGGAACAACTACTGTTCGTGAACAATTGGGGTCCTAACTATTCTTCGTAGTAAACCGTTGACGAACAAACATTCTTCGTGGGGTTGATATTTTTCTGATTCTTCGTGGACTATTGAGTCTTTGTGAACATTGAAGTCGGGCCCATTTATTATTAGTATTTTGTGGGCTCGGGCTTCTCCTTTGGTCAGATTTTTCATGGAATCCTTTTGGGCCTGATCACTCATTAGGGCTTCACTTGATTTTTCATGAACAATACAGTCGGGCCTTATTACAATTTTTTTCTTTGGGCCATCTATTGTTCGTAAGCTGGGTCGGTGTATCACAGTTATTTCACAGTGAAGGTGTTTATTGGTTTTTAAGTTGGTATTTTCTACACATCATGACTTCAGACTGGTGGGGTGGGAAACCTGATCCTAAGATGTATTATGGAAATTGTGGAGGTACTAGCATTGTTACAAGAGATATGTATGGTGAACCACAACCAGGTGCCTCAGCTACAAGACCTGCTCAACATGCTCAGCTACAAATGGTTTTTGTCTCAAGCACCAATATGTATGGAACACCACAACCAGTTGGGGATAATATGTATACGAGTAAGGGGTCAGTGCAATCTTGGCTTCAGTCTCCTACACCGTCAAATAAGCCTCCACCATCAAAAGTCAATCTTCGGGATAAATCTATTGTCGATTGTGATCCGACAGTTCAGTTGGAGAACAATGGTCAAACAAGAACGGCGTTTTATGCTGAAATTGTCAAGAATGTTAGCAATGGTGAGTCCTCGAGAAATGATGACAGTTCTGAACATTGCAATAGTTCAGTTGAAGATGTTAAAAGTTCAAGTTCAATCGAGGATGGATCTGAATATGAATCATCGAGGGAGGTTGTTGATTCTGAGGCAAATGAGTCAATATCTGAGAATGAATCCAGTCAGGTATGTGTCGATAAACCAAGTTCGGATAGGTGTGATAGTTATGTTGAATCAAATGCTAAATTGTCTGATTTGCAAAGCAAATATGACGATTTGCAAAGCAAGTACGATGTGACATTTATCCACAATCAAAGTTTGATCGTGGATCTTTCAAAGTGCACAAAAGCCAACATGTTTCATAAAATTCATGAAAAGGAGTTTAAAAAGGTTATTGACACATTAAAAGAAGAGAATTCCGAGCTAAAGAAAATGGTTTCAAGAAAACAAACTGCAATAAACAATTGCATCAATAGGCTCGAGGAAACACAAAAAGAATTGGCCTGTGTTAAGTGTGAAAGTGAGGCAACCCAGGTTAAGTTAGGTAGTTATTCAAATTCTAGGTATGTGCTGGATCACATCATTGACATACAGAAAAAGAAAAGTGATGTTACGTGCATTGGATATAAGAAGTGTCCTCCCCCTATTAGAAACAAATATACCACTATGCCTGATGAGGAGAATAAGCCTCACTTTGAGCCATCTGTTCGATGTTGAGGAATTCACAGCTGGACTTGGTTACAAGAAGGAAGTATCATCAGATTCAGATATGTCATCAGATACGAAAGTATCAACTGCTGAACAAAATCGGGATCCTCCAGTCATTGTTGAGGATGCTGATTCTTCAGATGATGAATCCGATGATACTGACTCAGCACAGTTTGACGCGATAATCAAAGAAGAGGACATACCTCTTGAGAATCATATTCTATGTAATCCTCCCGCAAAACCTGCTAAGACTGTTCTGGTTGAGTCCACGTGTGCACAAGATTGTGAAAGCATGAATTTGCTTTACACTTTGATTGGATCTGATAAGATATATATTCAGACAAGGATTTCCCAATCAAGAATGTCAAACAATCCTTGATTGATAAAGTTTTCGAAGATTCTACTAGTAAGTTTTTGGGAAAGTCGAGCCCAGGAGTTGTAGTAACTCAGTGTGCTCCTGTGACAACTGTGCTCTATAATCGATGAACAATGTAAAACAATGTTAAATATTAATAAAACAATGTGTTGTGGTGTTATTATATGTGTATTTGTGTTTGATGATTTTACGATTTGATTCGATTCCGATTTCAAGCTTTAAATCGCTTTCTGAAAGGTTATACGCAAACTGGTGAGTAAACGCAGTCAGTTTAACGCGAAAAACACTCTGGGATAGTGAAATAGGCTTAACATACCTTAAATAACCTTCACATAACTTAGAAATAAGTTTTGGATGGTTTGGTGTGTTGAAAACAAGTCTATTCGATCGTAGGGACTATTTGTGTCAAACTGCGAAACTATACCGATTCGTATGGTATCGAAGAGTCCGGAACTTGATCATAAGCTAAACATACCATAAATAACCTAAACATAGCTTAGAAATAAGCTTTGAGGGGTTCGGTGTGCGAAAATATGCTTATTTGATCTTACAGGGACTAAAAGTGTCAAAAACATAAGTTTGCATTTTCGCGCATATCTTACGTTCTGACCACATCTGGACACCCAAAATTTTAGTAGACACTAAAATATTTTTATTTTAGTGATCGGCATGCAAAAATACCGTTCGTCGCTCAATTTGGATCGTTTTCGCGTCCGTTTGAGTTTCGTCGTAATTAACCGAACAACGCAATCGTACGACCAAACGAACCGACATCCGAGATATTTTTGAACATATTTTGAGTTCCCTATACTTTAACTTCATTTTAGAGCCGTGAAATGAGGTTAACGGGGCTTAAACGTGTCAAAAATGGGCCGAATGCATGTTTTGAAAGTTCAGGGGCCTGTTTTGACAATCTGCCAAAGATAGCCCAGGCGGGGCGCGTAAGCCCAAGCCATATCTTACGCGGGGTGTGTAGGCATGCCATACAGAAACATTGAATCTGGTCATTTAGCTCGATTTTGATGGTTTTGATCAATGGTTTTCAATGCTATGGGCTAGTTTGTGTGGAGAACAAGTCCCCGAATCATTCTTTGACAATTGTATGGCCAAGATCATTCCCTCCTTGCCAAGAAATGATCCTAACGGTTTGCGAAAAACTATATAAGGCCATGTTCCCATTTCATTTTCCTCACATTTGATCTGAGATTTTCTCTAAGTGGTTGTGATATTTCACTACCTACCTGAGAATACTTAGAATCAAATCTATTTGGACCCTTTGTAAGTCATTTTTCATTCTTTTATTACTTTCTTAGCTTAAAAGTCAAACAGTGTTTGACTTTCAGCTTTGACCACGAGTTGGTCAACGAGAAGTTCGTTTGAACTTCGCAACGTGAGCGTAATCACGATGGTTATAGTCCTTAGTGACTATACCTACTGATTACCAGGTTGACTAGGCGTAGTGACGAGTCGTAGTTTCGGTCAAAATGCGCATTTAAGCGTATTTTGAAACCAAACTACTTTAGGATATCAAAACACTTTGTTTTGATATCAAAACCTGTTTTCTAACTTAGTTAAGCATGTTCTAACATGCTTAGCTCGTCACTTTTAGTTAGTGCTTGTTTAGAGTCGTAAGTCAAGCGGTCTAAACCACCGCTTAGACTTTCGAACTCGACCCGTTTGGTCGATCATTAGGATCTGACCAAGCATGTTTAGTGACCATAGTTTCATAGGGAATAACCTTCCGAGGTTATACCTTATGGTCACCTAGTTTAAGTAGTTGTATGATAGGTAGATTATATGCCTTAGGTAAATGACCAAAATGCCCTTTTCATGCATAATTGGATTTTAAGCATATGTAACCTAAACATTTGTCACCTAACTGATTATGCAACCTATTTAAACATGTTTAGGCATATAATACTTGTCATAGGACTAGTTAGACGTCTCGAACGCGTTTTACGCGAACGACGCGTTAAAGTAGCATAAGCTACCTTAATGGGTCGTAACGGGTCGAAAACACTTAGGTTAGGTTCCGATCTTGAATGTAGGCTTTGTTAAACCATATCACATGAGTTCCAACACTCATTTGGTTTACAAGACCTCATTCTATCCGATCTTCCGATTTAGGTGTCGATTTATTTATTAGGGATCCGATTACTAGGTACTACTTGAATTTCCTTGGTTTGTCTGAGCTTCGCTAAGTTCTTTAGATCAAGGATACCCTTCTATTCAATGTGAGTACATAGTTCCCCTATTTTACTGTTTTCAATTGTTTTGGGGTGATTCATATATATTAAAACGATTTCGATATTTAAACGATGGTTTCAAAAACGATAAAGATGGTTTATATTAAACTAATAACGATTTCGATAATGTGAACGAACTTGTTGGTTGTAGTTACATAATAAATGACATTCATTAATTTTGGCCGAACCGACCAATATTAGGTTATGGTACCATAGGATCTGACAAATCCCGTTATCAGACTACACCCATGGTTATGTGTGGGGGTTATGTAGGTAACGACCGAATCTGATGATTGTTAACTTACCCTTTGGTGGTTTGTTAATGCGATAGGCGAGGTAGTCGACTCACGAAGGTTTGAATGTTATTAGCGAGATGACCATAAGTAGTTTCACAATTAAAACGAATACGATTTTGGGACGAGTTAAAACGATTTGGAACGACTTAAACGAGATAAAACGATTTGAACGAACGATTGGTTTAGGTTGTGATCAGGTAATGGGATGGGTGTAACATGATAGAAGCATGGTAGATACGCCGCTGGTACATCTTATATATAAGTGCTTTTATCATATTACATTTCATATCATTATTTAGTTCACTTGGGAAACGATTTGAAACGATGTCACACAACGAGGTTTTCGAAATGATATAAACCATACGATTAACGAGTTTTAACGAGATGTTTTACAAATTAGTTTACTAAAACAAAAGTCTTTGAGTTAAGATGGCTACGAGATTTTATAAATTATAACCATCTTGATTTGAGTTGGTTAATCGTGTTGCAATATTATATACTTTTCAAAACAAGGTTTTCGAGGTATTGCAATATATATAAACGAGCCATGATTCCGATACCTTATAAAACCTATGTGCTCGCCAGCATTTCTTTGCTGACTTTATTTTTACATATGTTTCAGTTGATGTTGCGTGATGATTGCTAGGGAGCATGTTCACTTAGGATTTGGACGTGGCCTTAGTGACATAAAAACGATAGTAGACGATGTTTAATTTGGTTGTTTGGTTTCAAAGACAATGTACATTACATAATAATTCAATAAAACGAAACTTTTAATTACCATGGTTGTGAAACGATGATTCTGTTACAACACTCCCCGACGTTTCCGCCACAGTTTTTTGTTTTAACGTGTTCGGGGTGTGACAGAAGAGTTGGTATCAGAGCCAATGGTTATAGGGAATTAGGTTATTAGTAATGCTTTGACCTAGACTATAACTTTCTAGGACCCTAACACAAGTTTACTTGTGTTTAGATTTTAAAACAATATCGTCACCTATCCTTAGGTGATAACCACAACGAGAACACAATAACAAATCCGCTTCAAAAATTAATCATCTATCCTTGGATGATTGATTGTAAGGTTTTGAACCCTTCCAGTTTGATTCATTTTCGACTTTATGCCCTCCGAATTTTCAAAATCTCGTCAAAGTTTGGGTCTAAATAATGTGAACACGTGCAAACTGGAAGAGTGAATGCCTGTACCCTAAGTTTTCTGTCTAAGGCTAGAGTGTTCGTACAAATCCGCAGTATCGGACCAGTCACTCTTACCTGGGAACTCTTGGGGTGAGTGTTCACTTATCGGCGAGCATGTCTTCAGTGATACATTATATTGACCCATTTACTTTGATTAGTCACTGCGTGTCATTTGTTTGTTCGAGGTAACAAACGAATGATCGCATTCCTTGTGTTTTGTCGATGTTTTCAATACCTCTTTTGTTTCTCCAATTATCGACCTCACTCGTTTCTCATGTTTCCTTGTTAGACAATGCCTCCTCGACGCGATGCTCAAACTTTTACTGCTGAAGAAGTCGCAGCCCTTGTCTCTCAGCAAATGGCTGCTGTACTTCAAGGCGTTGTGACCCAAATCCATGAGTTATACAACAACAATAATAACAACAATAATGCTCAGTGTAATTTTAAGAATTTCAATTCTGCGAAGCCGCTTAAGTTTTCTGGGTCACAAGGAGCAACTGTGCTCCTGCAATGGTTCGAGAGTATCGAGAGCACATTCAGACATGTACAGTGTCCGAATGCGCGTAAAGTTGAATTTGCTTCAAGCGTGTTTGAGAAGCGAGCTCTTACATGGTGGAATGGAGTGATGCGTGATAGGGGTGCCGAATTGGCATTAGCACAAACTTAGGAAGAGCTTCAAGCTCTCATGATGAGAGAGTTCTGTCCCCGTCACGAGATTCGAGCTTTGAAACGAGAATTCGATCATTTGAAACAAGACGGGGGAGAACACCGTGCTTATACGGATCGATTTGAGGAGCTCAGTTTGTTGTGTCCCACTATGGTTACCCCACTAGAGAAAGCAATCGAGAGATATATCGATGGTTTACCCGATTCCATTCAGGATATTGTGACCGGTGTTAATCCTACTACCGTCCGTCATGCGATCGAGTTATCGGCTACCCTGACTGAATCCAAGTCAGGAAGGGTAAACTCACCCGCAAGGGTGATAAAGAGAAGTCGACCGATTCTGACAAGGGTAAGGGTAAGGGTAAGAAACAGGGTGAGTCTTCTAAAAAGTCGAGGAAGCGCAAGGCTTCCCAGAACTTTGCAGTCACTGCGCAAAACCCTCAGAACCCGCTGACTCAACCTCCTGCAAAGAAAGCAAATGATGGTACCGCACCTCACTGTACTCGTTGCAACGGTCATCATGTTTCCCAGCAGGCCTGTAAACAGTGCACTACGTGTGGTAGACTTGGGCATTTGGCCAACATTTGTCGTTTGGGCCAAAATCAGGCTGCCCAGGTTCCAGCTCAAGTTCAAGGGAATGCTGCGAGATTCCCACCTGGTTCGTGTTTTAATTGCGGAGAAATGGGTCATTTCCGCAACAACTGGCCGAGATTGGTAAATGCGAATGTCAATCCGAATGCAAACGCAAACGCGAATGTGAATCCCGCTCGTGGACGAGCATTCAATCTGAACGCGAATGAGGCGAGGGCAGACAACGAGGTTTTTAACGGTACATTCCTTGTTAACAATCAACTTGCATCTGTTCTTTTCGATTCTGGTGCCGATAGGAGTTTTGTTTCGTTATCCTTTGAGCCTTTACTTGCGATACCTAGAACTAAACTGAGGAAACCCTTATATGTTGAAGTTGCTACTAGTAAACCTCTTGTTCTCGATTCTGTTATTCATGGTTGTCAATTGAACCTCGATAACCATCTTTTTCCCATTGACCTCGTATCGATGCTACTTGGGAGCTTCGACATTATCATTGGAATGGATTGGTTAACCAAACATCGAGCTGAGGTGGTTTGTTTCGATAAGATCATTCGTATTCCTCTTTCGTCTGGCGATGTTCTGGAAGTTCGTGGAGAGAAACCATCTGGTGGATTGAAACTCATGTCATGTACGAAAGCCCAGAGTTACTTACGAAAAGGATATGCTGCCTTCCTGGCACATGTCACCGAGGAGAAAGGCAAGAGCAAAAGTATTCAGGATATTCCGATTGTTCGGGATTATCCAGTGGTGTTTCCTGATGAACTGCCTGGTTTGCCTCCAGTTCGTCAAGTCGAGTTTCATATTGATCTTGTACCCAATGCTAACCTGATTGCGAAAGCACCTTATCGTCTTGCACCATCTGAGATGCAAGAGTTATCGAAACAGCTTCAAGAGTTATCTGATAAAGGATTCATCCGTCTGAGTTATTCACCCTGGGGCGCTCCTGTCCTCTTTGTGAAGAAGAAAGATGGATCTTTTCGAATGTGTATCGATTATCATGAGCTTAACAAGCTTACCATCAAGAATCGATATCCCCTACCCCGAATCGATGATCTCTTTGATCAGCTTCAAGGTGCTATCTGTTTCTCCAATATCGACCTGCGTTCTGGGTATCATCAGCTTCGTGTATTCGAAGAAGATATTCCCAAAACTGCTTTCCGAATGAGATATGGGCACTACGAGTTTACTGTCATGCCTTTTGGTTTGACAAATGCCCCAGCTATCTTTATGGACTTAATGAATAGGGTCTGTAAACCTTATTTAGACAAGTTCATTATTGTGTTCATCGACGATATTCTCATTTATTCGAAGTCTCGAGCCGATCACGAGCAACACCTTCGTTTGACTTTGGAACTCCTGAAGAAGGAACAACTTTTTGCTAAATTCACCAAGTGTGAATTTTGGCTTAAAGAAGTTCAGTTCTTGGGTCATATAGTTAACGAGCAAGGTATTCATGTGGATCCATCCAAAATAGCTGTTATTGAGGATTGGAATACACCAACGACACCTACAGAAATTCGTTCTTTCCTTGATCTCGCTGGATATTATCGTCGATTCATTTCTAATTTCTCGAAGATTGCAGTTCCACTCACTGCTTTGACTCAGAAGAATAAGCCTTTTGAGTGGGGACTGATGCGTGTGAAGTGTTATATATATTAGGTGTATATTTTAAGCCCTTTTTAACACTTATTTTAGCCAAGTTTTAAATTTATAAAACACGATATTTCACTAACACTAAACACACATATGGGCAAGTGCACCCATCGTTGAGTGTAGTATAGCGTTGGTAAGATACCGAGGTCGTCCAAGGACACAAGAGCTTTTAGTACCGGTTTATCCTCAACGTCTAACCAAAATAAAAGTTGAGAAAAATGTTTTAAACTAAGGAAAATAAAAACTAACTAAAATGCTGAAAATAAAAATAAAAGAAAAACAGATAGACAAGATGAATCACTTGGTTCCAACTCGTATCTAGTATAACCTTTGATTATTTCCGCACTTTTGCACATAATTAAGAGATTATCTTAGTTATTGTAGTAGGCCCCTCTTTTGAAGGTGACGTTACCCTCACCCCAGTAGTTTGAGTCAGCAGGGATACAATCCTAAAAGGGTGGATTATTGGAAGATAATGAATTAAGTTATTAATGCAGTATTGTGGAAGGCCCCGCTTTTGGCGGTGACGTTACCCACGGCTAAGTAGTCTGAGTCAGCAGGGATACAGTCCTAAATAGCCGGGTTATAGTATTAATAGTAGTTAACTTATGAGGGGATCAAAGAGTTTGGACCCCCGCCATCCAATACCGTGAAGTATTGAAGGAGGTCCTACTAAATTTGACCCAGGTCCATTGCAGGACCTCTAAACGCTGAACAATGGCAAGACCTTTACCAAACCGTTCCCTTAACCCCCGACCAGGTAGCCAACATATCTCCATATAGACCGTGGAGATATGAATGGTGAAAATCCTTTATTTTATATAGACAGTAAAATAATGCCAAGACACCACGGACAAACGATAAGGAAAGATCACCTTCAACATAAGTAACTAGTTATTAAAGTCATTAATACAAAACCAAATAAAAAGTGCAAAAGATTAGAAATAAAAAGTATTATACTAGATACTTTGTCTTCACCAAGTGATGTAAGAGACTTAGGCAAACATGGCCTTGATTGTCAAGAACTCTTACGATCAATCTTGGATCCCGAGACGACTCACACACTCTACGATGGACAATGGATGATGGTGGTGGATGATGGTGTTGTGATGGTGGTGGGTGGTGGATGAAGTGTGAGAGAGGTGGTGTGCCAAGGGATGAGATGAAATGAATCCAAGCACTCCTATTTATAGGCTGAACAGAGAGCTGGGCACGGCCCCGTGTCCGCTGGGCACGGCCCCGTGTCCGTCTGACAATCTCTCTCCTCATTAATTGTAATTCGCAATTACAATAAATGCGCCTGCTGTACTTTCGACACGCCCCCGTGTCCGCTGAGCACGGCCCCGTGATGGGCAATAGAAGCTTCTATAGATTTGTCTTTTCTGCTGCTTCTTGGGCACGGCCCCGTGCTAGCTGAGCACGGGGCGTGTTCAGTCTTCTGATTTCTCTAATTTGCTTTGGAAGGTGTCGTTGAGGGGTCGGGCAGTCCACTAATATTCCTTTTCTTGTATTTATGTTGGATTTAGCTGTCTTTTTGCTTCTTTTGCGTTTTTGAGCTCATTTAATCCTGAAAATACAAAAGGAAGACAAAAACACTCTTTTTCCAATATTAGTACTTAAAAAGGGTTAGTTTTATGCCTTATTTGATGTAATTTATATGTTGCATTTTACACACATCAAATACCCCCACACTTGAAATTTTGCTTGTCCTCAAGCAAAACTCTTTAATATGTGGCTTACACTCCCAAATGGAATAGGTAGAAGAGAAGGTTTTGGGCTTGTCGTAGAGTGTCGGGATTTCCAAGATCTTTTTGGGTTTTATTTTTATTTATTTACATTCCTATTCGTAATGATTTATTTAGAACTTTTCATAAAAGAAATTACTTATTTGGGCATAACATGCCTTTTTAAAATTCTATTTATATACAAGTTCACATACCTCACGGGGAAATCACTCACACTCGGCCGAAGGTGTATTTTTAGTGAATCACTCGAGAGCGGCATTGAACTTATTCCTACCATAGGCTTGCCAAGAAATCAATCCTCCTCCTTTTTAACTTTTATACCTTTGTAGATATCAAGAGGACTTTGTGGGTTGAGGGTTAGGCTAGGGTTAAAGGTAGGTGGTTAGGTTAGTGGTTAGTAGAAAAAAGGCTAAAAGCGTAACAAGTGTCGGTTTTCGTATTTTTGCACCTTTTTATTTTGATGAAGCTTTTATTCAAACTAAGTTATTTTTTATTAACTTGTTTGTTTATTATTTATTTATTTTTTTTTTTTTAATTTTTACGAAGAACCGAACTTGTTACTAAAATAAAGGGTTAAAAATGAAAAAGGTTTTGGTGGGTAAAAGGGTTTTTGTTTGGGTGATGAAACGAAAAGGTTTAGGCTCAAAGGGGCTAACTAGGGGGATTTTTTGGTAGGTGGTAAAAGAAAAAGAAAAATAATGGTGTAGAAATAAAAAGGGTTAGTCCTAATGCCTCCATCATTTACTTACTCGGGTTTAAGTTGATAAGGACCGGGAATGTATTGTCATGGCAAGTTCTAGAGTCGTAAGAACCAAGCGGCTATTCACACAAGAAACGAAAAATGAGCATTAATCAAATGATATGTAATTGTGTGCTCAATAAAGGCTCAAAACTCACTTTTGTGGGAATGGGGTTTTTATGTGATCAAGTATATATAATCAAATTTTAAATAAGTTTGCTATGCCTTTTCATAACTTTCTTATGTTGGTTCTTTTTATCACTACGCTATCGGTTGTAAATTTGTAAAAATATAACCTTTTTGAGAACTTGAATTTTCCGAATTAAACCTAGACAAGTAAAAAAATGGAAATTTTTGAAAAAAATTTGGGGTGATTAGCAGTTCCAATAGAGTTTTGTGTAAGGCTTGTATTTAGGACTTGCAAAATTCAAGGTTTTAGCATCCCCCCCACACTTAAATTACACATTGTCCTCAATGTGTCCCAAAAATAAATTTTTAGGTTGATTAGATGTGTAAAATAGTGTTTAAAAAGCAAAAATTTGTGTTACTGGGCACTGAACACGGCCCCGTGTTGAGTGGGCACGACCCCGTGTTCAGGTGCCAGTAACAAGAACTTACAGAATGTGGACACGGCCCCGTGTCCACTGGACACGGCCACGTGTCTGACAAAATTCTACAGAACAGAAGCCAGACAGCAGGCCTGGGAGGTGAGCATGGGGGCGTGTTGGCTGGACACGTCCCCGTGTGGACAGTCTGAAAGCCTGAAAAACAGGTTTCTTCCTCCGGTTTTTCCATCCTGGCCCTATAAGTGCTGAGGCTTAGCACCCCAAGCCTTGGTTTGTACCTGTTTCATCACTTAATACCACACCAAGCAACACAAACATCCTACATTACCACAGTTAATTGTTCCAAGCATAAAGTAAAAGAAAAATAAAACGGAAAATAAAAGTGTTTAAGGAAAGTAAATTGTTCAACTTCTGGCACGCAGGCCACCAATCGTTCGATAGATAAAGGGACTTAAACCTGTGGGCTCGCCATCAACCCGCTCCTGCTCCTCCAAACCCTCTACTCCATATCTTCATCGCTCTCATCACCTCCACCCCCATGCCCCGCCATGTACTCCCGGATGCTGCCGATATCGTCTTGTATATCGTTGATGTTGCGTTCAATAGCTCCGACCCGGTGGTATGTGTTGTTGGCGAGGTTGTAGGCGTTCCTGGTACACATGAGGTTTTCCTGCATAAGATCATGTAAGCTTTGAAAATTAGGAAAACCGCCTCCTTGTGAGGAGGATTGACCCGGATCACCATGGGGTGGATACTGGTGGTGGGGAGGTGGTGCGTGAAGAACTAGGGCCTCCTGTGGGTTCCATGCATAGCCTTGCGTTCTTTGGAAACTCACTGTTCCGTCTTCCGCCTCATAGAGTAAGTTCATGGCTCGGCAAATGTGGTAGTCAACTCGTCCCGACCATGGGCTTCTTTCAAAGGCTCTTGGAATTCGCGTGTAATGCTTAAAAAGACGGTACACCCATCCTCCGAAGAAGATAGGCGTTGGAGCTCGAGCAAGGCGGTTGAGATGCATGTTTCTTAACAGGAGATACGGAACATCGAGAGGCTTTTGGTTGTGGATACAGTGGAGGACAACCAAATCTTTCAACCCTACAACGCCGCTACTGTCGTGACGTTGGTTTAGAGAGTAGGTGAGGATCCTGTGAATGTAGCGATAGAGCGGATCCCTTAGCTTCATACTCTTGGTGCTACGAGGGTCGTAGATTCCTTCACCGATTTGAGCCCATGCGGCTTGTCTTTCATTTCCTTCCAAGTCTCGTAATCCCTCGGTATTTTCTTCGTTTCTCGATTCCTCTTCTTGGTATAGACCTATTATGGCTCCAAACTGTGCCATGGAGATCGAGTACATTGTCCCTCCACACCGAAATACAACCCCTTCATTGTCGAATGGGTCACACCTTGAATCGAAGTTGAAGGTACTGTAGAACTCCATGGTACATTGATGCACCGACTGAAGCCTAGTGTTTAATGCAACAGCTAGTGGTCCCGTAACGATGTTGTTGAATCGGTTCAGCTGGTTTACCAAGGTTAACATATCCGTGCAAGCTCTCCTGGGGTACTCTTCGGGTCTTGTTTGAAGAACCTCATACCTTGCCCTTGCATCAAGCTCACTTGCATTGAACCTTGTGAATTTTGCCATCTGAAAGAATACACCAAAGATTAGCACGAAACAGAAATGTTTTCGAACAAAACTGCAAACAGCGGGCTGGACACGACCCCGTGTCCAGCGGACACGGCCCCGTGTCCAGAGGTCTGTTACTCAAAAACTTCATTTTTCGCCCCGGTTTCGAAAACTTGAAAATTTTTGGTCCAATAGGTGCGGTTTCCCCCGAAAATGAAACCCTAAACACCGTTTCTCCCAAAATATCCCGTTTACCTTATCAATTTTATCTTTTTCGGTTCAAGAACAAGGGTTTGGGGTTTTTGTAAGAAATCGGGTGAATCTATGAACAATCTAAGTGTATTTACTTCCCTTAACACTAATCTAACTAAATGCAAACAGATTTAGGCAAAAATTTTAGGTTCGATCCGGATGAACATCAAGAACCCTAGATTTTTCCCCAAATTTGTGGTGTTTTAACTACATGCAAGTAACTAATCTAACTACTAAGAGTGATAGAATCATACCTTGACGTTGTTAGATCGGTAAGAGACGTCGAAATTTCGCGAAAAATCGCCTGGAACCAGAGCTTTTGTGGGGAAACGGGGCGTGTGGAATGAAGAAACTGTTTTGAAAAAGGGGTTTTATCCCGTCTGCAGCGCGAACACGGCCCCGTGTCCAGCGGACACGGCCTCGTGCCGAGCAGCTTTTTTTTTTTTTTTTTTTTTTTTTTGATGTGCGCGTGTGAGTGCCCCTTTTTCCCATAAGCTATGGTTTAGAAAACTTACCGCTTTATTTTGTCGTCTCAATCGTTCGTAACTTACCAGGCATGATGTTTTTATTCTTCCACAGTTTGAAGCGAGATCTCTTCTTCCTCATCCTCAATAAATCCTTGATAGAGTTTCAGCCGTTGGCCATTGACTTTAAATGGTGGCCCATTTCGAGGTTTAATTTCTACTGCACCGTGTGGAAAAATATGGGTGACGGAAAAAGGTCCTGACCACCTAGACTTTAATTTACCAGGAAACAATCGAAGTCGTGAATTAAACAAAAGAACTAAATCTCCTACCCGAAATTCATTAGGTTTAATATGTTTGTCATGCAAATTTTTCATTCTTTCCTTATAAATCTCGGAGTTTGAGTATGCATAATTCCTAAGCTCGTCTAATTCATTTATTTGACAAAATCGATTTTTACCAGCAAATTCTAGATCTAAGTTTACATTTTTGATTGCCCAGTAGGCTTTGTGTGCAATTTCTACTGGCAAATGACAACTTTTTCCATAGACTAGCTTATATGGGGTTGTACCTATCGTTGTTTTATAAGCAGTTCGAAAAGCCCATAAAGCATCATCTAATTTATCAGCCCATTCCTTTCTATTTAACCCTACGGTTTTTTCGAGTATTCGTTTTAACCCTCTATTAGTCACTTCGGCTTGTCCGTTTGTTTGAGGGTGATATGCTGTCGAAACCCGGTGATAGACCCCATATCTTGTTAAAAAAATTTCAAGTTGATGGTTGCAAAAACGGGTACCTCTATCACTTATTAAAGCTTTAGGTGTGCCAAAACGAGAGAATAATTTTTTCAGAAATCTTACCACTACTCTTCCATCATTTGTTGGAAGTGCCTCGGCCTCGGCCCATTTAGACAAGTAATCTACTGCCACAAGTATGTATTTATTTCCTTTCGATGGTGGGAAAGGTCCCATAAAGTCGAGTCCCCATACATCAAAAATTTCACAAACAAGAATGCCATTTTGTGGCATTTCGTTTTTGGAATAAATATTACCTGTTCTTTGGCAAGCATCACATGTCTTTACAAGATTTTGAGCATCTTTGTAAATGGTTGGCCAATAAAATCCTGAATCGAATACCTTTCGTGCGGTACTGGCAGCACCATGATGTCCTCCGTATGGACCTTCATGACAATGGCGGAGAATTCTTCGTGCTTCACTACCATGTACGCATCGTCTGACGAGTTGGTCGGCACACATTTTGAAAAGATATGGATCTTCCCAAAAGTAGTGTTTCACATTGGCAAAGAATTTTTTTCTTTGATGATGTGGCCATCCTTTTGCGACTATACCGCTAGCTAGGTAGTTGGCAAAGTCGGCGTACCATGGTTCTTCCTTATACTCCACCATTTCCAGGGACTCAGTTGGAAATTTTTCGTTGATTTGCTCGTCCCTGGTTGCCTCCAAAGCTGGGTCTTCTAAGCGTGAAAGATGATCTGCTGCGGTATTTTCTGCTCCTCTTTTGTCCTTGATTTCAATGTCAAATTCTTGGAGGAGTAGAATCCACCTAATCAAACGTGGTTTTGCGTCTTGCTTCTTAAAGAGATATCGAATGGCTGCATGGTCTGTATAGACTATAGTTTTAGAAAGAACAAGATAAGAACGAAATTTATCAAAAGCAAATACCACAGCTAGTAACTCTTTTTCAGTTGTTGTGTAATTTTCTTGTGCATCGTTAAGTGTTTTACTAGCATAATATATTGGGTGGAAATGCTTTTCTTTTCTCTGTCCCAAGACAGCTCCAACTGCAAAGTCACTAGCATCACACATGATTTCGAAAGGAAATTTCCAATCAGGTGCTATCATGATAGGTGCATTGACTAGCATTTCCTTTAGGGTTAGAAATGCTTGATTGCAATCCTTGTCAAAGATGAAAGGAGCATCTTTTTCAAGTAATTTTGTTAGAGGCCTTGAGATCTTTGAAAAGTCTTTGATAAACCGCCTATAAAATCCGGCATGCCCTAGGAAACTTCTAATAGCTCTTACGGAGGATGGAGGTGGTAATCTAGAATTGGTATCTATTTTGGCTCGATCCACCTCCATCCCTTCGCTTGAGATTTTGTGACCGAGTAATATTCCCTCCGTTACCATGAAATGGCATTTTTCCCAATTAAGGGCGAGGTTAGTTTCCTCACATCGGGATAGCATTCGTTCAAGGTTATCGAGGCATTGGTCGTATGAATCCCCAAAGATAGAAAAGTCGTCCATGAAGACTTCCATTGTCTTTTCTATCATGTCATGGAAAATGGCTACCATGCAACGTTGGAATGTTGCGGGGGCATTACATAGACCAAATGGCATGCGTCGATAAGCAAAAGTCCCATATGGACATGTGAAAGTTGTCTTTTCTTGGTCTTCGGGTGCTATCGGGATTTGAAAGTAACCTGAAAAACCATCCAAGAAACAGTAAAATTTATGACCGGATAATCTTTCTAACATTTGATCAATGAAGGGTAAAGGAAAATGATCCTTTCTTGTTGCTTCATTTAATCGTCTATAATCTATACATACTCTCCATCCTGTGACGGTTCTCGTTGGTATTAATTCATTCTTTTCGTTAGTAATTACCGTCATACCTCCTTTCTTTGGAACTACTTGGACGGGACTCACCCAAGGACTATCGGAAATAGGATAGATAAGTCTGGCGTCAAGTAATTTGATGACTTCGTTTTTAACCACTTCTTGAACATTTGGATTTACTCGACGTTGTGGTTGTATGACCGATTTGTAGTCATCATTCATCAAAATTTTGTGTGTGCACATAGAAGGACTAATTCCTTTTATGTCAACAAGTTTCCAAGCTATTGCATTTTTGTGTTTTTTCAAAAGATTAATTAGTTTTTCTTTTTCTAAGTTATCTAATTTAGACGAAATAATTACAAGTAACTTACCATCTTTGTCTAGAAAAGCATATTCCAAACCTTTTGGAAGTTCTTTGAGCTCAAGTAGTGGGTCTTTAGGAGACTCCTTATTTGGTTGCTCGTTTCGATCAAGAACTTTAAAAGTTTGTTCTATGGCGACCTCTTCTTCAACAAAGTGGTCAATCTCTTCACTTGTATCGGGTGGTTCATCTTCATCTTCAATTAGGGGGTCATTATTGCCGAATGGATATTTCATTGATCGTTCGAGATCGACACTTCTTTTAAATGCCCCTAATTGAAGAGGTAGATTATTGAACTTCTGGTTTTTCAAAGCTTCGTGAGTTTTTACAAATGGTCGTCCCAACACTAGAGGAGCGTCATCGAGGATGACAAAGTCGGTTGGGATTACCATTTGATTTGTTTGAACCAAAACATCTTCAACTATACCGATTGATTTTATTACTTTCCGATTGGATAGAAAAATGGGTATTTGAAGTGGAGAAAAATCACTAATACTTAATTTTAAAAAAATGTAGTTAGGCATTATGTTAACACAAAGATCTTTATCGATTGTGACATTACTAATAAACGAATTTTGAAAGAAACATGGAACCGGTGTGATGTTAATTTCAAATGGGTCTTCTTTTATTAGCGAAGTTTGATCATTAGTTAACTTAACACTTACCGTTTCGTCAATTTTAGTGTTAGTGTTTAACTCTTTTAAAAACTTAGCATGAGTGGGCACTAAACAATGATTTTCGAAAGAAGGTGTCAAGAGATTAATTTCTTCAAAATTAGACTCTTCTTGGATTTTAACGTTGTTGGAC
Organism: Helianthus tuberosus; assembly: GCA_030545235.1. Classification (NCBI taxonomy): domain Eukaryota; kingdom Viridiplantae; phylum Streptophyta; class Magnoliopsida; order Asterales; family Asteraceae; genus Helianthus; species Helianthus tuberosus. The sequence continues at coordinate 26,612,683 of CM060391.1, read as the reverse complement.
TCACCTTTTTCGTTGTTTAACTCATGTGTCGGTTTTTCACTTATTTGTTCTTCCATTTTTTCATTTTTAGTTATCTCTTCCTTTTTTAATTCTTCTCTTGTGCGGGACTCCTCTTCCCTTGCGCGAGCTTCTTTTATACATCGATCGATAACTCTAATGTGTTCTAATATCCTATCGGTCACTTCGGTTATAGAAAAAGAATCATTATTTTCTAAGCTTGAATCCGGTTGTTCGACCCTTTGTTCCTCATAATACCCATATGAAGTTGATGGTTCACACCATTGTCCTTCATTGTAAGCATATGATGGATAAGGTTCGTAATTTTGTTCTTCATAATACTCATATGAGGTGGGTTGTTCACGCCAAGGTTCCTCATAACAAGCATATGAAGGTGGTGGCTCATATCTTGGTTCCTCAAAGTATGAGTAAGAAGGCTCATACCTTGGTTCATCAAAATATGAGTATGAGGGAGGAGGTTCATACCTTTGGTCTTCATAGGATGTGTATGAAGTTGATGGCTCGTACCTGGGCTCCTCATAGTAAGCGTATGAATTGGATGGTTGATACGAGTGATTATTTTGAATCGAACGTGTATTACGACAATTAGTGCAATAATTAGCCCTATAATCATCCTCATCATAGGTGTAGTTGTAACCTCCTGAGTATTGATCCATAAGAATCACTCAGCAGACCACAACTGAGTCTCGGGACCAGAAAATGAAAACAAAGACTGAAACAGAAGGCTGGACACGGCCCCGTGTCTGGTGAACACGGCCCCGTGTACAGGATCTGTATCTGGGCGTTTTAATTAAAGTTACTGGTCACGTTGAGCACGGGGGCGTGTTCAGTGACCACGGCCACGTGTTCAGACTCTGTATCTGGGTATCTAACTAAAAATATGCAGCACGGGGGCGTGTTCAGTGAGCACGGCCCCGTGTTCAGGCTACTGTAAATGCAAACTAAACTAAAATGCAGAAAAATGTGCGCGCGTTTTGAAAAGGTTTTGAAAAAAAACTGATTAGGCCGTCGATTTTAAACTTTCTTAAAATCCTTGTGTCCCCGGCAACGGCGCCAAAAACTTGATGCGTGTGAAGTGTTATATATATTAGGTGTATATTTTAAGCCCTTTTTAACACTTATTTTAGCCAAGTTTTAAATTTATAAAACACGATATTTCACTAACACTAAACACACATATGGGCAAGTGCACCCATCGTTGAGTGTAGTATAGCGTTGGTAAGATACCGAGGTCGTCCAAGGACACAAGAGCTTTTAGTACCGGTTTATCCTCAACGTCTAACCAAAATAAAAGTTTAGAAAAATGTTTTAAACTAAGGAAAATAAAAACTAACTAAAATGCTGAAAATAAAAATAAAAGAAAAACAGATAGACAAGATGAATCACTTGGTTCCGACTCGTATCTAGTATAACCTTTGATTATTTCCGCACTTTTGCACATAATTAAGAGATTATCTTAGTTATTGTAGTAGGCCCCTCTTTTGAAGGTGACGTTACCCTCACCCCAGTAGTTTGAGTCAGCAGGGATACAATCCTAAAAGGGTGGATTATTGGAAGATAATGAATTAAGTTATTAATGCAGTATTGTGGTAGGCCCCGCTTTTGGCGGTGACGTTACCCTCGGCTAAGTAGTCTGAGTCAGCAGGGATACAGTCCTAAATAGCCGGGTTATAGTATTAATAGTAGTTAACTTATGAGGGGATCAAAGAGTTTGGACCCCCGCCATCCAATACCGTGAAGTATTGAAGGAGGTCCTACTAAATTTGACCCAGGTCCATTGCAGGACCTCTAAACACTGAACAATGGCAAGACCTTTACCAAACCGTTCCCTTAACCCCCGACCAGGTAGCCAACATATCTCCATATAGACCGTGGAGATATGAATGGTGAAAATCCTTTATTTTATATAGACAGTAAAATAATGCCAAGACACCACGGACAAACGATAAGGAAAGATCACCTTCAACATAAGTAACTAGTTATTAAAGTCATTAATACAAAACCAAATAAAAAGTGCAAAAGATTAGAAATAAAAAGTATTATACTAGACACTTTGTCTTCACCAAGTGATGTAAGAGACTTAGGCAAACATGGTCTTGATTGTCAAGAACTCTTACGATCAATCTTGGATCCCGAGACGACTCACACACTCTACGATGGTGGTGGATGATGGTGTTGTGATGGTGGTGGGTGGTGGATGAAGTGTGAGAGAGGTGGTGTGCCAAGGGATGAGATGAAATGAATCCAAGCACTCCTATTTATAGGCTGAACAGAGAGCTGGGCACGGCCCCGTGTCCGCTGGGCACGGCCCCGTGTCCGTCTGATAATCTCTCTCCTCATTAATTGTAATTCGCAATTACAATAAATGCGCCTGCTGTACTTTCGACACGCCCCCGTGTCCGCTGAGCACGGCCCCGTGATGGGCAATAGAAGCTTCTATAGATTTGTCTTTTCTGCTGCTTCTTGGGCACGGCCCCGTGCTAGCTGAGCACGGGGCGTGTTCAGTCTTCTGATTTCTCTAATTTGCTTTGGAAGGTGCCGTTGAGGGGTCGGGCAGTCCACTAATATTCCTTTTCTTGTATTTATGTTGGATTTAGCTGTCTTTTTGCTTCTTTTGCGTTTTTGAGCTCATTTAATCCTGAAAATACAAAAGGAAGACAAAAACACTCTTTTTCCAATATTAGTACTTAAAAAGGGTTAGTTTTATGCCTTATTTGATGTAATTTATATGTTGCATTTTACACACATCAGGACCCAAACAAGAAGAAGCGTTTCAAACGCTGAAACAGAAGCTATGTAATGCCCTTGTTCTATCTCTGCCCGAGGGAAACGATGATTTCATTGTCTACTATGATGCATCCAACTTAGGCCTTGGTTGCGTTCTTATGCAACGAGGTAAAGTTATAGCATACACATCTAGACAATTGAAAGTTCACGAGAAGAACTACACAAATCATGATCTTGAGTTAGGAGCTGTGGTTTTCGCTCTCAAAATTTGGAGACACTATCTTTATGACACGAAGTGTGTGGTTTTCACAGACCACAAAAGTCTCCAGCATATTCTTAATCAGAAGGAGCTGAACATGAGGCAACGACGTTGGGTTGAACTCCTAAATGATTACGATTGCGAAATTCGCTACCATCCTGGTAAGGCGAATGTCATAGCCGATGCACTTAGTCGAAAGGAGCGAGTCAAGCTTCATTCTGTTCGAACTCTATCTGATCCTCAAACTCGTGTTCTTCAAGCTCAGCAATCTTGTGTTTCACAAGATTTGATAGGTAAGGAATTACCACATCAGCTTGAGCTTAAACTCGAAGCGAAGGATGATGGTTTACTCTATTTCAAGGATCATTTGTGGATTCCTAAACAAGACGATCTTCGCACTTTAGTGATGGACGAGTCTCACAAGTCTCGATATTCTATCCATCCTGGTGCTGATAAAATGTACAAGGATCTTCATACTCAGTACTGGTGGCTGAAGAAGGATGTTGCCTTGTATGTATCGAAATGCCTAACTTGTCTCAAAGTCAAGGCTGAACATCAATGACCTTATGGCTTGCTTGTACAACCAGAGATACCGGTTTGGAAGTGGGAGAACATTGCTATGGATCTCATCACTAAATTACCGCGTACATCTAAAGGTCATGATGCTATTTGGGTTGTTATCGATCGATTAACGAAGTCAGCTCATTTTATTCCGATTCGCGAGGATCTATCTGCTGATAAACTTGCAAAGATTTATGTTGATGAGATTGTATCACGACATGGTGTTCCTTTGGATATCATTTCCGATCGTGATGCTCGATTTTCATCTCATTTTTTGGAAGGCCATACAATCTGCTATGGGAACCCAACTAAATCTAAGCACTGCTTATCATCCCCAAACAGATGGACAATCTGAGAGGACGATTCAAACTTTGGAGGATATGCTTAGAGCATGCGTGATAGACTTTGGTGGTAATTGGGATTCTCATCTGCCATTGATTGAGTTCTCTTACAACAATAGTTATCATGCTAGTATCAATACGGCACCATTCGAAGCTCTCTACGGTCGAAAATGTCGTTCACCTGTCTGTTGGAATGAGATCGGTGAAGCTCAGCTTACTAGACCTGAGCTCATTCTAGAAACAACAGACAAAATCAAGAAAATTCGCGACAATCTTGTGACAGCTAGATGCCGTCAAAAGAGTTATGCGGATTTACGACGCAAGCCCTTAAAATTTCAAGTCGGAGACCATGTCCTACTCAAGGTATCACATTGGAAGGGAGTGGTGAGATTTGGAAAGAAAGGAAAACTTGCACCACGATATGTTGGGCCATTTAAGATTGTTGAAAGGGTTGGAAAGGTTACCTATCGACTAGAGCTACCTCCAGAGCTTGGAAATATCCATCCGACTTTCCACGTGTCCAATCTGCGAAAGTGTTTAGCTGACGCTGATCTTCACATTCCACTCGACGAAATCCAGATCGATGAAACGATGCACTTTGTCGAGAAACCTGTGGAGATAGTGGACCGTACTTTCAAAGAGTTGAAGAACAAACGAATTCATTTGGTCAAGATTCGCTGGGAATCCAAACGTGGCCCAGAGTTTACTTGGGAACGTGAGGACCAAATGAAGACGAAATATCCGCAATTGTTCTCACAAGTTTCCTCTAGTTAAAATTTCGGGACGAAATTTCCTAAAGTAGGGGAGACTGTGACAACTGTGCTCTGTAATCGATGAACAATGTAAAACAATGTTAAATATTAATAAAACAATGTGTTGTGGTGTTATTATATGTGTATTTGTGTTTGATGATTTTACGATTTGATTCGATTCCGATTTCAAGCTTTAAATCGCTTTCTGGAAGGTTATACGCAAACTGGTGAGTAAACGCAGTCAGTTTAACGCGAAAAACATTCTGGGATAGTGAAATAGGCTTAACATACCTTAAATAACCTTCACATATCTTAGAAATAAGTTTTGGATGGTTTGGTGTGTTGAAAACAAGTCTATTCGATCGCAGGGACTATTTGTGTCAAACTGCGAAACTATACCGATTCGTATGGTATCGAAGAGTCTGGAACTTGATCATAAGCTAAACATACCATAAATAACCTAAACATAGCTTAGAAATAAGCTTTGAGGGGTTCGGTGTGCGAAAATATGCTTATTTGATCTTACAGGGACTAAAAGTGTCAAAAACGATGTAAGTTTGCATTTTCGTCCATATCTTACGTTCTGACCACATCTGGACACCCAAAATTTTTGTAGACACTAAAATATTTTTATTTTAGTGATCGGCATGCAAAAATACCGTTCGTCGCTCAAATTGGATCGTTTTCGCGTCCGTTTGAGTTTCGATTTTGATGGTTTTGATCAAAGGTAGGCATGCCAGACAGAAACATTGAATCTGGTCATTTAGCTCGATTTTGATGGTTTTGGTCAATGGTTTTCAATGCTATGGGCTGGTTTGTGTGGAGAACAAGTCCCCCAATCATTCTTTGACAATTGTATGGCCAAGATCATTCCCTCCTTGCCAAGAAATGATCCTAACGGTTTGCGAAAAACTATATAAGGCCATGTTCCCATTTCATTTTCCTCACATTTGATCTGAGATTTTCTCTAAGTGGTTGTGATATTTCACTACCTACCTGAGAATACTTAGAATCAAATCTATTTGGACCCTTTGTAAGTCATTTTTCATTCTTTTACTGCTTTCTTAGCTTAAAAGTCAAACAGTGTTTGACTTTCAGCTTTGACCACGAGTTGGTCAACGAGAAGTTCGTTTGAACTTCACAACGTGAGCGTAATCACGATGGTTATAGTCCTTAGTGATTATACCTACTGATTACCACGTTGACTAGTGTCACACCCCGATATTTCCACGTATTACCGGTGGGGAGTATCGTGACGTAGTTGATATCATCATAGTCAAATAATCACAATTCAATGCACAGCGTAAGTCAAAAGTGTAATATATTACAAACCGAATGAAAGTAACATTAAATATTACAAACAGAGTGTAAGATAGATCCACAGGCGGATCTTAAAACAGAAAGATAACACTGTTCAACAGTCTTTAGGCATCTAGAACTTGCAAGATTCTCTATTAACGCCCTGAGCTCCCAGTCAATTACGTACAGTACCTGTCACTTAACCTTTTTGGAAAATACGTCAGTTTACACTGGTAAATACAATTAACTGACTCATTTTGAAAATGTTTAAGAAAATTGATTTGAATGCACAAGGCAAAAAATATCTTTTATAACTTGGGACAATTATATAAAAATAATCTTGTATATAGATTTACATGTTTGTTATACATTCAGGGCCCGATGTTAGAAACCGAGTCAAGATTAACAGACACGCCACAAGTATAGGCCCACAAGAGAGTGAGATACCGTTTCCCTTATGCAACTGTCAGGTGTATGCCTACACCCCGTGCTTAAGACGTGGCCATTTTATTATAATGATGCCAAGGATATCCGGGACATGGTCGTTAACCCCTAAAGGCTTTTATTTCAAACAATACAGATTAAAATGGGTTACCTCAATAATTTAATCATAATACGATTAAACATTCAATACCCGACCAAGCGGTATTATTATAATACCGTATCCCAAGCCCGTATAGGGAAAATAAGTTAAGAGTATTTACCTGAGCTTAAAATGCAATTTATACTCAGCCGTATATCCTAATCAGCAAGCACAAGTACCTCTACTGGGGCTCTTAATCTGGAACGAAGGTTTTATTAACCTATTAGATTCCTAACGGGTCTTATTTAAGTCGTAACTTAGACCGGTTAGTTTTAAGGAAAGGTTTACGGTTCAAAACGCAAGATTAAGCGCAGCCCGGATTAGAATGTGATTTAGACCTGATAAGTTTGGAGACTTGTATAATATGGGTAAACTAACTACATTCTGGATTTTGAAGTGAAAGCGATAAGGTATGACCCGTTTCGGTTAATTTATGCAAACTAGTTACATAAACCGCACCGAACGCGTAAATTGCATAATGGGTCAATAAATGAGTCATGAACATGTTTCCTAAGTTAATATGCCCTAAATATGTTGTGATATCAGTAGGATACCTTCCATTATGCCCAAAACGAATTTAAACTCAAATTAAGCCTCGTAGGGGTATTTTGGTCATCTTAAAGGTTATAAAAGGGATTAATTATTAACCTGGGATTCAGGTCTGATTTGTTCAGTAAAAATATTTAATTTAATAAGTTATATCAGTAGGGTATTGCATATATGTGAAATTTATCATTTATAACCAAACTATGCACCGAATGGGCATTTTGGTAACTTCACATAGGCTTTAAAGGTCAAATCCGGAAATCTGGGTTCAAAACTTTTACTTACTGTTAAATTATAAAAATTTACTTAAAACATCAGTAGGTGTTAAGTATTATATGTTAAAAATAGTTTTAACTCATACTATGCGTTTTAAACGCGTAAAAAGTCGCTTTTAAGCGATTTTCGGGTTATATAAGAAAAGCTGATATTTTTATCATTCCAGAAGGCTTAAAATATTTTATTTATCATATAAATTCAGTAGCAAAAGGTTTGGTATCAAAATGTTATGTAAAACTCATTTTATAAGCAAAAATGGTATAACCGACAATTACCGAATCAAAGCTAGAACCCTATGTTATGCTTAGCCTAAAAATAAATAAAAATCTTCAAAAATCCCAAAGTATTATTTTACATTAGTGGGTAAAAATTTTGGTATCAAAATTCGGGTTTAAATAGGCTATATGCTAATTATGCCGTTTAATTAATAAAAAGTTTCTTAATTACGATACCGAGCATAACTCTTAATCTAGACCTCAAACTGATGTCAAATTTTTAAGACAAGTTTATAAATCAGTAATAAAGGTTCTTGTCCTCTCACATTTTCAAATTTCTCGTTTTAAGGTTAAAAGGGCATTATGGTCAACATTTAGGCATTTAACGGAAACATGCAATGAACTAGGATTTCTATGGAACCAAGTTGTATAACCTCAGAGGGTTATACTATCCTATAACATGGTCCTAAAGGAATCCTAAGGCATATCTAAACTAAGCTAAATCGGGTCAGAACTGAAAGTCAAAGCAAAAGTCAACTTTTGCGACTTTCGGTTCCGAACCGAGCCTAAACTCAGAATTGTCGGGTTGAACATGCCTAGACATGTTCAATTAATATTTACCAAGTTATTAAAGTGACAAAACTGATTTTATTGCCTTTACAACATAAGTTGTGAATTTTATTTAAAAACCGACTCGATTGACTTTTATTTTAATTACTTTGACCCGACAATTAACTAAGCAAACGTGGTAATTAGGAGGTGCCCTTTTAAGGGTTTAATACCTACCTAATTACGATCACGTAGCCATGTTCGTTGCGAACAATGGCTCGATCATTTAAAAGTCAAAGCATTTATCGCAAACGCTTGACTTTTCGGCTTTAAGAGCCAAACAATTGAACTAAGCATGAAAGGACACTTACAAAGGATCCAAGCAAGGATGGAATTGATCTAGAATGCTCAGGTATGAAGCACAAAGGCTCCAACTTAGAACAATTCAGATCAAGTGTGAAATGAGAGCAAGATCAAGTGGGTTTATATAGGATCGTTCCTCGATAATTGAGCTTTAATCTAGACCCTCCATGTGTTACCCATTGTTTTACAATGCTATGGGTGTCCAAAACCAGCTCATGGTATTGCAATTGATGGGTTTTGGAAGCTTGGAGTGGCAATCAAGAAAAAAATGCAATGCTGGCAGACCAAACCGTAAGCCCCATTCTGCAAACCGTAAGCCACGGTTGGGCCAGACTAGTCACACTCACAAGTTTTCATTTGTTGCAACTTTGGCCCCTTTGACATCCAAACTTGCGTTTTTCACTTCTAACACCCGTTTAACCAAATTTTAGACTCTATAAGGATGTTAAAACATAGGGGACTTGAAATATGCTTGAAAATATGCCGGATGTCGGTTCGTTTGGTCGTACGATTACGTTGTTCGGCTAATTACGACGAAACACGAACGGACGCGAAAAATGATCCAAATTACGCGATGAATGGAATTTTATCAATACAATCACTAAAATAAAATATTTTAATGATTACATAAATTTTTGGATGTCCGGATATATTCAGAACGTAAGATATGCGCGAAAATGCAAACTTGTGCAATTTTTGACACTTTTAGTCCCTGCTTGACTTAAAGTTTATTTTTGCGCAACAAACATCTCTAAGCCTATATCTAAGCTATGTAAAGGATATTTAGGGCATGTTTAACTCATGGTCATATTCTGGAAGGTTCGATACCCTACGAATAGGTATACTTTTGCAGTTTGACGCAAATAGTCCTTTAATCGCACAAAGTAGCGCGAAATGTCGTTTAATGATATCCAAGCCTTCCATGGCCTATAATGGGTATTCCCAAGCATGTGTTTAAATTTTACTACGCTCTCGTTCGCTTAAATGGTCACCAAAAGGCGTAGATTCAAAAGTTGATGCTTTTGGTCCCTCTAATGCGCAAACTTGCGCATATCATCGTTTAATAGCATCGAAGCCTTATCTAGTCCATATTAGGCATTCTTGAGAGTATTATTAAACATCACGATGCTTCGGGTTCGCTAAAAGGTCATTCAGAGGTATAATTAAACATATTGACACTTTTAGTCCCTCTTACTTGCAAAGTTGCGTGTTACTTTACTTATAGGCATAAAATCCTTAGACGGCCAATAATTGGCATTCCTGAGAGTATAATCAAATATCATGAAGCTCCCGGTTTGTTAAAAGGACACTCAGAGGTAAGAATTAACATGTTGACGCTTTTAACCCTTCATTGCGCAAACTTTCAATTAATTACGCAAACGGCTACACTTGATCAACAAGTGGTTCATTTGTGAATATAAATACCATACGAGGTTATTTAGAAACCTATTTTAGGTATGTTAACACTTCCAGTCCTTTCATAATCAAAGTTTTCGATTTTTTGAAAAATTAGTCCCTTAAATTCAATGTTGGACTTTATGAGGGTTTATTACACGTGTCAATACATCATTGGACGTGATTTTACGAGGTGTTACAACTAGGCGTAGTGACGAGTCATAGTTTTGGTCAAAATGCGCATTTAAGCGTATTTTGCAACCAAACTTGTCACACCCCCAAAATCCACATGCGGAGCATCACCGCTTGGAGGCGTGACATGACCAGGATCGAGCCACCAATCATATTGAACAATGTAATTAAGTAAGTAAAACCGACCTCAATACAATTGGTGACCATAAGACGATAACCAACTTTAGGTTAGCAAAGTTCAGATTTAAACAGCGGAAGCATAAGACATTAAACCAAAACATAAGTTCGTAGTTCATAAGTTTAAAGTCCCAAAACATAAGTTTCATAAGTTCATAAAGTTTATTTATTGAGTACGGGACATATTAGTTCGCATACCACAACGACCACCTCCATGTGCAAGCTCCATAGCATCTAATGACCTGCAAAGCATGTAGTAACGAGTCAACAACAAAGTTGAGTGAGTTCACGGTTGGTTTTCCATTTTAGAGTTGTTTCCAAAAAATGTAGTTTAATCTTAATCAGCTATCTAGCCGTGGGGGATTACCCCATAGTTCAAAAACGTTTATCAGTTAACCATCCCATGTCCACCTTCCCTGGCTATCCAGCCGTGGGGAGCTACCCCGTTATTTAAACTACCAGACTCGTTTATCATATCGACTACTAACAAAAATCAATTGTGCCCTAGCGTCGGTGTCTATCATCACCGACGTGCCATAGTCCATTAGTACACACCCACACGGTTTGAGGTTTGTTAAACCTAATAGCGCTATTAACTAATGACCCGCTCGCCATAGCCTCGGCGATTAAGTCGATACAAAAAGGGAGGGACTTCGCTGATAGAGTTCTAGTCCAGTAAGTCTAATCCGTCCCAACAGGACGAGGAATTTACATTCCTGAACACGTCCCAAAGGACGAGGAATCCCTATTCCTGAACCCATTCCCATTCCCACCGGGAATTACCATGCTTTGTAGAAAAGTGTGAACTCACCTCGGTTGCTCGGTTTGACTCTCAAAAATAGCTATCAGTCAAGGTCGGTCAATCGCGTCCTAGTGTGATTACCAGTTAGTCATTTAGTGATTTTCAAATAAAGCACAAAGTTCCTATACGTATCTATCACATAACATGCATTACTTTAACGGTTTATGCCCATATAAACTTCCCATCTATTCCCGTCATAAATAAACATACGATATTGCACATAACACATATAACATGTTATATCATTCACAGACAACATACTCGACATTTAGATACACAAATTACAACTTATGTCATTTCAGCTTTAATATTCAAAACCGGGCTGTTTTCGGACATTTTAATAAAATAGTTAACTTATTTCAAAAATTCCCAAATTTTTATAGAATGTCGTAAACGATCCAAATATTATTGTGTAAAAATATCGGGGTCCAGTTCATTACCAATATTTTATAAAAATTCAATTTCCGGACTGAACTCATATTTATCTTTTTCTGACCACAGTCCACGGAATAATTTATTTAAAATTCATCGAGAGTCCGATTTACGAAATTCCAGTGAGAAAATTACAAATACATCGGTGGACATCTACAGTACAAGTTTCATGATCTAACTCTACACAGGATGCAAGTTATGGCAGAAAACAGAATGTATATTTTCAGCAGCAAAAATACAGCTCTAGCTGCTGTTACGAAATGACACTTTAAAAATAGTAAACGAAGTCCAAAAATTATGATTCCGGTGCCATTAGAACCGTATTTCATAATACATAAACCTAGACTTTAGAAAATACATTTTTCATTAAGTTACTGTCCAGTTACAGCCAACTGAAGTTGGCTGTAATCACTAAACAGCCTACTGTTTTCAGTCTTTAACCTTCTAAAGCGCATTCGATTGATTCCGTTAACATGTTGTTGATCACAACAACATCAAACATCAATATTAACAGGTAAATCATCAAGTAATCAGCAACGTAATCAAACAACTTCATATTAACATTATTTCTTCATGTTTAAAGCTTATGTTTTAGTTTTAAGCACAAGATCTCATGGTGTTCATATGTTTTCTTCATAATACATCTATTAACCTCTTAAATAACATGTAAAATGAACGGATCTAAGTTCTTACCACTAGCTCAAGGGTAGGGGAGTTCGGGTGAAGAAATGTGGTGGTTAATAGCGAATAAAGGAGGTCCTTCAACTTCCGAGAACACCAAGCTTCGTTGCACGCCTTGTAGCACCTAGAAGTACACTCAGATTGCTTGAAGTTGAAACGAAAATGGTGGATGAACAAGAGGGGTGTTCGGCCGAGCTTCTATGGAGGGAGAGAGAGTGTGGAGTTTGTTGATTGTAGGTGATGAAGAAATGTGTGATCTCTTGTGCCTTTTTTATAAACCAATGCCACCCTTTACCCTTGGTGTAATGTGTTTCTTATTTTCCAACATAATCTCCTAGAATATTAAACAAATCCATGGGTGGGGACACCCATGGTAACCGTCTTCAAGAGGGGGGGGGGGGTATAGGGTTGGGTTTCAATGGTAAGGTTACTAGTTTAGTTAGAATCAAATGTTCTAGTTAGTGTGTTATGATGTGTGATGAAATATATAGTGTGTTAGGGTGTTCGGGGACCCTAACTAGCTCAGAAAAATAGGAACAATGCTTCTAGCATTATTTTAGTGTTCCGGGTAAAGTCCGGTTGTTCGGTTCGGTGTTGTTCTGTTAAAGTTCTTAATTAATCCGTAAAGTGTCCTATATATATATATTTTTGCAACGTTTTTAATTTTTAACACTCAGGAAGGCATACTGGACTATTTAGTAGCTTTTCTGTATACTACTAGCATGTTAACAAGTACATGTAGGTATAACACAGTAATCAAAGCAGTTAAATGATTCAGCACAGTCATCAAGTACTTTAATTATCATTAATAGATTGTACGGTTACATGTAATTTGAGGGTTGTCACATTCTCCCCCCGTTAAGAGAATTTCATCCCGAAATTTAGCGCGTGGTTACTGAGGAAGCTAGTTAAGTTGTGTTGGTTTCCTGGTTTTCCTAGGGTGTCACAAAACTACTTTAGGATATCAAAACACTTTGTTTTGATATCAAAACATGTTTTCTAACTTAGTTAAGCATGTTCTAACATGCTTAGCTCGTCACTTTTATTTAGTGCTTGTTTAGAGTCGTAAGTCAAGCGGTCTAAACCACCGCTTAGACTTTCGAACTCGCCCCGTTTGGTCGATCATTAGGATCCGACCAAGCATGTTTAGTGACCATAGTTGCATAGGGAATAACCTTCCGAGGTTATACCTTATGGTCACCTAGTTTAAGTAGTTGTATGATAGGTAGATTATATGCCTTAGGTAAATGACCAAAATGCCCTTTTCATGCATAATTGGATTTTAAGCATATGTAACCTAAACATTTGTCACCTAACTTATTATACAACCTATTTAAACATGTTTAGGCACATAATACTTGTCATAGGACTATTTAGATGTCTCGAACGCCTTTTACGCGAACGGCGCGTTAAAGTAGCATAAGCTACCTTAATGGGTCGTAACGGGTCAAAAGCACTTAGGTTAGGTTCCGATCTTGAATGTAGGCTTTGTTAAACCATATCACATGAGTTCCAACACTCATTTGGTTTACAAGATGTAACACCTCGGAAATTCACGTCCTATAATAGGTTGACACGTGTCATAAAGTTTAAACGTGTGAAAGAAATATTATGGAAGGACTAAAGTTGACAAACGTTGAAAGTATGTGAATATACGCATCCTAAGTGTCAACTGTGAATAAATACAATGTATATTAACCCTATACGATGCTCATACCTTCAAACGAATAAATCATGGATCATACGAAGCTAAATGTGAGTGATTTCAAACTGCAGGGACCAAATGTGTCAACATGTTTAATTTATACCTCTGAGTGACCTTTTGACAAACCCGAAGCTTTGTAAATATTAATTATGCTCATGAGAATACACCATAAAAATTTCATAAAGTTTCGTTAACGTATGAGAAAGATATGATCAAATTCGTGTGCGAAGCGTTAAAGCGTAAACGTCGAAAGTTAGGACTTTTCGGGTGATAATAAAGTTACCCGGGGACTTGGCAAAGTGGGTATATGTTTTAAGGTCTTACTAGATCAGTTATAAGAGTTTACCATGCATAAAACAAGTGCCTAATCGGAGTTTGAAGGGTCAAGGACTAGATTGCAAGAAAAATCAATAATCTGATCTGGTAGGGGGTCGCGCTGCGCGACGGCACCCTCGCGCTACGCGAGGGTGTGCCCAGCTCCGAAAAATTCGCTGTTGGTCTGCCAATTCGTATTTTCGCGACCCCAACTCGTTTTTCCACTTCTCCTGGCCCCTAAAACGTCCCCTAAGCCCCTAGGACACATGTCAATCGATTGTGGGCACCCATAGACTCAGTTGTCAAAGATTTATGGTGTGTAGAACCATTATAAATAGCCATTCAAGTTCACCATTTTTCTCACACCTTCATTTGATCATCTGGAGCCTTTCTGGAGCTAAGGAACTCTCCCAACTGATCATAAGTCGTGCATAGGACCCTTGTAAGTGTTCTAATCCTTTCTTGTTTGAGTTTAGCTTAGTTAATTAGCTAAAAGTCAAACCGTCGTAATTACGGTTTGACTTCGAGATTAGTCAATAATGGCTCAGTCAAATCTCGAATCAAAAGTAGTTATAAGTGGGTATTTATGTGGGTAATAAAACCCCAAAAGGGTTTCCCCTGATCACTACTTTAACTAGTTCAAAAGTCGGGTCAAACATATACTTAAAAAGTCAACAGAATTCTTAAAAGGTCATTTATGCATAATTAGCTATCTAGGCCATGTATAACCTGTTTGATTATTGTTATAACTTAGTAATTAGTGTAAGAACATGTTCAAACCTGTTCAACCCGACTATTTCCTGTTTAGACCCGGTTCGGAACCGAAAGTCGCATAGTTTGACTTTCACTTTGACTTTCAGTTCTGACCCGTTTTGGCATATTTTAGAAATGCCTCAGAGCTTTAATTGGACTAGGATACATGTTAGAACAACCCTCTGTGATTGTGCACCTCGGTTCATTAGTTATCCAATTAATATGCAAGTTTCCGTTAATTGTTCGTATGTTGACCGTTATGCCCTTATTACCTTAAAACATGATTTATGAAAATGTAAAAGTGTAGAAACCTTGAATATTGATATATAAACTTGTATGCAAAATTTGACATCAGTTTGACTTGTAGATTAAGAGTTATGCTCATTAGCGTAATTACGGTGCTTTATGTTAATAAAGTGGCGTAATTAGCGTATAGCCTAATTAAACATACTTTTTGGTATCAAACGAATTACCCACTGATGTAATATATTATTTTGGGAATTTTAAAGATTTTTAATTAATTTTAGGCTGAGCATAACTCATAGTCGTAGGCTTAAATCGGTAATTGTCGGTTTTGCCCTTACGGGCCATAAAATGAGTTTTACACATCTAAACGACTCCAAACCTTTTGCCACTGATTAGTTATGATTAATAAATTATTTTAAGCCTTCTGGAAATATAAAAATATCAGATTTAAGTATAGAACCCGGAAATGGCCTTTAATCGCCATAATTAGCGTTTTTAACGCATAGTATGTCTTAGAATCATATTGGACATACCCGGGTTGATACCTACTGATATAAGAAGCAAATTATCATATTTTAACAGTAAGCAAAAGTTGATAAACTCAGACTTCAGTTTTGAGCTTGTCGGCTTGTGTGAAATTACCAAAATACCCCTACGGGGCCTAGTTTGGTTAAAAATGATAAGTTTCACATACTTGCTTTAGCCTACTGTTAAAACTCATCAAATTGAGTATGTTTGCTGTTTACATCAGACCTGTAACTCAGTTAAACATATAAACACTTTTACAAACTTTAAAATGACCAAACTACCCCTACGGGGCATAGTTTGTGTTTAAATTAGTTCGGGGCATAACGAAAGACATCCTACTGATGTTACAACATATTTGAAGCATATTAACTTAGGAAACCTGTATATAGCTCTCATGACTACCCGTCACGCTTATTACGCGTACGGTTCGGTTTATGTAACAAGTTTACATAAATTAGCCGAAACGGGTCAAACCTTAACGGTTTTATCTCAAAATCCAGAATGTGAATAATAAACCCATATTAAACAAGTCTTCAAACTTGTCGGGTCTGAATCACATTCTATCCGGTCTTCGCTTAATCGTGCGTACGAACCGTGTCTTCGAAACTAGCCGGTCTAAGCTTAAGCATAATTAAAGACCCGCTAGGATTCTAATAGGTTATTAAAAACCTTCGTTCCAGATTAGGAGCCCAGTAAAAGCTATCTGTACTTGCTGATTTGATATACGGCTGGGATTGAATTTATATTTAGCTCAGGTAAATACTTTTAACTTATTTTCCCTATACGGGCTTGGGTTACGGTACATAGCGTACCGCTTGATCGGGCATCAAATCTCCACGCTTAGTGGGTAGTTGAATAATTTGATCGGCTCGTTTTAAACAGATTTGTTACTTTACAGCCTTTGGGGGGTTAATGACCATGTCCCGGATATCCTCGGCATTATCTTACGAGATGGCCACGACCTGAGCACGGGGTGTAGGCGTACACCTGTCAGTGTATAACTCTAGAATTGTGGTGTGTCTATTGATCTTTAACCCGGATACGTTCCGGGCTACTGAACGCATAAGTAACATGTAAATCGTTCTCAAGATTATAATATTAAATAATTCTCCCAAGTTAAAAAGATTAATTTTGCCTCTGTGCATTTTAATCAATGTGTCAAGATATTTTGTGCCACGTGCATTCAAAACAAATTTACAAACTCTTTTTCCAAAATGAGTCAGTTGAATGTATTTACCAGTGTAAACTGACGTATTTTCCAAAAAGGCTAAATGCAGGTACTATACGAAATTGGCTGGATATGTCTCCTTAGCATCAATAGAAGTCTCGCAAGCTTAAGATGCCTAAAAGTCTGTTGAACTACTGTTTCCGTTCTATGTTCGATCCTTCTGTGGATAAACTTCCGAATATTGTGACATATGATATTACAATAATAAATTCGGTTGTATCATATTTTAAATTGCTTCCGCTGTGCTTAATAATATTGTGTTGTTTGACTATTATGTTGCCAACCATGACGTCACGATACTCCCCACCGGGCCCACCGGTGACACGTGGAAATCGGGGTGTGACAGGTTGGTATCAGAGCCAACACTGAGTGAATTAAACACTAGCCTTAGTGTTTAATCTCAGTTACACAATTGCACAATTCTAAACTTCTGAGTCTAGACTTAACTTAGGAATATTCTCAATCCTAATCTTGAAGTTTTGCTTCCAAATTTTTATATATTGGATACGTCGCCAAACAAAGAAGCCGTAATAGGAGTTCTCCACACCCGGAGCCCTGAGATGCTGAGCTTCGTACCGCGGCTAGAATGAAACGAGCACCCAAGGAGAAAGCATTCAGAGATAGAATGAAGAAGAAACTCCTTTTGTTGAAGATCGTTTCCTTAATAGTCCTTATAAGGACATAATTATCTTTCAGTCCCTCCGAGGACACATTATTCCTTTTAAGTCCCGCTTAGGGCAACTTTATACTTTTATTTTTATATAATGGAATGATTAAGTTTAAACTTTCATTCTAAATAAGAAATATTAAATAAATGGAAAAAAAAAATATTTCCTTTTTGCAAGATCTACCATTATAATAAAATGGCAAAATCTAAAAGGGCAAGACCTAGCTTCGGGTCATATTAAGACCGGCCAAGATGGCAGTTCCGCAATTTAGATTCAGATCCATATTTACACCTCAATTTAAAAATTGTTCTGCGTTAATTATAAATTAAGAATCTTAAGTGTGAAACCTAGCCTCGGGTCAATTATAGGACTGGGCCAAGATGGTAAGACCTGTTAAAAAGATTCAAATCATTAATTAAGAATCTTAAATGTGAAACCTAGCCTTGGGTCAATTATAAGACCGGGCCAAGATGGTAAGACCTGTTTAAAAAGATTCAATTCCCTGTTAACATCTTAAAACATGTTAACACTCCTGGCAGATGTGATTCAATTAAAATCACACACGTCATTTTTATATAGGATCCTTCAAAAGATTCCTAACCCAGTTTAATGATCCCTGAATCCTGGGTTTATGTCATCAATTAAGATGATCATATTTTAACCATACGTGGTAATATAGTGCCTACGGGCCTTGCTCATTTTTACATGAGCCAAAATACAGTGGTAGCTATGACTCCCTGTCAGATAAAGGTAATGAACTAGGTTCAAACCTCAAATGCTTTGATTCTCTGAAATCCTAGCATATAATTTATAATTGTCTACGTGACTAGGCCTATTGTGCCAATATACTTTCATGCTTTGATTCTCTGAAATCATAGCTTATAAATTATATATGTCCTTGTGACTAAGCCAGTTGTGCTAATATACTTAAGGACCTTGATTCTCTGAAATCATGGCATATAATTTAAAAATTTGTCCTTGTGACTAGGCCTTTTGTGCTATAAAATAAAACTGTTATTATTGCTTTGATTCTCTGAAATCATAAGCTTATAATTTATAAATGTCCATGTGACCAGGCCATTGGGTGCCACTAATAAAACTGTTAATGTTTTATAATTAGGATAAATTATAAAAGAAATCCTAAATAAATATGATTAATAAATTAACCATATATGGTCTCTGTTTACCATGGTTAATGAATTTCCCTAAGGGGGTAATCCAGTAATAAACATCTCTTATAAGGGAAGTGCCTACGGGCTATAGTTAATGTCCTCTGAGACTAAAGACAGTGGTAGCCTACAGCTCCCTGTCAAGAAAAGGTAATGAACTTTGATTCAAACCTTAATGCCACGATTCTCTGAAATCATGGCTTATAAATTTAACTTGTCTACACGACTGGGCCATTGGTGCTATTATTAACTTATGAATTAGGATTTATGATAAAAAATCCTGAATAAAATAAATATCCTTCCTTCTCTGTCAGTATGCAATTGAAGGGAATCTTAAAGGTGAAACCTAGCCTACGCGGCCAAGATGGTGAAACCTACTCAAAGGATTCACATCCTTGTTAACACCTAGGAATGTGTTAGCACTCTTGACAAATGTGATTCGAGAAAAATCACAACAGTCGTCCTTATATTGGATTCTTCCAATTCTCAAATCTAGCCTAGTGATCTAGGAATCATGGCTTATACCATCCTATAAGATGATCATATTATAAACATCCATTAGTGATGAAGCACCAACGGACTAAACTTGTTGTCCGATAAGACAACGACAGTGGTGGTCTTTGACCTCCTGTCTAAAATGTTGGACTATGTCCAAACATAATAGTTTATGTGATCAATGCGATCATGACTAATATCATCTAATACGATGATCATATTATTTAACATCCTTTAGTGATGTCTTGCCTACGGGCTATAATATATTGTCCATTTGAGACATTGACATTGTTATCTTTATGATTCCTTGTCTAAGGTGGTGAGCTATGCTCAAGCCAAATAGTCAATATGATTAATGCAATCATGACTTATAGCATCTAATAGGACGAACCAATGATAAACATCCATGAGTGATGTTTTCGCCTATGGGCCAAATTATACTGTCCATGTGTGACAAAGACATTGTGATCGTTACGATTCCCTGTCCAAGGTGGTGAGCTATGCTCTAGCCAAATAGTTCATATGATCAATGCGATCATGACAAAAATCATCAATACGATGATTAAAAATTTTTAACATCCGTAATGATGTTTTGCCTAAGGGCTATATTATATCGTCCAACTGAGACAAGGCAATTGAAATCGTTTGCGATTCTTTGCCAAGGGGGTGAGCTATACTCAATTCCCATAGTCTATACTATCAGTGCGATCCTGACTAGTATCATCAGTATGATGATCATAATATTAACATCCCTCGTGATGAAATGCCTACGGGCTATACTTTATTCTAGTGTCGGTAAGACAAAGATAGTAGTGATCTTTATGATCCCTTGTTCAGAATGGTGTGATTATACCCAAACCCAATAGTCAATATGATCGATGTGATCATGACTAATATCATTAGATACGATGGTTATATATAAACATCCATTAATGATGTTGATTGGCTTATCTTTCTGCCAAAAGAATCGTCTTCCAAGACGATGACAGTTGTAGTCTATGACTCCCTGTCCAAAGGTGAAGAACCACGTTCAAACCTCGAAGCCCTAATCTAATAAGATTACGGCTTATAAATTAAGGTCCTTGGTGATAGACCATCAAGTTGTGTTTTAAAGTCATTCATGACAAGCCTATGTGCTATAATTGGTCATTCGTGACAAGTTAACATATTAAATGTTAACATTCCTGGTGACATGCCTTTGTACCAAATTGGATGAATGTCCTTATAACAAGGCCGTTTGTGCCATATCTAAATGTCCTTGGTAACAA
Organism: Helianthus tuberosus; assembly: GCA_030545235.1. Classification (NCBI taxonomy): domain Eukaryota; kingdom Viridiplantae; phylum Streptophyta; class Magnoliopsida; order Asterales; family Asteraceae; genus Helianthus; species Helianthus tuberosus. The sequence continues at coordinate 26,592,140 of CM060391.1, read as the reverse complement.
GGCCTTCGTGCCATATAATCATTTATGTCCTTCATGACTGTGCTTTATGCCATATTTTTCTACGTCCCTCGCGACAGGCTTCTATGCCATATATGTATATAAATATATATAACCGAAGTCATGAAAGGCTAGCCTTTGAGCTATTTATAATCGTCCTTGTGACAAAGACAGTTGTGACATTATGGTCCCCTGTCAAGCAAGTATTGGACTCGCTCCAAACTTTGCATGCCATTGATGGTCCCGTTGTGACCTAGGCTAAATATAATGGAAATACGTTCAAATAACATTCACTATGAATGTTCGGAACATAATAGCCCATACGGTTTATGAATGCCGTGGCTAACTTAAGTCAGGTCATCAGGATGATGACTAATAATGGTTAAATCTTGGTGATTAGTACCAAGTTTCGAGTATGGAAATCTCGGATGAGGTAGACGAAAGTCGCAATACTAATAAGGCGACGAAAGTTAATAAAACTACAAACGTAAACCTCAATATCAATGGAGTTAATCTCCAGGCTGTGGTTGACGCAGTAGATGGACAGACCATAGAAAGGTCATGAGACAATCCAAAGAGCCGAATGCTTCTCGCTCTAAATCTCATTCAAAACCATGTTTAAATTGCTCATGAGGAGATTTTGTTCACACTTCGTATATGAAGGATGAACCAAAAGAAGGATAATAACTCCCAGAAATCTGAGAAAGAGAGCAAGTACAGGCTTAATAAAAAGCAACGAAAGTTCGGTAAGAAGCCGGTATACCTCTGAGACTGCTTCAGCATTAGATGGATGTTTTATATCCATTAGAAATCATTTTTCCTTCGATGTCCTAGTTCCGTTAAATACGAGGACTCAAAATAGGGATAAAAATCGAGCCTATATTGTGAGTGATAAGAAGAAATTAATTATCAAGACTCCTTATGAGACAACTCTCATAATTACAGGTATCTGTACGAGTAATTAATATTAAACATAAAAAAAAATGGTGAAACTGGCCGTCCCCGGAATCAAACCTGGGTCTAGGCCGCACCCTTTCGCGCGCCTAGCCAACTGAGCTAGGTGCCTAGTTTGTGAAACTTCCATCATTAATTAAATATAAGCACTTGTGCAATAAACTTCCTTATCATTTATCAATGATAATTTATGCTAAGTGTCCTGTTTTTTTAATACAGGCAATAATAAATCTTCATGAACCATAAACTTAGCAAATTTTTGTTTATATATTATCCACAAGGTATAATTACCAAGGGAACCACAGTAACCGATTCTTCTAGTATCGGCAAGAAAAACCTTTCCGAAAATCTAAGAGCACTCTTTCTTTGCATAGAGTACGACAACATATGTTATTTTAAATATTTTTCTCATTATTTTCTATCGCCTGCGAATGCCAAACTATGTTTGATTAAAGTGTCATATGAGGATTGGCGTATCCTAGTGTGTCCCATAGATTATTTCCATGTCTGATCAGCATGGAAGTTTAATACATGGAACCCCTGAGATATCCCAATGGTCATATTGTACTAAAGTCGACTAGTAGTATTCAAAGAAGATATCCAAAAATGGAAATTTTTTTTTATGTAAATGTTCCCGATTAAGGAATTCGTGGACTTATAACATAAAGGTGTCACTCATTTGACACGAACAATGATGGATGAACTGGAGCCTGAGATATGGAAAATCTCTATAGCCTCCTTGTATCTTAATTATCTTCTCATAAGTTTTCCCTGCTTACCTCCGGGAAGGCAGGTAGAATTAAGATTGTATCCCGCCGTGGGCTGGAGTATTGTGAAAACTCCATATTGATTATGGAATAAACGAAACCTTGATTAAGTAGGTTTTAAGACATAGGCACATAAAACCTGGCTCAATCTTCTGAGGGTTTTATATTATTAAATAAGAAAGACGGTTCATATTGCTTACGTATTAAATGCCGCAACCCTAATTAGGCAACGATTAAGAATTTGCCATCAACTACCCAGGATCTAAGGGCAAATTATTGGTGGATAGGCTTGAACAAGTCTGTAGCCACCCATGTAGCTAAATGATTGACAAGTGCGCAAGTCAAAGCCGAGCATCAAAAGCCGTCAGGCTTGCTACAACAGCCTGAACTTCCTACGTGGAAGTGGGAAATGGTAACTATGGATTTTATTACCAAGTTACCCAAGACGAGGAAAGGCAATGATACGATATGGGTTATAGTTGACCGACTGACTAAGTCAGCCCATTTCTTACCCAACAAGGAGACTTATAGCTCCGATATGTTAGCCCAGTTATATGTCGATAAGATTGTAGCCCTACACGGCATACCTGTAGCTATTATCTCTGACCGGGATACTAGGTACACGTCACATTTTTGGAAGAGTTTCCAACAATCTTTGGGCACACGTTTGAACTTTAGTACGGCTTACCATCCTCAGACAGACGGTCAGAGTGAGCGTACTATTCAAACGTTGGAAGACATGCTACGCGCATGTGCGATCGAATTGGAAGGTAGCTGGGATAAAAACCTACCATTGATCGAATTCTCTTACAACAATAGCTACCATACCAGCATAAAGGCTGCGCCTTTTGAGGCATTATACGGTAGAAAGTGTAGATCGCTAGTTTGTTGGGCGGAAGTTGGAGAAGTCCAGTTATCGGGACCAGAGATCGTGTTCGAAACGACGGACAAGATTGTCCAGATTCGTAACAATCTCCAAGCTGCCCGAAATAGGCAGAAGAGTTACGCGGATCCAAGTCGTAAGGATTTTCACTTCGAAGTAGGTGACAAAGTCCTACTTAAGGTGTCACCATGGAAAGGAGTGATGCGATTTGGTAAGAAAGGCAAACTAAGCCCGAGATACATAGGACCTTTCGAGGTTATCGAACGTGTCGGGTCAGTTTCCTACAAGTTGAACTTACCAGAAGAGCTCAGTGGAATTCACAATGTGTTCCACATCTGCAATCTAAAGAAGTGTTCCGCTGATGATTCACATGTCATGCCACATACAGATGTGCAAATAGATAAGAGCTTAACGTTTGTAGAAAAACCTTTGTCGATTGAAGATCGACAGGTAAGGAAGCGTCGAAGAAAGCATATACCTTTTGTTAAGGTCAAATGGGATGCCCGAAGGGGTCCCGAATACACGTGGGAGGTGGAATCCACGATGAAAGAAAAATACCCTTCCTTATTTCAGTAAATCTCGGGTCGAGATTTATTTTAAGGGGGTGAGGATGTAACACCTCGGAAATTCACGTCCTATAATAGGTTGACACGTGTCATAAAGTTTAAACGTGTGAAAGAAATATTATGGAAGGACTAAAGTTGACAAACGTTGAAAGTATGTGAATATACGCATCCTAAGTGTCAACTGTGAATAAATACAATGTATATTAACCCTATACGATGCTCATACCTTCAAACGAATAAATCATGGATCATACGAAGCTAAATGTGAGTGATTTCAAACTGCAGGGACCAAATGTGTCAACATGTTTAATTTATACCTCTGAGTGACCTTTTGACAAACCCGAAGCTTTGTAAATATTAATTATGCTCATGAGAATACACCATAAAAATTTCATAAAGTTTCGTTAACGTATGAGAAAGATATGATCAAATTCGTGTGCGAAGCGTTAAAGCGTAAACGTCGAAAGTTAGGACTTTTCGGGTGATAATAAAGTTACCCGGGGACTTGGCAAAGTGGGTATATGTTTTAAGGTCTTACTAGATCAGTTATAAGAGTTTACCATGCATAAAACAAGTGCCTAATCGGAGTTTGAAGGGTCAAGGACTAGATTGCAAGAAAAATCAATAATCTGATCTGGTAGGGGGTCGCGCTGCGCGACGGCACCCTCGCGCTACGCGAGGGTGTGCCCAGCTCCGAAAAATTCGCTGTTGGTCTACCAATTCGTATTTTCGTGACCCCAACTCGTTTTTCCACTTCTCCTGGCCCCTAAAACGTCCCCTAAGCCCCTAGGACACATGTCAATCGATTGTGGGCACCCATAGACTCAGTTGTCAAAGATTTATGGTGTGTAGAACCATTATAAATAGCCATTCAAGTTCACCATTTTTCTCACACCTTCATTTGATCATCTGGAGCCTTTCTGGAGCTAAGGAACTCTCCCAACTGATCATAAGTCGTGCATAGGACCCTTGTAAGTGTTCTAATCCTTTCTTGTTTGAGTTTAGCTTAGTTAATTAGCTAAAAGTCAAACCGTCGTAATTACGGTTTGACTTCGAGATTAGTCAATAATGGCTCAGTCAAATCTCGAATCAAAAGTAGTTATAAGTGGGTATTTATGTGGGTAATAAAACCCCAAAAGGGTTTCCCCTGATCACCACTTTAACTAGTTCAAAAGTCGGGTCAAACATATACTTAAAAAGTCAACAGAATTCTTAAAAGGTCATTTATGCATAATTAGCTATCTAGGCCATGTATAACCTGTTTGATTATTGTTATAACTTAGTAATTAGTGTAAGAACATGTTCAAACCTGTTCAACCCGACTATTTCCTGTTTAGACCCGGTTCGGAACCGAAAGTCGCATAGTTTGACTTTCACTTTGACTTTCAGTTCTGACCCGTTTTGGCATATTTTAGAAATGCCTCAGAGCTTTAATTGGACTAGGATACATGTTAGAACAACCCTCTGTGATTGTGCACCTCGGTTCATTAGTTATCCAATTAATATGCAAGTTTCCGTTAATTGTTCGTATGTTGACCGTTATGCCCTTATTACCTTAAAACATGATTTATGAAAATGTAAAAGTGTAGAAACCTTGAATATTGATATATAAACTTGTATGCAAAATTTGACATCAGTTTGACTTGTAGATTAAGAGTTATGCTCATTAGCGTAATTACGGTGCTTTATGTTAATAAAGTGGCGTAATTAGCGTATAGCCTAATTAAACATACTTTTTGGTATCAAACGAATTACCCACTGATGTAATATATTATTTTGGGAATTTTAAAGATTTTTAATTAATTTTAGGCTGAGCATAACTCATAGTCGTAGGCTTAAATCGGTAATTGTCGGTTTTGCCCTTACGGGCCATAAAATGAGTTTTACACATCTAAACGACTCCAAACCTTTTGCCACTGATTAGTTATGATTAATAAATTATTTTAAGCCTTCTGGAAATATAAAAATATCAGATTTAAGTATAGAACCCGGAAATGGCCTTTAATCACCATAATTAGCGTTTTTAACGCATAGTATGTCTTAGAATCATATTGGACATACCCGGGTTGATACCTACTGATATAAGAAGCAAATTATCATATTTTAACAGTAAGCAAAAGTTGATAAACTCAGACTTCAGTTTTGAGCTTGTCGGCTTGTGTGAAATTACCAAAATACCCCTACGGGGCCTAGTTTGGTTAAAAATGATAAGTTTCACATACTTGCTTTAGCCTACTGTTAAAACTCATCAAATTGAGTATGTTTTCTGTTTACATCAGACCTGTAACTCAGTTAAACATATAAACACTTTTACAAACTTTAAAATGACCAAACTACCCCTACAGGGCATAGTTTGTGTTTAAATTAGTTCGGGGCATAACGAAAGACATCCTACTGATGTTACAACATATTTGAAGCATATTAACTTAGGAAACCTGTATATAGCTCTCATGACTACCCGTCACGCTTATTACGCGTACGGTTCGGTTTATGTAACAAGTTTACATAAATTAGCCGAAACGGGTCAAACCTTAACGGTTTTATCTCAAAATCCAGAATGTGAATAATAAACCCATATTAAACAAGTCTTCAAACTTGTCGGGTCTGAATCACATTCTATCCGGTCTTCGCTTAATCGTGCGTACGAACCGTGTCTTCGAAACTAGCCGGTCTAAGCTTAAGCATAATTAAAGACCAGCTAGGATTCTAATAGGTTATTAAAAACCTTCGTTCCAGATTAGGAGCCCAGTAAAGGCTATCTGTACTTGCTGATTTGATATACGGCTGGGATTGAATTTATATTTAGCTCAGGTAAATACTTTTAACTTATTTTCCCTATACGGGCTTGGGTTACGGTACATAGCGTACCGCTTGATCGGGCATCAAATCTCCACGCTTAGTGGGTAGTTGAATAATTTGATCGGCTCGTTTTAAACAGATTTGTTACTTTACAGCCTTTGGGGGGTTAATAACCATGTCCCGGATATCCTCGGCATTATCTTACGAGATGGCCACGACCTGAGCACGGGGTGTAGGCGTACACCTGTCAGTGTATAACTCTAGAATTGTGGTGTGTCTATTGATCTTTAACCCGGATACGTTCCGGGCTACTGAACGCATAAGTAACATGTAAATCGTTCTCAAGATTATAATATTAAATAATTCTCCCAAGTTAAAAAGATTAATTTTGCCTCTGTGCATTTTAATCAATGTGTCAAGATATTTTGTGCCACGTGCATTCAAAACAAATTTACAAACTCTTTTTCCAAAATGAGTCAGTTGAATGTATTTACCAGTGTAAACTGACGTATTTTCCAAAAAGGCCAAATGCAGGTACTATACGAAATTGGCTGGATATGTCTCCTTAGCATCAATAGAAGTCTCGCAAGCATAAGATGCCTAAAAGTCTGTTGAACTACTGTTTCCGTTCTATGTTCGATCCTTCTGTGGATAAACTTCCGAATATTGTGACATATGATATTACAATAATAAATTCGGTTGTATCATATTTTAAATTGCTTCCGCTGTGCTTAATAATATTGTGTTGTTTGACTATTATGTTGCCAACCATGACGTCACGATACTCCCCACCGGGCCCACCGGTGACACGTGGAAATCGGGGTGTGACACAAGACCTCATTCTATCCGATCTTCCGATTTAGGTGTCGATTTATTTATTAGTGATCCGATTACTAGGTACTACTTGAATTTCCTTGGTTTGTCTGAGCTTTGCTAAGTTCTTTAGATCAAGGATACCCTTTTATTCAATGTGAGTACATAGTTCCCCTATTTTACTGTTTTCAATTGTTTTGGGGTGATTAATATGTATTAAAACGATTTCGATATTTAAACGATGGTTTCAAAAACGATAAAGATGGTTTATATTAAACTAATAACGATTTCGATAATGTGAATAAACTTGTTGGTTGTAGTTACATAACAAATGACATTCCTTAATTTTGGCCGAACCGACCAGTATTAGGTTATGGTACCATAGGATCTGACAAATCCCGTTATCAGACTACACCCATGGTTATGTGTGGGGGTTATGTAGGTAACGACCGAATCTGATGATTGTTAACTTACCCTTTGGTGGTTTGTTAATGCGATAGGCGAGGTAGTCGAGTCATGAAGGTTTGAATGTTATTAGCGAGACGACCATAAGTAGTTTCACAATTAAAACAAATACGATTTTGGGACGAGTTAAAACGATTTGGAACGACTTAAACGAGATAAAACGATTTGAACGAACGATTGCTTTGGGTTGTGATCAGGTAATGGGATGGGTGTAACATGATAGAAGCATGGTAGATATGCCACTGGTACATCTTATATATAAGTGCTTTTATCATATTACATTTCATATCATTATTTAGTTCACTTGGGAAACGATTTGAAACGATGTCACACAACGAGGTTTTCTAAATGATATAAACCATACGAGTTTTATTAACGAGTTTTAACGAGATGTTTTACGAATTGGTTTACTAAAACAAAAGTCTTTGAGTTAAGAATCATGGCTACGAGATTTTATAAATTATAACCATCTTGATTTGAGTTGGTTAATCGTGTTGCAATATTATATACTTTTCAAAACAAGGTTTTCGAGGTATTGCAATATATATAAACGATCCATGATTCCGATACTCTTATAAAACCTATGTGCTCGCCAGCATTTCTTTGCTGACTTTATTTTTACATATGTTTCAGGTGATGTTGCGTGATGATTGCTAGGGAGCATGTTAACTTAGGATTTGGACGTGGCCTTAGGGACATAAAAACGATAGTAGACGATGTTTAATTTGGTTGTTTGGTTTCAAAGACAATGTACATTACATAATAATTCAATAAAACGAAACTTTTAATTACCATGGTTGTGAAACGATGATTCTGTTACAACACTCCCCGACGTTTCCGCCACGGTTTGTTGTTTTAACGTGGTCGGGGTGTGACAGCTCCTATCCCAAAATCCGAAGTTAGAAAGAAATATGGGAATCAAAAATTGCAACCACAAAACAATCAATGAAAGCAAAGTCACGCTCACCAAGGAAATGGAAAAGACAAACAAAGCCAAAACAAGAAGAAGGTTCGGAAGGTGAGCTTCGTGAAATCCCGAGGGACGGATAAAATTGAATCCTTTGAAAACAAATCCAACACAGATTTTGTTATGCAAAAGAAAATTTTGAAAAGAAACAGTCAAAACAACTACACACAACACACAAACTGTTGTGATGTAGGACCAAGTACCTCAAGATCACGAAGTTCATCATCAAGCTCTTACAGTTATGATACTCCGGGGTTTGTTGAGCGGAGATCATGTTTCGAATGCGGTGAGTATGGGCACATTGTCAGAAACTGTCCATTTCTCACGAAAGGAAAGGCAAAAATCGATGCCCCCCATGGTAACAGTTACCATAAAAGATCTGTTTCACCAAAACAGGACCCTCGTCTTGTAAAACAACGGGAAATGAAACAGAAAAAAGAAACAAAGAAAAGAAATTGAAAAGGTTTTAAAACCAGAGGTTATCTAAACACAGTCTGTTAAGTTAGAAGTTAAAAATGAAAAACAAAAACAGATTTGGAAACCAAAACCAGTAACTGTTTCAGGGGGAGTTACATCAATTCCGAATCACCGAGAAATGGATGTCACAGTTCTCGATGATGACGGACGACCCAAGTCTGTGAAGGCTTGGGCCCCCCTCTCCAACTAATTTCTGAGTTAGTGTGCAGGATGTTCCAGGAGGAACTATTGATAGTCTTAGGATTGTTGATAGTGGAGCGTCCATGCACAAGATCGGCGACATAAAGCTCCGAAACATTGTTACATCTAGGAGAATATTGTTGCCTTTGATGGAGAGAGGAGAAAAGAAGACAAAAATTCCAATGAAGGAATGATGGTGAAAGAATGTGGTTGAATGAAGTTGAAAAATTCGAAAAGATGAAAAATGTGCCAAAATTTGATTGTTGGAGGCTTTGATCGGGTACTCAGGAAAGATTCCAATTGAAATGTACGCGCCTGCAGCACGTCTGAAGCTTTTCGAAGATTCATGTCTTATATCTTCTCAAGAAGTTCAAAGTCTACACGATGAACGTGCAGTATATATTTCTTCACGGTGTGATTGAAGAAAATGTGTTGGTTGATCAAACCACACCGGGTGTGCGGATACCTTGGAGTGGATTGAACAACCGTACACTACTTCTAAAGGAGAAAGGGGAAGATCTTTGCTGGTGTAAAAGCATGTGGAAGACATCATGCATGGACCGTCCCATGATGATGTGTACAAGCTTTCCCACATGCTCCATTTCCCACTTCCAGCCGGACCCGGAGGTTTTTGATCTTGTTGCTTTGAAGAGAATTCTCGGCTCATTGAAGTAGCTACAAAATCAACTTTGAAATCCACATCGGGTGGATATCCAGTTTGGGAGAGCACTCAGATTCCTGCCAATGCACAAAATAGTTGCAGGATTACGGTTTTGAATTTCTAATCTCTCATATCCTTGTCGATATTTAAGCTGCTTTATGAATTACTAACATCGCGTACAACACTCCTTGACCAAACACATTAATCTCGAATATACCTCACCCGTGATCGTTTCAATATGAAACTCGTTAATGTTGTTTTGGTCCACACCGATTACCGACATGCCAACTGATTTTTCCAAAATTCGATAACTCATTTTAGATTAAATTGATTTTGGTAAACGACATCGAGGTAAAACATGAGTTAATCAACATCGGAAAATCATTTTTGTAAATATTTATTTATGTTTTCTTAATTTCTCGTACTTTTTGCATTTTAGGGGGAGTAAAAACGAAAAATACAAAAACATTAAAAATTTTAAAAAATACAAAAACATAGAAAAATTTCAAAAACACAAAAACAATAGAAAAGCAAAAATGAGTTTCCTGGCGAGAAAAAGAGAATATGATAGTACATCAGTGGTCTGTCGAAACCTCTTTAAACCTAAAGTGAAAAATGATACAACAACAACAACCATACCCAGTATATCCCACAAATAGCAGAACTATTCGTAGGGTCTGGGGGAGGTGGGATGTAGGCAAACCTTTCCTCTATCCTACGAATAGAGAGGCTGCTTCCTGAGAGACCCCCGGCTCCAAAACAACAAACAGGTAGATATATGAAAGATGGATAAGTAAATAGCGTAGCAGTAGTCAGCTAGATCATTAGCATGCAAACATAGGCATAGATACAAGAAAATCATCATATGTTAACCTACTTAAAGTGTAAAAGAAAAGTAACACCCCTTCCCAAGGCAATGCTAGGGCACGTCTATACCCTCACCTACAAGTCCTTAACCTTAATCCTACGTCTCCACGAACTCCTATCCTGAACCATGTCCTCAGAGAGGTGCAACTCTACCAAATCTTTCCTAAGTCTTTCATCCCAAGTCAACTTGGGCCTGCCTCTACCCCTCCTTCCTTCCACTGTTATGGTTTCTACTGCTCTAACTGGTTCTGTTACCTGCCTCCTCTTCACATGCCCAAACCATCTCAATAAGATGTATATAAGATGTATCGGTAGGCTCACAATCATTTTAAAGTGTGCAGGGTGATATAAACTAAATCGACAGAAGACTGTGTGGGAACCGGTCATTGGCATATGGTCTTAGTACCGAAATTTCGTTTGATAGATTGCCGAGGTTTTGAGATACGTGGTCTTTATGTTGTTTATCATCTGGGTATCATGGTTGTTTCTTTTACCGAAAACAACGGGGACGCAAGTCTAGAGCTTCCATGATACCATACACACGTGTATATATCATTCAAACATGTATATAATACATGATGCATACGACCTCAATAAGTGATAAACAATCACATGTCCCCAATTCCATAAGTGATAAAATATCACAGTTTATCCGAAAGTTAAGTTCGTCTCTTTGTCGGTACGATGGTACTAACCTGTTCACGGACTTGCTCTTGTGCCTTGCATGCATCGAATATCAAGTTCCTCATTAATAAGTGATTTTATCACATAGGGGTTGTATTTATCCAAAAATAAGTGAGTATCTCACATCATATACGTTGAAAACAGATGATAAATTGTATACTCACCAGTAAGATGAACTCTAGTGCATACCTTGATACGGGAATGTGTCGTGTGTGGATGAACACCGGTCGGTAAATATAAATCATACCTTAACGTATCCCCTAACCGCGATTACATCTAATAAGTTGAGCTTAAGTGGACAACAATACCGATAATCGTTATAGGATGCTTATCTTAATGTTAACTAATTGAACAAGAAGAGCGTTTTGACGTGACCGTACACTGATATGCTTCTCTTACCCTCGAAACTCGCAAAAAGAATGTCTGTACATATTTATTTACAGCTTTCAGTTTCTGCATCTTTGTATATATTTATTTACTATTTTCTGTCTTTAAATTTGAAATATTCAAAAATACAAAAAAGATTTTAGGTGTTTTTAATATAAACTTTATAAAAGCCAAAAAAAAAATTATTTCTATTTTATTTTCGATTGCCCGATGTTGGATCTCGAGTCTTTTCCACCTGAAACCTAAAACAATTGCATCTTCATAAACGGTCAAAATTAACAAGTGTTGAAAGTTAAAATCGAAAATTGATCAAATTTTTATAACTTTCAAACTGTTGTCGGTAGGTAGTTGATTGAGAGTTGGTCACATGTGTGTCGTTTGTTTATGTTAACTGTATTCCAAGCGGTTGTTCTCATTACGCGTATTAGCTTTCTTGTATGTGAAGATGCGACGCTCGAACCAGCTAAAAGAGAATAAAACGTGCTAGATGACAAGCTTTGGAATGAAGACACGACATGGACGCAATCAGAAGATCAAGATGATCGAGTTTCCGCTGACCACTCATCAACACCACAAGGATCTAAAATTTAAAGATCAACATTTCACGAGCATCTACCAAGGGGGAGTTCGTTGATACACTCCCTGTTTGTGACGCGTGAAGACTCTAAAATATCCGACGACAATGCGAAGAACGAACCATCACGAGCAGCGTCCAAGGGGGAGTTTGTTGATACATTTTATGTGGACGCGACTCGGTTTGGTTCGACGACGTTCGAAGTGAAGACCGAAGCACGATTTCCTCCGTCTTGATTCGGAACGATCTTGACTTCGTAACGTGTTGTGAATGTGAAATCTGTTTGCTGTTTGATGGTGTATTATCTGCAGATCTGCATGTTGTAGCTTCCCACGAAGAATCATAAGTCTTCGTGGGATTGCATGTTTAATGTTCGTCCATGATCACCCTCACGAAGACTCCTTTTGGACGAAGACTTCTCACGACGAAGACTACACCTCACAAAGATTCAATATGGATGAAGACTTGACGCGGCGAAGAATCATGATTGACGAAGACTCACTGTTCGTCAGGACCATGCCACGAAGACTCTGGTGACGAAAAATCTCACTCTTCGTCGCTGATGAAAGGTTCGTTAGACCTGTTGAATGTTCATAGGCCAGATTCAATTATTCGTGGATGTGTTGATCTGAATTTGCCTATATAAACAGAACATGTAAAGAACACACAACCAGTGAACAGAACAAAGCGGACACAGATAGAGAGAACCAGTGAGTTTGCGAGAGCATGTTCTTCTGTAATCTTTGTAAACAAACTCCACTGGTTATAATACATTTGAAGCTTTAAACGTTGAATCTTTGTTTATTTGTGTTCTTTGCTCGGTTTAACTTACCGGTTGGATTCCGCACAACTGGGTTTGTCGTATAACAAGGATAAGGTTACTAGATCCTCCGCTAGTGGACCTACACTAACTACAATTAATTTCTCTAACAACTTTGGAAGTATATAAAAGGTTTGAAATGTAATCGCTAGTAATTCTCTTTAAATGAAGGAGTTGCTAGGGTGTAAACAAACCGAGCAGATCCCAAGCTTGTATAGGCTTGAGATCTATTCGTTTAACTTTGAGAGAGGGTCAAAACAAATTAACCTCGATTGGGTAGTGGATGAAACCCTTTGTTATTAACGATTAAAATTTGGCACACAAACAAAAAACTAAGATGAATAAACACTAGCCAATGTTGTAAATATTATATTATTATATTATATTATATTATATTATATTATATTATATTATATTATATTATATTATATTATATAAGAGTTAATTACATAGTTAGTCCATGTGGTTTACACAAAATAAAATACTTATGTACTAATAGTTTAAAAATCACCTTCTAGGGTATTAACTTTTCATTTTGTAACGTTTGGAGGTATTAACTTCTAGGGTATTAACATAGTTAGTCCCTGTGGTTTGCACAAAATAACATACTTAGGTACTAATAGAATGTGATTTTAAACCTACAAATAACATTAATACCTCCAAACGTTACAAAATGAAAAGTTAATACCCTAGAATGTGATTTTAAACTATTAGTACCTAAGTATGTTATTTTGGGCAAACCACAGGGACTAACTATGTAATTATATAGTTATATATTATATAATAGTATAATTTGCAATATTTTGTTGTATTAAAGCTTGTACATCAAGTTTTATAGATGTTGATGCATCTTATGGTTATACCCAGCGTGGGTTTACAACTTTGAGCCACTGGAGAGTACATGGGATTATTGCGTATGGTGCCCCATGATAATGGGTGAGTCTGAGCAAGCATAAGTCCATGTGTAGTGGGGCTTGAACTTGAAGCCCTTCCCTTGGGCATTATCCGACATGTGGCTCCTAGTATAGATAAAATTTGTAACACTTTTATGGATTAAGCTATTGTACATCATGTTTAATTGCTTTTTTTGCTTAATAGTATTGTACAATGGTGTACAAATACTTTATGCTTTATATCACCCATTACCGGATATTACCCATTACCCATCACCAAATACTATAATTTGTAACATTTTTAGGCATAGTGGTGTCGTACATTATGCTTTGGGAGTTTTTTAAAAAAATTGATTTATTTACTTTTAACCAAAAACTATTTGATTCTTTACTTTTAACCCAAAACTATTTCATTATCTTACTTTAAACCCCAAAACTTTGGCCCTCTATACTTTTCATTTTTCGCAAAATTTTTGTTTTACGTTCCATTCTAAATTTTGCGAGTTAACGCGGCGCAACGTACGCGTGTGGTTAAACGTTTTTATGTTATCTATCTTTTTCCGTTTGACATATTCATCGTAACGCGCAGGTCCTAGATCGACTTAGTTATTCTTTTACATGCTTTACGTTTCGGTTTAATTTCTTCGCATTAACACGCCGCAACTTCAGTGTTGATGGTCATTGGCAGTAGTGTGGCATTGGTGTTCGCCCCCGCTGCAACGCGGGGGTGTTTAATCCTAGTATTATGGCATCCTCCGGTCTTCTTTTCAAATATTAATGAGTAAATTACAAGTTCTGTCCTTTATGTTTGTCCCAAATTTCAGGCGATGTCCTTTACCTTTAAAATTGATGAGTTTTGTCCTTAATGTTTGCAAATCGTGCACGTTATGTCCTTTAGCGCAAACCCAGTTAATTTTTTTTGTTAAATCTAGACACCCAGGGGTATTTTAGTCTTTTTACACTGTTTACTTAGTATTATTAAAAAACAAAACAAAATAATTTTTGTTTTATTATTATTATTATTATTGATATTATTATTATTATTATTATTATTATTATTATTATTATTATTATTATTATTATTATTATAAGTGTATATATATATACCACAACCCTTCAGGCCTTCACCGCCATCTCCACCACCCTCCACCGTCACCGTCACCGTCACCACCACCCTCCACCAAACACCCTTGTCAAAACCCCCTCCAATCCTCTGCCTTCTCTCTCTCACCTGCTGCCACCTCCCACCACCCACCACCTCCATCAACACACCACCACCACTACCACCTTCACCCACTGCCACCACAACTACTTTCTTTCTACCACACTACCACCACCGTCTCCACCATCACCACCCCCCACTGAAACCCTAACCCCAACCTGCAACAAACACCATTAAACCCACCACCCCCACTGAAACCCTAACCCCAAGAACCTACAAACCACCCAAATCAGCAACCACCACCATAAACTTACCACCGGCCACCCCATCCACAACCAGCTGATAGATCAAAGAAATTTGGGCAAAATTATCCACAACCAGCTGATAGATCAAAGAAATTTGGGCAAAATTAGAGCGATTTACCGTTGAATTGAGGACCTTTGGTATGTGATGTCGCCGGAGAAGACCGAGGAGCAGAGCAACTGTGATGTCGCCGGAGAAGACGGAGGAACAGAGCGACGGTGATGTCACCGTCACCGTCACCGTCGTTCCTTCACCACCGCATCTAACCCACCACCACCGCCGTACCTAACCCGCCGCACCTTCACCCACCCTGTACCTAACCCACCACCACCGTCGTGCCTTCACCACCGCACCTAACCCACCTCAACCACCTGCATCTTCTGTTGTTTGAGAGAGAGATAAGAGATGAAATAGGGTTTCAGATGAATCAGATTAGAGATTAGAGAGAGAGAGAGTTTGTTTATATAATGTTTTGTTTTTAAGTTATACAACATGGCCCTTTAATAAAAGTTATTTACAAACTAGCCCCTGGAAAGGTCAAATGACAAGAATGCCCTCATGTGCCTTGCACATGATCAGATTTAACAAAAAAAAATTAACTGGGTTTGCTCTAAAGGACATAACGTGCACGATTTGCAAACATTAAGGATAAAACTCATCAATTTTAAAGGTAAAGGACAGCGCCTGAAATTTGGGACAAACATAAAGGACAAAACTTGTAATTTACTCAATATTAATATTAGTATCTACAAAATAAATCTACGAATGTGGGAGACGCAATTCTTAAGTCCTACCAAGTGATCATAAACTAAAACTTAACATTCAGCGGATTCAGGCTTTTTTCTCCCTTTTTCTGTAAATCCTTTTCTAGTTACATATCTCTCACATATTTTTATATGACCAAACAGGAGCGATGAAAGTTCAAAGTAGATAGAACGAAGCTAATTAACGGTTGGCCGAGAGATCATTAGTTGTCAGTTATTAGCATGGTTGTAAAACAAGGTCTCCAAGGCCGAGTACATCCCGAGTAGTCGCTACAAGATAAGCTACCGAGACGACTTTCTTCAAGTCCGCCTAATTACTCGGAATCGATCAAACATGGTCAACATCGGCCAAAATTGGATCTAGTAGGTCAATTCGGGCCGAGTTTCACTTAAAATAAAACATAATTTCTATGTCTATCATATTAAAGAATGAATATCATCTTCACGTATTTTGTTATAAATATTAGTAAATTTATGTTATTTGATGTATATTTAATTTCTGAAAACTAATTTCTTTGTAATTTAACATGGGTGAATAAGGGGTGTGTGTTAATAACTTTGGTTAATTAATAGTTTATTGAAAGGGATTGAAATATAAACGTCGCTATTGACTTGGGTCATTAGTATTCCGGCTTAACAATTAAAATCTACCAATAATCTTGGGGCGCCATTAGCTTGGTATATACTTTCTTTGCTGATTGGGTGGTACAATTATGGTTTGAATCCGGCCTTGAGTGGCGTTTTCCTGTTGATTCAAAGCGATAAGTTTGAGTGTGTTAGGATCCTGACCCAGTTACTGCACAACTTTATGCATTAAGACACACAAATCCTTGTCTGACAATTGAACCATTATTACCCCATTGTAAAAATTAGTTAATGAAGTATCAAGATGTATGTTGATTCTAAACACCCCATTTTCATTATTATTGATTACTGCCTTTTTATTTAACTCTTTATTTTTATTTTGGGCCACGTTTTTATTTTGGGTACCGACGCAGCTTGTTGCCCGTTTACCATTTATCTCGATGTAAATTCCTTGAATTAATGTTGGATTTTGATGCTTTTGGTTTGAGTAGACGCTACAGAAGACTCGGTACTAAAACTCGTTGTATCCTTGGACGACCTCAGTATCTTACCATCATTATATTATGCCAATGATGGGTGCACTCACCCGCACAATCCAACACCGCCCACTCTATTTCCAACAAAGAGAATAGGGCCACCAACCCGTCACTATCGCCAACACAAAGCCCGATAACAGAAGCACACACCAGTGATGATCTTGAACAGCCCGGCCTGGTGAACTTCCCCGAGAAAAAATCCCCCACTTTATCTTTTAAAACAACTAGGTCAGTGATCCATTGGTCCCCAAACATCAACCCAGCAATCGTATTACACAAGAGATTGACTTTTATAACCATATAAATATATATATATATATATATATATATAGGGGAAGGTTCATTGGGGAACACTAAAAAAGTGAGGAACAGCGGGGAACCGACTCAAACGAACTCCGATTGGACTCATTCCAGTGGCGTTGGAACCGGCTCGTCGAACCCTAACTAAGATCTCTTAACCCTAAACCCTAAATCCTAACTCCTAAACTCTAAACCCTAAAGCTAAAAAATAAGGCTAAAACATAAGCTAAACCATAAAATCTAAACTATAAACCCTAAAAGCTAAACCTAAAGCTAAACCCTAAAGCTAAACCCTAAAAGTCAAACCCTAATATATTTAGGGTTTAGGGGTTATGATTTAGGGTTTAGGGGTTAAGAGATCCTAGTTAGGGTTCGACGAGCCGGTTCCAACGCTGTTGGAATAAGTCCAATCGGAGTTCATTTGACTCGGTTCCCCACTATTCCCCACTTTTTTAGTGTTCCCCAATGAACCTCACACTATATATATGTAGGATGGATCATGAGAAAACCAAAAAACTAACTAAAAAGCCTAAAAAACATACCATTTTTTTACATTTTTTTATAAAAAATCGCTATTTTTTATACATGACAAAAAAAATTATACTACACATGTGCACTAATACGGAAAGCCTAAACCACTTAACCCCCACCCCCCCCCCCCCACCGACACCCCCCCAAAAACCTAACCCCCCCCCCCCCAGGGGAAAACCTAAAACTAAACCCTAAACATAAACCCGAAAAAAACCTAACCCCCCCCCCCCACCCCCAAAAACCTAATCCTAATCCTAAACCTCCATAAAACCTAACCCTAAAAGCTAAACTAAACTCAAAAGCTAATTTTAAGCATGTAATGCATATGTGTAATACACACATAATGCACATCTGCAGTACAAGTTTTTTTCTTTTTTTTTGAAAATTTTTTTATATATAAAAAATAGCGATTTTTTTTACAAAAAAAAAATTGTACAAAAAAAATTTGGTATTTTTTTAGGCTTTTTTTAATTAGTTTTCTAATTTTCTCATTTATATTTAGTTTTCTCATGATCCCCTACCTATATATATATATATATATATAGGGGATGGCTAAAATGAGAACCACCTCGAGTTGTAAGAACCGCGAGAACCGCGACCCGCCATGGGGCGTCGGCGACCATTTTTTTTTACAACTAGATGTGTATATTTTAACAACGTACGTAAAGTTTGGGTTCAAACGGCGCGCCCGAGGGGGTAGTTTTTTACGCCCAAAGTTTGGGTTTTTTTAATTTTTCTTTTTTTTTTAACCAAACTTTGGGTGTAAAAAACTACCCCCTCGGGCGCGCCGTTTGAACCCAAACTTTACGTACGTTGTTAAAATATACACATCTAGTTGTAAAAAAAAATGGTCGCCGACGCCCCGTGGCGGGTCGCGGTTCTCGCGGTTCTTACAACTCGAGGTGGTTCTCATTTTAACTCAATCCTATATATATATATATATATATATATATATATATATATATATATATAGGGTCAAGATTTAGGTATGGATCGTCAGATCAAAACAATCTATAGACTAGATTGGTGCGGTGGCGTTTTCGTAAATAACATAAATTTTATTACTTGAACGTGCTTCATTAAGGGTATAAAGGGTAAACATAATTTCTTACATAAAACGCCATTAAATATAAAACGCCAACTAAATACAAAACGCCAATTTTATTACCGCGTAGTTTTTTCTGTGTTTTAGTTAAGGTCTTGGCCTATAAAAACGCCATAAAATATAAACGGTAAGCTTGAAAGATGGGACGCGTTACAGACTTAACAGATAAAGCTGAGCAAAACTTGATACTTTATTAATTGCATTTATTATTATAATAATATCCCGCCTAAACTACGCGCCAAAAACATCCTATAAAGAGAAACGTCTCAGCACCTTCCATTGATCACACCAAAAAAACAAACACAATGGTTCCTAAATTCCACTCACTGTAAAACGCCAAAAAGTTGAAAAAATCTACGATGGCAAACATCGTTTCTTTAATATTCAGTATTGTTCTGCGCGAAGTTTCACTAAATGGTTTGTTAGGTGAGGGGAGTAAGATTTTGCTGCATGAGATGGAAAAATCTTCAAGAAAAGGAGACTGATAACAGTCATATGTCATTTTGTCTTCTTTGTTCTTAAAGAAGGCTTGGATGAGGAGAAGAGACCGATTCCAGTGTAAATGCTATTTTGGACTCCATAATGATAATGAAGATGACGGACAAATAGCATCCACCCACATGGCGTTGATCTATGTCTCCAACATCCACAAAGCCACTTCAACAAACGAACAACAAAAAACCACACCAAAACCAAAACGCCATTTATTTATGACAGTTCTTGTAGTTTCAAAAGAAGAAAGAGACTGATGAGAGTGAAGATTTGGAAGATAAATTGGATTCGGATTTTTAATTTTTCTTTTTGCTTATATTAATTTTTTTTTTCTGGGGTTTGTTATGTAATTTTCAGCTAAGAACAAATACATTAATTCTCTAAAAAAAATGCTTGTCAAACGCCATCATGCCACAAACGCAAAACTCTCAAACTATAATAAAATTACTTTGGACAAGTATTATTAAAAAATAAAAAAAATGTATAAAATAATGTGCAAAAGCATAGAACAAAGTGTCATCTTTATCTAAAGGCCATTAAAAATATAAAACGCCAAAATCTAAACATGATGGGACGTGTTACAGCCATAAAACAGATTAAGTTGAACAAAAAGTAACTACAAACAGTAAACTGAAACGACGAAAACTTTATTACTAACATTTATTATATTAAAAGCCACTCCATAGGTAATTGAATTTATTTATCTTTTCAAAACACCTTAATTACATGTCATGTTATAGGACTGCATCCTACATGACGGCAAAAAAAGTCATTATAAAAGTAGAACAGGTAAACACAACTTAACACTCCACATATTATCTAAAACGCCACACATTATCCAAAACGACATACAACTTAAAAATGGCTAAGGTTATTGTATGGAGGTTTGAGAGGTCAGAGAGACGTTTCATCCTAAAGTTCTCTGATAAGAGAAGGGTGAAGGTCAACACAATCAAGGTCATACTTAATATGGATGAAACCGTTCAGAGGGATATTCTGGCCCTTGGAATTCCAAGGGCCGACGATTTTGAAAGGACTCGAAAGGTAATAAGAAGATTGAATAGAAAATTTCTAGCAGATAATGATGATGATGATATTGACGATACTCCTCTACCAACAGTTAGCAGTTGGGAGTTGGATGAAGAAGCAAGAACTGTTAAAGTGACTTATCGACATGGGGTGGCATATTCATTGCCGATAGACGAAATGCTGAAGACAGAGAGACTACATCTTCTTGAACAACTCTGTGATTTAGCACCTTCGAACAATGCAAGATCCAGAGTTGTAATAATATTTAAGTATACGCTGCAGCAAAGAAGAGACGAGATGATGGCGTTATACGCCAATGCAAAATATGATGATGATGAATCTGAAGAAAGTGATGAACAAAGTGATAGGTACATCTCTTATGTAATCCCATACACAGAAGACTATTAGCTTGTTTTGATTTCGTCTTATTGTAATCTTATGAAAATATTAATGACTTGTAATGAGTTATTAATAACGCCATGAACGCCAAAAAAATTTACCTTTATAACATATATGGGATTAATTCACCTGAGAACGCCATAACGCCAAAAAAATTATCTATGTGACACAAAAACAATTAATTCAACAAGACAGATCCAAAAAAATAAACAGTAAAACGCCAGGTAGTTATTATTGATTCTAACTAAACGCCAAAAAAATCTTGGACGCCAAAAATGAAGCAGTATTGTGACACACGAATTGGGAAAAAAGAAGATTAAAAAGACAAAAAAGCCTCTCCCACCCTGATTATATCCCGCACCACGTGTTCCATTAGGATGCGTTCTCTCCGTTCTCACACTTTAGAGCGTTTTCTCCTGATCCCGTTTCTATATATTTATTCTCATCCCCATCCCATGCTCACTTAATACGTGATTTTTGCTTAACATCCACAGCTTTTACCCCTTCTATTTCCATAAGACTCTTCCTCGCTTCAGACCTCTCCAAGCATTCTTCGTCCAATAATGTCCGGGACTCCGTAGTTCTTTCCAGGTTATCAAGAAATTACTAAAAACGTGAACAATTGTCTTCTCTTCTTTTCCTTCCCGTCGCAACCAAGCCTTGATGCGACTCTTTAACCGTCGAATCTTGGTTGCTAAAGCCAAATCAGCTCTACCATCAAAAACAAAAGAGCCACATATTAATTTTACATAATCCTCGAAACCCAACAACTCAAGCCAAGAGTTAAAGAATCGAAACAGACAATGCCCAATATGTAACTTTGAAATAGGAAAAAGGATTGGGCAATGGTGAGAACACCTTCTGTTAAGAACCATCGCAGAAGCTTCTAGCCACTAACTAAAAAAGTCCTATAGACCAAGAACCTGTCCAGCTTACTCAATTTATTTCCCACCTTGATGATTCTACTGTCTTTTTTGTTTGATAAAGAACTGAACTCTTTATTATATCTGAGTATATCATAGAGTTTGAACTAAATCATATATTCCAGGGCCGTCTTTGAAATTCTTTAAAAATCTGTGGGCCCTTGCGAAGATAAAATACGGGCCCCAAAATTTTAATTTTTTTAAAAAGAATATACAAAAAAGTTTTAAATATATGAAAATGAATTCAAATTTTGTGGAATCACACGTGCATTTGGACAACGAAACGTAGAAAGAAAACACGTTGTGAGGGTAAATTAAGAAAATACAGAATAGTTACGCCGTAACTTTAAAAATCGTTATTTACGATCATGTAAACCCATCGTAACCTATCCAAATTTATTTAGAAAATACACAGAGTTGAAAAAGAAAAAAATTGTTATGAATATATTTATTATTAATGTGGTTATCAACACCAAAAATAGATTAGCTTTCTCTCCAAGTTTTGTACATCTATATATACCACTATTGTAATCAGATCTATCAATGAAATATCAGTCTTTTTCTCCCTACATCTCTTTCTCTTATTGTTTGTTATTAGGCTAGTAGGTCGTTGTTTCACAACACGTTATCAGCACGACAGTGCTCTCTCGAATAACCCTAATCTATCTTCATCATTATCCTAATGTTGAAGTAAACTAATCGTCGGTTCGACTCTCAATACAAAATCTAAAGAAATCAAATGGGGTCCAATGAGTCGCTGTCAATTTTGTCTTGATTTCTTGGTTGAAGAAGAAATCACAATACCCGATCCCATTTTGCT
The DNA here is from genome assembly GCA_030545235.1 of Helianthus tuberosus. Taxonomy (NCBI): domain Eukaryota; kingdom Viridiplantae; phylum Streptophyta; class Magnoliopsida; order Asterales; family Asteraceae; genus Helianthus; species Helianthus tuberosus. Next base: position 26,569,437 of record CM060391.1, on the reverse strand, counting down.
ACACAACTTCCGACCTGTTTACTGTCAATCTGAACCACTGCTGTATCTCTTAAACCGTATTTGCAAACATCAGGTAACCTCTCCAGCTGTTCTTGAATTTTTGTCCTTATATTGAAACTTAGATCTTGGTTGGGAAATTTGGCGGTTAGGGTTAAAGATATACGTTTAATAAAACTAGGTATATGGTAAGTGGTGAATTGGTTTGGATATTTACTGATGCATATTATAAAAGCTATTAAATTAATAATCGTGTATGTATATTAATTTTTGGCTTTTATTTTATAACAATATTTGGGGATGAGAAAAATAGTTTTTATTGTAATTATTTGCAGTTGGTAATTAAAGAGTTTTTAAGGTTTGTCCTATTTTTCTACGATGAATTACGTTTTTGGTTGAAATTAATCCATTTTATAAAGTTATTTATTTCTACAATGAAAAATATTATGTATATTTTATTGTGGAAATATACATAAACTAGACCAAGAAATTTGTTACAAGGTTAAATAGTAAATTTTGGTTTCACATGTACTGGATGTATAAGTTACATATATGGGTTAAAAGATTAACAGTTTAATAGAAAGCAAAATAAAACTTTAAAAAGAAAAACCCTAGACTTGGACCCAAAGTATGGATAAACGAAGAACATGGGCTGCTATATATATTTTTCGGTTCTAAGAATTGTTAGTTATTGTCTTTAAATATTTAAATTAAACCACTATCTACATTTAATAGATAAGCATCAGCCAACGCTTTTATTTTTGTGATTTCCTTTTCATAAGCTAATAATATAATTTATTGATATATAACAAATACATGATTTTAATACGAAGTTTAAGGGATAGTTTTACATAATATTATCGGTATGTTACTCCTTTCATCATTGTTGGAAGTGATTTTATAGAGAATTTATATCATTAGCCATGTTAAAATGTCATGTTGAGTTAAAGATTAAACTTGAGCTAAAGAATAAACTTTTCGAATTATATGGTTTTGTTGGAAAACAAATTCTTGGTATGGATTGGTATTTAAATATATATTCAACTATGTTGTTTGAATAAAGTTGCATTCATGGTGTGGATTGATGACAAGTTTTTATCTTATAAAATTGAGTAATTTATAAGTATAGACATTCTAATATATATGTTATTACTTTTTCTTTTACTAATAGATTATAGTAGTTACATCCTTTTGTTTATTAAATTCTAAACATTTGTTTACCTCAAAAATACGTACCCTTTTGTCTCATAGGTCAATTGCTGCTATGGATTTGAATGTATTCACATTGAAATAATTTTTTAAAAGAAAAATTCAATATGTATAACTATAATCTATTTTTTCGAAATGTATTACTTCATGATGCATTGCATCATATATATATCAGTTTTCTTTATGGAACAACAATGCTTTGAAAGTCACTTAGTTGGTGTTGATAAAATAAAGAATGACTTTCTATGGTTTTATTGGAAAATTATCATAATTGCCATTGTATATGATTTGTTCCATTATCACTATCAAGAAAGAGTATCTATATTCTTAGATAAGACACTCTAAGTGTCATACTCACATATTGCATTATCAAGTTATGAAACATCGTAAGATGTTAGACCGATAATATTATATGACTCGGACACAAAATTACTTTTCAATTGTTGTTATGTAAAAAGAAGTTTTACTTTATAAGTGAGAATCGGATAAAAAAACAAATTTTGTTTGTCAAACCTCTGATATTGCTATGCTCCTGAAGTAGCAATCATTAAAAGAGTATGAAAGGTTTGAAATGACTTTATATCCGTATGTCCGAGTTTTCATGGAATTATCCATGATCTGTATATATATTGATCATTGAGAAAAATGCAATAATGGTCATGTTGATAATGAGATCGACCATTAGAAATTATAATGAGATCGACTACAATAATTGTAATGATAGTCATAATGAGATCGACTATTAGAATTGTAACAATAATCATAAAGAGATCGACCACCAAAAGTGGCAAACTAAGAAATGACCATATAACATGGTGGTTTAGACTTTGAAGTTATAATACATTCTCTCGTATCTTATGTTTTGTATTACATACGTGCAAGTAATACATCTACGATCATAAACTAGACGTTTATAGATCATGATATTTGATTGGCATGACCGGTTAGACCACGCCGAGTCAATGATGATGTGAAACATAATGAAGAACTGGAAGATTCTTCCTGACAATTAAAGATGTCTTTGCTCTCAAGAAGAAATTAATTATTTACCAACCAAGATAGGGTGTGAATCCCTAAATATTATGGAATAAAGAAAGGACACGTATATCCAAATATGATACCATTTAGTGGTTTAAATCGATGCATCGTCTAAATGGTTATCAAATCCACAACCTGAAGTTTGTGTGATTGTGGCTTAGCTAATATGATAGCGAGCATATTAATCCAGATTAGTATATTTATTTTGGTAAAACAGTGAATTCAATTCCCAAGTTATTAATGATTATTGGAATAAATGTTGAACTTCATATAGCTTATGTTTATACAAGAATTACTTTGTTGAGACGATCACTAAACATGCACAATTGATTACAAAGCCAATGATCATAAGAGCAACAACATATTTGTATTTGGGTACATGTGATTTTACATATAGTACCATTAATTCACATCAAGTCAATAAGTTATAGTTCTCCCCATACAGTTGGTTTTTTGGTCAGGAACCAAAGATGTCTCATCAAAGATTTTGGTTATGTGACATATATTGAAACTCATCCACCACACCACACAAAGATGAGGCTTCTAAAAAGTTTGAGAATATGTTGGGTATAAATAATAGTCTATGATTGAATACTTAAAGCCATTAGTGAGAATTTGTTTATGGCTCATTGGTTTTCATTTTAGTGAATGAATGTTCCCAACATTAGGGGGAGATAACAAGCAGTTGGAAAATGAAAAGTGAAATGAATTATCATCTTGATCCTCATACTATAAATTATGAACTAGAAGTTTAAAGTATAATTCATTTACCAATATTCAAGAACAAATTACTAGACAAGTTCACTGACCTAAATAGAGTGACTAAGTAAGTCATAAAATCAACTGCTTACGCTCCAGTTATATTTGTGTCCCGAGAGGACAAACACATATTTTTGTAATGAGTCTATTGCACGCCTAAAGCGTGGTAGACTAGTTGATTCCAATAATACAATTCCTCGAATGTTGGAGCAAGTAATTAAGATGGTCAAGTCGAGGTTATAGTAATAAGATCTCCTGAAGAGACAGTAGACATGATGGTTCAAGAAGAACCTCAGGTACCTGAAAATAAAGAGATCTCGATAAGTTGTATCATGTCTAATATATACATGGAATCGAAATAAAATCGACGTCGTTATACTTTTGTATATAATTTAGCGCTTGTAATGATGAAATGACGAGGATCAAAATTTAAGATCTGCATATGAGAAATGATTGGCCAAGATGGAAAGACGTAAATGAGGCAGATTTAAATTCTCTAATAAAATGGAAAGTTTTCAGACCAACAGTCCATACAATTGAATTTGTAAAGTATGTTGGATATTAATGGGGTTTTTATGAGAATCATGTGAAAATCAAATTAAATGAGATAAGGCAAATATGGTGCACAAGGATTTTCGCAAAAACTCATGATTGATTATAATGAGACACATTCTCTAGTGGTGGATGTAATGACTTTCCAATATTTTATTAGTCTGGTAATATAAAGAGAGAATTGATATGCGTCTTATGAATGTTATGTATCACTTGATACTAAAAGTTTACATGAAAATCCCTCAAGGATTTGAATTATCGAAAATCATGTAAAATGAGTTCTCGAGAACGATATGATCGTTGTATACAAATTCATATTTGAATACGTTGAATATAATTGAAACTCCTGATGAGTATCGTAAAGCATTTAAGTGCTTATAAGGTTAGTTGAAACATCTTAAGGATGTAATTCTTGTGCACCAATAACTATACATAGAAAACTTGTGCCTGGTTATTATGACATCTTAATGTACAATGTATAAGCATGGTACAATATGGATTAAATATTCAAGACATCCTTGCATATGATATAGAAATCAATAAGGAGGTGTATGTAATAGAACTCCTAAAGAGTGAATGCACATACATTGTTTTTCAAAGTTGAAAGAAGTATGTATATGATTGCAAATGCCTGAAGCATTGATTTCAAGTCCTCAAGAATGTATCTTTATAAAGTTAAAGATAGTATGAACTAAAATAGTCAAGTTGAGTGTTGTACAACTCAAGATATATTCTGATAAAGAGCAATATAAGTTTGATAATATTATCCATCTTTATCAAATGTTCTTTCGTAAAAGTTCACTATAATCGCAATTTATAGTGATGACGTCTGATCATCATCAAGAGAAACTGGCGAGCTTTTAGAAGGGGAATTTTTTTTAATGACCCTAGCACAGTCTAATTATTACTCGACTTGCAGTTCGAGTATATTTGTAATCATACTTTTATTCATCTATCAAACTACATCTAGAAGATGTTGGTGGACATTTTAGTATGTAGAGAGCTCAACCTTATAGTATGTTTAAGGTTGTTCATACACTTTTTATAAGAAATGATTATTATCATCTCCTACCAAAGTAGAGATTATCATTTCAGAAGTACCATGGCTAAAGTGCAATTGTGCATTAACTTAACTTTCTAGCTATGCATGATATTATATATTTTTTTTATTTGAATTTATCAACATGATATAGCACATGTCCAATGAGGAGACATTTGAATGGTAAAGCAGATATGTCGATACCCTAAAGAGGAAGCACTAGAAGTCTGACAAGAAGATTTTACAACATTACTCAATATAAAGGATTGCACTTCAAGGCATCAAATGACAAATCATTCTACAGAAGTTTTGAACAACTTTCGAGGATGATGGACACACTTTACTTACAGGATACATATTATAATGAGGGGGAGATTTATTCAAGTTGCACTCTTTTTCCCTTGACTAAGTTTTGTCCCAATGGGTTTTCTTAGTAAGGTTTTTAATGAGGCAACATACCTGATCTAGAAGTATCAGGGGGAACTAATGCGCATTACACGCTGCACTCTTTTTCCCTTAGCTATGGTTTTGTCCCACCGGGTTTTCCTAGCAAGGTTTTTAACGAGGTAGCATCAAGCGTATTATGTTGATAACCAAGGGGGAGTGTTATGAATATATTTATTATTAATGTGGTTATCAACACCAAAAATAGATTAGCTTTCTCTCCAAGTTTTGTACATCTATATATACCACTATTGTAATCAGATCTATCAATGAAATATCAGTCTTTTTCTCCCTACATCTCTTTCTCTTATTGTTTGTTATTAGGCTAGTAGGTCGTTGTTTCACAACAAAAATAACGATTTTTTTCATAAAAAATGGAACACAAAAAACTAATTGTAGATTGAATAATATTTTAAGAAATTAACATAAGAATCATTTATAAACTAGATTTGAGAACTATGATTCCCATTTTAAGTTAATGTAACACAAAATTAGACAATTAATGTCATTTGCATTTAATACATATGTATCAAACATATAGAAAAAAAAAATCAACTAAAGATAAGAAAAAAATCAACTAAAATTGAAGAAATCAAGATTAGAATCCAAGATCTACTTGCTAATAAAGTGACATAGCAACCACCGTCCACCAGACCATGCACCTTATCATGTCACTTTCGAATTCGGTACTTATATATTCTAAGTTTTACAGCTTAACTTTATTAAAAAAAAAAAAATTAGGCCTTCGGAGGGTTTGGGCCCTGAGCCGTTGCCCACCCCGCACCCCCTCCGGGCCGACCCTGAGATATTCACATAAAAAATGATAAGATTATCTAATTTATCAACTCTCATAAATATAGAATTCTTAAGCAATTTTCTCATAATTCTTGAATAAGAATGTTTAGACATTCAATGTGAGAAAAAAGAAAACAGACGGGGTAAGAAAATTATTTTATTTATTGCATTTAAAACATTATAAGATTGTGAGGTGTGGGGACTTTGAGTTGACATGTGGCACTTGTGACCTTTACCAGTTCACACCCAAAATAGTGGGTGTGGAGGGGGTGTGGCTAGGAGGCGTGGGGTGCCATTTGGCACCTATTTTTTTTTTTTTTTTTTAATCATAAAATTTAATATATTAATTTTAAAAATACATATTTAATTAATATTAAATAACTACAAAAAAAATACATTACATAAAAAAAATCAATCATCTTCATCTCCGTCTTCAATGTTATCAAATCAAGGAAGTGCTGAAACATGTTCTTAAAAATAAATTTTTACTCATACGAAAACGCCGCCTAAACATTCTTTCATCATACGTTGGTTCGGTGACAAAAAAATCGCTTAACAGCAAATCGTTAGTTGTTTCTCATTCACGAACGATATACTTCATCCGTTTGGGTTGGAGTTAGGAAATTCCTTCTTCTGAATCTTCAGCGATAGCTTTCAGGACAGTCACCACTATTGATAATTTCGATGAGGATGACGAATCATAACTATCAGACGAATCGCTTAAACTTGAAGAATTCACTGAATATATTTTTTTTGGTGATGGGAGGTGGTTTTTGAATATTTGGATAGTAAAATTTAGTAAGAATTGTTTGATTTATATAGAACAAAAGTTAAAGATTCTTTTTTGTAAAATAGTCGTTGGCCAACGGCTAGCCCAACGGTCACATGAACCCAACCATCCACATCAACTCCCCAGCCTGCCCCACGCCAGGCTTCATAGCAACGCCAGCTGGGCAACGCCGCTACCCACGCTGGCCCAATGTGGCTAAAGCGGCGTTGCTTGGCTACCCACGCCCCCAACCCAAGCCCACACCCCATGTTCTAACTGTATAAAATTTTCACATATGTTATTAACTAATTGTTCTTAAATAAATAAATAACTAGATTTAAGATCCCCGCGTTGCGGCGGGGGCGTACAACTATGCCAAATAGCACTAATGTCACACCACCGTCAGCGACTACCAACACTGAGTCGATCCAGGACCCGCGCGTTGCGACAAACTTGTCAAACGAAAAAAATAAATGTAAAACATTGAACCACACATGCATGTTGTGTCGTGTTAACTCACATAATTTTGAACGAAACAAAAAAAACGTTAAACGACACACGCACGTCGCGCCGTCTTAACTTGCAAAATTTAGAACGAAACGTAAAACGAAAATTTGCGAAAGATGAAAAGTATAGGGACCAAAGTTGAAGGTAAAAATATGTGAGGTTAAATTGAAAATAATAAAACTTTTGAGTTAAAAATGAAAAAAAAAAACAATTTATATGTGTTAAAATTACAAAACATAAAAAGCTTTTGGGTTAAAGTTAAAAAATCAACTTTTTTTTTTTGAAAACCCCCCAAAACATAAATTACAACACCTTATGCACAAATAAAACAACACAACTTTGAATGGATCAAACCGGTTGAATTTGGTAAGATAATGAAACCATTATTTGATTAGGGTACAACCACTTAAGCACAATTTACAACCATACATGCATACAAAACATATTAAATTTGGTTAGATAATGAAACCATTATTTGATTAAGGCACAACAAATTAAGCACAATTTACAAAAATGTTACAAAATAATAATATATAAATAAATTAGATAATGAACAACAATTTAAGCAAAATTACAACTATTTTGATTAAGATACAACAATTTAAGCACAATGTACAACTATAAATGCATACTTTTGTTACAAAATAATAGTATATAAATTCTATAATATTAACTATTACATAAATTATAAATTGGTTATATCATGTAATTTATATTTATATTTATATTTATATTTATATAAACTACAAACTCCATGGCAGGGAATAGTGTCAGGTTGCTGCCTGGCACTCCCCTATTGGACCGAACAAATTATGATTTTACCCGAGTTTAAAATTTCGAATTTACCCCATGTTCAAAATTAAGAGTTTGCCCCCGGTTCAAAATTACGAGTTTATCGTCGTTTTAGCTTTAACAAATTACAATTTTACCCCTAGTTTAACATTACGATTTTGTCTCCGGTTCAAAATTACTGTCTTGTATCGTTTTATTATTATTATTATTTTGCAAGACTATAGAAGTGTTTTATTTTAATTAGTTTACTTGATGTAATTTTTATTCGTGTGAGGCTAGAACTCGCTCATTAGTCTAGAAAATTACAGTTTTGCCTTCAACTAAAAATTACAATCTTACTCTCATTTTAACTTTCTTTTCTAACAAAATTATGGCAGTGTTTTTTTAATTAGTTGAATAATGTTCGGTCTATCGCCATTATTTTGGTTATTATTTACAAACTAGTTAATGCCTCGCTCGCGACTAGTTTGTCAAATAGTAACCAAAATAATGCCTATATTGAAGGGGTAAAAATGTCCTTATAGGTTCTAGCAGGCGAAGGCAGGGTACAACTGTAGGAAACAGTGATGTACAACTTCTGGTCAAATTATTAAAGAATGATTACACAAACCTTGCTTTGGTCCATGGTCTTCTTATTCACACGTGTCGCCATCTCACTGACCCGATTTTGACAACTGAACACCACTGCAACCGTCAGATATGTTCCCCGCAAAAGTGGCTACGGACTCCATTTCTTTCAGTCAGCAAAATTGAAAGTTGTTTTTGAGATTTCTAAAAACTCAAATATATTTTAATCAATTGTTTTTTGGCTTTTTTTTTTTTTAAATTAGGTTGACGATTTGAAAAATTATACTTATAATTTTAAAAAAAATAAGTTTGACATTGACACATTGTTTTGAGTAGTTTAGCTGTAAAAATAAATATAAGCCAAGAATTATTTTAAAAAATAGTTTTGACCACTAATATGATTCTAATAAACAATTCCAACTAGTGCTACATAACATTTTCTTCTTTAAATCATTAATAATATTGTTTAATTAATATCTAGTTATAGTTAGTGATTATTAATATGATGTTAATAATTTTAATAATAATTAAATTCCAAGATTGATGATTAAAAAAATACTTAAAGTTTTTATTAAAAGAATACTTTAACTTTTTTCATAACGACGGTTATCTATAATTTTAAAACTATGATTTTAATACTTTTTAAAATGGATAATTATGTCTAAGTTTTTTCATATGATCTATAATTTTCATATCAATTTATTGTGGTTTCCGATTTATTCTTGTCTATCACAATAATTTATGCTTAAGATGAATATTATGAACTACGCAGGTCAATACATATTTGTAATATGATTTTTGTTTCTTTATTAGTGGGAAGTTTTTGAATCTTGTTTACCCTTCTTTTCCGGTTTTAATGGGTTTATGTCAAAACGAGTGATTTTTTATGTTTCAAAATGGTTTGAGTCATGTTAGACCAACGTTTCAACACCTTTTGTGCATTATATATGTGTGTGTATATATATATATATACATTTTGTAAAGTTTGATATATTGTTTATGAGTAGCGTAAACATATTATCAAAAGTATGATATAAAAATTCTTTTTAATAAAACGATTAAAAACATTTAAGCATTCAAATACTTTTGAAACATTTGTTCATTTCACATTTTTGCTTTTTTTAAATGAAACATGTTACTCAGTTGAATTTTTCCGACAAAATACGACTCTAACTGATCGTTTTCACTATCATATGTAAAATGTAATTTCAGTCATATAAAGTATTTAGAGATGTATAAATTATATATATATATATATATAGAAACGGGATCAGGAGAAAACGCTCAAAAGTGTGAGAACGGTGAGAACGCATCCTGGTCCAACACGTGTCACGCGACATAGAGAAGGGCGGAGGGGTTTTTTGTCCTTTCATATTTCTTTTTTTAAACGCGTGTCACATCACCTTTCCATTTTTTTGTGTTTAATAAATACGCGGCGTTTTTATTGTTTTAAGATCAGGATCCTAGTAAACATTTTGGCGTTTTAAGTATGTTTTGGCGTTTTTGTTGTTTTTAGATCAGGATGCAGGCCTATAATGTAAAAAACATCAGTAATTTTGTTGATGTTTATTATATCAAGTAGGATTCAGGTCTATAATGTGACAGGCAATTATGGCGTTTTGAAAAGATAAATAAATTCAATTTTCCAAGTAGTGGCTTTTAATATAATAAATGTTTGGCAATAATGTTACCGTCTCTTCATAGCAATTACTGTTTCGTTCAATTTCATCTGTTAATTAGTGTTGATTTTTCCAGTAATACTTTGTTTGGCCTTTTTTGGCGTTTTATATAGCAACATCGTGCTTTGCTAGCATCCGTTCTCACAGTTTTCACACTATCAGGCGTTTTGGTGTTTGTAGTTTTTGGCGTTTTATACTCAACTTTTTTTTATTAGTAGAGAATTAGATAATAAACAACAGAGAATTAGATAACAAACAATAGAAAACGGAAAAAAAAATTAAAAATTATAATCTACTTTCTCATCCAAATCTTCACTGTCATCAGCCTCTTCTACTTTAACATTTTTGGTGTTTTGAACCTGTTTTTGAATACCTTATGTAGATCCTTATTTTCCTACATAACGCATGTCTTTAGAAGATGCTTATTTTTTGTGGCATCCTTTATTGTGGGTGGATATATACTTGTTTGATGACATGTTGAAGACCAACATCTGCTCTAATGTATTGATCCCTTCATGCCATCAATATATCCATTAAGAACAAAGTGACATGATTACATATCAGTGTCATCAGTCTCTTTTTCTTGAATATTTGTCCATATCATTCAGCAAAAGATTATAGAAATACCCAAGTCAGAGAAGAATCCATTCAGTGAAACTTCATTCAGAACAATACTCATTATGGAAGAAACAAGGTTCCGCATCTGTGGTTTTTTTAACTATTATTTTTTCAGTTACTGTGTATTTTTACTGTTTTTGTTATGCTTTTTATGAGTTTTTAGGGTCATAGATGTCACACCCCCAAAATCCACCATGCGGAGTATCACCGCTTGGAGGCTTGACATGACCAAGATCCAGCCACCAATCATATTGAACAATGTATTTAAAATAGATAAAATCTAACCACACAATACAATTGGTGTTCAAAACATAAGTTATCAATTTCAAGTTAAACAGCGAAAGCATCAAATATAAAACACAAACATAAGTAATAAGTTCATAGAGTTTAAAAGTTTGACATGGGACTCAACAGTCCATGTCCCACAACGACCACTCCTCCCTGTGCAAGCTCCATAAATACCTAACGACCTGCAAGGCATGTAACAAGGAGTCAACAACAAAGTTGAGCGAGTTCACAGTTGTTTGTTTACTTTTAGAGTTTGTTTTGGAAACCATAAGTTGTCATGTAAACCACGAGTTAACCAGTATCTTTGTTTTTCCCCAAACCATATCCATAATTAGTGGGGGCTTCCCCATGTGAACCACTAGACCGTTACCATATCGACTACTGACGAAAGTAAGTTATGCCCTAAGTCAATGTCTATCATCATTGACTATTTGCCATGATACATTAGTACAGGCCTGTCCTACCGGCACGGTGTGAGGTTTGTCAAACCCTAATAGCGCTATTAACTAATAACCCGCTCGCCATTGGCCTCGGCGATTAAGTCGATATAAAATGAGGGACTTAATGATAGAGTTTTGTCTAGTAAATTTTAAGGTTGTTGTCCTACCCAAGGAGGACGAACGTACGTATTCTACCCAAGGAGAATACGTAGGATTAATATTGGCATCCTACCCATGGAGGATGGCGGTACATATCCTACCCAAGGAGGATATGCAGGTTCCGTTTTAGTTCTTTAACCCATTCCCAACCACCGGGAATCCCATGCCTTAGAAGGAGTGTGAACTCACCTTTGGTTGCTCGGTTGAACTCTTAAAGTCGCTAAAAATAGGTGTTGGTCAATCACGTCCTAGTATGATTACCACTTAGTTTATTAGTGACTTCAAATAAACAAGAAGTTCTTACACGCATCTATCACATAACACATACTCACTTTAACAGTTCACGCCCATATAAACTTCCCCATCTATTACCATTCAAAAGCAAGCATACGATATTGCACATAACACTTTCATTGACATATAACATGTTAGATCATCCTCAGATAACATACCCGACATTTAGACACGCAAATTACTACTTATGTCATTTCAGCTTTAACATCCAAAACTGGGCTGTTTTCGGGCATTTTAATAAAATAGTTAACCTGTTCCAAAAATTCCCAACTTTTACAGAAGGTCTTAAACGATCCAAATATTATTGCGTAAAAATATCGGGGTCCAATTCATTACCCATTATTTTATAAAAATCATTTACCGGGCTGCAATCAGATTCGTCACTTTCTGACTATAGTCAACGAAAAAATTCATTTAAAATCCATCGTAGGTCTGATTGATGAAATTCCAGTGGGAGAATTACAAAGACATCAGTGGTCATCTACAGTACAAATTTCATGAGCTAATTCTACACAGATTTCAGGTTATGATGAAAAACATAACACACATTTTCTGTAGTAAAAACGCAGCTTTTGCTGCTGTGAAAAATGCCCTTTAAAAATAGCAAACGACCTCAAAAAAATATGATTCCAATGCTATTTGAAGCATTTTTCGAAAATACATAATTTAGACTTCAGAAAATCAATTTTTCGATTTATAACGGTCCGTTTACAGCCAACTGAAGTTGGCTGTAAATGTTACTCAGCATGCTGTTATTTGCTTGAATGTTACTAAAACGCACACATACGATCACCATACTTTCTAATAAAGTTCCATATGATGATCAATCATCATACTACTAGAAATCAACATGCAATCATCATCCATCTACTAAACAACATCAATCTACAATATATCATCATGTTTCATCTTATTTAAGCTTATGTTTCATGATTCAAGATTCAAGTCTTTTAGTGTTCATATGTTTCATCATAATATATCTATTAACCACAAACAGCATGAAGTAAATAAGGATTAACAAGAAGCTTACAACTAGCTTAAAGCTAGGGAAGAAACAAGGGAGAAAATGAGTGGATAAAAGCTTATGGTAGAGGTCCTTCAAGATCCGTGAGTTCCACACTTCATAAATCACCTTTGTGCACCTTAGGATGGTCTTAGATTGATTGAATGAATGAAATTGAAATATGGTGGTGGGTGTGCTTGGGTGTTCGGCCGTAGCCTTGTAAGAGGGAGTGGGAGTTGTTGTGTTGGTGTGTTGAATGGAAAGGATAAGCATCTTTAATATACACAAGTTCTAATATCCTTTGGGTATTGTGTCTCCCAAAGTACCATGCAAAATCAAGCTAATCCCAAGGAAAAGATTATGGGGATTTTAGAAGATTTAAGCAAATCCTTGGTGGGGCCATGGCTATGAGCCGTAAATCACCATAAAAAGGGGGTAAATGTAAATAAATATGATAGGTAGGTGATTTTAGTGGAGGGTGCTAGGTGAAAGTCTTGTGTTTATGTATTATTTGAATTATGTAATATGTTATAGTGCTCGGGGACCATAACTAGCTCAGAAAAAGTGAAACAATGTTTTTAACAATATTTTGGTATCTCGGGTAATGTTCGGTTGTTCGGTAAGATACCGTTCCGATAAAGTGCTAAGTTATTTCGTATAGTGTCCTTTATGTATCTTTTTGTAACACTTTTAATTCCTAACACTTAGGAAAGCATACAGGACTATTTAGTCAATTTTCTGCACACGACTAGTATGTTAACAAGCACATGTAAGTATGACGCAGTAATCAGAAAGCAGTTAAGTAATTCAGCACAGTCATCATGCACTTTAATTAACATTAATTAATTGTACGGATACATGTAATTATGAGGGTTATAGTCTGGTTTTGTCAAAAAGCTTTTCCCATTTTAAAACCAAGTTCACTATAACCAATGGCTCTGATACCAATCTGTCACACCCCCAAAATCCACCATGCGGAGTATCACCGCTTGGAGGCTTGACATGACCAGGATCCAGCCACCAATCATATTGAACAATGTATTTAAAATAGATAAAATCTAACCACACAATACAATTGGTGTTCAAAACATAAGTTATCAATTTCAAGTTAAACAGCGGAAGCATCAAATGTAAAACCCAAACATAAGTAATAAGTTCATAGAGTTTAAAAGTTTGACATGGGACTCAACAGTCCATGTCCCACAACGACCACTCCTCCCTGTGCAAGCTCCATAAATACCTAACGACCTGCAAGGCATGTAACAAGGAGTCAACAACAAAGTTGAGCGAGTTCACAGTTGGTTGTTTACTTTTAGAGATTTTTTTGGAAACCATAAGTTGTTTCGTAAACCACGAGTTAACCAGTATCTTTGTTTTTCCCCAAACCATATCCATAATTAGTGGGGGCTTCCCCATGTGAACCACTACACCGTTACCATATCGACTAATGACGAAAGTAAGTTGTGCCCTAAGTCAATGTCTATCATCATTGACTATTTGCCATGATCCATTAGTACAGGCCCGTCCTACCGGCACGGTGTGAGGTTTATCAAACCCTAATAGCGCTATTAACTAATGACCCGCTCGCCATTGGCCTCGGTGATTAAGTCGATATAAAATGAGGGACTTAATGATAGAGTTTTGTCTAGTAAGTTTTAAGGTTGTTGTCCTACCCAAGGAGGACGAACGTACGTATTCTACCTAAGGAGAATACGCAGGATTAATATTGGCATCCTACCCATGGAGGATGGCGGTACAAATCCTACCCAAGGAGGATATGCAGGTTCCGTTTTAGTTCTTTAACCCATTCCCAACCACCGGGAATCTCATGCCTTAGAAGGAGTGTGAACTCACCTTTGGTTGCTCGGTTGAACTCTTAAAGTAGCTAACAATAGGTGATGGTCAATCACGTCCTAGTATGATTACCACTTAGTTTATTAGTGACTTCAAAGAAGTTCCTACACGCATCTATCACATAACACATACTCACTTTAACAGTTCACGCCCATATAAACTTCCCCATCTATTACCATTCAAAAGCAAGCATACGATATTGCACATAACACTTTCATCGACATATAACATGTTAGATCATCCTCAGATAACATACCCGACATTTAGACACGCAAATTACTACTTATGTCATTTCAGCTTTAACATCCAAAACTGGGCTGTTTTCGGGCATTTTAATAAAATAGTTAACCTGTTCCAAAAATTCCCAACTTTTACAGAAGGTCTTAAACGGTCCAAATATTATTGCGTAAAAATATCGGGGTCCAATTCATTACCCATTATTTTATAAAAATCATTTACCGGGCTGCAATCAGATTCGTTACTTTCTGACTGTAGTCAACGAAAAAATTCATTTAAAATCTATCGTAAGTCCGATTGATGAAATTCCAGTGGGAGAATTACAAAGACATCAGTGGTCATCTACAGTACAAATTTCATGAGCTAATTCTACACAGATTTCAGGTTATGATGAAAAACATAACACACATTTTCTGTAGTTAAAACGCAGCTTTTGCTGCTGTGAAAAATGGCCCTTTAAAAATAGAAAACGACCTCAAAAAAATATGATTCCATTTCTATTTGAAGCATTTTTCAAAAATACATAATTTAGACTTCAGAAAATCAATTTTTCGATTTATAACGGTCCGTTTGGCTGTAAATGTTACTCAGCATGCTGTTATTTGCTTGAATGTTACTAAAACGCACACATACGATCACCATACTTTCTAATAAAGTTCCATATGATGATCAATCATCATACTACTAGAAATCAACATGCAATCATCATCCATCTACTAAACAACATCAATCTACAATATATCATCATGTTTCATCTTATTTAAGCTTATGTTTCATGATTCAAGATTCAAGTCTTTTAGTGTTCATATGTTTCATCATAATATATCTATTAACCACAAACAGCATGAAGTAAATAAGGATTAACAAGAAGCTTACAACAAGCTTAAAGCTAGGGAAGAAACAAGGGAGAAAATGAGTGGATAAAAGCTAATGGTAGAGGTCCTTCAAGATCCGTGAGTTCCACACTTCATAAATCACCTTTGTGCACCTTAGGATGGTCTTGGATTGAATGAATGAAATTGAAATATGGTGGTGGGTGTGCTTGGGTGTTCGGTCGTAGCCTTGTAAGAGGGAGTGGGAGTTGTTGTGTTGGTGTGTTGAATGGAAAGGATAAGCATCTTTAATATACACAAGTTCTAATATCCTTTGGGTATTGTGTCTCCCAAAGTACCATGCAAAATCAAGCTAATCCCAAGGAAAAGATTATGGGGATTTTAGAAGATTTAAGCAAATCCTTGGTGGGGCCATGGCTATGAGCCGTAAATCACCATAAAAAGGGGGTAAATGTAAATTAAAATGATTGGTAGGTGATTTTAGTGGAGGGTGCTAGGTGAAAGTCTTGTGTTTATGTATTATTTGAATTATGTAATATGTTATAGTGCTAGGGGACCATAACTAGCTCAGAAAAAGTGAAACAATGTTTTTAACAATATTTTGGTGTCCCGGGTAATGTCCGGTTGTTCGGTTAGATACCGTTCCGATAAAGTGCTAAGTTATTCCGTATAGTGTCCTTTATGTATCTTGTTGTAACACTTTTAATTCCCAACACTTAGGAAAGCATACAGGACAATTTAGTCAATTTTCTGCACACGACTAGTATGTTAACAAGCACATGTAAGTATGACGCAATAATCAGAAAGCAGTTAAGTAATTCAGCACATTCATCAAGCACTTTAATTAACATTAATTAATCGTACGGATACATGTAATTATGAGGGTTGTCACAATAGACTTTCCATCTCCCAAGTTTGGTGTTTTTTAATTGCTTTATGTAGTTTTTGGCGTTTATTTTTTTTCATTTTTAGCTTTTATTGATACTTCTGCAAATTACTTTTATTATAGTTTGGGAGTTTTTGGTGTTTTACTGCATTTTATGGCGTTTCACATGCATTATGACTGTTTGGCGTTTTATTAATATAATGTATTTTTTATTCTAAGTTAAAAAATACATAACAGACAACAGAAAAAGAAAATTAAAAAAATAAAAATAGAAACAATTCATCTTCCAAATCTTCACTGTTATCAGTCTCTTTCTTCTTTGAAACATGTTCACTGGTGGTTTGGTTTTGTCATGCTTGTGTTATTGTGGTCGTTTGGAAAGACAAAATGACATAAGTTTTTCTTTGAATGTGTATCTTCAAACAACTCATTAGTGTCATTCGTCTTTTCATGCCATTATAATATTCATCAATAACAAAACACAAAAAATGACATAAGTCAAACCCCAGCATTTTTTTGTTTAAGATTTGTCCATCTCATGCAGCAAAATGTTATTTGAGTCACAGCACCTCAGGGAAGAATGCATTCTTCGTAACTTGGCGTTGAACAATATTGAATATACAAGAATCGATATTTGCCATTTTTGGCGTTTTACTGAGGAAATAGTGTATCTGAAAAAAACGCTGATTTTTGGGAATCTTTGATGTTTGAGTGTTTCGGCATTTTCTAAGATGATTGCTATATATTAAAATATGGCCTTTTTTTAGTAGGTGTGTTTGATGTTTTGGAAATTTTGGCGTTTGTAAGATGAATGGTATATAGTAGAAAATATGGCGTTTCATGTTCTGGGGGTGTGTTTTTATGTCTGGTATGTTTTTGTTTATA
Organism: Helianthus tuberosus; assembly: GCA_030545235.1. Classification (NCBI taxonomy): domain Eukaryota; kingdom Viridiplantae; phylum Streptophyta; class Magnoliopsida; order Asterales; family Asteraceae; genus Helianthus; species Helianthus tuberosus. Next base: position 26,551,793 of record CM060391.1, on the reverse strand, counting down.
TAGGGATGTGTTTTGGTCCGTAATGGCGTTTTATTCATTAGTTGGCGTTTTGGTATAGAAGTGTAATGACCTTTTTACCCTTAACGAAACGCGTCCACTTAATAGAATTCGTGTTATTTACGAAAACGCCACCGCGCAATCTAGTCAATAGATTGTTTTGATCGGACGATCCATAAGCATTCTCACACTTTCCACCATTTTCTCTAAATCCTGACCCTATATATATATATATATAGGGGAGGGTTTTATTGAGAATGCTAAATATTGTGAGAACCGTGAGAACAAATAAAAAAACCATGAGAACTTGGTCATTTACACGTTTAAATTTACATGAATTCGTAAATAAAGAACATTTACACATGTGTAAATTTGTTATTACACATGTGAAAAAATTCTAATAAGAGTGATTTTAAGAGGAGAAATGAATTATTTGATGTTGTAAATTCTTTTTTTGATGTATTTTAATTTCAATGAGGGTTGTATTAAAAAATGGTTTTGATTGGCGTTCCCATTCGTTCTCACGGTTCTCGCAATATTTAGCGTTCTCAAGATAACTATAAGGTCCGCATTTCCAACGTAACCAAATGGCGACCAAAAGACCTTAGAGATTTGAACTTTTAGATACACCCATTCTTTTAACATTAGAAAGTAAAAATATTAATGACATTTATATGCAATTTAACAAAATTTGGGCATGACTCGTCCATATAACGAGCATGTCCCTGTTTTAACCATCATCATTACAACTAATTCTACGACCCATTCAAAAGACACGACCAAAAACCATAACATCATGTTTTAAAAGTCTAGCTACTAACAAAGTTATTCATAACAAAATATTTTCGACCCATAACTTTGATACAAAATGGCGGAAGCGCATAATGGTCATAATTTGTGCGTGTGTTCGCTCCAAGTCACCAAGCCGCCTAAGTTGAGTATTTACCTACATCAACATAATAATAAATTTCATTAGTTACATTATGTCATATCTACTAATTCAACTGAACCGATTCATACTTTCATTTCATACATCCACTTTATTTCCCGATGAAACGGGTCAAAACATACTATCTTGCAATTGAGATAAAACATGCCATTCCTTAATCCGTCTTAACGGACATTGGCAAGCATACATAATCATCCATTGGGTACGTTTATAACGAACCGACTACATCCATTATATCACCATTTCATTCATCCCTATTTATCCGTTTACAACGGACTTAATTCATTACATTCCCTTTTTTCCTTTTTGTAGTAACATACATTTTCTCGGTTGTTAAAAAAAACAAGCCGACTATACTATTGTCTGTTCATAAACATTCATTCTCAATAACCCGTTTGCACGGGTTGGGCTATCTACTTCTCTCTCTCTTTTTTTTTACACTAATCATAGTAAAACCTAACCTTTAAACCAACACATGAACAATTAAATAAATTTATGCCGAAATACAACATACCTCGATCTTGTGCGTTATCCGTTTTCCTTGCACTTGAGCTTTCTTCCTTCACGCCTACATTAACATATTTGTTCTATCATTTAGTCCATTCGAACATCATTTCATCATTTATATCATTTATCATATAGGAACATTATCATAATTCTTTCCGAATTTCACATAAATATTCTCTTAAGCATTTTATCGAGCACTTGGCGGGTTTCGCATTTGTGAAAGATTATGTAAAAGCTTTTAAAGCATGATTTTCTAATTCTTCTCATAACTTATTAACAATCAACCTAATTCATAACAATATTTCATCCTACACCACACTTAGCTAAGATTTCAAGCATCACACAAACATCATAGTTCAAGTCTTCACAAAATTGTATGAACTTTGATCATCCTATTCATAACACATTCTTATAAGGTGAGTTTATACAAATATCTTTCAATTGACCTAAAATCAAACATGATTTCTACTCTAGGGAGTAACCCTAACATCCAATTTACACAAATCATACCACAAACTCATGATTGGGTTGAAACCCGTTTCATATAATTCATCAAATCAAGAAATTTGACTTACCACTTTACTAAGTATGTGTAGATGATTGAAAAATTTGAGTCATGCAACTGATTATACTTGAAATCCTTAGTCAATTGAATGAATTAGCAAGAACAAGGGTTTCCCTTGTTTTTCCCTTGCTCTGGTCGATCTCAACAACACACCAGAGTGTGTGTTTTGGGGTTTTCATCAACAACACACCAGAGTGTGTCTTTTAATTAGCCCATTGCCATCACTTAACTAATACTTGTAACACACACACACACACACACACACACACACACACACACACACATATATATATATATATATATATATATATATATATATTTATCTTTTTAACTAACTAAGTTATGTTTTTAATATTTTAACTTATTTTCATAATAAATCTTTCTGGGGTGTTACAAGTCTACCCCCCTTAAAAGAGGTTTCGTCCCCGAAACCTGATCACATAACAACTTAATTATTTACGTACCGAAGAGAAAAGGGTAGTGCTTTCGCATTTCATCTTCCGCTTCCCATGTGAGTTCCGATCCTTTTCGATGTTGCCATTGCACTAAGACTTGTCTAACGGCTTTATTGCGAAGATTCTTTACTTTAACATCTTTAATGGCTATCGGTCTTTCGACATAATTTAACCCCTCATCCAATTCAATGTCGTCAAGAGGCACAAACGCCGTTTCATCCGCAAGGCACTTTCTTAATTGCGATACATGGAAGGTATTGTGAATCCCGTCTAGTGTAGATGGCAATTCTAAACGATATGCAACCTTCCTGATTCGAGCCAAAATCTTAAATGGTCCAATATAACGGGGACCCAATTTACCCCGTTTACGAAAACGGATTATGCCCTTCCATGGAGATACTTTCAGTAAAACATAATCCCCAACTTGAAATTCAATAGGACGTCTTCTCTTATCCGCATAAGCCTTTTACCGATCTTGAGCCTCTTTCAGTCGAGCTCTAATCAAATCAATCTTTTCATTTGTCATTGCTATAAAATCAATTGGCGCAAGCTCTCTTTGCCCAACTTCACCCCAACATACGGGAGTTCTTCATTTCCTCCCGTATAATAATTCGTAGGGAGCCATTTGAATACCACTATGATAACTAATATTATAAGAAAACTCCACTAGTGGTAAATGGTCATCCCAATTTCCGTCGAAATCTAAGGCACATGCCCTCAACATATCGACAAGTGTTTGAATGGTCCTTTCTGATTGACCGTCAGTCTGAGGGTGATAGGAGGTGCTTATGTGTAACTTCGTGCCCATATTTTCGTGAAACTTCTGCCAATAACGAGAGGTGAACCTCGTATCCCGATCTGAGATGATTGACACGGGCACCCCGTGTCAAGAAATTATCTCATTCATATACACTTCTGCCATCCTTTCCGATGAATAAGCTTCTCGAATAGGTAAAAAGTGCGCACTTTTTGTAAGTCGGTCTACGATTACCCATATTGTGTCGTAACCCTTCTTCGTTCTAGGTAGCTTGGTCACTAGATCCATGGTTATCTCTTCCCATTTCCATACGGGAATTTCCAAGGGTTATAACACCCCGTATGGTTTTTGATGTTCTGCCTTCACTTGGGAGCATGTTAAACATTTCGCGACATACTTAACAATATCGCGTTTCATACCCGGCCACCAGTAATTTATCTTCAAGTCCCGGTACATTTTTGTTGCCCCGGGATGGATCGAATACCGTTACTTATGAGCTTCCTCGAGTAACGCGGTATTGGCTTCGCAAAACCGTGGTATCCAGATTCGACCGAATCTCGTTTTAAGCCCGATCGAGTTTTCTTCCAATTTTTTGGCTATACCTTTCGTTCTCTCCTTCATTGGGTCTCCTGCCTCTAGCGACTTTATTTGAGCATCTCGAATCATATCAAGGAGATGAGATGCAACTATCATCCTCATGGACTTTATTTGAATCGGAAGTGGATACTCTTTTCGACTTAATGCATCCGCTATGACATTTGCCTTTCCCGGGTGATAAAGGACATCGCAGTCGTAGTCTTTAATAAGTTCCACCCATCTCCGCTGCCTCATATTCAAATCTTCCCGTTCGAAGAAATACTTGAGGATCTTATGATCCGAGTATATTATACATTTCGACCCGTACAGATAATACCTCCAGATTTTTAAGGCGAATACTACCGCTGCCAATTCTAAATCGTGGGTTGGGTAGTTCCCTTCATGCGGTTTTAGTTGTCTCGAAGCATACGCGATAACTTTTCCTCTTTGCGTTAAAACACATCCTAAGCCCTGATGTGAAGCATCTGAATAGACAACCAAATCTTCAATCCCGTCTGGTAAGGTCAACACCGGGGAACTTGACAATCTCTCCTTTAACACTTGAAAGGCTTCTTCTTGTTCCTTACCCCACACAAATTTCTCTTTCTTTCTTGTCAATTTCGTTAGAGGTAACGCTATCTTTGAAAAATCTTGTATAAATCTTCTATAATAGCCAGCGAGGCCTAATAAACTCCTTACTTCAGTTGGATTTTTCGGATAGACCCATTTCATTACAGCCTCTATCTTTGACGAATCAACCAAAACACCTTCCGAGTTTATAACATGACCGAGAAATTGCACCTCTCTGAGCCAAAAGGCGCACTTTGAGAATTTTGCATAGAGTTTCTCCTTATGAAGAATTTCAAGTACTTCCCGTAAGTGTCTCGCATGTTCAGCCCTGCTTCGCGAATAGACTAGAATATCATCTATGAACACGATCACAGATTTATCTAGCATGGGTCGACATACCCGGTTCATAAGATCCATAAACACTGCTGGCGCGTTCGTCAACCCAAAAGACATAACTAGAAACTCATAATGTCCATACCGGGTTCTAAATGCAGTTTTTGCAATGTCTTCTTCTTGTACCCTGACTTGATGATATCCCGATCGCAAATCTATCTTAGAGAACCAACTCTCCCCATGTAACTGATCAGAAAGATCGTCAATTCTGGGTAAAGGGAAGCGGTTCTTCACGGTCAGTTTATTTAATTCTCTATAATCGATGCACATGCGCATTGACCCATCCTTTTTCTTAACAAATAGGACGGGCGCTCCCCAGGGTGACACACTTGGGCGTATGAAGCCCTTGTTGAGAAGATCTTGTAACTGTGTCATTAACTCCCGCATCTCGGTGGGGGCCAGCCTGTACGGAGCCTTAGCTACCGGTTTTGCACTCGGATTCAATTCAATTCAAAACTCTATTTCACGTTCGGGAGGGAGTCCCGGTAATTCCTCCGGAAACACATCCGGAAATTAATTCACTATTTCGACATTTTCAAACTTCGGGAGACTTTGTTGGGTATCCACTACGTAAGTTAAGTAGGCTCTACTTCCGTTAACTACATACTTGACTGCTTGGGCAATGGTACAAAGTTTCGTTTCTATATTTCTTTGTCCTTGAATTTTTAGTTGTTTCCCACTTGGAGATTGGATAGATATAGTTTTATTTTCACAATTAATCTCCTCATGGTTTCGGGCCATCCAATCCATACCCACTATCACTTTAAATTCCCCCAAAATCATTGGTACAAGGTCAATGTTAAATTCCTCATCTTCTATGATCAACTTACAGTTTCTACAAACTTCTTGCAACAAATAATTCTTGCTATCGGCTATTTCTACCTCTATTGGTATCGACATTCTTTCAATCTTAAATGAAGGGTGTTGTACCACTTCACTCGAAATGAACGACATAGTGGCTCCGGTATCAAATAAAACATACATTGGCAAGGAATTTAGCATAAAGATACCTGAAACAACATTCGGGTGAGCCTTGGCTTCCTCGGACGTTATTTGGAACATCCTCCCTTTCGCTTTGGAGCTCTCCTCCTTCTTTCCTTCCTTTTTCGCTCCCTGTTGTAGTTTAGGACACTCCGCTTTAACATGCCCTTTCTGAAAACAGGTGTAACAGGTCTTTGGGCTGTTAGGGCATTTGTAGTACGGATTTCCTTCATCACCATAATTATAGCATCCTTTCTTGCCTAGAAAGCATTCCCCGGTATGAAGTTTCCCGCACGTCTTACAAGGAGTGATGCCACCTTTCGACTTATCCTTTCTTCCATGACCTTGAAACTTTGCCTTTTTAGACGTACTTGCATTTGCACCCTTTTCTGTTGATCTCTTTTCACCACGTTCTTCCTGTCTTTTAAGCTCAAGTTCTCTTTCCCGAGCCAAATTGATAAGTTCATCGAGGGTTTCACACTTTGAGGGAGTGATAAACTCTCTATATTCCGCCTTTAAGATACCATGATAGCGATTAATCTTCATTCTTTTCGTCTTCGCAAAATCTCCGCAGAACTTCATCTTATCCAAGAAGGTATTTGTTATCTCATTAACCGTCTCAATTTTCTGTCGGAGGCGTAAGAAATCTTCCTGTATCTTATCAATGGCTGACTGAGGACAATAATATCTTAGAAAAGGCTCCTTAAATTCCTGCCAAGTCATCGCTTGAAGATTGTCCTCTCCTATTTCCTTACTATACGCGTCCCACCAATCTTTCGCTTGTAAATTGAGTTGACCCGTAGCGAACATCACTTGGTCTTCCTTATCACAACGACTTCGTATGAACACTCCCTCTATGTTTTAGATCCACCTTTGGCAGGCTATCGGATCAATTTTACCGTCATAAGTTGTAGGGTTTCACGACATGAAATCCTTATATGTGCATCTTCGTTCCTTGCCTTTACTTTTAGACCCCTCTATCATCTCTTTTAACTCCTCAATCTTGCTAGTCATCATAGTATCAATTACCCCTAAGACACGGCTTTCAACTTCTTGAGCTAACGGGGGTAGGTTAGCATGTATAACTTTTTCTGTCGCTTCCATAATCTTATTATCGAATGCTTCTTTTCGTGCTACTTCAGCATCATCTATATTCCTTGTGTCCGTCAACTACATAAAACATTCATCTTATTCGTTAGAGTTCCTTTCCTACCTCTTCATCCCATTTAAACTCGTATTACCATTCTACATTCCATTTATAACTTATACTTCGCACATTATCGCCATCGGCTATCATGTTGTATCGTTTAAATCATAATCTTTGATATTAATGATTTATCTTTTCTCCTTTAACATATAGTTTCCTCATCTGTCTTAATGTAGAAAATGACCTTAACATTGATTACGGGGCCTTAGAAACTGGTTAGAAGAAGTCCTATAATCTTAAATAGCAAAAATAAAAATTTTTGAACATTTTGGGGTCTCTCGCGGCACGCGACAGATTGCTCAAACTCAGTCGCGCCCCGCGAGCGTTGTCGCGTGTCGCGCCACATGCCTTGGTTTCCGTCGTGTGGCGCGGGGAATCCAGTTTTCCAGCAGGTCTGTTTTAAAAACCTGCATTTTTGTCCAGCTCTAGTTTTTACTCTAAATCAACTTAAAACTCCCATAACTTTCAATCTACAGGTCCGTTTTACGTAATTCTTTTTCCTACACGTTGGTAATTTAAATACGGGCCTGTTTAACATCGTCATATGCCTTAAAACTCGGTTTATAAGCAATTTGCATAAAATTCCCCTTTTTATCACTAGGTATAGGTATAATCAAAGTTTACAATTTACTTACTGGCATAGTGCTTCGGAACGAACACACACTTGCACGAGCTTTCGTTTTGAGTTCAAGCACTTGATACTTGAATCCCTCAAACCTAGGCTCTGATACCAACTTATAAGGTCCGCATTTCCAACGTACCCAAATGGCGACCAAAAGACCTTAGAGATTTGAACTTTTAGATACGCCCATTCTTTTAACATTAGAAAGTAAAAATATTAATGACATTTATATGCAATTTAACAAATTTGGGCATGACTCGTCCATATAACGAGCGTATCCCTGTTTTAACCATCATCATTACAACTAATTCCACGACCCATTCAAAAGACACGACCAAAAACCATAACATCATGTTTTAAAAGTCTAGCTACTAACAAAGTTATTCACAACAAAATATTTTCGACCCATAACTTTGATACAAAATGGCGGAAGCGCATAATGGTCATAATATGTGCGTGTGTTCGCTCCAAGTCGCCAAGCCGCCTAAATTGAGGATTTACCTACATCAACATAATAATAAATGTCATTAGTTACATTATGTCATATCTACTAATTCAACTGAACCGATTCATACTTTCATTTCATACATCCACTTTCTTCCCCGATGAAATGGGTCAAAACATATTGTCTCGCAATTGAGATAAAACATGCCATTCCTTAATCCGTCGTAACGGACATTTGCAAGCATACATAATCATCCATTGGGTACGTTTATAACGAACTGAATACATCCATTATATCACCATTCCATTCATCCCTATTTATCCGTTTACAACGGACTTAATTCATTACTTTCCCTTTTTCCTTTTTGTATTAACATACATTTTCTCGGTTGTTAAAAAAAACAAGCCGACTATACTATTGTCCGTTCATAAACATTCAATCTCAATAACCCGTTTGCACGGGTTGGGCTATCTACTTCTCTCTCTTTTTTTTACACTAATCATAGTAAAGCCTAACCTTTAAACCAACACATGAACAAATAAATAAATTTATGCCGAAATACAACATACCTCGATCTTGTGCGTTATCCATTTTCCTAGCACTTGAGCTTTCTTCCTTCACGCCTACATTAACATATTCGTTCTATCATTTAGTCCATTCGAACATCATTTCATCATTTATATAATTTATCATATAGGAACATTATCATAATTCTTTCCGAATTTCACATAAATATTCTCTTAATCATTTCATCGAGCACTTGGCGGGTTTCGCATTTGTGAAAGATTATGTAAAAGCTTTTAAAGCATGATTTCTCTAATTCTTCACATAACTTATTAACAATCAACCTAATTCATAACAATATTTCATCCTACACCACACTTAGCTAAGATTTCAAGCATCACACAAACATCATAGTTCAAGTCTTCACAAAATTGTATGAACTTTGATCATCCTATTCATAACACATTCTTATAAGGTGAGTTTATACAAATATCTTTCAATTGACCTAAAATCAAACATGATTTCTACTCTAGGGAGTAGCCCTAACATCCAATTTACACAAATCACACAACAAACTCATGATTGGGTTGAAACCCGTTTCATATAATTCATCAAATCAAGAAATTTGACTTACCACTTTACTAAGTATGTGTAGATGATTGAAAATTTTGAGTCATGCAACTGATTAGCCTTGAAATCCTTAGTCAATTGAATGAATTAGCAAAAACAAGGGTTTCCCTTATTTTTCCCTTGCTCTGGTCGATTTCAACAACACACCAGAGTGTGTGTTTTGGGGTTTTCATCTTCTAATACTTCTATTTTAGGTTTGCCCAAGTTTAACCCTTCTAGTGTTTTTATTTCTTTTAATTAGCCCCTTGCCATCACTTAACTAATACTTGTAACACACACACACACACATATATATATATATGTATATATTTTATCTTTTTAACTAACTAAGTTATGTTTTTAATATTTTAACTTATTTTCATAATAAATCTTTTTGGGGTGTTATAATAACCCTCCCCTGTATATATAAAATTCGTATAATACACGAGTCTATGACCTTGTAAAATAATATAACTTAGACCAATCACGTGGTTAAAACTCTATTTTAGTTTTCAATCATTCTCTTTAAATATGTTGAAATACAATTTATGCATATACTTTTTTTTCAAAATTTTCTATGTTCAACAATTTATATAATTTGAGAGAACTAATTTGTTATTTGTTAAATACTTTTATACTACTTTGTACAAAAAGTATATATGTATCTTCAAATTTTAAAATTAATTATATAGAAGACTATACAATGTTTCTTAGTCCTTTAAGGAAATATTCGTTCCTAAAAAAATTCAAATATTGGTTTAACCGGATCACCTGGTTTACTTATTTTTTTAACTGCAATTTTCATAAACAGCTACAGATTAATTAAAATTACACTAATCTTTTCACATCAAGTTCTTAAAATGAGATCTATTCTTAATCCAAAGACAGCCCAACGTTTTTATACTTTCCACCATTTTAGAGACTTTAACCTCTTTGTCCAAGAATACAAGCTCATTTCTTGTTTTCCATACTTCAACTAGCCGTATAAATAATCGCTTGAAAAACCACTCTTTCTACGGCCCACTCACGTATCTTTATGGAGATTGGTAAAATCGTGAGCAGAAAAAAACGTAAATTATCTGTATTTAACACCAATTACTAACTGCTTGCCAAACCCGGTTAGCAAAGTGACAAGCCATAAACAAATGGTCACTATTCTCCTCCCTTTCCCCACAAATCTTACAATCCACCGGACCTATAACCATATTTCATGTACATAGACCCAAAACTGTTGAAAGCAGATCCAAAATTTACTTTCCACATAAAAGTATTAACCTCTTTCGGAACCCAACAACTCCAAGGGTCCAACCAGAAGTGAGATTTGTCTCTCCAATAGATCACGCCTTAAAAGAATTCATAAGATTAACATTCGCTTTTTCGACTTGGTTTTCCAAGTTTGGCTAGTCTTCCATGAGGCCGAAATATTGTTTAGTTAAGGAATTAATTGGCATGATTTATTTAAGTAATGTATAGCCTAGATCACTTTTCAGTTTGCTTTTGTATCGCCAACACCATTTCATCAATAGTGCAATGTTAGCATCGCGGAACAGAGTAAGCCCTAGCCCACCGGTAGTACTTTTATCTCAACTGACCCAACACATTTTGTTTTTCGCTTCGCTCTGTTACACCCCGATTTCTCAGTGGGCCCAGAAGTGGGTTTATGTGTGACGGTTGGATAACATTATCACAATTGACAATGTAAGATAGAATGATAAAGAATTAAATATAAAAGCTTGAAAATATATTAAATAAAATTTGTATCGTCTTGTTTGGTACAATTATCCCACAAGCCAGGATCAAAATAAAAAGGACTTAAGACATTATAGGTCTATAGTCATGGAGTCACAAATTCCAAAGCTTAACGCCGAACCGTATCCATCCTACTATTGAGGTTTGCCACCTGCGGTTAATTTTTAAAATACGTCAGTTTTCACTGGTAAATACTATTAACCGGCGCGTTTTAGAAAATATTTCAAAAGGATATTTTTATTCAATAATCATTACCATAATTTCTTTTACCGAATTACAGGCATGTCGTACATTCAGGAACCAGCATTATAACCGGTATGTGATCAATATACACGCCAAAATATTTGTGTCATTCAGGTGTATGCCTACACCCCGCACTTAATAGCCATTTACAATTAAATGAATCGGGATGCCCGGATATGGTACTATTAACCCCCAAACATTTAATGTTTTATCAAGCAAAATGGATTAAAACAAATACCCAAATCTGTAAGCATTTGCCCATTTACGATACATGTACCAAGTGGCACATCTCATATCCCAAGTTTTAATATAAAAGTGGCTAGAAAGTATTTACCTTTGCTAGCTAATAAATCCGAATAATTAATTCTTGTGGCAAAGTTGTATTTAAAGTTTATTAATCCGAGATGCGATTACCTGGAGGGCTCTATAGTCCAGAATGAACAGAATTATTATCCGTTAGAATGTTTACAAGTCATTGGTAAGTATTTGACTTTGACCCGTTAACTTTAGAATAACGCTCAGTTTCGCTAGATTAAGCGTTGACCGGATTGAATGTGGTTTATATCCGTACGAGTGAGGGTCCTCGTGTGATATGAATTATTTAACCAAACATTCTGATTTGAAAGGTTTTGAAAGCATTTGACCCATTACGACTTTTGAAAGGTTTATGTCCTTATAACTAGTTGTGTGCGTATAAAAAGGTTTGGGTGGTTGAATGGGTCTATGACGAGTTGGACATGTCAATATATATTTTATAGTGTTATATAAACTGATTTGTGTCAAAACTTTTGGTCATAATACTTAAAAATCCATTAGCCACAAAATGCATAAAGCTGCGTTTGACTTTTATTAATTTATGTATGACACAAGAAGAGGAGGCTCCTTAGGTTTAGAAGCATGCTCCAAATCAGAATTAGAAGTGAAGTATGAATGTGGTGTGATGAAACTCAAGAATAATTACCTATTTATACTAATTTAGGATTAAGGAGGGATTCCCAAGTATTACTAGGGGTGTTAAGGATGAGATTAGTGGCACACCAGGTGTCTTAAGGAGGAGAGGTGTGGCAAATTAGCAAGTAGAGGTGGCATGAACGCAGGCTGCAGCTGCCAGCTGCAATTTTACTGCCAACGAACTCTTACGGACCGTAGGGGTTCAAGCCTTATGGTCTGCAAGGGACCTCCAACGCTCGAATATTTGAATGCCTTGAGGACCGCAAGGGCTAAGCCTATGCGGTTTGCAAGGGACCTCCCAGAATTATAAACATGTCCTCTTTAGGCACATTTAGTTCCTCAAATTTTAATTAACATTCTTTTAATAATTTTGTACCTCTCCTTCAACATATCTGAATTATTTGGAGAGTTTCTGGACAGGTGTCTCACTAGGATTTAATGAGATTATTCGGGGTTGTTACACGCTCCCACCCCATAAAAAATATGCCTTTTTGCCTCTAATTGCTTTATAATTTTGCTAGGTGCCTTATGTTGGAATTAGTGTGTCCGACACTCAATTATTTAATGTTACCATCATGTATGATCCAAAGAGTTACACTTTTGAGGACAAACACGAATAATATATTTAATAGTTAAATATATTTATAACACGATTCACGGTATAATATTATAGTTATTAATTATTTGGAATGATTATTGCTTAAGAATTAAACAAAATATCATTTTATAATTGGATAATAAATAGGGTTGGAGATTGATTAGTAGTTAAGAGTTAATTGCCAATATGGTATAGCCTAGTTGGTCAGGGGTTTTCCACTAAGTGGTTTGCTCCTAGGGAGGTCTCAGGTTCGGATCCTACTAAGTGCAAATTATGTACATATGGGAGAGCACCTCTGGGAGGGATTCGAACTTGGGGTGAGGGGTTTAAAAAGCATATGTTGGCCCTTTGGAGTAAGCTGGAATCTAGCTGATCTGTCTTTCCAAAAAAATATTAAGAGTAAATCACAAGGTTTTAACTTGGAGGGAAAGTTTAAACATTGGGTTTAGTTTGTAATTATATTAGATATAAATACATGCATAAACCCGAACCTTAATAAAAGAAAAATAATCTCAACCACAACAAACCCAACCCTAGTCGTTGTCCCTTCTCCTCTCATCTCCCTCTCTCAACGACCGGCAACCTAAGTCGGTGTCGCCACCACCGTCCAGCTATGCTGCCCTTTAAGCATTATCAGGATACTCTCCCATTCATTCTCCGGCATTGCATCAACAAGCTTGATATTCTTTTCAAGGTTAGGTATATCAATCTTGTACTCATCCAACTCTGCTAACAAGAGACAATATCTCTCGATCAAAGAATGTAATGACTCATTTTTTAGACTCATGAAAATATCAAATTCCTTTTTGATCAACGCTTTCTTGCTTTGGATCATATCTTGATTCTCGTAATACTTCTCATGCAGCGTTTGTTGGGGGATTTCCATAAACTGGATGATCAGAGAGGCGTGTAATCACTTTCAGATCAAATTATTTCGGTGGTTCACCCGAATAATTCAATCGGATACAACTCTGATTTCGAGAAATTGAACCAGGGTATGTTCGTGTATCTGTGAATTTTCGAACCAGGAAGAAGAATGTGATCAAACTGTCTACGAATTTTGGTTTTGGGGTTGTAACTGCCTAATGGCAGTTACCTCTATTTTTCAGACAAAACTGCCAAAAACTGCCATTGTTTTTTACATTTCGAAAATGTGTCAAATACTAGAAAATAATATTTTCTGTGTCAAATTCCAGCCCCTTGGACCCTGCTCCCAGGGGCGCTGCCCCCGGATCCCCGCCAAGGGGGCGCTGCCCCCTTGGAACCCCCGTAGAGTACGGGCTCCGCCCGTACACTTCGAATTATAATAACTCAAACACGCGTGCACTCCCGCACCTCCTAACTTGCTTGATGTGTATTATTATTCGCCTTGATCATCAAGTCAATCCCCGATTACACTAAAATATCTAACAGCGTTGTCCATAAAGATTTCGATGTTTTATGACTCTTAAAAAGATGTAACATGTTATATATTACAGCCTATTGTAACTGGTTGTACATTTTCTTCTCTCGTTCAAAATTCTTCTTATTATCACCTTCTAACTTAGAGATAGGTAAAAACCCAATACCATTTTCATTCATAGGTCTCAAAAATTCGTCCTTGATTGCATTCCACAAATCAGCATCATATCCGAAAAATAAAACCCTTAAAATGTTCCTTCCACCCGGGGAAATTATAGGATCGTTTGCACAACCAAACGAGTCGTTCAGAAGAGATCTCGTCCAATACGAGTGGCGGAAACAAACGTATCGGAGTTATTTCAGCTGATTTGCTCTTAGATTCACTTAAACTGTCTCTTGTATTGATATCAGATCGTTTTACAATGCTGGAGACACTTCGGCAGAGCTTCGCTACCGGAATCGAAACGTTACAAATGAATTGAACAAGGCACCTATTTATAGGCAAGCCCATTTCGCACGGAATGGTTCACACGAAATGGCCAGACCCATTTAGTACGAAATGGCAATTTCATTTCGTGTGAAATGGTCTTTTCCATTTCGTGTGAAATGGCTCAATCCTAAATATTTCTCGTTTTTCTCATAAAATGTGCCCTGGTCTATCTACACTATTACAAGACTCGATACAAGACGAAGTCGACAGACATATGCACCAACAGACTCCCCCTTGGATGTTGACGAAGTCTTCAGTGTCGAGTCTTCGTTATGTCACATCTTCAGTCTATATCAGTCTTCTCGCTCTCTCCAAAGTATTCTCCATTGTAAGCATCCTCAATCTCTTTCTCTAACTTCTCTCTCTCTCTTCCACTTTCAGAATCTCAACCTGACTCTATCCTCTCTCTAATTCTCTTGATCAGATCTCTTGATTCCTTAAGTTCTTCAGCATTAGCAGCTTTTATCTTGAACACTGTTCCTGGATCTGAATCTGGCTCTCATATCTTCATACTCCCTCTTGATGTCTTCAGACTCCCCCTTTCGATAAGCTGGGATCGCAGTCTGGAATTATTTATCAGGCTTTGGATCGAAAACCTGGCTATACAACTTTCACGGGTTCTAAGATCGTAACCTGGCTTTTCCTACACAAATCTCTTCCTCAAAATAAATTTCACAAAATTAAAAATTTTGACAAATTTATAATCTCTGCTTACCACTTGACAAAATCAATCTCAAAACAACACTTATTAGATTATGACATTTTTCAAATTATTTCAAATATTAACTTCAAATTTTCATCTCAAACAAACTCTCCCAACCCTGTTGTTCATCAAGTTTAGCACTCGGAACTTTGAAAATCAGCTTTTCAACATCAGTTGTCGAAAAACTTTTGAATTTTTCAAAATTTTATGCTAAAACACTCCGAAAATCTTTTTGAATTTTGAAAAACAGTAAAGAAATATTTACAGACAATATTTTTGTGAGTTTGTGTAAGAGGATCATATCAGTTTTTGAGACAAATCACTAGCACCGTTGAGCTTTAAACATTTTAAATTCTAAATGATTTACATCGATTAACGATATTGTTGTCCTCTTAAACACAATCTAAAAACTTTCGACATGCTTACCGATACGTTAAGATATATTAAATTTTGCACTAAATTCTTATGGACCCCACGATCTCAGCATATCCCCTCATCATGCAATACACGGACTCAAGTAATGCCTTTAAACTTTCATCAACTGTGATATGTGTGAAAACAACGCAGAATGTTTAAACATTAACAATCAGGTCGATCTTTCGATACCCAGAAAAGTCCAATGTTTAAACAAAATAAGAAATAAAAACAAGTTGAATATGTTTAGATCTTAACCACCAGTTCGATATTCACATATACGCAGAGGTGATCCAAGATTTAAACGAAACACCAAGAAAAAAATAAAGCAGAATGTTTAGGCACTAACATCCAATTCGATACTCACGTATACGCAGAGGATGTCCAATGCTTAAACAAAATAAAGAAATCTAACAAGTTTAAATCTTTGCAAAAAGAAATGCACAATCACAGTGATTTTTTCAGCAAGATGTGAAATTTCACAAACTGACCGGTTTTTATGCTCTTTTAGCATTCAGCGATTACTGAGTAGGTACACAGTCACGAAGGATAAAACTAAGTACTATGCTTTCAACCGCGTTTCCCACTAGAACTAGGCTTTTTCATTTAAGTTTGTATCGTTATCGCAAATCTACTAGTCTAGCTGAGCCTATCGTCACATCTTTAGCGAGACCGTTTATCACATTTTAACTTTCCATTTCTTTAGCGTACTGTGACAGTCTAACTGATGTACTATCATTTCCTCTTTTTCACAACAAAACTCATTTTTTATTTTATCATGTTTTTGGATTTTTCAAATTTTCAATGTTTTTGGATTTTCTGAAATTTCTTACTTCTCCTAAAATTCAAAATCATTTAAAGAAAAATTGACAAACCGATGTGAATTGCTTCAATTCGCCATCCACTTGGCATAAACAATCAGAACTCCCCCTGATAACAAACTATTTTCCCATTATGATTTCAAAACACTTAAGTTTGTTTTAATCAAATGGTTTTTCCGTAAAATAAGTTTTGTTGATTTCATTTGTAAAATCGGGGATTTGTTCATCACTTTGTTCTTCAACCATTTGTATGAAAGTTAAATCAAGTTCAACTTAATGACCTTGATTAACCACTTGTCGGTGAAAACCCTTTTTCAACCACTTGTAGGTTCTCATCAACCATACAACTTGTAAGAATATAACAATTTTCAAGAAAAATACCACCACTTGTAGGTCGAAATATCACAGATGTGAATTTCTCAAGAAAGATGTCGATTCCTGCTCCATGATTACCAACTTGGGAGCTCCGGCAAGTCCAGAGTTTTAGTCATGATAGGTTCTATCCCAGTTACTAACCTGGGATGACCCATCTTCATCTGGTTTCTTCGTTTTCTTTTCATAAAATTCCTTTACCCCTTTGACCTTCCCGTCAATCATTTTTTCAAAAATATTTTGAACTGTGGGGTTAAAGGCTTTTTCAATATCAAATTCTTTCTTTTCAGAAAAAAAATGATTTGAAATCTCAACTTTTCCAACTTTCTGTTTAAAATTTTCAGCCCGCAATGGTGGAAAGTTGACATCATCCATTGGCGGAACTGACGTTTCTAATTTTAATTCAACACGTGGCTCTTCTGACTTTGACGAGTCAGATTCATTGCCAGAAAATAGCTCCTTTGATTTTGACGAATCAGAATCATTGCTTGAACTATCATCAGATTTCTTAGCAACCCACTTATGGTTGTCAAGATTCACCTTTCTTTTGTAAAAATTTTTTGAACTTTCACAAACCTCAAACTTTGAGTTTTTGAAAACTTTAAATTGTTTGGTTGGTGTTTCATTATCAACCATATTTTCTTTCAGTTTTTCAGAGATTCTCTGTTTTGTTTGGATTGCCTTTGAACAATTCCTGGCAATATGACCAACTGTTTTGCATTGAAAACAGGTTCTTGTCTCCTTCTTCTGAGCAATTTCCTTCTTCATTCCTTCTTGCTTCTTAGCAAGGAATTCTTTGTTTGTCTGTTTCCAGAATGAGCTTTTTTCTTCTTCTTCCGAATTTAACCCTGAAACAAATACAGTTTTTGGTTTATAAGTTTTCTCATTTTTATGATTTTCTGGTGTAATAAAACCCAATCCCTTCTTTTTGAAATTACCGTTATGGTTTGGTTTCTTTCGATAACCTGAACCAGAACTGTAACCTTTTTTCTTGTTTAATTTCTGTTGAACTCTTGAGGTGTACTTTTTAGGTGTTTCAGAAAGATTTATATCTTTTATTTCAGAAATATTGATTTCTGTTAGTTTAAAAACCTTTTTAATCATTTCAGTTTTAACACCTCTTATTGGAAATTCTTCATCAGAATATAATTTGTCAGAATCATTCAAAGTATATGCCACTTTGAATGTTTCGTCATTCAAATTATTTTGTGACAACAAAAAATCTTTATTATAAACCCGTTTGTTTTTTTTCTGATGGACTTGAAGTGTCAGACTCTGACTTTGACTCCTCCGTTTCATCTTTTTCCAACACCTGATCGACCATTTTCTTAATTATCTATGACTCATGATCAGTGTCGGATGATGTGAACGTGACATCAATGTTGTCTGGCAAGTTATCTGAAGACTCAGATTCCCACTGTAAGTTGGTTGCTTTTTTTACTCTTTCTGAATTTGGATTTCGTGGAGAATATCCATTTTCAAGCGGGGGTGGACACTTGTTATAGCCAAAACTTTGTTTCTTAAAAGAATTCTTCACTTCAGTATCCTCTTTTGTTTCAGACTTCTTCACTTCAGATGTGTCTTTTTCAAATGCCTTCATGCCTTCAACTGTGGGGTAAATCCTGTCAATCACATAAGAAGAACATGAGTAACTTTTCAACAACTTGTTTACTCTTTCAGTTTCTATCCTCTGAGTTTCCAATTTCAGTTCAAGCTCAGCATACATATCAATGTAATAATTGATCATATCCTGCTTTATCATGTATGCTCCATTGAGTGTCTTCATGGCTGTAGCTTGTTCACTGCTTGACTCGTTATATTGATTCATTGCTTTGTTTAAGACATCATACGATTCTTTCAACCTATTCATGTTGTGAATCAGCTCATTGTTGTGCTTCTTCATAGTCTCACAGTTTTCACAATTCTCAGACACCTTTTCTACAACAGCTTCCTTTTTAATCTCGAAAGCTGGAATTTCTTTCTGCTTTATCACTCGAACTTCTTCTTCATCATTCTTACCTTTCATTCTTTCTGCATCTCTCTCGGCTTGAAATTTTAAAAGCTCTTTCATTCTATTTGCCCAATAATCATCATTACTATCATCTTGTTTTTCAACCTTCTTCTTTGCCATTTGAGCCCTTTCAGCATCTCTCTCGGCTAGATATTTTAAGTGCTCTTTCATACTGTCTGCCCAATACGAATTATCATCATCTTCAACGACTTGAGCAACAAAAGCTTTAGCCTTTAAGATCTCTTCATCCGGACAATATTTGTCCCAGCTAAAACCTTCTGGCAATCTTTCATCCTCTTGATTAACTAGATAAGCTTTCTTTGGTTCTTCAATCTCCTTTCTTGCATGTGAAGTTTGTGGCGATTGTTGTTGATACGACAGTTGAGCAACTTGATGATAAATCACTTTCCGGTAATAATCATTGTTTCCAAAAGGATTTTGAGATCCACTTGCTTCGCGGTTTGTGCATTCTCGCTTGAAATGCCCTTTTTCCCTGCAACGAAAACAAGTAACTTTAGATTTATCAAATCCTAAAGTAGAAACATTTGCATCACGGAAATCATATCTTCCCGTAATTTGTTTAAACTTCTCAGCTCTTCTCAACACACTAGCCAAACACCACTTAATATCCATAAGTTCCATCTCTTCAGCATCAATCTGATCGTAATCCTCTTTTGTCAACATTGGATTTCCGATCCTTCCTGCAACTAAACTCCCATAAGACTCTAACACAGTCACCAACAAAGACATATGACTTTTGGCTACTTCTTCAGAATAATTTTGATCATTCTCAAGATTTAGTGCGATATTGCATTGTAGAACTTTGCCACTCTTTGTTGCTGAAAAATTTGGATCGAATGATGGATATGAAGAAAATCCAGTTTTGCTACTTGACCCCTGAGATGAACTTCCAGACGAGCTATTTGCATTGAAAGCAGTTTCAATCTTTGGTGCAAAATTGGTCTTATCACTAGCACCACCTTTGTAATACAGACCAATATCTTGTTCACCATCATAGTTCTTCATTCTCGCTATTTTTCGTTGTTCCATCTCTTGAGCTTCGAGTTGTTCAATAAATCCGCTCAGCGTTAGATTGTCAAATTCAGGTTTATTTTTCAACATCATAAGATACGTGCCCCAAACATCTTGTGGCAACGCATCTGCCAACTTTTCAATCAATTCTTCTTTATCTTTATTGATGTTCAATCTATTCATATTCTTCACCAAATTGCAATATCTTTCTATAATCTGCTTGGGGTTTTCAGTTTTTAGTCCACGGAATAAATCAAATTCTTTCTTCAAAAGCAACATTTTGTTCTTGATCATTTATTTACTTCCAACAAACTTTGATTTTAATTATTTCCATATCGAATGAGCACTTCCGTTGTGTTGAAGTAAAATCAAGATTTCTTCCTTAATAGCTTGCTGCAAGAGACTAACCATCAACTTTTCATTTTTGTATTTCTTTTTCTCATCAACATCTAGCTCTCTTATGTCAACTTTCTGTCCGTTGTCCTTAACCGGTCTAATATATCGAAATTCAGTATATTCCCATGCATCTAGGTAATATGCTTGAACCCAATTTTCAAAACGTTCTGCCCATCCACTATACTCCTCAATACTTATAAGCTTTGGCGGTTTTTGCGTTGTGCACGTTTCATTTTCTAGCATCGTATTCTGAGTGATAGTCATCAGAGTAGCAAAGGCATTGTAGAACTCGTTCTCCATGATTCAGTTATAAAAAAATCACAAACACAGACTTTCAAACGAAATGAAATTGCTGGAACACTTTCAAGCGAACTGAACTGCCTTTCACACAAAATGGAGTCTTTCAAGCGAAATGAACTTCAAACGAAATGGCTTGTTCAAACGAAATGAACGGGTGCGAAATGGTGCAATTCGTGCGAAATGAGGTCTGCTGTGTTCAATTCGTACGAAATGAATGTCTGTTTCACACGAAATGGGCTTTTCGTGCGAATTGGAAGTAAATTTCAAACGAAATGACACTTGGTGCGAAATGAATGCCCGTTTCGTGCGAAATGGAAGCAAAGTCAAACAATCTGATATCCAATTCGTGCGAAATGGAGCTGACGTCACACTTTCGGACAGTTTTTGCTAAAATTGAACAAGTTTTAAGCCGATTTAAGGTCTGATTCTTTCAAGGATTTGTTAAAACATTATTTCTCATGTCATATGAGAAATTCAAGCCATTTTAATCGTAAAATATTATTTAATTTTGAAAAATGTGAAGAAAGTGAGTAGAAATCATAAATTTTCAGCTGAAATGGTAAGAACTCTTCCTCCTGAGCTCTGATACCACTTATAGGATTGTTTGCACGACCAAACGAGTCGTTCAGAAGAGATCTCGTCCAATACGAGTGGCGGAAACAAACGTATCAGAGTTATTTCAGCTGATTTGCTCTTAGATTCACTTAAACTGTCTCTTGTATTGATATCAGATCGTTTTACAATGCTGGAGACACTTCGACAGAGATTCGCTACCGGAATCGAAACGTTACAAATGAATTGAACAAGGCACCTATTTATAGGCAAGCCCATTTCGCACGGAATGGTTCACACGAAATGGCCAGACCCATTTCGTACGAAATGGCAATTTCATTTCGTGCGAAATGGCCTTTTCCATTTCATGTGAAATGGCTTAATCCTAAACATTTCTCGTTTTTCTCGTAAAACGTGCCCTGATCTATCTACACTATTACAAGACTCGATACAAGACGAAGTCGACAGACATATGCACCAACAGAAATCTTCCAAACTCATTAACTTCGGTGCTTTATTATTTGTACCCATGATGTTATCTAAATTCAGTGTCTGTACAATGTTACCCCCGAGCTCGCCATAAACGCTCTTAAATCATCCATCTTTTAAAGACTTGGAAATTCTTCACACTATATGAAAAAATTGTGTATCACAAAACCACGTATCACACTTCGAGTATCACTAACTTGAACGGGTCACTACAACTTAGTGTATCACCCTTTCCAACATATTAGAAACCCTCGTTTATCAACCCCTTTGAGCGGATCACTAGCTGCGTATCACCCCACTGGCGTATCACCAATCCCAACGTATCACTTCCTCACATATGAAGTGATGCGTGCGTATGAGTACCAGCATATCACCTTGATGCGCTCTAGGGTCCTCTTGTGCGATAGCAAGCTGAAATAAAATTTTGACATGGTTTTGGCTTTTTTTTAGTGTTTTGAGATGTTTTCTTTGGTGTACTCAGATAGAGAATGAAAAACAAGACTTGTGAATAGAAAATAGTAGAAATTTGAAGGTGAAAATGCTTTAAATCTTCAAATAATCCGAAATATTCAACTTTTACACCATTTCACAAGTAGATATGACATATGAGCAGCCCTTATTCTCATACCACTTGATATTCCAGGAACGGTCTTGTTCACATGGTTAAACGTTGAAGAACAATATGAAATCTACTTTAACACATCCAAATATGCGGAATCCATAAGAATGTGTATGAGAGTGATGAAAGAATGTAAATAAACGTTCTAGATTAATTTCGGTAGCACTTCGTTATAAATTCCATCCTTTCAAAAGCTAGCCCCTCAAAGTTAGAATTTTTTTGCAGAAATAGGTGACTTGAGATGGAAAAGAGTGCCATTAGGTGGTCAACAAATTTGTTTTCATATCTAGGTAAGTAGTTGTTCAAAACAGCGACCTTGAACCTGTTTTCTGACAAAATTTCTGGACTTTCTGCAAAAGCTGCAGATGCTTCTGAAAGAGGCTGTTTCATTCAGCGATCTTCATTAAGGTCGCTGTTTGATAGTCCCATCTTCCTTAAGGTCGCTGTATGATAGTCCCATCTTCATAAGGTCGCTGTTTCATCAAACAAACCTCCAGAAAATCGCTGTTTGATATAGAAATGTTATAAAAGGTTGCTGAATGAAATAGAAATGTTATAAAAGGTCGCCATTTGATAAAGAATTGTTATAAAAGGTTGCCATTTGAATATGCAATCTTCCATAAGGTTGTTGTTTCATACAAAATCTTATATATCATGTGGGATATGAATGCATGCATTTGCAGAGGTAAGTTCTTTTTTTTATGTAATCGTACTGCATATGGCAGTCTTTAATGGCCACAAATTTAAATTAAAGCTCACATGTGACTCCTGCAAACAACAGTCTCAGGCTTTCATGTAATCGTAGCCCCAATTTGAAATTAAAACTCACATGTGACCACTGCCACACAGTCTCAGGATTGCTGCACCATTTAGCGATTTTCAGGAAGAAATCTACATCAAACAGCGACCTTTTAAAGACTGCCATATCAAACAGCGACCTTTTATAAGAAAGCTATATGATTCAGTGACCATTTATAAGAAAGTTGTATGATTCAGCGACCTTTTATAAGCAAGCTGTATGATTCAGCGACCTTCCGTAAGATATATGTTTCAAACAGCGACCTTCTGGAAGATGTATGTATCAAACAGCGACCTCTTAAGGTCTTTATTCAGAACAGCGACCTTCTTACATACTTGCAGATTTTGCAGCTTTTGGACAGAATTCAACTTGAAGGTCGCTGTTTCATACAGCTACTTACCTAGATATGAAAACAAATTTGTTAACCACCTAATGGCACTCTTTTAGGGTTCAAACCACCTATTTCTGCAAAAAATTCTCAAAGTTATGAGCTTATCACGCATCACAACCTCTATTTATAGAGGATCACCACATGCGCATCACAATACAACGCAACACTTCATCTGTTTGTGATGCGCTGCGTATGAGCTCATGCGTTGCGCATGACTCATACGCTATGCATGACTCATACGTTGCGCATCACCTAATGCGCAGGTGTTTACATTCAAAACTCAAACATTAAAATCAAACAAACAAACAACAATGCTGCCATATATAAATGAAAAAAACAAAAGACGCAGGCATTAGACATTTTGCACTAACAAAACTAGATGAAAAATAGAAGAATCTATAAGAATAGATGGGTAGAGTCGTGCATCACCCAACAAGTCAACAAGAAGTCAAAGCAGTAATGCACGACCGTGCACATATACCAGCATAGTCATGGAAGGTCATGACAAGCTTAAGAAGCTTCGAGATCAGACAAAGCTGAAAAGACTGAAGATTCTATAGGACGTGTGTCTACACACGGTCATGCAGAAGTATAAGCACGGTCGTGCACATACGGCCATAAAAAAGATTCTACAAAAAGTACAAGAAAAGAGATTTTTGTCGGGGACAAGAAGGACATGCAAAACCTTAAATCGTACAAGCACGATTGCGCCCAAGTACAAAAGGACGATTTTGTGTCAGACACGTGTCGAAGCACGACCATGCATAGTACAAGCATGGTGGTGCATAGTCACCGAACAACGACCTATAAATAGTAGCCTTTGCAGCTTATTCCAACCATCCCTGTAACAACTGTGTTTGTAATCACTATGAACAGTTATATTATCAATAAAACAATGTTATTTGATCCCAATATTTGTTTGGTTGTGTTTTACATTTTTCATATTTTGACTTTTATGTAATTTCAAACTCTACATCGCTTTCTGGAGAATTATACGCAAACTGATGCGTAAACGTACTCAGTTTAACGCGAAAAATACTCCGGAACATCAACATATTCTTAACATACCTTAAATAACCTTTAAATAACTTAGAAATAAGTTTTGAAGGCTTTGGTATGGCAAAAACAAGTTAATTCGCTTACAGGGACTAAACTTGACAAACTGCGAAAGTATGTCAATTTGAACTGTAACGAACATTCCGGAACATGACCATAAGTTAAACACACCTTAAATATCCTTTACATAGCTTAGAAATAGGCTTTGAGGGGTTCGGTATGCTAAAATAAACTTTTGGGTCATTCAGGGACTAAAAGTGTCAAAAAGTGCACAAGTTTGCACTTTCGCGCATAACTTACGTTCTGAATACATCCGGACATCCAAAAATTTATGTAAGCATGACTATATTATACTTTAGTGTTCGCCATAAGAAAAATCCATTCGTCACGCCATTTGGATCGTTTTTCGCGCTTATGCGCATTCCGTCGTAATTAACCGAACAACGCAATCGTACGGCCAAACGAACCGACATCCGAGATATTTTCAAGCATATTTCATGTTCCCTATATCTTAACATCATTGTGGAGCATGAAATTGGGATTTACGGGTGTTAGAAGTGCCGTTACGCAACGAAACAATGTGCAGGGACCATTTCTGCAAATTCTGCCAAAACAGGGGCTAGGCGTGACGCGAGGGGCCTTAGCGTCACGCGAGCCCCCTTCTGGACCAGATTAACTGCATTTAACCACAGATTGCAGCTGTTTAATCCTCCTCCACACATTCCCAAGTGTCTAGTCAGCTGATAAGGATCATCTTTTAGTCACCATAAGGTTCCAACACTTGTACGGTTACGATTAAAGCACGGATTCCATGAAACGATCTCAACGGTGGACCGAAAACTATAAATACCCCCACCCCCCATTGCTTAAACCACTAGAATTTTGATCTTAGAAACTCTAAGTTGAAACCATTGTTTCATACCTGAGATTCTCGGATCGAAATTAGCATTCGGGGACCCTTCGTAAGTATTCTTTCGTTCTTTTCCTTATTTTATTGCTTTTCGAGTCAGAAAGTCAAACTTTGTTTGACTTTCAGCGTTGACCAGCTTATGGTCAATGCGAATTTCGTTTGAACTTCGCAACGTGAGTGTAATCACGTTGGTTATAGTCCCTTGGGACTATGCCTACTGATTACCACGTTGTCTAGGGTCGTAGGGTAAGCGATCTAATAAATCGCTTATACCTCGAACCCGACCCATTTGGTCGATCATTAGGATCCGACCAAACATATTAGGTGACCATAGTAGGTAGGGAATAACCTTCCGAGGTTATACCCTATGGTCACATCGTTTAAGTAGTTGTATGATAGGTAGTTTATATGCCTTAGGTAAATTACCAGAATACCCTTTTCATGAATAATTGGTAATTAAGCATATGTAACCTAAACCTTTGTCACATAACTTATTATGTAACATGTTTAGGCATATAACACTTGTCATAGGGCTAGTTAGGCGGTCCGAACGCGTTTCACGCGAACGACGCGTTACAGTAGCATAAGCTACCTAAACGGGTCGTAATGGGTCGTAAACAATTATGTTAGGTTTCAATTAGTATGTAGGCTTTGTTGAACCATACTACACGAGTCTCAATACTCGTTTGGTTTACAAACCCTCATGCTACCCGATCTTCCGATTTAGGTCCGGTTTATTAACATAGTTACCTATATTAGGTGCCGTTTGATTCCGTGATCTCTAGCATTGCTTGGTGGTTATCTTAGGACTACTGAACAATCTCAAGTGAGTACATAGACCCCTCTTTTACTGTTTTCTAAACTGTTTTGGGGTGGAACACATGTGCCTACTTGTTACTTTCATGCTTTCAAGTTTTCACATCATATACATGCTATGTTCGTTAGTACATTATAGTACATGATTTCATTACATCTTATGCTAAGTGTGCCCATTGTGTGCATTACTTAGTACATTGTTTTACATTACATTACATTTCATGCTAGGTGTGCCCATTGTGTGCATTACTTAGTACATCGTTTTACATTACATTTCATGCTAGGTGTGCCCATTGTGTGCATTACTTAGTACATCGTTTTTCATTACATTTCACGCTACGTATGTTCATTTGATTACATACTTAGTGCATCGTTTTCACATGCTTACATTTTGGGTATGACATTTGGTTTGTTTAACATGGAACAATACATTCATTAACATTGATCATGCCATTCGTTAGTAGGTAGTGGTACCATAGGAATTGACAACTCCCGTTCCGGACATCCTGGGTATGGGGATGAAAGGAATGACCGAATTCGATATACATAACTCAGATGAACCTTTAATTTGTTTAAGGGTTTATCGCCACAGTCTCAAGGCTTGGATGTATGCATTATAACAATACCGCATAGATGTTTGTATCAGTATAGCATGCATTTGTTACACAAAACATAACTTTGATTTAAACTATGCTTTACTTCAATACCTTGTTTTTGTGCATTTTACATATGGTTTAGTTGATACATTTCACTTACCATACATGACATTTTGGTTACACATCACATGATTTACATTGAACATAAACATTTTGACATTGATATACACATTTGGTGGATTACATTGGACATAGACATTTTGATATTGTTTACACAATAACACTTGACAATTGATTTATACATGAACAAGTTACATTGGTGGTTGTTTGGGTAAGTGATCTGAGTAATGATGCGTGTGTAATATGATACAAACATGGTGGATACGCCGCTGGTACTTCCTATATATAAGTGTTTGTATAATATTACATAGCGTAACGTTATTTAAATCATTTCAGTATAGACATATTACATTGTATACAAATAACATACTTTTCTCAATACATTGTTTTACAAAACAGTTTATTTTATACAATTCATTTTAAATGGTTATTCATTTAACCTTACATTATTTATATATATCATCTGATCTTATCGTTTTTCAAATGATTTACCAGACAAAGCAAAGTACAGGGTTCATGACTAAACATTTTCTTAAACATAAGTCATGAACCTTATTTTCACAAAACCTATGTATCTCACAGGCATTTTTATGCTGACGTACCTACTTTCACATGTGTTTTCAGGTGCTTTCCCATAGGATGACGATCATGACACTAGGGCGGACCTGTGCCTTAGAGACTAAAAACGATGATAGACTTTGTTTAATTATGTTATAAACTCTGTATTTCCTGTGTTAAGACAATATAACTCTTGTATTATAAATAAAATACAACTTTGTTTGCCATGGATTTGAAACAATTAATTATGTTACAACACTCCCCGATGTTTCCGCCACGTTTTGTATGTTACACGTGGTCGGGGTGTGACAATCCCATCCTTCCGCATATCACTTCCGCACATTCTCTTGTTTATAGAGTATCTATACCCATCCATTGGAGTTTGGGATCACTTCAAAACACCTTCTAATACCCACCAACAAGATAGAGAGAACCCTTTCATTCATAATCAAGAATTCTTTCATTATTACACATTCTTATCATGATCCATTCCATGGTCATTTTTGTAAGTAGGGTTATATGGCCATCCTTGACTAAATCTCTTGTATTTATTGGGTGAAGATGAAACTTGGTATTAGGGTTGAGCATTTGGTATTTGGTACCGGTATCGAATTTCCCGTACTGATTTTTTCGGTACCCAATCGGTACCCACTTTTTGGCGTTTTCGGTACCGGTATTTTTGGTTTGATACTGGTATTTTACCAAATTTTACCTTAAAATACCGGCACCCATATTTGGCGTTTTCAGTACCGTTATTTTCGATACCGATACCGAGCTCATCCTTACTTGGTATGAGTTACATGTTTAACTTTTAGCAAAATGGTGCGTTTATGTTTTTGATAATTCTTTCTACTCTTTTCCTTTGTTGAAGGAACATTTGTTCTTCTGTTTTGGTATTTGATCTTGTGAGTGTACTTGATATTAATAGTGGTTAATAAACAAAATCACTTAATTGAATCGTTGGTAACAAAAGAAAAAATTGAATAGTAAAAATCGTGCCCTTTGAGTTCGATACTTGATCCTTACCTAAACGTTACAATGTTACAATAGTTACACTTGCTTATTATGTGTGATATTGGGTGCTCCAATAGCAAATCTAAAGTAGGGTCTGAAGAGGTACTCAAATTATCATCATTCTCATACCAGTAAATCCCACCAATAGCAAAGCTAAGGTAGGGTCTAAGGAGGGTAAGATATAGACAGCCTTACCTCTACCCGTAGGAATAGAGATGTCGCTTTCAGTGAGACCCCTAGCTTGATAGTAGCTTTGTATCAAGCCTTGGCATAAGGCACATAACACTTAGCAATTGGGACAAAGGCCGATTAGTGCATGTACCCCCTTGTCTTCCTGCTATCAATGTCAGCACATGATGTATGATTAACCGTCTTCCGCTTTTAACGTTTTCACGAAATTAGTAAAATAATGTTAAAATTAGTGCACTTTCAACCCCCCCCCCCCCGAGGTCCCACACATATACATTAGACTGTGGGGTATGGGGCGTGGGTTGGCTGAAAACGCCCAAGCCACCACCCCGGGTGGGCTTGGGTTTGGGCGTGGCCCAAGGGGCGGGAGTTTAAAGCCGGGCGTGGGGCGGGCTAGCGATCCTATGTGGCCGGCTCCGATTCGCTTGTTGGCTAGGTCATAGCGGGACATTTTAAAATTCAAAATCTAACCTTTTGGCCAAGCCAAGCGGTTTCACCCAACCCAACAGTCGGTCCCGGCTATATATATAACCCCAACCCCACCGGCTACCCCAACCCAAACAAACTTGTTGGCTGTCCACCGCTACCCCAACCCACTTGATCGATGGCCTCTTGGACACACGAAGAAGAGCTAGCTCTCGTCACGAGCGTCGTTGACGCAATGAAGGGGCGACAACCCGGTGAAACGCGATATTGGCCGGAAGCCTTTGCAAGCTACCGACATAACGTCGGAAACGACCGGCACAACTTAAACGCTTGCCAACATAAATGGCGCGAGCTACGGCCGAAGCTTGATCATTTCAAAGCCTACTACGAAGCCGTTCCGAGTGGTGAGTTAAGCCACGAGGACCGGGTGGCGGTGGCAAACATTGAGTTTCGGGGCAAGGAGCGAAAGTCGTTCGACAAGCTCGCGCTTTTTGAAATTTACCTAACGCTCTAGGTTTTTTTTTTTTTTTTTTTTTGTAATTGTTTTTAGGTTTTTTGTAATTTTTAGGAATTATGTAATTTTTAAGAATTTAATAAAATTTTAGGCTTTTTTTTTAATGTTGTGTGTATTTTTTTAATTTTTTGTTTTTTTTTTTAATAAACTGCCAAGCCACGCGGTTCACCCACGCCCCGCCATACCCCATGGACACGTCACTCACCGGTGGGGGGGCTCGAACTCCACGTGTCAACTCATGCCCCCAACCCCCACCCCACCATACCCCATGGTCTTATATGCGTATGCCCCGACCCCGAGGGCCCACAACATGGTTAGCGTAATTAAAAAACCATTTCAAGTAAGCCCATTAGTTTTTTTACTCATAAATACCCATTAGTATAGTTTAAAATTAAACTCGGTTAAAGTTTAAATCAGTTTAAAATTAACCTAATAGGGGGCCCTTTATCTTCGGCTCTCCCTATACCTAAAAAAAGACATAATACGAAAACCACATTGTACATACATATATAGTTATATATAATATAGTTATGTGTAATGCTCAGGTTTTGATTCCTCCCTTAGTTATGTCCATCAGCTGATAATACAAACTAAAACCTCCGACATGAAGTGCACATCAGGAACCAACTTTTTAACGTTGCATCCTATAAAATCAATGTTCACTTTTATAACATCTTCATAAAATACAAATTGTCATTTCTGCGTCATCATTCACGATTTCGAATTTTAAGTCGTCGATATTTTTCCAGCCGACTTGGTTTGATTCTTTTGCTGCTCCTCGATAATATACGTTTTTTTTTTTTTGAACGGCCAACGAATCCTCCAAATGGGCTACTGACGAAATTCACCAAATCGGGATACACTCGCCTTCCGAACTGGGGAAAACCCTCACCTAGGGCCGAAGCCCATGAACACTCGCCTGAAGGCACGGCAGTGCGGTGAGATAAAACCCGCTCAGTTCAAGGACCGAACTAGCGATCGCCGCCTATTCGCCTAGTCTCCCATCATTACCAAGTGCCGCAGAAACTAAATGTTGGGGCAAGAATTGAACTTGTGTCACTTGGAACAACCATAATATATGTATTAACCATAACAGTTTGTTTTTCTTGTATTTTATGCAGTAAGTAGTGTGAACGCTCGATTGTTTGATCTAACAAATTAAAATCCATTTCTTTATTCGTTATATGTTGATCTTGATGTAACCTATGTAGTTTAATGGGGATGTCCGAAAGTGAGTTTTAAAGCATAATCTAGCAGAACTTTTAAAAAACGTAATCATCTATAATCATCACATATATATAAAGTTTGATGTATGATATAATTTCAAATAGTTTTTTGATTGCATAATAACCGTGTTTTATACTGTTATAATTGATTAATCAAGTAATTTAAATGAAACTATTGTAAAACTTGTTGAGGTTTAATAATTTTTTTCTTAATGTAATAAAACAATATTGAATATTGAATGATTTTCTCGGTTAAAATAAGATTTAATTAATGACCCAAAATTTGGATACCAATAAATACTTGACAAAATTTTAATAATCAAGTACATATATTAGTATTAACTAATAACACATAATCAAGAAAAATAGTTAACCTTCATCATCTTACAACAAATAGTTAAGAAAATTTCAAAATGTACAAACTTATACTAGTATTAATTAGTAACACATAATCAAGGAAAGTTCAATAATCACACACTAGTAATAACACATAATTAAGAAAAATTATTTACCTATAAATAATTTGACCAACATCATATTACAAGTCAATAAATGAATAGGCAAATGAATCCCATTCATCGCAAATTAAATGGGGTGCATTCTTTTAAGACAACAAGAACAGATATTCCTATTGTGAAATTAGAAAAAAAAAATAATAGAAAAATATAAACTTCAGGAGATTTTGTTCTTATGTTGCCCAAGGACTTGTAATAATCGATCATTTTATGCTTTTTTGTTACATATAGCTTGTTTGTAATTCCAAAATAAACTATATGACAAAAATCCCAATCCTGTATTTAAAACTTTAGTTTTGCTTTTCTTCTCTCCCACACATCAAATTCTAGACTGAAGTGTGATCGTATGGATTTGATCCCTACAAAATCTGAAGAGTGTCTACGAAGGCGTAAGTCATTTAGCACGGTAAGTGATGCATCAAGTTCAGTTGTGAAAAGACGACGCAGATGTCCATCAATGCTAGCACTGAATAATCAAAAAGTTGCCAGTGACGAAAACCAGCTACAGACATCAACAACACCGCTTGGTGATCAATCTAGTAATGTCGTCACGCCCACCACTCCCACCACCCCAACAACGGTCAAAAGAAGCTCTAAGTATCGAGGTGTCAGCAGGTGAGGAAGGTTTATAAATGTTTTATGAAATGAACATATGACTATAGTGTTGGGTTTTTCTATGTCAAAGTCTAGGTGCATTGTTTCTTGAAGCATATATTGGCTAACAGATGATTTTCGAGTGACAGACATCGATGGACAGGTAGATACGAGGCTCACTTGTGGGACAAAGGGTCATGGAACGCAACACAAAAGAAAAAGGGAAAACAAGGTTAGCAAGACACAAACATTAAGTTATGACATAAGATGCATTTTCAATTAACGACATAAAACATGTTCGTAAGATCATACGCTAGCATGTAAATGATAATATGATTTCTTTATTTCATGTATATGCATCGGATGCAACTATTGGATGAAGCAGTTTATCTTGGTAAGTCACAACGCAGCATATAAACACTACTATCGGTTTTTTGTATTATAAACAACTTCAAGAAAGTAAAGCCACACATCGGATCTTGGTTTTAGGGGCATACGATGAAGAAGAATCTGCTGCGAGAGCATATGATTTGGCGGCAATCAAGTATTGGGGAACGTCTACTTTCACAAATTTCCCGGTATTATAAACGTTACAATTTAATATTCCTGTCATAAACTGGTAAAAAATCAAGACGGTAAAAAGCCAAACCTTGACTTCGACTATGCGTGGTCAAACTTATTTTTCTGGGTTTCAGGTGACTGAATATGAGAAAGAATTGGAGATAATGCAGAATACAACCAAGGAGGAGTATCTAGCCACCTTAAGAAGGTAGTATTTAACAGTATAAATTAAGAAGTGTTAATGGTTAACGACTAAACCGCCCTTCATTCACAGGAGAAGCAGTGGTTTCTCAAGAGGCGTATCAAAGTACAGAGGGGTAGCAAGGTCATTTCAATGCTTTTTTCCTTTCTCATTTGGTCTTTTTAGTTTTTAAACTTAATCCAGATATTACACTTTCTTTAATTGCAGGCATCATCACAATGGCAGATGGGAAGCAAGGATAGGAAGGGTGTTTGGCAACAAGTATCTCTATCTTGGCACTTACAGTAAGCTCCCAATTTACCCTTCACTTTGTGGGAGCCACTAAAAATCCATAAAATATAAAGACTAAAATAACTGTCCATATTCAGGTACTCAAGAAGAGGCTGCTCATGCATATGATATTGCAGCTATAGAATACAGAGGAATCAATGCAGTAACAAATTTCGACTTGAGCACATACATCAGATGGCTAAGGTCAGGTTCCAATTCCGCTAGCGGCATCCCCTCTCAATCCCAAGATCAACCGCTGCCACCCGCCACCAGCCACGCTAATCCACTCCTTGAGGATCCTCAGTTTCAATTTGGTTCCAATCCGTTACCACTGGGAATCACTTCCCTGAACCAAGAACTCCTTGACACAAAGATGTTGCTCGCTAATTCCAATTCCGATTCCAATTCCAATCACGTTGACTCGTCGCCTGCTCCTAGCGCTCTAAGCCTACTCTTAAGATCAACCATGTTTAAGGAGCTCGTGGAGAAGAATTTGATTCCGTGCAATGAAGAAGAACATGCGACAAAAGAACTGATGAAAACCGAAGGGAATGAATTCCGAGGGATGTTTTTTAACGGAATGTGTCCTTCGAAAGTCGGAATCAGAATGGGATTGGATGAGGAGGATGATGAGGAAGAGGATGAGAAGGATGAATTGCCGTTGTTTAGGAATCCGAACCAGTCGATATGGAATGGCTCGTTGAACATGAACAAGCCTTCTAGGCACTAACTGCTGCTTAAAAGTTAAAACCTCGCGTGTACATTACTTTGGTTTGGAATAATTGATTTTTACTCGTGCTAACGAGAATGTACATTACTTTTTGTTTGGAATAATTGCTTTTTACTCGTGCTAACGAGAATGTACACATTATGAATAAAAGTTGCGAGAAACAACTTGGTTTCTGATCAAACGACTTGTCATTTTCAAAAAGATTAGGCGTGTTAAAGATAAAAAACTATTAATATAAACATGTACAGATAAACAATATACCTATGCATAATATACCATGAACGGGTTCAAGATATGCTTCAAAACTGTTTCTCATTGTCCACCGCTTTCAAACATTGACCTTGGCTGTGACCGTAATTTTCCTGTTACACACCAACAATAAAGACCAACTGCTTTTTCGAAAATAGAGGGTTGTAAGAATGCGGTTATCAGTTATTACCTGGTCAACATTCTTGATTGACTTTTCAATACAGGTGTAGAATTTTCTGGAACACCAGTTGCTGGCAAATTTTTAACATCCCCTGAATCCAAAATGTCAGGAATTTCCTTGACGCCCTGAGAGACAAAAACATATAAAACCGTTACGTAAAAATAAATGTATTAATTTATTTTATACTTTTGAGCTTTGTGCAACCACAAGCCCACTGGCATATTATAAATAAATAAAAACAATATTTATAAGTCGGAAGACCTCAAGGGCGATCATTCCTCCAGATGACAGAGAACCACCAACGGACTTGCCAGCAAGCTTAAATTGAACCTATGTCCAATCATAAGTTCAGGTGTAGTTACGATGACTTGATTCAACATAAGATACAGAAATCAAAATACAACTGTGGTGAAGCTAAAAAGAGCTAAGAGTACAACCTGTGTGTTGCCGGAGATCATATTTCCATCAAACTTGTTGCATAGATACTGCACTCCACGCCTAGCAAATTCCTGTTTACAGAACGCACATCCTCAAAGTAAATAAATAAAATAAATGAAGATAGTGATGAATGATAATTCTTTCTCGATCATGTGATGGATCATATATGGTAGTTGACGTACCTGCTTTTCTTCTAAAGTCATTATCTTTCCATCCTGCAGTCCAATGAAACTAATAAATTACATAACGTAAAATCTCGAAAACATGTGTTGAGAACGAAGAAAACTCACAATGCCAGAAACCATCTCTCTCAATGAATCCAAGTTATAGTCAAGTTGGTTAAGATCATCACGAACATCAGTCACCTGTTTCACATTGTCACCAAATTTGTATTTTTTTTTCAAATAACAGTTGCAATATTTTTTTCGTAACATATTTACCTCGCTTTGAATTGATTTTGATATCTCCACTTGTTTATCCAGTTTCCCATCCAAGTTCTCTACCCTCTGAGTTAAATGCTTCTTTGCAGCCTGATTAACGGTAACAACAAAAAGAACAATAAGAAACTTAAAAAAATATTAAAATTGATGATAAAAAGAGTAATCAAGATAGAGTACAAACTTACAGCGATAGCATCTGAAACTTGTTCTAAATTATTTTTCAAGCTTGAAACCGCATTTGTGATGTTACTCTTGGTCACAAACATGAGGTCTGAAAATGAAAGACCCTACAAGACCATTTGTGTGAGAGAAAGTCAATATTTAAAAAGTCAAAACCAGTCATACCTTCCACCACATATAGCCATATCCCACAGTCCCTAATGCAGCAGCAGGTACCACTAGAGATGCTGCATCAACTGCAAACATAAAATTGAAAATAAACATATCGATGATATATAGAAATCTCATAACCATACAAAAGTTCAGATAATATACCACTTGAACCTCCATTGAAAACAGTGACCTGTCGTGCGGATGCCAGCTGGCGAACTTCCGTCGCTAACCGGCGAATCTGTTTTTTTTTTGTGAGCATGAACTAAAAAATGTACATAAACTACTTAAAAACAAAGAAGTACACCTGCCCAGCAATGGCATCTCCATAATCACCTTCATCTCCCTGCTTTCCTTCATATCCTTTCACTAAAGCCTGCAAGTTTCAAACTCAAAATCAAAACTAAAGCCCTAGTAAAACCTAAAAATGGGCCCTTGGAGATCCTTACCATTGGAGTTCATCCATCCTAAAATGTCCTTAGGTGAGATGCCCTTGCACAAGGGCATGGGTTTGTCTCGGTTCATTCAATGAGGTGGGCCCAAAGTAAAAAATAATGTTTTATTAAATATTTTGTGTAACGGATAGGTGATGAGGTGGAAAATAAGAAGGGTAAGGATATTTGTAGGGTTGAAGATGAAATTGAGGTTTTAAGGATTTGTAAGGATATTATGTGGCAGATGATGTGGCAGCTAAGGGCGCCTAAGGTCACATTTAGCATTGGAGATAGTCTAAGAAACACTAGTCTATTTTTATTGTTTTCTTTATGTCCTTTTTTACCAGTCTAAGCATCCGATTTCTCTACCGCTCTAACCGCTTGGGAGTATTAGACATTTAGACTAGTGTTTATTAGTATAAGCCCACAGGGTCAGTTAGGTTTATAGGGTTCCTTGTGATTTCTATATATTGTAACCTAACAATTCAATATATATCCATTTTACCATTTTACAAAACCAATTAACTTCTATTTTTTATTTTTTGAACGGCCAAACTTATATTAAAACACCGGTCTAGTAAGAAACTAGATAGAACGAGACACAATTACATGTTGATCCTCAAACATAAAACGATAACTCAATTAATTAACATCATATATGGATGTACCTAAACCCTGCAATAATAATAATAATGAAAATCTGAGTGCATGATAGAATGAAAATAAAGCTCACCTGAAGTTCACCTAATAACTCAGAAAGTTTACCATTGTTAAGCAGCAGTGTACTGGTGTAACCTGCAACGAAACGTCCATGTTTGCATCAATTCAATCTCTCTGTTACACAATACACATGTATATCTCTCGAAATAACAAAGCTGATGATCGAAAACCGTACATATTAGGGCATGAAACGTACATGTTATGATCACGCTGATAAATGTATATACAATTGAGAATATTATATGTATGATAAGATAATACCTGCTCCGACTATGAAGATGATCTTAGAAAAGCCCATTCCAGTTTGCATCGCCATTGAAAACTGCACAATTCCAAATCAAACCCTTGTAATATGAATAAACGGTGACGACGATTCTAAATTTCTAGCTACAACCCACAACGACGTCGTCTCGTGATTGAGGCGGTGCCATTCGATTATTCGGTTTTTCCCCTAAACGTTTTAATTTATTTTTTACTATTAATAAAAATTAGTTTTGAGCATACTTTATTTTCACTTGTATCTTTTGATGTGATGTATAATAAAATTTCAAGTACATCAATACGATACACGTATTTTTATCTTTATCCTTTTAATTTAACTTTCGTGATGTGTTCTTTGTCTTTGAAAATTACATCGAGTGTCTTTTATTTGAAGTTTTTGCATACCACATGTTCTTTACACTAACCTCCATTTATTTTCTTGGTTAAGACCAATCATGTACAGTTGCGGACCCATGAATTTTTTTCTGGGGTGCGGATGAAGAGTTCAACCATATTTTCAAGAGGTGAGATTGGATTTTTTTGCCTAAAAAATACACAATTTTTTTTTAAAGAATGCGCCCGCCCACCCACCCGTAAAGGTAGGTCTGCCAATGATCATGTGCTCCTTACTGAGGGGCAAAATTGTCATTTTTATTTATATGACATGTATTGTCCTTTAAAAAACATCGCAAGTTAATATGTACAGCTCATTCAATCGTCTCCTCATCTTCTCACCCACAACCATCTTATTTTAAACCCTAACAATCCCCACACGCACCATGGATAATCCTCTAGATAATGGAGAGAGGTAAACAATTTAATGGTTGGATAGATGGAGGTAGGTTTTTAAACTTTGTTTTGTGCAGGTTTTGATCACAAATAAGTCGCATACACTAAACATGAAAAACAAGTTTTTTTACCAAATAAATTGCATACAACAGGTTTTTACATTATGTGGCTATTGATAGTAGGTTTTACCAATTGAAACAAAAAAATGCATGCATTATACAACACCTTCAGTTGAAGTGATTAAACACAAATCCATACATATCTTTCATACAAAGCAACTTGGAACAAACACAATTGAATAAACACCCTAATTTGATTAAAGGCGTTGCGCGTGCGCCCACACACACACATATATATAGGCAAATTGGATTTAAATAATCCCAACTTTCTCAGTTTGGCCGATAATAATCCCAACTCAGTTATTTGCCGATAATAATCCGAATTGGTCCACTTTTGGCCGATAATAGCCCACCATTAAAATAGCTTAACGGAGTTAAAAAAAATCGAATTACAAACCGATGTTTTAGGGATTTTGATCAGAACGAGGATACGAGTCGATTTATGTAAAACTTACCTCGAAACGGTGCTCCAAACGGCTTGATTTTTGTTAATTGGAAGTAAACACCCGAATTGAAGCACCGTTTTCGTCATTTGGGGCAGTATTTTGAAGTAAAATTTACATTAATCAACTCGTAACCCCGTTCTAATCAAAAGCCCTAAAACATCGGTTTGTAATTCGGAAAAAAAATCTTAACTCCGTTAAGTTATTTTTAACATTGACTATTATCGGCCAAAAGTAGACCAGTTCGGATTGTTATCAGCAAATAACTAAGTTGGGATTATTATCGGCCAAATTGAGAAAGTTGGGATTATTTAAATCCAATTTGCCTATATATATAAACCTGATATTTTTTTTAAAGGATATTACCTGTAACACACATTAAAAATAATAAAATAATAGTTCTGCCTCTCACGTGAAGGGCACATGACATGACTAGTCTTAACCAAGAAAATGGATGGAGGTTAGTGTAAAGGACTTGTGGTTTACAAAAATTTCAAATAAAGGACACTCGGTGTAATTTCTAAAGACAAGGACACATGGTACAAGTTGATGTAAAGTTAAAGGACTAACCGTGAAATTTACTCTAACTTTTACTCAAAACCAACTTGTAGATAAGGCTACATGGTATGGTGATGGTCCTCCTTTGGAGGATGATCCGCCACATAGGCGTTACATCATAGTCCTTGGGAGGATGATCCATCCCACAAAAACAATGGAAATTGGAGGATGATCCTACCCCACCATTTTAGTTGGTTTTTTTTTTAACATTCTCTTTTTTTAACATTTAACAAATAAAATAAGAAAATATTTTCATTAATATTTAACAACATTACATAAACTTTAAAAAAATCCTAATAAGTTAAAAAAACATAAACTTAAAAAAATCCTAAGCATTAAAAAAATATTAAAAACCTACTAGTCTTCATCCTGCATATGTCGTCTGGTTCGTTTTGTGCGTTGTTCCAAATGTACTCCACCAAGTCCGCTTGTAGGTTATGATGTGTGTACTCGTTACGTAGAGAGAACATGTTCAAATCTTGTTGTTCCAAACTAACTGGAACAGAATTTCCGGTAGACGCGTTTTCTTCGTACTCGCATATCGCTATACCTTCGTCTTCAATGACCATGTTATGAAGGATGAT
Organism: Helianthus tuberosus; assembly: GCA_030545235.1. Taxonomy (NCBI): domain Eukaryota; kingdom Viridiplantae; phylum Streptophyta; class Magnoliopsida; order Asterales; family Asteraceae; genus Helianthus; species Helianthus tuberosus. Next base: position 26,512,482 of record CM060391.1, on the reverse strand, counting down.
ACAAGCGTACATAATGTGTCGTAACCTCTTTGATGTAGCCGAACGTGCTGGATGTTCAATGATATGTCATTTTTTGTAGAACCCCAAAAGCCCGTTAAATATCTTTTCTTGCACCCTCTTGATATTTCGCAATTTTTTTTCTTTTATCGTATGTCGGGTGCGGAATAGTTTTAACGATTGTCGAGTACGTTGGGTATATTCCATCTGCAAGGTAGTGACCCCACCTATATTCCACCCCCGAAACCGTAAAACTTATGTCTGGACCTGTTCCCGCCACTACATCATCAAATATATGTGACTGGTATATGATGTTAAGGTCATTAAGTGAACCAGGTAGACCAAAAAAAGCATGCCAGATCCGGAGATCCTGTGACGCAACAACCTCTAGAATAATAGTTGGATGACCATGATCTCCCCGAGTATACTGACCTTGCCAGGCAGTAGGGCAGTTCTGCCACGGCCAGTGCATGCAATCAATGCTCCCGAGCATTCCTGGAAAACCATGTTTTTGTTCGTGTGCTTGATATAATTTTTGAACGTCATTTGCGTTTGGTCTCCACAGGTATCTCTTGCTATATAATTTGACAACCCATTCGCAAAACCTGTGCAAACATAGCCGTGCGGTTCTTTCGGACATCCTTAAATGCTCGTCTAATGCATCGGGTGCGTACCCATATGCCAGTTGGCGAATGGCCGATGTCACACCCCAACCGATGGCGGAAACATCGGGGCGTGGCACTGAGCGAAACAGATTGTCCAGAAGTTTCCATAACAACTATAATTACCAATTATTTAAGCATCACGTCCCATACCATGACATAAGAAGTAACATAATTATTACAGACAAAATCTAGTCAAATTGTTCTTTCCGACAACTCAGATTTCAAATACAAACAATTCGTTTATTTGTTTCTAGACCTTTCCTAGCCTCGATTTCACAGCAAGCCAAGCATCTAAACATCTTAAGCACCTGCCATATACGTTAAAGTAAAAGTCAATACACATAGTGTAAAGGTGAGCATACAAGTTTGATAATAGCATATAGAGTTCGAAATCGTTTACGCATAACCAGCACGTACACAGAGTGAAATGAAGCACGTAAGTTATCGACATGAACCTATCGATACCAATGACTGCGGGTTGACTGCCCAAGGCAGTTCGTAATACACACTCACCACTGTGAGCCATGTAATTAATTGCCCTTAACAACCCCTGAGTGAACAGGTGCTGAGTCCAAACTATAGTACTATCGTTGCTAAGGCAGGTAGACAGCATTCCATGTGTAAACATAACAAACAAGTATTCATTAAGTCACGTATAACATGCGATAACGGTTAGCGTTAAAGTATTGCGTAGTGTGTCCGATGTGATTTAGAATAAGTAACGTATGTAACACCCAAAAGTGCGTAAAACAAAAGGGGTTCGAGTATACTCACAACGATTAAGTTAATGGATTGATGGGAGCGCTAGAGCGGATATTAGCCTGAACAGTTATCGATAACATAAGCGAAAGTCGGTGCGTAACATGGTGTGAGTGTCAATCCGATCGGACGGTAATCCGTATGATGCTCAAAACCTCAAATGTTGATATGAAAGTTAAGTGTGGGACCCAACGTGCAATCTGATCGGGTGGCAGTCCGGTCGGTCGGCAATCCGATCGGACGGCAATCCGTCCCAGTTGACCTGATCATCTTCTTCCTTGGTTGTTTGAAAGTTTGAAGTGCTTGAACGAGATATTCTGATAACATGTTTGAACAACAGAACCCTCAACCCGACCCAAGTGACCCGACCGAACAGGTATCACCCTAGTCCGACCGGTTCACGGTTCGAGTCGGTAGTTCATGTTCATACCTAAAATCAATACCTCTTGGATAGAATTCAGACCTGGAACCGATACATCACCAAGAATGGGTAGAAGATCAGAACTAGCTCTGATTCCATCGGGTTTGAGTGCATTGAGTGTAAAAGAGTTGAAAGAAAGTTAGAAAACCATCTTTCAATCCTTTTCACCATGAATATGTTCAGATCTATGAAAGATCTTTGGTTATTCATGTGGAAATCGTTCAGATCTAAGTTGTTCTTGGTGGATTGAAGCCAACACATGAAGTTCTTATGAACACCATGATGACATCATCCTTGAACACCTCAAATCTAGTGATTTAACGGTTAAAAGTTAAGATTCAAAAGATAGAAGTGTGTAGGAGTGCGTGTACATCAAGAGAGTACAAGATTTAGGTGGAAAACTTACAAGAATCGCGAAAAATCTGAAGAAGTAGCGGCTGGAGCGAGTGGAGAGGGAGAGAGAGCTGTCAATATCAAATGATGTGACAAAGGAGGGTATTTATAGGGTTTCCATAAATGGAAAGGGGGAATGATGGTCGGTCGATCGAGTGGCAGCCCGTCCGGGTGGCAGCTCGATCGAGTGGCAACTCGGTCGGCTGGCAACTAGGTCGGCTGGCCACTAGGTTCGAGTGCTCGGTGCGATGAGTTTTGCAGTTTCGATTCGAGTGTTGAGCGTTGCGATTCGAGCGAGCGATGCGATAGATTTACTTATCAAATTACTTTTAATCCCAACTACTATATCAACATACGAGCATCCTATTTAATTTGCGTTTAGCGTTTCGATTCGATTTGCGATAGATTGCGATTTCGATTCACACCTCAACATAAACATAACATGCACAAGTAACACATAAATAGCACACACACACGTAAAACAATATCCAAGTCCACCATTCGAGTTGCGATAGCGATAAGCGATAAATCGATTAAACATGCGATTAATATACGTTAAATAACGATTAAACCTCGATTATTAGCAAATACTCCACATAATACAACTAACGTAAAAGCATAAAAGACTATCTAAAAGTCAAAGAAGTCAAAACAGGATTTGAGCAAGGAGTGACAGATCGCAATTAGCAATCTTGTCTCCCTTTGACTTTAATCTTGGCTTTGACTTTGACTTTGACTTTAGAAACATGGGGTGTTACAGCCGACGTACATTTTTGTAAATTAGTGAAACCCCTTTGCCCCCTAGCGTCGTATCGCAGTGTAAAAACCGGATCAGACTGGGCCATGTCGTCTGCGATACGTAAAAAAAATCGACGACTCGTTCGAAACTGACTTCCAAACATCTCGTCTGTGTACACGGGTTCGTCGGCATAATAATCGGCCACTAGTTTATCGTGGGCGGCTATATATTTAAAACGAAAAATATATCAAATTCATTATAAAATACATTTTTAAATTTAAATAAACATACGGAAAAAAAAGTAAAGTACCTTCTTTGTCTCGGTTTAATTTTGCTCGTCTAGTTTGCCGTTGGGACGACGCTTCATCATCCGCCATGAAGATCTGAGCCGCGTACATAATCATGTTTTCGAAAAATGCGTCATTCTCGCCCCGAAGATGATGAATACCACGTAGACGAAGAAGATGAAGAAATTGAAGAAGGTGAAGACATGGTAAATTTTGAGAGAGAGATGGGGTGGTAGTGGGTAAAAAATTGTATAAAAATGTTGAGTTTATATAAAAAGGGAATAGTGTTTATAAAATGTGAGAGAGATATGAGATTGTAGTGTGAGAAAAATGGTGTAAAAGTGGTGAACATTTATAATATTTGGTATGATTTTGGTAAAATATAAAAAATAGAGGTTGAATTTTGGTGTGGAAATTGGAATTTTTTTTATTGTAATGGTCAACAAGCATCGAACCCCACAACTTTTTGTCCTTTTGTGCTCCGTCTCAAACGGCTAAGGGGCGACGCTCAGGACGAGGACGCGGGGGGGGGGGGGGGGCGTGGTGTTTGTGTCGGCGACGATCTGGGACGGAGGAGGACGACCCCCCATACCGTCTAGCCTAATAATTTTCAAGTGCTAGAAGGAGAAACATATATGTTATCAAGCTTACATTTTTAGTTAGTTTAGTATTTTTTATGTTGTATATATATATATTTTTTTTGATCTTTTAGTTTAGTATTTTTTTTTATGTTCTATTTTATTTATGATCTTTTATTATTATAATTACATAATGGTTACAGAAGTCGTTAGTCGTTTCTAGGCCGTTTGAGTGTGGAGTTGCGAGTACTCGGTCTAGGTAGAAGTACTCTGACATTATAAATTATAAAAAAAAAAATTCCAGGAAACTATATATATTATATGTATTAAATATCATAATTTTACTAATATTTATAACAAAATACATGAATATCAATATAAATAAAAAAACATGCATTTTTAAATACTAAAGTATTTTAAAAATTGATATTCATTTATTAGGAGACCGATCTCCTTGCATCACGTCACGTAGACCATCCACTACCCTCTCCTACCATATTTAATGGTGCCCGTTAGACCGGATTAACCTATTTCCTTTTTTTCTTTTTTATTACAAATATAAATAAATTTCACACATATTTTTTTTCTTTGTCTGGTTAATATTTTCAATAAAATACCAACACAGAAAATTACAAACAAACGACAGGTAAGCGGGCAACAAGTTACGCCACAACCCCCTTTTGAATTGAAAAACCGATCCCGCTAAAGACAAAGTAGTTCTTAAGAGTCAAGAAATTACTATTCACGCGCCGTTGGATCCTGTTTAGGAATTCCACGGCCTCCGGGACTCGAGAACCAAATGTATTAAAAGCAAATGGGATAAACACGTGTTGGTTATATAAACAAGTTTTCTGGTGTTTAGTGACTTTGCCTGATTCCACCTCCAACGTTGTCTGGCTAGCAACAAACCCAATATCACTAAGCCCAACAAGATGGGACACTCCTATAAGGTCCATACAGGTGTGTTTTCCCCTCGCCCACCCAAACACAAAAATATCAACTGGCCGAAGAGTAGACCACTGACGTGTGTCGGTGTGAGTGTATTTTTTAGTTATATTTTAACTCTTTTTACTCGCCGATTTCAAGTTTTAAGTTTATAAAATACGATATTCTACTATCACTATACACACACGCTAGGGCAAGTATATCCATCGCGGACGTAGTATAGTGATGGCAAGATACCGAGGTCGTCCGGACACAAAAGCTTTTAATACCGGCTTATCGCCAACGTCTAATCGAACCAAACTTTGAAAAAAAGATTTTAAAGCTATAAAAAGATAAACTAAAAAGCAAAATCAAATATAAGGAAAAATAGATAGACAAGAAGGAATCACTTGGTTCTGACTCATCTTTCATGTATCCTTTTGATGATTTATGCACTTTGTGCATTTTAAGAGATTATCTTAGTGTTAGTAATAGACCCCTCTTGTGAAGGCGACGATACCATCAACCTAGTGGTCTGAGTCAGCAGGGATACTGTCCCACTAGGTCGGATTATTGAAAGATAATTAAGTAAGTTATTAATGAGAAAAGTGGTGGGCCCCCTTCCAGGAGTGATGTGCTAAAAGTGGTCAAATAAAAACTACTACGATTAACATAATCTAGACACTCTAAGCTTTAAATTTATAAACTTAGACTCGATCTAAAACTAAACCACACAACCGGCAAGTGTACCGATCAATGCAGTATAGCTACAGTAAGTTCGAGTATCGAACCCACGAGAATCTCTAATTACGCTAATTAGACTCTATCTAGACTTAGACTGACTCAGACACGACACTAACCGTTTTTATATTTGAGGGGGGGTTCTAAAAATCCTAATTTGCAATTAAAATTTAACTAAATAAATTAAATAACTAAGACCCGACTTAGACGAAGCAGCTATTCAAATTTCAGAGAATCCAGTCCAGCATGATCGCACAAAACATATTGAGGTAGATCGACATTTCATTAAAGAAAAACTTGAAGCATGGATAAATGAACTTCCGTTTGTCCGCTCAAAAGACCAACTCGCAGATATTCTAACAAAGGCTATCAATGGAAAATCTTCCAATCACTGTCTTGGCAAGTTGAGCATTGAAAACCCCACTACTCAACTTGAGGAGGAATGTTGAAATATGTGATTAAATTTTTTTTTTTTTTTTGAAAGGAAAATTTTATTAAGACAAGGCCGGCCTGAAAAAACACAGGACCGCACCAAAACTACCTATAACATATACAAAGGGGAATTACACCAATCTCTCCAAACAATATTGCGGTGTTTGGATCTACATTTTAACCAAAAGAAACCTAGAGACCTTACTTCCCCAAAAATTTCACCACTATCATCGTTCCCTGTAACACCCCGGAAATATAAAACTTTATATTAGAATTATAAAGTTTAAATAAACAAGAATATTATTTAACTAGGAAATTATAACCTAGTTAACTACAAGTCTAGAAATAACTTGAAATAGGGTTAAAATAACCAAACTATATGTTGAACAAAAGTGGAGGGGCCTATGTTGTTAAAATTGAAACTATATTATTAATTTTAATAAAAACAAAACCAAACACCCCATTTTGGAGATGTCTGGTCGTACAGAAGCAAGAAGGGGCGATTCCCCACTCTCAAAACCCTAAACATCACTAAACTCTCAAATTGAAGGCTCAATCCAAGCTGAAATCGAAATTAGAGCATAGATTAGTGATCCTCATTGCAAGGGGATTATCAGGTATGTAAAATTTGGTGAAAATTCCCCAACTTGAAATTCTCATAAATTCGGGAAATCTGAAATTTATGGTTGCATGTTTGTTTTATGATGGATTAGGAACAATATTGTGTCTAGGGACAAACCCTAGACAAATACAAGTTGAAATCATGTGAATTTTTTGTAAAATCCATGAACACCATTGTAGGTGATTAGTGGGTTATGTAGAATTTGATAAACACTAGGAAATTGGGTGTTGTTCTAGTGTAATTTGACAATTGTGAAGTGACTTCAGAATTATAGAAGCTAACAATTATGTAAAATGGTTGATTGATGTGAAATTAGGGCTAAGTGATAAGCTAGAGACTTGATATTTAATCATGTAAAAATCTGCCCTTAAAGTGTTTGTGAAAATGCCTCAAAGAAGGCTTAAAACTGAAATTCAAAGTTGAAACGCATGATTATGATGTTTCGGTGTATTATGCGAATTATGATTTAAAGAGAGTTCTAAATATGTCATAAATGAACTCTATAGGAAAGGACGCAGGAGCGTCAAGCGGACAAGCGGGTGGCGAATCACGTTTGAATGGCCTACTTTGAAGGTATGTAACTTGATCCGTTACATTAAATGAATTGTTGTTAAATTTTGCGAAGTCTCATTTTAGGATAAATATGGTGTCGATTGTAGCGACCATGATCATTACTTGAAATAATAGTCTAAGAGTGACAAAGAATCATTTGGTAGTCATCATATTGGAGGATTCCATAAGATGAGCCAAACGGGTCAATTAGTTGTGTAAATTATTGTTCTAGTGTTGTAGAGAGTTAAAATGGCGATGACAATCACAAGAGCATTAAGCCATGAGATTGCTAAAGAAATGTGAGTGATGATAAGCCCCGGATGTTGGGTATAAAGTGTCGTAAGTTTACTAGCTAAATGGTAGTAAATTGTGTGAAGTTGAAATGGGTCGAATAAATGCATAATGACATATAGTCTTTCTGTCCGTAAGTTAAACTTTTGGTATGACTATCGTAATAGGCACGTTGGTAATGAATTTACAGACGTATAGGAAAAAGAATCACTAAAAACGGACTTACGAATCATAAGTTATGGCAATTTTAAGTTTGGATTTGAATAAACATTGAGCTGGGTATGTACAGCATCAGCTCAAGAAACATTCTGTGAAAAACAAGGCTAGGCGTCACGCCTAGGCCCTTGGCGTCACGCGGCGCCCCCTTGAACCGGGAAAAAATATTTTTTGTTCTTTTGACTCTTGGAACTTGTTTATATCCATTCTAACTTTATCAAAACTGACATTTGTTGTGGTTTTGATCTTAGGTGATGTTGGAAACTAACCGGAAGATGATCGAGCTAGCTTTTGAAGAACTGAACACAATTTACAAGCTTCCGCAATATTTTAACCCTTAATAGACTATGTTTATGGGATTTAAACAAATTGTTAAACAACTTTTGAATGTTTTAACTTAGTCGTTAGTTGACTAAGGTTTTGCTACTTATGAACTTTACTTATGGAATCTATGTTAATTAAGCATCTTTTATCTAAAATGGTATGAATTATTATTACGTTCAAGTAAAATTAGACGGGTGTTACAAGTTGGTATCAGAGCTTAAGGTTGTCAACAAAGTGTTCGGTTCAAGCTTGATCGATCGTCCGGTAAGAATTAATTTATTATGTTAGTAGATTATACATTGAGTAAGAAACGAGATGTGAATCGATGTGCATGGGAAGAGTGTGTTAATTCACTCAAACCCGGAAAGTGCACTAAAAATGAACGGTTAAAGCAAGTTAGGAACTTGGCTAAACCAAAACAAACGAAGCAATGTTATAAATGAAATGTTTAACGTTTAAATGTAAACATTTCAGTTTCAAGATGTCTGATGGAAACGATGATAATCCGGTGTAAACAAGCACCGAACAAATGAAAGAGATAGTTGCCGAAGAAGTAGGGAAGGCAATTGAAGGTAGTCTATCCGGGTTTATAGACAAAATTCAAAGCACGGTGTTGTCGCTTGTCGAAGAGCGAGTTAAAAGGTTGGAGGATAGTGTCAACCTTATGAAAGATAAAACGGGAGAACGTAAAGGGTGCTCATATAAAGAATTTATGGCGTGCAAACCGCCAATCTATAACGGGGAAGTTGACCCGATAATCTGCCAAAGATGGATAAGTGACGTCGAAGGAGTGTTTGAACGAACCCACTGTGACGTAGGTGACTTTGTTGCTTACGGAACGGGTCAATTGAGGGGTCAAGCCAAGGATTGGTGGGGCAATAAAAAGAAGGAAATAGGAGCTGAAGCAGCGAGGGTTATGACTTGGGATGAGTTTAAGGTGCCGTTCCTTAAAGACCATAGTCCCAAAGCGGTTATCAACAGGATTAAGGAAGAATTCATCCAGTTAAGACAAAGGGGTGAAACAATCGATAAGATCACGGGCATCTTCATGGATAAGCTGAGGTTTTGTGACGAGTTAGTCACCACTGAAGAGCAAAAGATATACTACTATTACAATATGCTGAGTGCTGAATACCGGGAGTTTATGACTCCCTCAAAATATGAAACCCTCACAGAAATCATCAACACTGCCCGGAAGCGGGAAATCTAGTTAAAGAAACAAGTTGAAAGGGGTGAGAGAAGGGCACAGGATGTGAATCCAAGCCCTACAAAGAAAGCTAGAACTGCTGAATCAGGGAAGAAGGTGGAGGCTAAAGGCGGGTCGCCAAGTTGCAAAGTATATGGAAAGGGGCACAAAGGTGAGTGCCGCTTCAAAGACAAGCCGTGCCCGGTATGTGGGAAGACGGGGCACACTGCATCGCTATGTTCCGGAAAAGTTTCCGTTTGTTACAAATGTTATCAACCCAGCCATAAAAAGTTTGAATGCCCCGAGTTGGTTGGAAAGAGAGACACAAAAGAGTCTCCAGCAGAAGCTCCCAAAGCGAAGGCTAGGTCCTTCCAACTTACCGCGGCTGAAGCAAAAACATAACCCGATGTGGTCTTAGGTATATTCATAATTAACTCAATTCCAGCACGTGTATTGTTTGATACGGGTGCGAATAAATCCTTCATTTCGCATGGATTTATTCGACATCCTTCATTTGTATTGACGAAATTATCTGTGCCCTTAGAAGTTGAAATAGGGGACAACAAAAGTTTTATAGTTTGTGATGTTTGTCGAGGCTGCAAATTAAGCATCGACGATGAGGAATACTTGATAGACCTAATCCCGATGTCAATGGGGGAATTTCAAGTAGTCGTTGGGATGGATTGGCTATCTCAGCACCATGCAAAGGTCGTGTGTTTTCGTAAAGAGATAAAGCTAACATCTCCGAGCGGGAAACACGTCACTATCTTTGGCGAAAAAGGAGGCAACCCCATAATATGCTCAATGTTGAAAGCTCACAAGCTTATGAAGCAAGGATGCAAGGCATTCATGATATACGCAAATGAGCCCGAGAAAGAATCACTGAAGATTGAAGATGTACCGGTAGTACGAGACTATGAATATGTTTCCGGAGGATTTACCGGGGATACCGCCTGAACGGGAAGTAGAGTTCGGGATCGAATTGATTCCGGGGGCAAAACCTATAGCTAGAGCACCATACCGACTCGCACCGTCGGAATTACAAGAGTTGATGTCCCAAATTCAAGACCTGCTTGACAAAGGATTCATAAGGCCGAGTGTGTCTCCTTGGGGCGCACCAGTACTGTTCGTGAAAAAGAAGGACGGAAGCATGCGCATGTGTATCGATTACCGGGAGTTAAACAAACTCACGGTAAAGAACCGATACCCGCTTCCGAGGATAGATGATTTATTCGACCAATTACAAGGTGCGAACTGGTTTTCAAAAATTGACCTTAGATCGGGGTATCACCAACTAAAGGTTAAGGAGGAAGATGTGCCGAAGACGGCCTTCTGCACGCGATACGGACATTATGAGTTCCTCGTGATGTCATTTGGGCTGACAAATGCACCCGCTGCTTTCATGGACCTCATGAATCGGGTTTGCAAGCCAATGTTGGATAAGTCAGTCATCGTGTTTATAGATGATATTTTGGTGTACTCAAAAAGTGAAGCTGAACATGCACACCACTTACAAGAGGTGTTAGAGACACTTAGACGAGAGAGGTTGTATGCGAAATTCTCTAAGTGTGCCTTTTGGTTACGAGAGGTGCAATTTCTTGACCACATCATAAGTGCCGATGGAGTATTAGTAGACCCGTCAAAGATCGAGGTCGTGTCAAAATGGAATCCTCCGAAGAACCATTCAGAAATTAGAAGCTTTTTGGGGCTTGTGGGATACTATAGGAGATTCATTCAAGATTTCTCCAAGATTGCGTCACCGCTAACAAAACTAACCCGGAAGGAAGAAAAGTTCATTTGGGGTGTAGATCAAGAAAGAGCGTTTCAAACGCTAAAGGAGAAGTTAACTCAAGCTCCGGTACTAACATTGCCGGACGGGGTCGAAGACTTGGTGGTTTATTCAGATGCTTCACTATCGGGGCTCGGATGCGTTTTGATGCAACGGGGCAAAGTTATAGCTTACGCCTCGAGGCAATTGAAGATACACGAGAAGAAATATCCCACACACGATCTCGAGTTGGCTGCAGTGGTATTTGCATTAAAAATATGGAGGCACTATTTATATGGGGTAAAGTGCACCATATTCACCGATCACAAGAGCTTAAAATACTTCTTCGATCAGAAGGAGTTAAATATGCGACAAAGGCGATGGTTAGAAACGGTGAAAGATTTCGACTGTGAAATACACTATCACCCCAGAAAGGCAAATGTGGTGGCGGATGTTCTGAGCAGAAAAGCGGACTATGTCCCAATACGATTAAGATCGATGCAGCTTGTGGTGACCTCGGGTATACTTGAACGTATTCGAGAGGCGCAATTAGAAGCAGTGAAAGAGGAGAATTGGAAGAAAGAAAGAATAATAGGCCAGTTGAAAGATTTGTCAGATGGGAATAACGGGTTGAAGACTCGATCCGGAAGGATATGGGTTCCAAATACTTGTGGGGTGAAGACGCTTCTACTTGATGAAGCTCATAAATCCCGATATTCAATTCATCCGGGTGCGACCAAGATGTACAATGATCTGAAACAAAACTATTGGTGGCCTGGAATGAAGAGGGATGTGGCGAAGTATGTGGAAAAATGCTTAACATGTCTACAAGTCAAGGCGGAGCACCAAAAACCATACGGCAAACTCCAACCATTAGAAATCCCGGTTTGGAAATGGGAACATATTACAATGGACCTATTAACCAAACTGCCTAAGACAAATCTTGGTTTCGATGCTATATGGGTAGTGGTGGATAGATTGACGAAGAGTGCTCACTTTATTTCGATTCGTGAGACTTATACTTTAGAAAAGATGTCAGAAGTTTACACTAATGAGATAATAGCTCGCCATGGAGTACCGGTATCCATCGTGTCTGATAGGGATACCCGGTTCACTTCGAATTTCTGGCGAGATTTCCAAGAGCAAATGGGAACCAAATTGTTCATCAGCACTGCGTACCATCCTCAGACGGATAGACTGAGTGAAAGAACAATACAAACGTTGGAAGACATGCTAAGGGCATGTATAATCGACTTTGGAGGCAGTTGGGACGTCTATCTACCATTAGTTGAGTTTTCGTATAACAACAGCTACCATGCTAGTATTAAGATGGCACCATACGAAATGCTCTACGGTAGGAAATGCCGAACCCCAGTATGTTGGGGTGAAGTGGGCCCACGTGAACTCGCCCACCAAGATATAGTACGAGCCACAAATGAAAAGATTGATGTGGTCCGAGCACACTTGAAAGCGACTCAAGATAGACAAAAGTCGTATGCTGACAAAAGGGTGAGACCGATCGAGTTCCAGGTTGGCGACAAAGTCATGCTCAAGGTATCTCCATGGAAGGGGGTTATCCGGTTTAGAAAGAGAGGAAAATTAAGCCCAAGATTTATCGGGCCGTTTGTGATTGTTGAACGAGTAGGAAAGGTAGCTTACCGCCTTGAACTACCGGAGGAACTAAGCGGGATTCACAATACGTTTCACGTGTCGCAACTGCGAAAGTGTCTAGCAGATGAAACAGCTTATATCCATTACGATGATATCGAGGTGGATAATAGCCTGAATTATGCAGTGAAACCAGTGGAGATTTTAGATCGAAAGGTCAAACACTTGCGAAACAAACAAATCGATCAAGTCAAGGTCAAGTGGGAACATAGGAAAGGTTCGGACACTACGTGGGAATCCGAAGAGGAGATGCAAAAGTTGTAAAAATTGTTGGCCCTGATGAATGGCTTAAGGACCGTAAAGGTCTACCCTTACGGTCCGTAAGGAGTCCCCAGATGCAGAAACTCGGACAGCAGCCATTTTTGAGCGTGGTAACCGACTTAGTTAGATATTTTTCACTCCATGGGCGACCCCTAACAGTCCCTAGGCCTTAGGGACACATGTTGATGATCAGGGAACAAGGGTAGAATGATTTGTCATGATCATAATGGATCAAAATCACTATAAAAAGGCCCTTTGGTTGCAACTTTGTGATCATCCATTCCATCTGCTTTCTTGGAGCTTCCTGTAGCATAAGAGCAGACCCAAGCCATCTCTAATAGTGCATTAGACTTTGGTAAGTACCCTTGACCTTCCTTAATTGAGTTTTTACTTAGTTTTAGCTTAAAATTCAAACCGTCGTAATTACCATTTGACTTAGCAATTAATCATTAATGGTCCAGTGATTAGTCGAATTGAAGGTAGTTATAAGTTGGTAATTATGTGGGCAATAAACCCTTAAAAGGGCACCCACTGATTCCCATCCTAACTAGATCAAATGTCGGGTCAAAGTTGATTAGAAAAAGTCAACAGAATGCTAATTTTCGAATTAACGCATAATTAACAATGTGGAAGGCGTGTAACCTATTTTATCACTCATATAACTTGATAATAAGTATAAGAACTTATCTAAGCTTGTTTGATCCGACAATTTTCTGTTTAGACCCGGTTCGAAACCGAAAGTCGCAAAACTTTGACTTTTGCTTTGACTTCAGTTCTGACCCGTTTTGGTATGATTTAGAAATGCCTTAGGACTTCCTTAGGACCAGGCTACATGTAGGTATAACCCTCTGTGGTTGGTTCATTGTTTGCCCGATTCGTTTACACGTTTCCGTTAATTGCTTAATGTTGACCATAATGCCCTTTTGACCAAAAAACGAGAATTTTAGAAATGTGAAAGGACAAAAATCTTTATTACTGATTTATAAAGTTGTCCATAAATTTTCACATCAGTTGGAGGTCTAGATTAGGAATTATGTTCATTAGCGTAATTATAACGCCTTTTAGTAATTAAACGGCGCAACTAGCGTAAAGCCTATCTAAACCCAATTTTTGACACCAAACCTTTTACCCACTGATGTAATATAATATTTTGAGATTTTTAAAGATTTTTAATTATTTTTAAACTGATCATAACCTAAGGCTATCGCCTTAATTCGGTAAATACCGATTATACCTTTTTTGTGTATAAAATGAGTTTTACATAGTATTTTGACACCAATCCAATTGCTACTAATTTTATATAATAAATAAAGTATTTTGAACTTTATAACCGGATCAGAAAACTCAGATTTCCTGTATAACCCGGAAATCGCTTAAAATGGCTTTTTAAGCGTATTAAACGCATAGTTTGGGTTTGAAAACATTTTTGCATATAAGACCTATTAACAACTGATATGACCTAATAAAATAAGTTATTCTACTGAGGTATTCGGACCCAAATCTCAGAATTTTAATTAACCTCTTTTATAATCTTTAAAATGACCAAAATACCCCTACGGGGCTTATTTTGAGATTAAACTCGTTTTGGGCATAATGGAAGATATCCTACTGATATCACAACATATTAAAGGCATATTAACTTAGGAAACCTGTATATGATTCATTTGGTTACTCGTTACGCACTTTTCACGTTCGGATCGGCTTATGTAACTAGTTTGCATATATTAGCCGAAACGGGTCAAACCATATCATTTTTGTCTCAAAATCCAGAATGTGTTTAAGTTACCCATATTAAACAAGCATACAAGCTTGTCGGGTCAAAACCACATTCTAATCCGGTCTTCGCTTTATCCTGCGTTTGAACCGTATCTTCCTTTTGAAAACTAACCGGTCTAAGTCAAGGCTTAATTAAAGACCCGTTAGGATTCTAATAGGTTATTAAAAACCTTCGTTCCAGATTAGGAGCCCAGTAAAAGCTATCTGTACTTGCTGAATTGATATACGGCTGGGATTGAATTTATATTTAGCTCAGGTAAATACTCTTAACTTATTTCCCTATACGGGCTTGGGATACGGTATCATAAAAATACCGCTTGGTCGGGTATGTAATCATTTAGATCGGATTGTGATTAATAAAATTACATGACTCGTTTTAATCTGTATTATTTGGTGTATGGCCTTTGGGAGTTAAATGACCATGTCCCGGATATCCTTGGCATCATTTTAAGAAATGGTCATGACCTAAGCACGGGGTGTAGGCGTACACCTAACAGTTGCATTATGTAAAAACTGGTAATCCACTTAGAGGTATCATCCTTGTGGGCATTATACCGAAACTGGTAAGCCACTTAAAGGATGATAGCCTGTGGGCATTATACATGTGGCGTGTCAGTTAATCTACTCCGGCCCTACAAACCGGCCCTAATTGTCACACCCCAACCGATGGCGGAAACATCGGGATGTGGCACTAAGCGAAACAGATTGCTCAAAACAACATAACACTAAATGTGACAATATGATTAAAATTAATTTCATTAAAACTAGAATGTAATACAATGTTTCAAATTAACAAACATAAATTCAAACAATTCTTTATTTGCTAAAATGGGTATCTAAAGCCATCCTAGCTTGTTTTCTTGAATCTTGCATAATTTCAACCTGCAACATGTATTAAAATAAAATCAACAAAAATGTTGGCGAGTATACAAGTTTAATACATAGCGTAATAATTGTATAAAAGTTTCTCATATCCAATGTGAATAACATGATCATATTAACAGTATATACTCGAAACGATGTTACTCTATGTGTCCAAACCAAAGTTTAACGCAATTAACATGCCTATCCCAATGAATGGGATGGTTTTAACATAGTTTAACCTAACAATACCCGCCAAAATAACGGGAGGGGCGTTTCTCAACCTATAGCGCTACCATTGTTAGGGGAGGCTTGCAAAGTTAATGAACACATAGTCATGAGAGTTTACGGTAGCATAACATGTATAACATGAATCAAATTGTATCGCATAGAGTCTGGATAGAGTGTGCATAAAGCTATTTGAAGTGAAATGTGTGTTTGATATAGAATACATATTGCACCCAAAAGTGTTGCAAAAGGAAAATGGGTCATGTATACTCACATTGGTTGCGTTGCGTTTTCTTGTAATGATGCACGAGTAAAGATGGTGAATTCCAAAATATACGATTAACCTAGATATTATCATAACACGATCAATTGATGTTTACATTTGATATAGTTCCTAATAGTTAGAGTTTATGAATTAATTAATTAAATAGATGTTAAATAAATAAATTTTAGAGTTTGTTATAAAATAGGAAAAGAATATTTGTTTTTATAAAATTGTGGACTATAAAGATTTTAAAAGAAATTTATTTAAATAAACAATAATACCTTGTTTTTAGGTAATTAACTTGATACTTATTAGTTATTTGGAAAAAAAGGTTTTAAAAATAAATCCAAAAGAAACAGAAGTGGCCGAGTTCGAACTCTTGTATGTCAGTGTACACTAACCCATTTAGATTATGGATTTTATTTTATACATTAACAGTTAGTTATTAGTTATGATTTATCAATACACAAAAAGGAAAAAAAATAGATATACCAAAATGGCGGCTCACGTCGAGTTCTTGAAATACTTTCCGACGAACAAGGTAGTTCCGGTGAGTGTGCAGGACAAGCGAAGGAGGGTGTACGACCAAAAAGGTGGTCGTCTTTTACGTTATAACCCAACCCGAGCCCGTATTCTACTCCAAAATTCCGATGTATAAACTGCACGAATGATAGTTTATGAAAGGTAACACGAAACGGAATAAAAGGAACACGCGAAAAGAAAGAAAAAGAAGTATACCAAACAGGCTTGTGAAGTTTTCCAGGCGAGGCTTCCGACAGTGCCTCGTAACTCCGGCGGCGTCTGCGTTTCCAGCAAGGGTGTAAGGTTGTGTGAAAAGAATAGAGAGTTTGTGAGGGTGTATCGAACAGAATGTGTGGGGGTTGTGAAGGTGACCAAGGCTTTTATAGTGTTCGAGATCTCATAACATATGGAAGTGATTTAGTGATCGGTTTGTATGTTTGATACAATACAAGTCTAGGTGCATAACATTAGTAATTAGGAAACTTCAATCATGGTAATTACATCAAAAAATCAGCGAAGAAAAGAAGGAAAAGGAAATGACAACTAAGTCATCGCTAGCAACTGTTTGGCGGTAAACTTTGAATTCGTATGAATATATAAAAGACGTGTTATGGATCTTGGCCAAATATAAGGACCTGGTGGAGAGGTTTGAATCTTTGGCAAAATGACAACATGGTCCCTTGAGTTACAATCTGTTTCAAATAACTTCATATATATGTACATATATACATTCTAAGTTAATGTAATAAACTTTAATTTAATTTGATTAATTAATTAACAAAATAATGAATAACTATAATGATATTTAATTAAATCAAAGAATAAAATCTTTCAACGGGTATTTAAATTCGCGAAAAATTTCCGTGGTTTCAAAGGTTAGAATCGAATTTCAAAACGGGTCGGATTTTGGATATCCGTTTTTGGCAGATGTTACACTAATGGACGACAAATAAGTAAAAATGTATACAAGATTATCTACAAATAATTGTCCCAAGTTATAAAAGATATTTTGTGCCGAAGTGCATTCAAACCAATTTACAAACTCTTTTCAAAATGAGTCAGTTGAGTTGTATTTACCAGTGTAAACTGACGTATTTTCCAAAAAGGTTAAGTGCAGGTACTATACGAAATAGGCTGGCTACTCCAGGCATCATTAATCAAGTCTCGCAAGCTCTAGATGTCAAAGTCTGTTGAACAGATTTCTTTTTATTTGATCCGCCTGTGGATCCTTTACTTTCCGTTGTAATACTTGATATTACTTTATATTCGGATTGTAATATATTTATCTTTTGCTTCCGCTGTGCATTTATATATTGTGTTGTTTGACTATGATGATATCAACTACATCACGATTCTCCCCTACCGGGGCCCACCGGTAAAACGTGGAAATATCGGGGTGTGACAGGTTGGTATCAGAGCCAACATTGAGTGAATTAAACACTATCCTTCTGTCACGACCCCCGACCCACCCTGGACGGAATCGGAAGCCGCGAACAGCCCAGTGGTACCGGTGATTTAATTTGAAAAATATTGCAGCAGAAATTTCATCAGAACCGTGAGTTAGAAAAAATATCAGAGTTTGGAAAACACCGGATTTTTATTAAATAGATGGGATAAACCCATGTTTTACAATGGTAGGTTTAATTAAGATAAATTTGATTACATAAAACCATATTTCTTAATTTGATTTCAATTAATAAAATAAGCCACTTCTTGAAGCCTTTCAGTGCCGTATCCATCTCTTACTCCCATCTACTGTAATTACCTGAAACGCGTTTTAAAAAGGTTTTGTCAGCGGAAAATACTGAGTGAGTTCATTCATTTTTACTAAAACATATTTGTTATAATTCACAGCATTAAGAGTTTTTACATTTGTTTCTTTAAGATTGTCAAAGACTTAATCACTGCAAAGTATAACTAGAAAACAGTGTTATAAATTACAGTACTAAGAGAGGTTACAATGTTTCAGATATCAAACCAACTACCCACGGTATTTTGTCACTCGACCCATTGGCCCATTCGTCCAATGGTGTCTGTGACTATGGTCATATCACCCCTTGGCTGCCCCAATGGTGAAGATTATCAAGTAATGTATACAAAACCCCACATACCGGCTGTAACTTGGTGATTACATAAACTTAATCACTGTAATTATAACCTTTGAAAATAAACATGATTTTGAAAATAATTAGATAAAAAGAGAATGACTCACATTATAAACATGCAGATTCATACGACAAAGTTTAGTCTATAGATAAGCCTTGATATATTGCAAATACAGGCAGAGCTTAGCCTATTGATTAGTCTTGTAACCTAGTGCACACGAACTAGGTAAATAACTAATACAGCATTTACGATAACTCACGAGATTAAAACCCTCACAACGAATGACAAAATCACTTAAACATCCATCGGATTCACAACGAATGACAGAGTATTCCCCGAGTTCGGGTGTACTCAAACATCCTGTCGGAATCACGACTAATGACAAAGGATAGCACTTAAACATCCATCGGATAGTTTAGATCGATCGGACATTGATTTGTAGCAGCGATCGAGTTAATACCCGGTATCGTAGCAGCGTTCCGCTATACTAATTAGTGATTTTGAGACTGTTTCTATAATAACTCAACGTACAAATTGAATTTGATCATCGAACGAATGCAGAATATCAAGTGCCAATGCCTGTTATTTATACACAAATTTGACCTGGCTTACGGACCGTAAGCCTTATCCCTTACGGTCCGTAAGGGACACGAAATCACTATAGGGTAGCCACGTCCTGGACTAGCCTTGCTGACTTGACTGTTTCTCAAAATTCGTTTTTGACAGCGAGATTTTAAGATAATCGTAACTAGGGTTTTACCCCCCATGAGTTTTAGGGGCCCTGATCCTGATTTTGATGATTCTGAAAATTTTAGGGTTTGTGCAGAATCACTTGGGTGTATCAATTAGGGTTTCCTATTGGATAAACTAATAAAATAAATAGGACTTTTAAAGAGGGTTGTTACATTCTCCCCACCTTAATAAAAATCTCGTCCTCGAGATTTGGGTTATGATATTTCTTTTAGACTTATGTCATATTTTAGTCAATAAAAACAATATTTTAAGGTAGATGACACAGAATTAAAATATCAAATTTTGTGAATATGAGTTTTAATAAATAGGACTCAATGGTTCAACTGAATTAGTTCAAGAAATCGATGACAAACGAATGAAATAAAATGATATAATTTCCAAAGTGACTAGGTTCAAGCAAAAAGATATATGATCAATAGATATTTAAAATGAATGTGAAGGACTTTTAAAATCAATAAAATTCTTTGTCAAAAGAAAGCTTACTTTGATTGGCAACTGAGGAAGACTTAGAATTGACAGGTTCCAAATGAAATAAAGGCATGAAAAATGATTTGTCAAATTATGATATGAGAAAATCAATGTGCTGAGATGAGTGAATTGCAAAG
Source organism: Helianthus tuberosus (assembly GCA_030545235.1). Lineage (NCBI taxonomy): Eukaryota > Viridiplantae > Streptophyta > Magnoliopsida > Asterales > Asteraceae > Helianthus > Helianthus tuberosus. The sequence continues at coordinate 26,492,542 of CM060391.1, read as the reverse complement.
ATACACCAAAAGACAATAGAGTTAGTGTATCATTATTTAAAGTTCCAAATTGTTTTAATTGTGAAACAATGTGATAGTACACTATTAGTGACCATATTTTTCATACTATGTCCTAGAGATCGAAATATAATAAGAACAAGTTGTTTTGGCATGACCAATTTATATTATATTTGTAAAGCAAATGTAATATATATTATTTGTGTACTTATCTGAACCGTATCTTACATATCAAATATAAATATTATGTAATATATATTATTTGTTACGCATTTTTACTATATGTAAATGGTCACCACTTTTAAATAAATGTTATTTTAGTATTTTACTATACTATGTAAAATAACTTATATTTACTATGTAATATATATTACAAAACACCGCAATGAAGTTATTACATTACAAAATATTTTTTATTATTTTGTAAAAGAAATCACTTTTATTTATAACGTTAAATGAAAGTTGTAAATAAAAATATAAAAATATTTATTGTACAAAAGTATTTGTAAAATATTTTGTAAATATATAACACTTAATGGGTTGATTCTATGTGATTACTTATTTTCATTTTGAAATCATATAACGTTGTGAATGTATTTATAAATGTTGTAAATAGGTGAAAACGGGGACTATTCTTATATATTACCATGTTCCCCTAACCCAACGTAGTTGATAACTACCATATTATTCTTATATGGTCATTTTCTTGCCAGAGCGTTACTGTACATTGTTACCACAAAACATGTGATAGACTATTATTTATATAGTTTTATTCGTCCCTCTAATTCTTATATTATTTTATGAAAATATGTCTTCTCCTTACAGTACAAAGTATATATATTTTCATATATAATTAAAATTTACTAAATAAGTATGATGACTTAATTTATATATATTAACTAGTCATTATCATGGTGGATATTGGTTAGTGCTGCCTTGTTTAAGCATAGGTGGCCAGTCCATGCCTAACTAAGGCTAGGCTATCCAATACTTGCCCCTGATAATAACCCTAGTATTTTAAAATAATACTAACACTATTACTATTAATATTTTATTATTAATAATAAAACTGATATTAGTAATAAATAACTAAACATACACTTAAATGAGAGTATAATTCAAACATAATTTTTATACATATATATAAAAATATAAATTCTTCACCTCAATGGTTTAATAAGAATATAGTAATACTATTTTATAAATTAGGTAATCACTTATGTAAGTTTCCATATATAATTAATTTTATATAATGTTTTTCGATTGAAGATTGTTAAAGCAATAATTATCACGAAAGGCTAGATTGATGTTGTAAGAATCATTAAGAGATACATTGAAATATGACAAGAATTTGTGTATCATTATCTTAACACACGATTTGTGTTAAGATGGCTTTTATAAATATATAAATAATTAAATCCGTATATGATATATATAAACGAGATTAGTGCAAGCTTTAAATTTTGTGAAAACGTCAGTACAAGGTGATCATGATCAAAGAAATGATTCAATGAAGTCAAAGACTAAACAAGCCTATTATGGTTCAAAACAAATGAAGTGCTTGTTGGGACTATTTTGAATATGATAGCTTCCATCCATCATATGGGATCTTGAAATGAATATGTAATGTGAGCAAGTCAAATAATTTGAACTTGATTTAAACAAAACAAGTTTTAATAAGAAAGTTCGGACATGGTCACTACAGAAACTATGTATGCCAAAGAAAATTAAGTTTTTCAAGAAATTTATTGACTCGATATCAATTAGTTATTGTTTTGCAATAATGCGGTTCACAGTACAAAAAGCAGAATGATATTTGAGTTTGGATAAAATAACAAATCGGAATGAAGTCCTCCAGTGGTCTTTATAAATCAAATGAACCAAATGCATAACAAACAATGCATGTGTAACGTGTGGATTTACCAAGAAATGAAATAGATCAATATTCGCTACTATGAAAGAAATCCTCATGGTATGATGACTATTAAGGGAAGTAGAAACACGAAAGTTAATTTATTATATGCAAAAGCCAGAATTTCAACGAAAGAAATATAAGAACTTTTATCTGGAATTTCGTGTGATAACCGTTGTTAAGTGAAATTACCAGGGAATGTCGAATAAAAATAAAATAGGGAATTTGCAAAGGTATGTGACTCCTTTTGCAGTGATAATAATTAAGACTCTGATTAGACTGTGCACCGATGAGTGTGAAATCTTGTTACAACGTACCTCAGCGAGATTTATGTCGGTTGTAGGATCATATGGCAAAGTGCTTCTTTTTTATTAGTAGTTTTTCTACTGACGGAATTAGTATTGGTGTCATCGTGTCTAAATTATATTTTCCAAAGGTTTTGCCTTGGAAGTCGTATGTGATATACTTTGACGTCTGTGGACGTATAATTTAAGTTTCATGTGTTTTCTTGTGCACTAGTAAAATTTTACATGCTTCTTACTTGCGTTAATAGTTTATGGTAACTCATTGGTAATTCTTATACTTTTGATGGCATTCCAACTTAAAGGGTTTCCGTTGTTTATATTGTCGCACGAGTTACTAGGTAAAAAAATGAAATAATGTTTGATATCGGAAAAGAGATTCCTAATAAAGAAATCTAGACACATATGCTTGTGCTTTATTCCTATTTGGCTTTTGGAATTCCTTATAGATATATATATATCTATATAATCCTATATTTCACATGCTGAAATAAACATACCATCTATCAGGTCAATGTATTTAACATATATATATTTCCAAAAACCAGTCAGATATCTGATCATGATACTATTTAGGGAAATTTTGTCACTTGTTTGACATACTATATACCCTGTCTTATCCGGTTCACGCCAGAGAGGTAATCCCAGTATATCCGGACAAACTGGAGAGTCTGCTACACCATACCCAGTCTTGCCGGAGAAAATTTTCTATTTCCCATAAATAGTATCTTTTCAAGATTTTTTTTTTTAAAGTGCCTCTCTTATTAGGGCTTTTATCCAGAATCAAGGAATTTTGTATTCCCGTAACATATCTTATTCTAGACCAAGTAATATCAATAAGCAAGAATTAATAGCAATTAAGTGCTATTGCCTGCAATGTTCTAATCATCATTCTTACGGCATACCAAAATCCATCATACTTTATTTTCATAAGTAAATAGCTTATCTTGAAGATTATACTAAGGCATCTTTTCTTAAGTTCAGGTCTAAATGTTATTCTGTGTGCTACCAGTTAACAGCAATCTCCTAACTCTTTTAGGTTTTATTATCACAACACCTATAGGCTTAAAGCAGTGGCTCTGATACCACCTTCTGTCACGACCCCCGACCCACCCTGGACGGAATCGGAAGCCGCGAACAGCCCAGTGGTACCGGTGATTTAATTTGAAAAATATTGCAGCGGAAATTTCATCAGGACCGTGAGTTAGGAAAAATATCAGAGTTTGGAAAACACCGGTTTTTTATTAAATAGATGGGATAAACCCATGTTTTACAATGGTAGGTTTAATTAAGATAAATTTGATTACATAAAACCATATTTCTTAACTTGATTTCAATTAATAAAATAAGCCACTTCTTGAAGCCTTTCAGTGTCGTATCCATCTCTTACTCCCATCTACTGTAATTACCTGAAACGCGTTTTAAAAAGGTTTTGTCAGCGGAAAATACTGAGTGAGTTCATTCATTTTTACTAAAACATATTTGTTATAATTCACAGCATTAAGAGTTTTTACATTTGCTTCTTTAAGATTGGCAAAGACTTAATCACTGCAAAGTATAACTAGAAAACAGTGTTATAAATTACAGTATTAAGAGAGATTACAATGTTTCAGATATCAAACCAACTACCCATGGTATTTTGTCACTCGACCCATTGGCCCATTCGTCCAATGGTGTCTGTGACTATGGTCATATCACCCCTTGGCTGCCCCAATGGTGAAGATTATCAAGTAATGTATACAAAACCCCACATACCGGCTGTAACTTGGTGATTACATAAACTTAATCACTGTAATTATAACCTTTGAAAATAAACATGATTTTGAAAATAATTAGATAAAAAGAGAATGACTCACATTATAAACATGCAGATTCATACGGCAAAGTTTAGTCTATAGATAAGCCTTGATATATTGCAAATACAGGCAGAGCTTAGCCTATTGATTAGTCTTGTAACCTAGTGCACACGAACTAGGTAAATAACTAATACAGCATTTACGATAACTCACGAGATTAAAACCCTCACAACGAATGACAAAGTGCAATCACTTAAACATCCATCGGATTCACAACGAATGACAGAGTATTCCCCGAGTTCGGGTGTACTCAAACATCCTGTCGGAATCATGACTAATGACAAAGGATAGCACTTAAACATCCATCGGATAGTTTAGATCGATCGGACATTGATTCGTAGCAGCGATCGAGTTAATACCCGGTATCGTAGCAGCGTTCCGCTATACTAATTAGTGATTTTGAGACTGTTTCTATAATAACTCAATGTACAAATTGAATTTGATCATCGAACGAACGCAGAATATCAAGTGCCAATGCCTGCTATTTATACACAAATTTGACCTGGCTTACGGACCGTAAGCCTTATCCCTTACGGTCCGTAAGGGACACGAAATCACTATAGGGTAGCCACGTCCTGGACTAGCCTTGCTGACTTGATTGTTTCTCAAAATTCGTTTTTGACAGCGAGATTTTAAGATAATCGTAACTAGGGTTTTACCCCCCATGAGTTTTAGGGGCCCTGATCCTGATTCTGATGATTCTGAAAATTTTAGGGTTTGTGCAGAATCACTTGGGTGTCTCAATTAGGGTTTCCTATTGGATAAAATAATAAAATAAATAGGACTTTTAATGAGGGTTGTTACATTCTCCCCACCTTAATAAAAATCTCGTCCTCGAGATTTGGGTTATGATATTTCTTTTAGACTTATGTCATATTTTAGTCAATAAAAACAATATTTTAAGGTAGATGACACAGAATTAAAATATCAAATTTTGTGAATATGAGCTGTAATAAATAGGACTCAATGGTTCAACTGAATTAGTTCAAGAAATCGATGACAAACGAATGAAATAAAATGATATAATTTCCAAAGTGACTAGGTTCAAGCCAAAAGATATATGATCAATAGATATTTAAAATGAATGTGAAGGACTTTTAAAATCAATAAAATTCTTTGTCAAAAGAAAGCTTACTTTGATTGGCAGCTGAGGAAGACTTAGAATTGACAGGTTCCAAATGAAATAAAGGCATGAAAAATGATTTGTCAAATTATGATATGAGAAAATCAATGTGCTGAGATGAGTGAATTGCAAAGATACACCAAAAGACAATAGAGTTAGTGTATCATTATTTAAAGTTCCGAATTGTTTTAATTGTGAAACAATGTGATAGTACACTATTAGTGACCATATTTTTCATACTATGTCCTAGAGATCGAAATATAATAAGAACAAGTTGTTTTGGCATGACCAATTTATATTATATTTGTAAAGCAAATGTAATATATATTATTTGTGTACTTATCTGAACCGTATCTTACATATCAAATATAAATACTATGTAATATATATTATTTGTTACGCATTTTTACTATATTTAAATGGTCACCACTTTTAAATAAATGTTATTTTAGTATTTTAGGGGCCCTGATCCTGATTCTGATGATTCTGAAAATTTTAGGGTTTGTGCAGAATCACTTGTGTGTCTCAATTAGGGTTTCCTATTGGATAAAATAATAAAATAAATAGGACTTTTAATGAGGGTTGTTACACCTTTTGTGTTTAATCTCAATGACACAGTAGCACATTCCTTGACCTTCTGAGTCTAGACTTAACATAGGAATGCTCTCGTCTGAATTCGGAGAACTATTGCTTTCAATTTTATATACTTTTAATATATCGCCAAGCAAAGGAGCCGTAATGGAAATCCTCCCCATCCGAAGCCGAGGAATGCGGAGCCTTGTACTGCGATTAGGATAAACGTGCAACCAAGGAGAAAACATTCAGAAATAATATGAAGAAGAAACTCCTTTTGCTAAAGATTGTTTCCTTAATAGTCCTTATAAGGACATATTTATCTTTCAGTCTCTTCGAGGACAACATTATTCCTTTCAAGTCCCGCTTAGGGCAACTCTGTACTTTTATTTTTATATAGTGGATTGATTAAATTTAAGTTTTCATTCTAAACATGAAATATGAAATAAATGGAAAATAACATTCCTTTTATATGATCTACCATTATAATAAAATGGCAAAATCTAAAAAGGACAAGACCTAGCCACGTGTTATTTTGAGACAGGGCCAAGATGGTAGTTCCTCAATTAGATTCAGATCCTTGTTAACACCTCAATTTAGGATTGTTCTGCGTTAAATATTAAAAAGAATCTTAAAGGTAAAACCTAGCCTAAATGTCACTGCAGACAAGGCCAAGATGGTAGAACCTATTCAAGAGATTCAAACCCTTGTTAACATCTGTAACATGTTAACATTCCTGGCAGACGTGGTTCGATAAAATCGCATGAGTCATCCTTAAATAAGATTACTCCAATTTCCCTTATTTATATAATCATCCCTTAAGGATGAAGTGCCTACGGGCTATAATTAACGTCGTTTGAGACTAAAGACAGTAGTGGTCTACAACCCCCTGTTAAAAAAGAGCAATGAACTTTGATTCAAGCCTTAATACCTCGATTCTATAAAATCCTGGTTTATAAATTAAATCTGTCCATGTGACTAGGCTGTTGAGCTATTATTAAATTATAATTGGGGATATAATACTTACGAGTCATATCCAATGTCATATAAGACTAAAGACAGTCGTAGCCTACAACTCCCTGTCAAGAAAAGGTAATGAACTTTGATTCAAACCTAAATGCCTCGATTCCATAAAATCTGGGCTTATAAATTAAACTTGTCTACGCGACTAGGCCATTTGTGCTATTATTAACTTGTAAATTAGGATTTATGATAAAAATCCTGAATAAAATAAATATTTTTCCTTTCCTGCCAGTATACATATTAAAAAGAATCTTAAAGGTACGACCTCAAATGTTAATGGAGTAAATCTCCAGAACTGTGATTAGCGCAGCTGTTAGAAAGGCTACGAGAAAAGTCATGAAAAGGCTTAAGAAGCCGAATGATGTTCGCTTTAAAACACATGTCGCTGCTCATAAGAAGAGCTATATTCATACTTCAGATGCGAAGAATAACCCAAACAAAATCATATGTGGCAAGAAGCCCCTTTTCTCTTAGGATGTACTTAAAAGTACTTCGTCTCTTAGAAGTCAAGAGACTTCAATAGTAAGAAGGGGCCATCGATTACGGGAAATTGTTGGATGTAGTAGAAACCATTAGGTATATCAGTGGTTATGCTGGAAAGGACATGGTAAGGTATACATCACAGCTATTCGATAACAATGCTCTCAATTAGTGAGGACATTATTGAAGTCCACAAGAAAGATCCCCTTATGCAATATGGGATGGTCCAAGTTTTTTAAGGACCTTATTAGAAAAAAAAAAAACCTATTATCCACATCACAAAATGGAAAAAAGATGAAATAAGAATTTTCTGACTCTCGCCATAAAAGTTCTAGACTGTCGACAGTATGTCGCAAATTTTAATTCATTGGCTGAGATAGTACCCTATTCAGTTTACCCAAAAATCTAAGCTTAAAGCAAATAATTATTAGTGGTTAGCATCGGCAATAAGAGGGCACGTTAAGGTTTCAAAACCTGCTCATTATAAATCCATTATGGATCTAACTCAGCTACTCATGTTATATAGATTAAGAAACGACCAGTCAAAGCTGAGACTGCCCTAAATTTGTCATAGATTTTGCAGCTAAGTTTAAAAAGATTAAGAATGGAGGCGCTTAACCCTCCTAATGTATGATTAGAGGCAGTTCACATTAATAATGACACTAGGTAAATCCCTTATTAAGATTTATTTGCTAAGAATTACATCTGGGTTCAGGTGCTGCTAGGTCTCTCATAAGACCATAAGCTTAGCAAACTTTTAGAAAATTATCCCGTAAGAAACCCATATATTAAGTGTAAGGTAAGACTCACAGGCAGATCAGAAGAACCATTTCTTCTGTTCCTGTCAGAAACCTTCAGTCGTAGAATTGTAGAAGTATCCTCTCTCTAGGTGTAATGCGTCAGCATTTAGAGTTGATATCTCTTTGATCTCTAACGATTGCGAATACCAAACGGTATGATGAAAACCGCCATATGATGATTGGTATATCTTAATATGTTCCATAGATTGCTTCCATGCCTAATCAGTATGGAGGTTTAATGCATGGGACCACAAAGATATTCCGATGGTCATAGAGTACTAAAGTCAGCTAATGGTATTCAAAGGAGATATCCAGAATGGAATTGTCCAAGTAAATGTTCCAGATCAAGGAAGTTCGTGGACTCATAACGTAAATGTGTCACTTAATTGACACAAGCAATGGTGGATGAATTGGAGCCTGAGATTTGTAAAATCTCTGTAACCTCCTTGTACCTTGATTATCTTCTCCTAAGATTACCCTGTTTACCCCTGAGAGGCAGGTAGAGTTAAGGTTTATATCCCATTTAAGGCTGTATTATTATGAAATCTCCAAGACGGCTAGTACCATCATTTGGAAGAATCGAAACCCTGATTAACTAAGTTTTAAAATAGAGGGTTCATGTAGCCTAACTCAATATCCTGAGAATTCGGTATAGTTAATTATGAAAGATGGTTCATTTTGCTTATGCATTGTTACCGCAACCCTAATTAGGCAACGATTAAGAATCGCCATCAGCTGCCCAGGAGCGTCGATTTGTTCGACTAACTGTAAGGATTAGCTACTCCTTAAGATTAGTTTTGAGCAATGGTTGTAATAACCATCTCACCTTAAGATAAGCTTTTCTATAATAGTTGTTATATAAGTATCAAGGTGGCTCCCTTGGAGACCTTGTATAGATGAAATATCAAACATCCGTTTGATGGACGAGACTTTGGGAAGTCCACTTATCAGGATCTGAACGTTGCTTTGGAAACAACGAATAAGATCATACAAATCCCTAATCATCTGTAAGTTGCCAGTATTCGGCAGAAAATCAAGAATTAATGAAAGTAGCAACCCTCCTAAATTCTTGTTAAAGAATAAGGTTCAACAAAAGAAATCACCCAGGAAGGGTGTGCCCAATTTGTTAAATTATCAGGCTAGTTAAGCTCTGAATATATAGAATCATTCAAAGGAAATCGAATGTATCAAGATCAAGTAGCTTATAAGCAAAAACCTATTTAAGGAGCTTAGCGGAGCTCACAATACATTGCACACTAGTGACTGAAGGATGTGTTTCGCCAATAAGTCAAGAAGCACTATCACATAATGATATGAAGATTTATGATGAGATGAGCATCCTGTATCGATTTGTAACACCTCGAAAATTCACGTCCTATAATGTGTTGACACGTGTCATAGGTTTGAACGTGTGAAAGAATGTTAAAAAAGGATTAAAGTTGACAATCATGGAAAGTATGTGAATATACGGGTTCTAAATGTCAACAAGTGAATAAATATATTTTACATTAACCCTACATGATGCTCATACCTTCAAACGAATAAATCATGGATCATACGAAGCTAAATATGAAAGAAAGTGAGAGATTACAAACTACAGGGGTTAAATGTGTCAACATGTTTAAGTTATACCTCTGAGTGACCTTTTAGCAAACCCGAAGCTTTGTAACGGTAAATTATGCTCACTAGAATGCACGATCCAGGGACCAAAGCGTAAAAATCAGAAAATTCAGATTTGATCAGATGGGGTGTCGCGCCACGCGAGGACACTGGGGGGTCTACGCGTGCCGCGAGGGGCGTTTTGTGCCGAAAACTTTGGGTTCTTGTCTGCCAATGCCATTCTAACCGACTTAAAACGATTTTCCTCATCTTGCACGACCCCTAAACAACCCCTAGGCCCTTAGGGACATCTGTTGATGATCCATGGCCATTGATAGCACTTGTTGTCAATGATCTAAGAGCTTTTGAGCACTATAAAAGGCCACAAGGTTGCAACATTGTGCTCACACCTTTCTCTTGCATTCCTGATCATTTCTGGAGCTCCAAAGCAGACTCAAGTGATCACAAATCGTGCATAGGACTTCAGTAAGTATGCTTAACCTCTCTTAGTTAAGTTTTTGCTTTGTTTTAGCTTAAAAGTCAAACCGTCGTAATTAACGGTTGACTTAGCGATTAATCACTAATGGTCCAGTGATTATTCGAATTAAAAGTAGTTATAAGTTGGTAATTATGTGGGCATTAAACCCTTAAAAGGGCACCCTCTGATTCCCACTCTAACTAGGTCTAATGTCGGGTCAAACTTGTTATTAAAAAGTCAACATAATGCTTAATTTCCAATTTATGCATAATTAGCAATGTAGAACCCATACAACCTGTTTGATCATTAATATAACTTGGTAATTAATGTAAGAACATGTCTAAACATGTTCAACCCGACAATTTTCAGTAGAGACCCGGTTCGGAACCGAAAGTCGCATAGTTTGACTTTTGCTTTGACTTTCAGTTCTGACCCGTTTAAAGCATGTTTTAGAAATGCCTTAGAGCTCGATTTGGACCAGGTTACATGCTAGTATAACCCTCTGTGATTATACACCATGGTTCATTAGTTAACCAATTAATACGCATGATTCCGTTAATTGCCTATATGTTGACCATTATGCCCTTTTCACCATAAAACATGATTTTTGGAAATATAAAAGAGTAGAAACCTTAGTTAATAATTTATAAACTTGAACCCAAAGTTTGACATCAGTTTGAGGTGTAGATTGAGAGTTATGCTCATTAGCGTAATTAGAAAGCTTCTTTAGCGATTTAACGACATAATTAGCGTATGGCCTATTTAAGCCTACTTTTTGATATCAAACTTATTACCCACTGATGTAATATATTATTTTGGGATTTTTGAAGATTTTTAATTAATTTTAGAGCTGAGCATAACTTAGAGTCATAGGCTTAATCCGGTAATTGTCAGTTTTGCCCTTTCGGGCTATAAATGAGTTTTACATATCTTTTTTACCCCAAACCTTTTGCTACTGATTACATATGATAAATAAATTATTTTAAGCCTTCTGGAATAATAAAAATATCAGCTTTCGATATAGAACCCAGAAACGGTTCCTAATCGCCTTATTAAGCGTTTTTAACGCATAGTATGTACTAAAACTATTTTAAACATACAAGGGTTGATACCTACTGATATTTTAGGTAAATTATAATATTTCAACAGTAAGCAAAAGTTGTTAAACTCATACTTCAGTTTTGAGCTTTTCGGCTTATGTGAAATTACCAAAATGCCCCTACGATGCATAGTTTGGTTAAAATTGATAAATTTCATATATATACTTTACCCTACTGTTATAACTTATCAAATTAAGTATTTTTTTTCTTATTACATCAGACATGTAACTCAGGATAATACTTAAACTCTTTTATAACCTTGTAAATGACCAAACTACCCCTACGGGGCATAGTTTGTGTTTAAATTCGTTTCGGACATAATAAAAGATATCTTACTGATGTCACAACATATTTAAGGCATATTAACTTAGGAAACCTGTATATGGCTCTCATGATTACCCGTTACGCCTCTTGCGTGTTCGGTTCGGTTTATGTAACTAGTTTGCATAAATTGGCCGAAACGGGTCAAACCTTATCGGTTTTATCTCAAAATCCAGAATGTGTATCATATACCCATATAAGGCAAGTCTTCAAACTTGTCGGGTCTGGATCACATTCTATTCCGGTCTTCGCTTAATCGTGCGTGCGAACCGTATCTTTAAAACTAACCTGTCTAAGCTTAGGCTTAATTAAAAGACCCGTTAGGATTCTAATAGGTTATTATAAACCTTTGTTCCAGAATAGGAGACCAGTAAAAGATACTTGCATTTGCTTATTGTGATTATTACTTTGCTCAGGTAAATACTTTTAACTTATTTTCCCTATACGGGCTTGGGGTACGGTATATAAAATACCGCTTGGTCGGGCATTAAATCTTCCATCGTATGGTGGTTAATTGAATATTTGATCGGCCTGTTTAAATTGTTTTGTTTACTTAAAGCCTTTGGGGGGGTTAATGACCATGTCCTGGATATCCTTGGCATCATTTTACAAAATGGCCACGACCTAAGCGCGGAGTGTAGGCGTACACTCGTCAGTGCATAAATAGATTATGTGGTGTGTCTATTGATCTTTAACCCGGCACGATCCGGGCTACTGAACGCATAACAAAACATGTAATTCTTTTACAAGTTTATATATTTAAATAATTATCCGAAGTTATAAAAGATGTTTATGCCACGTGCATCCAAATCAATTTTCAATCATTTTTAAAATGAGTCGGTTGATTGTATTTACCAGTGTAAACTGACGTATTTTCCCAAAAAGATTAAATGCAGGTACTAATCGTAATTGGCTGGATTTCTCCTTAGCATCAATAGAAGTCTCGTAAGCTTAAGATGCCTAAAGTATATTGAACTACTGTTTCCATTTATTTTGATCCTTCTGTAGATTCTTTCAACTGTTTGTGATACACGATATTACAATATTATATTCGGTTGAAATATAATCTTTCATTTGCTTCCGCTGTGCATATTAAATATTGTGTTGTTTGACTATTATGTTGCCAACCACGTCACGATACTCCCCACCGGGCCCACCGGTGACACGTGGAATTCGGGGTGTGACAGGTTGGTATTAGAGCCAACATTGAGTGAATTAAACACTAGCCTTTTGTGTTTAATCTCAATGACACAATTGCACATTCCTAAACTTTCGAGTCTAGACAAATAACATAGGACAAATTCTACTTTGTTTTGGTTTTGTTTTGTCCTTTATTTTATATATTCTTGTCGTTATCTTATGTTATATTGACAGGATTAAAAATGCCGCCAAGATTCTTTCGACGAAGAGGAAGAGGCAAGGGGCCAATCACCGCCCCCAATGATAATGACGTCGGGCCTTCGCAACGGCGAGCTCCTTCTACCACCGAGAGTGACGATCCTCGAGGGAACCGGAGGAACCTTTTTAAGCCGGCTAGACGGTCGGTTTCGCACAGTTCGAGACCTCCTTTTCAAAACTCTTATGGGCCACATTCGGAAAATGAGCCCAATAACCCTCAACCTTCTTACATACCTCTTCAGCGATCCTTATCGCACAATTCTTTTGGAGACCCCACACCTGTCTTCCGGGGCCGGTTTAACCCGGCCAACTACATACCAGAACCAGTGGGTTTTAACCCATTGGGGCCAGAGGATCATTTCTCCGGCGATCATGCGGAGAATATGGACGAGGACACGGATCCCGTCGAGCCCGCAACCAGAACACCGAACCATTCCATTGAGATTTCGGATGGATCTTCTTTTCATTAGTCACCCTACGGTGGTCCAGACAGCTTTCAGGCGAGGTTTAACCAGCATGAATGGTACTTCACGCCTTCCCACCATTCATCACCTCACCAGCAGCAGCAACAGCAGGATCCCTCTGAGGATTCGCGATTTGTGGCAGTCACGCCACCGCCTCCACCACCACCAGTTAACCAAGTACCTCTAGAACCGCCGAGGCGTAGGAGGACGGGCGCGCGAATGTCCGCGCGTGGAGGAGATTTTCACTTCAGCTCTCCTCGACACTCGAGTGGCAGTCATTATCCGCCACTACATGAAGACCCGCAAATGGGTGGGCCTTCCAACCCAGTTGCACCGCAAGCACCACCGATGGGTTTTGATAACCCAATTCCTGCCTACACTGGTTCTATGGCGTATAACCCGTTTGAGCAGCCGGTGCACACCAACTACAATTACGCTAAAGCCGACCCATACTTGGTAGCGGCCAACTATAACGCCCTTCATCCTGAAGGACCGCATGGAGCTCCGTGGGGGGTGGGGTACCCAACTCATGGGTACCAAATACCTGCTAGACCTATAATTCGACAACAATCGCAGCCGCCAAGGTTCTCCCCACCAGAGCATGAAGAAATCCTGCAAAGGTTGGATCAAGTCGAGCGAGATTTTCACAGAGATCGCAGGGAGAGACAAAGTTTCTTCCAGGGATTGGCAAGTTTAATAAAAGGGAAGAGCAAGAAGGACCATTGAATCCTTCCATTGTTGTTAAAATTTCCTTGTATCAGTTGAGCCCCTGCGTGGGTCTGTCTTGCTGTATTGACCCCTACGTGGGAATGTTTGTTTGTTTTGACCCCTGCGTGGGCCTATCTTTCGATTAACCCCTACGTGGGTATGTTATTTGTTTAAGTCCCTGCGTGGACTAGTATATTGTTCTATTAAAAAGTCCCGTTTAGGGCGATATGTAATCTTTTAATAAATTAATGGAATGTAAGTTTATAAATTTCATTTTTGCTATTATATGCATAAATAAATTATATATGAAATAAATGAATCAAAATCATTCCTTTTAAAAGTAATCTACCTATTTAAATATTAACTAAGGATCTTAAAGGTACAACCTAGCCTGCATGTCATTATAAGACCTGGCCAAGATGGTAAAACCTGTTAAAAAGATTCAATTCCCAGTTAACAGCTGAAAACATGTTAACGCTCCTGGCAGACGTGATTCGTTAAAATCACACACGTCATTTTTATATAAGGATCTTTCCAAAGATTCCTAACCCAACTTAATGATCTCTGAATCGTGGGTTTAAATCATCAATTAAGATGATCGTATTTTGACCATACATTGGCAATATAATGCCTACGGGCTCTTCTCATTTTCATATGAGACAAAAGACAGTAATAGTCTATGACCCTGTCTGAAAAAGGTAAAGAACTATGTTTAAACCTTCATGCCTCGATTCTCTGAAATCATGGCTTATAAATTAAAAATGTCCCAGTGACTAGGCCTTTTGTGCCACTAATAAAATTGTTAATTGTTTTATAATTAGGATAAATTATAATAGAAATCCTAAATAAATATGATTAATAAATTAACCAAATATGGTCTATGTTACCATGGTTAATGAATTGCCATAAAAGACAATTCCATAATAAACTCCCAAGTAAACTATTGTCCTTGTTTTATGTAACAGTTCAATTAAAATGGATGACTCAGATGAAATTAATAGTCACCTAGTGGAGAATAATGATAATGCCCGAATTAATATAACGGGTGCTGAACTGAAAGCGTTAGTTGACGACGCTGTTACAAAGGCCTTGGAGCGGCAGTACAAAGAATATAGTGGGACTCGAAGTAGGACCCTATCTACACCGCATTCGAAGCCACCTTCCAAGAAGGATGAACCCAAGAAAGATGATGATCGACTCTCCTCAAACCACCACAGTGCTCCATCTCAACAGATTGTACTAAATCAAGAGCCCCGTACTAAGGGTTGCTCCTACAAATACTTTGTTTCATGCAAAGCCAGGGATTTTACTGGGGAAAAAGGAGCCATTGACTGCATGACGTGGTTAGATGAGATGGACACAGTAGTGGATATCAGCGGGTGCGCTGAGAGGGATATAGTCAAGTTTGTGTCTCAATCGTTTAAAGGTGAGGCCTTAGCCTGGTGGAAATCACTAATTCAAGCCACTGGGAAGATCCCATTGTACAACATGTCTTGGGAACAATTCGTTGCCCTCATCAGGGAGAACTACTGTCCTCAGCACAAGGACGAAAAGATTGAGTCAGACTTCCTTTCATTGGTAATGACGAATCTTGACTGCCAAGCTTACCTCACGAGCTTCAACACAATGTCCAGATTGGTTCCGTATCTGGTGACTCTGGAACCTAAACGAATAGCTCGTTTCATTGGGGGTTTAGCCCCCGAGATAAAGGCAAGCGTGAAGGCCTCTCGGCCAGCTACTTTCAGATCGGTAGCGGATATATCTTTGTCCCTCACGCTGGACGCGGTCAGGCAAAGATCGCTGAGGAACAAAGATGCTGAGAAAAGAAAACGTGAAGATGATAATTCACGGAGGTCAAACAAGAAGCACCGAGGAAACGGTGACAACAAGAAGGGGTCTGAGTCAAGAAAGGATGGGCATCAGTCTGGTGATAAGCCCAAGTGCAAAGTCTGCAAGAAACAGCACTTCGGGAAGTGCAGGTTAGAATCAAACTCGCAGACTCAGTCAAGAACTTTTGCTTGTGGTATATGCAACTCCAAGGAACACAAGACCTTGGATTGCAAAAAACTGAAGGATGCAACGTGCTACAGTTGCAATGAGAAAGGGCACATTAAAACCAACTGCCCTAAATACGCCAAGAATCCTGAAGAGGCCAAGAAGACCAATGCTAGGGTCTTTAGGATGGATGCGAAGGAGGTTGTGCAAGACGATAACGTGATCACAGGTACCTTTCTAATAAATGATATCTATGCAAGAGTGCTTTTTGATTCAGGCGCTGATAAATCATTTGTAGATAATAAGTTTTGCAAATTGCTGAATTTACCTGTTAAAACCCTAAGAGTGAAATATGAGGTGGAGTTAGCAGATGGCACCTTAGAAACCGCCTTAACCATATTAGATGGATGTTTCATATCCATTAAGAACCACTCTTTTCCTTTGTCCCCACTTCCTTTGAAGTTGGCTGGTTTTGACATCGTTTTAGGCATGGACTGGTTATCTCGTAACCAAGCCCAGATTGTCTGCAATAAGAAGCAAGTGTTGATCAAGACTCCATCTGGCGAATCACTTACCATTCAGGGAGATACCCGGTATGGATTTCCTGAGCAAGTGACTATGCTCAAGGCCTCTAAGTGTTTGAAAAAGGGTTGTGTCATCTACATGGCACAAGTGACTATTGATGAGCCGAAACCTAAGATGCCGTCATTTCTGAATACCCCGAAGTTTTTCCAGAAGAACTACCTAGTTTACCGCCAGATAGGCAAGTGGAATTCAGAATCGACATCATCCCTGGAGCAGCACCTGTTGCTAGAGCACCTTACAGGTTGGCACCAACAGAGATAAAGGAATTGAGAGCACAACTAGATGAATTGCTTGCTAAAGGTTTCATTAAACCTAGTTCGTCTCCTTGGGGAGCACCAGTCTTGTTTGTCAAGAAGAAGGATGGATCGATGCGTCTGTGCATCGATTACCGTGAGCTTAATAAGGTCACAATAAAGAATAGGTATCCTTTACCCAGGATCGACGATTTGTTCGATCAATTGCAAGGGGCAAGTTATTTCTCGAAGATTGACTTGAGGTCAGGCTACCACCAACTGAAGGTTAGAGATGAAGACGTACACAAAACTGCATTTAGGACTCGTTATGGTCATTACGAGTTCTTAGTGATGCCTTTCGGGCTCACTAATGCACCTGCCGCGTTCATGGATCTCATGAATCGCGTTTGCAAGCCATACTTAGATAAATTCGTCATCGTTTTCATCGACGACATTCTCATCTACTCAAAGAACCAAGCTGACCATGAGAAACACCTTCGCTGTATTCTTAAACTTCTGCATCGTGAGAAACTCTACGCCAAATTTTCAAAATGTGAATTTTGGCTTCGAGAAGTCCAATTCCTTGGACATGTGGTTAGTGAGCGTGGTATCCAAGTGGATCCCGCTAAGGTGGAAGCAGTTATGAACTGGCAAGAGCCAAAGACGCCTACAGAGATTCGTAGCTTTCTAGGCTTAGCAGGATATTATAGGCGTTTCATTGAGAACTTCTCAAGGATTGCTGTACCCCTGACTTCGCTGACGCGTAAGAAAATTAAGTTTGACTGGGGTCCTAAGCAGCAGGAATCCTTCGATATTCTGAAACAAAAGTTGAGCAATGCTCCTGTACTAACATTTCCTGAAGGTACCGAAGAATTCGTAGTGTACTGCGATGCATCACACACTGGCATGGGGTGTGTGCTTATGCAGAAAGGCAAGGTTATTGCCTATGCATCACGGCAGTTAAAGGTGCATGAAAAAAATTACACCACCCATGATTTGGAGTTGGGTGCCATTGTATTTGCACTGAAGCTATGGAGGCATTATTTATATGGTATCAAATGTGTGATCTATTCTGATCACAAGAGCCTCCAGCATCTGTTTAATCAGAAGGATTTAAACATGAGGCAGCGCCGATGGATGGAGACTTTGAATGATTATGATTGTGAAATTAGATACCATCCCGGCAAGGCGAATGTAGTCGCCGATGCCTTGAGTCGAAAGGAAAGGGTGAAACCCATCCTGAAGAAACACTAAATAAATGGTCGGAACCGAACTATCTAGGGGGTTTGAATCCGCATAAAAGGGTTAGCTCTCTCTCGATTGATTCAGTTGCAGCTGATCTCCTTCTCCGATGGTTCTGCAAAAAAGAACACCGTTAGCCTCGCCAAGGGGAGAAGAGGGTTCTCTCCTTGACCCGACTCCGGTGTGAGAATAAGTATTGGTACGGAGAAGAGAAAAGTATTTGAGAAGTGTGTGTAATCTGAGTTCATACCTGAACAGTTCTTGTATTTATAACCGGGAGTTTGGGAGGGAAAACCTGTTATTGAAAAGATGACGGAAGATGCTAACGCCGTAGCGATTATATTTTCTTCCGTTAAGTTCTTTGATCCAACGTCAAGTTGTCTCGATCCGTTGTGAATGCACACGGATCGTGGTTTGATCTATGGCTGGGGGATTGCCACGTGGAAAGTGATTAAGTGGGGATTATTCTCCAATTGCATGCCTTCGTTGTGATTCCAGGGTTGCCTGTGGTAATGACACGTGTCCAGACGGTTATAACCGTCTGGGTGGTGCACGATTGTATTTCTTTCTAGAAGATTACTGCTGTAATCTGGTGTGACACCTTGCTGTGTGGACACAGACGAATAAATCCCAAGTCTGGGTAAAATGATATCCAAGTCTGGATATTTGGGCGGAAGTATTGATCTCAGGATTTTTATCCTTTGCTAATGGGGGAAGGCGCAAGGATTTATGATTTCCTTTGGGCGCGTGACTATAGATTGCTGATTACTTTCTTCCCTTTGTAAGACCAGTGCGCGGCCGCGCAAGGTTAAAAGGTTAAAAGGCCAGGTTGTGGTATGGTCTCAAATACTTATTATAAGGTTTTTGGGACCTTACCCCTTCAAGTCCCCCCAGTCTAGTGTTGTACTTATGCGAATAAGTGGAGCACTGGACTTATGAGAGGGAAATGCTTTTGGGAGCGAGAAATAAGAAATCTTCTATGAGAAGATTGATTTTTGTAAAGATTTTTTGGAAAATCTTTGACTTTTAACGAGACTGGTACAGTAAATTGATTGACAACCTGTCTTTGTCAGTTGTTTTTTACTGTCCGTGTCTTACACGTGCGCGTGTAAACGCGTGTGTGTCTGATATTAACTTTTCCTGCTGCTTGTTTCTTCTGTGTCCTCTTTGTTGGACCAGTGCGCGGCCGTGCAAGGTCTAAAGAGGATTAAAGATGAAGTTGTGGTTTTTCCCTTAAGTCTTCTTTATTGGACCGGTGCGCAGCCGCGCAAGGTCTAAAGAAGGTTAGGAAATCGAGGTTGTGGTATGGTCCAAACGCTCGGAACGAGGTTTTTGGGACCTTACCCCTTCAAGTCCCCCCAGTCTAGTGTTGCTCTTATGCAAATAAGTGGAGCACTGGACTATGAGAGAGAAATGCTTTTTGCTGCAGGGTTTTTGGCGCGAAAGTGGAGAATTTTTTATGAGAAAATACTCTTGCGCATTATCTTTTGTTTTTTCGATAAATCTTTGGGGAAAACTTGTGAGTTTTTTTTTCTTTGTTCTGACCTACTTCGTCATGATCTGGGGTTCATGACGTTATTTGAATATAAAACATAAATACATGTAGTACTTTTTCGTCTTTTCTTTTTTTGGAATATGTGCAGACGTTGTCATAATTTATTTAATGAGATATGACGTGTTTCTGGTAACCCCGTTTTTAGAGGAAGATGATCTGATAGTTAATCATTACGGGTTCTGTTGTCTTCTCTTGTCGATGCTTTGAAGGAGTATCTTCCGGTTAACTGGAAAGATCAGCCTTTGCTTGCGTACCGGCGACGTCAAAACAGGTGTTATTCTGATCCTTCCTTTGGGAATGAAGGGATATCAGTTGTTGATGGGGAGATTGAGCTGGCTGTTGTTCCCCCTAGTTAGGGTGTTCGGGGAAGTACTGTATACCTCTGATGAGGCTTCAGTTATGTTTTTTGGCGTTTATTTTGTAAAGAACGTTTTGATGTTCTGCTGCTGTAAATGCTGCTAAAGGTGCCTTGCTGCACTAGTAACTTTCCTTTGTTGATGCAATGTTATGCATTCATGTTTTGTGTTTATGTTTGAATTACAATATGTTGCATGTGTATAATTACTTTGTTTAGGTATAGCGAATGAAAATGGTATTGTGCTCATGTGCGAACGTAAGTCTAGACTGTGCACGAGGCTTGCTATTTTTTAGACCGTTCATGAGGCTTACAATGTTCACCATACTGTTTTCGCGTATACCAAAGGAATTACATGCAATTTGTAACAAACAATAACATGTAAAGATAATTTTTGCATTAATAGGGTGTGGGCCCCATAAAGTGAAAAAATACCTTGCCTGTATAAGTCTGACTTGTTGGATAGCTTGGCTTGTTGCGCGTTCCCGGTGTGAGGAATAGTTGCTAGTTGTGTCCTTTTAACTTGGTGCTCGTTGATTGGTTGTACTAGCGTATTTCCATGGATTGTCAGGGTTGCGCGTTTATGAAGGAGCAAGTGTATGTGTGTTCGCTCGGAAAATACGCGTATGGCGACTTAAAGGAGTATGCGCGGATAGCGACTTATGTGCTTAAATGTAAGGGAGCAAGCGCGGATGGCGACTTACATGCTCAAATGTAAAGAAGCCTGCGCGTATGGCGACTTACGTGCTTGTATGTAAAGGAGCAAGCGCGGATGGCGACTTACGTGCTCAAATGTAAAGAAGCCTGCGCGTATGGCGACTTACGTGCTTGTATGTAAGGGAGCAAGCGCGGATGGCGACTTACGTGCTCAAATGTAAAGAAGCCTGCGCGTATGGCGACTTACGTGCTTGTATGTAAGGGAGCAAGCGCGGATGGCGACTTACGTGCTCAAATGTGAAGAAGCCTGCACGTATGGCGACTTACGTGCTTGTATGTAAGGGAGCAAGCGCGGATGGCGACTTACATGCTCAAATGTAAAGAAGCCTGCGCGTATGGCGACTTACGTGCTTGTATGTAAGGGAGCAAGCGCGGATGGCGACTTACGTGCTCAAATGTAAGGAAGCCTGCGCGTATGGCGACTTACGTGCTCAAATGTAAAGAAGCCTGCGCGTATGGCGACTTACGTGCTTGTATGTAAGGGAGCAAGCGCGGATGGCGACTTACGTGCTCAAATGTGAAGAAGCCTGCACGTATGGCGACTTACGTGCTTGTATGTAAGGGAGCAAGCGCGGATGGCGACTTACGTGCTCAAATGTAAAGAAGCCTGCGCGTATGGCGACTTACGTGCTTGTAAAGGAACATTCGACCCGCATGGAGACTGACGTGCTCTTATCCTTAAATAAGGAGTATAAGTTTTAAAAAAAAAATTTATGTGATTTTTCAATCGGTGGTATTATACCGCAACAATATTATTTATATTGTTCCCATCATCTTGAAAAGATAACGGATTGCGTATGTCTTTTTTAATGATTTCTTTCATCCATCAAATTTTAAGTACCAGTTGTACAGATATAGACGCTCTAATTATGCTAGTCAATATAAATGCTTGTGCATATATATCCGTTATAGCTTAAATAAGTGTTAGGTTGTAACACTTTCATGTTGAAAAGTCATGGCACTTGAATTAGCATAAGTGCCAGTTTAAATGTTTATAAGTGATAGCACCAACTGTTTAGTGCATACTAGAAGGTGTTCACGTTATGTAAAAGAATTCTGGGATTTGTTCTCTTTCCCTCATTTTGTTTAAGGAAAAAATCAAAAGGATCTTTCAGAGGAATTTGTAGTACCTAGGTTTTGACGAAAACCATATTAGTCAAGGCTTATAGCCCAAGAAGCAAAGCTCCGGAAGTTATGCGTTGTGCGACCTCAGATCTGCAGCTTCTTTGATCATAGAGCTTAAATGAAACTCCCAACTCTGGAGTGTTTGTGCAAAATTTGGTTCATGGCGATCTGGAACCTGTTGAACCAGTACTCTGGAGTTTTTCTCCATGAATAGATCTGAACGGTTATGAACTCCCTGCGCTTTTGTGCAGCAGTTTGTTGTAGAACATGCTTTTCAGGTTGTACATGTACGTAATTGGATAAATTATGCTAGAAACATATAGTACGTCCGGTAATGTCCGAAGATACCAGTAATAATCACTGGTCGTTCTTCCTGAGGGCCCCCAGGAACAACAGGAAACATAACTTGCTGTTCTCTCAAATGTTGATCATAGTTTTGTTTATTTGGTCTTCGTAACGGACCTCCTTGAACCATGTGTATTTGTTTAGGTTTCTGATAACTGCTATATCTGGATTGTATTTTAATGGTACGACTGGATTAGATGTCCCCACGTGGTGTTGGTGGGTCCAATACTGTAGTGTTGATTTCTTCTCCAGATCTGATGTTTGGGAAATCAGATATGGCGATTTGTATAACGATTGTGTCTAAAGCAGCTTGGCATCTGTTAAACCAATGTTCTGGGGATCCTTCTATTTGGAAATTGTTTCCGACGTTTGGTCGAGGATCAGGTTGCCGGTGAGATGATGAATTTTCTGCCATGTGTAAAACAGAAAATGAAATGAACTGAATCGAAACGAGATAAAAACTAGAAAACAGAGGAATCGGTGGGCGCCAATGAAGAAACACTAGATAAATGGTCGGAACCGAACTATCTAGGGGGTTTGAATCCGCATAAAAGGGTTAGCTCTCTCTCGATTGATTCAGTTGCAGCTGATCTCCTTCTCCGATGGTTCTGCAAAAAAGAACACCGTTAGCCTCGCCAAGGGGAGAAGAGGGTTCTCTCCTTGACCCGACTCCGGTGTGAGAATAAGTATTGGTACGGAGAAGAGAAAAGTATTTGAGAAGTGTGTGTAATCTGAGTTCATACCTGAACAGTTCTTGTATTTATAACCGGGAGTTTGGGAGGGAAAACCTGTTATTGAAAAGATGACGGAAGATGCTAACGCCGTAGCGATTATATTTTCTTCCGTTAAGTTCTTTGATCCAACGTCAAGTTGTCTCGATCCGTTGTGAATGCACACGGATCGTGGTTTGATCTATGGCTGGGGGATTGCCACGTGGAAAGTGATTAAGTGGGGATTATTCTCCAATTGCATGCCTTCGTTGTGATTCCAGGGTTGCCTGTGGTAATGACACGTGTCCAGACGGTTATAACCGTCTGGGTGGTGCACGATTGTATTTCTTTCTAGAAGATTACTGCTGTAATCTGGTGTGACACCTTGCTGTGTGGACACAGACGAATAAATCCCAAGTCTGGGTAAAATGATATCCAAGTCTGGATATTTGGGCGGAAGTATTGATCTCAGGATTTTTATCCTTTGCTAATGGGGGAAGGCGCAAGGATTTATGATTTCCTTTGGGCGCGTGACTATAGATTGCTGATTACTTTCTTCCCTTTGTAAGACCAGTGCGCGGCCGCGCAAGGTTAAAAGGTTAAAAGGCCAGGTTGTGGTATGGTCTCAAATACTTATTATAAGGTTTTTGGGACCTTACCCCTTCACATCCGAATCAATGCCAAGAGCATTGAAATAAAGAACAGTTTGAATGAAAGGTTGTTAGCTGCACAGAAGGAAGCTGTGTTGGAAACTAACTACCCTAATGAAAAGCTAGGGGTAACTGAGGAGCAGTTATCTCTTGGCAAGGACGGAATTCTGAGATTAAATGGACGAATATGGGTTCCAATTTATGGGGGACTTCGAGATGTTATCCTCCAGGAAGCCCATAGTTCTAAATACTCCGTTCATCCTGGAGCTGATAAGATGTACCAGGATCTGAAGGCAAATTTTTGGTGGATAGGCTTGAAGAAGTCTATAGCCACCTATGTAGCTAAGTGCTTGACATGTGCTCAAGTCAAGGCTGAACATCAAAAGCCGTCAGGTTTGCTACAACAACCTGAACTTCCCACATGGAAGTGGGAAATGGTAACTATGGATTTTATCACCAAGTTACCCAAGACAAGGAAAGGAAATGATATGCTATGGGTTATAGTTGATAGACTGACTAAGTCAGCACATTTCTTACCCATCAAGGAGACTTATAGCTCCGACATGTTAGCCCAATTGTACGTGGATAAGATTGTAGCCTTACATGGCATACCTGTGTCTATTATCTCTGACAGAGATACTAGATACACGTCACATTTTTGGAAAAGTTTCCAACAATCTTTGGGCACGCGTTTAAATTTTAGTACGGTTTACCATCCTCAGACGGACGGCCAGAGTGAGCGTACTATCCAAACATTGGAAGACATGCTTCGTGCATGTGTGATTGACTTGGGTGGTAGTTGGGATAACCACCTGCCGTTAATCGAATTCTCCTACAACAATAGCTACCATACCAGCATTAAGGCTGCGCCTTTTGAGGCATTATACGGTAGAAAGTGTAGAACGCCCGTTTGTTGGGCGGAAGTTGGAGATGTCCAATTATCAGGACCTGAGATAGTCTTTGAAACAACGGACAAGATTGTCCAGATTCGTGACCGTCTCAAAGCTTCCCGAGATAGGCAGAAGAGTTACGCAGATCCAAAGCGTAAACCTATGAAATTCGAAGTAGGTGATAAAGTCTTACTTAAAGTATGACCCTGGAAGGGAGTGATGCGATTCGGTAAGAAAGGTAAGTTAAGCCCGAGGTATATAGGACCGTTCGAGATTATCGAATGTGTTGGATCAGTGGCTTACAAGTTAAACTTACCTGAAGAGCTCAGTGGTATTCATAACGTATTCCACGTCTGTAATCTGAAGAAATGCCTAGCTGACGAATCGCTAGTCATACCACATACAGATGTGCATATAGATGAGAGCTTGAAATTTGTGGAAAAACCATTGTCGATTGAGGATCGACAGGTTAAGAAGCTTCGAAGGAAGCATGTGCCCATTGTAAAGGTAAAATGGGATGCCCGTAGAGGTCCCGAATACACGTGGGAGGTTGAGTCCACAATGAAAGAAAAGTACCCTCATTTGTTTCAATAAATCTCGAGGTCAAGATTTCTTTTAAGGGGGTGAGGATGTAACACCTCGAAAATTCACGTCCTATAATGTGTTGACACGTGTCATAGGTTTGAACGTGTGAAAGAATGTTATAAAAGGATTAAAGTTGACAATCATGGAAAGTATGTGAATATACGGGTTCTAAATGTCAAAAAGTGAATAAATATATTTTACATTAACCCTACATGATGCTCATACCTTCAAACGAATAAATCATGGATCATACGAAGCTAAATATGAAAGAAAGTGAGAGATTACAAACTACAAGGGTTAAGTGTGTCAACATGTTTAAGTTATACCTCTGAGTGACCTTTTAGCAAACCCGAAGCTTTGTAACAGTAAATTATGCTCACTAGAATGCACGATATAAATTTCATAAAGTTTCGTTATCGTATGAGAAAGTTATGATCAAATTCGTATGCGAGGGGTTAAAAGCGTCAACGATGAAGTTTAGGACTTTTCGGGTGACAATAAAGTTAACCGAGGACTAAACAAAGTGGGTATATGTCTTGAAGCCCTTATAAGTCAATTTGGAGGGTTCAAAGTGCAAGAAATAAAGTCGTAGCAAAGTTTCCAAGATCCAGGGACCAAAGCGTAAAAATCAGAAAATTCAGATTTGATCAGATGGGGTGTCGCGCCACGCGAGGACACTGGGGGGTCTACGCGTGCCGCGAGGGGCGTTTTGTGCCGAAAACTTTGGGTTCTTGTCTGCCAATGCCATTCTAACCGACTTAAAACGATTTTCCTCATCTTGCACGACCCCTAAACAACCCCTAGGCCCTTAGGGACATCTGTTGATGATCCATGGCCATTGATAGCACTTGTTGTCAATGATCTAAGAGCTTTTGAGCACTATAAAAGGCCACAAGGTTGCAACATTGTGCTCACACCTTTCTCTTGCATTCCTGATCATTTCTGGAGCTCCAACGCAGACTCAAGTGATCACAAATCGTGCATAGGACTTCAGTAAGTATGCTTAACCTCTCTTAGTTAAGTTTTTGCTTAAAAGTCAAACTGTCGTAATTAACGGTAGACTTAGTGATTAATCACTAATGGTCCAGTGATTAGTCGAATTAAAAGTAGTTATAAGTTGGTAATTATGTGGGCATTAAACCCTTAAAAGGGCACCCTCTGATTCCCACTCTAACTAGGTCTAATGTCGGGTCAAACTTGTTATTAAAAAGTCAACAGAATGCTTAATTTCCAATTTATGCATAATTAGCAATGTAGAACCCATACAACCTGTTTGATCGTTAATATAACTTGGTAATTAATGTAAGAACATGTCTAAACATGTTCAACCCGACAATTTTCAGTAGAGACCCGGTTCGGAACCGAAAGTCGCATAGTTTGACTTTCAGTTCTGGCCCGTTTAAAGCATGTTTTAGAAATGCCTTAGAGCTCTATTTGGACCAGGTTACATGCTAGTATAACCCTCTGTGATTATACACCATGGTTCATTAGTTAACCAATTAATACGCATGATTCCGTTAATTGCCTATATGTTGACCATTATGCCCTTTTCACCATAAAACGTGATTTTTGGAAATATAAAAGAGTAAAAACCTTAGTTAATGATTTATAAACTTGCACCCAAAGTTTGACATCAGTTTGAGGTGTAGATTGAGAGTTATGCTCATTAGCGTAATTAGAAAGCTCTTTAGCGATTTAACGACATAATTAGCGTATGGCCTATTTAAGCCTTCTTTTTGATATCAAACTTATTACCCACTGATGTAATATATTATTTTGGTATTTTTGAAGATTTTTAATTAATTTTAGGCTGAGCATAACTTAGAGTCATAGGCTTAATCCGGTAATTGTCGGTTTTGCCATTTCGGGCTATAAAATGAGTTTTACATATCTTTTTTACCCCAAACCTTTTGCTACTGATTACATATGATAAATAAATTATTTTAATCCTTCTGGAATAATAAAAATATCAGCTTTCGATATAGAACCCGGAAACGACTCCTAATCGCCTTATTAAGCGTTTTTAACGCATAGTTTGTACTAAAACTATTTTAAACATACAAGGGTTGATACCTACTGATATTTTAGGTAAATTATAATATTTCAATAGTAAGAAAAATTTGTTAAACTCAGACTTCAGTTTTGAGCTTTTCGGCTTATGTGAAATTACCAAAATGCCCCTACGGTGCATAGTTTGGTTAAAATTGATAAATTTCATATATATACTTTACCCTACTGTTATAACTTATCAAATTAAGTATTTTTGCTGATTACATCAGACCTGTAACTCAGGATAATACTTAAACTCTTTTATAACCTTGTAAATGACCAAACTACCCCTACGGGGCATAGTTTGTGTTTAAATTCGTTTCGGGCATAATAAAAGATATCTTACTGATGTCACAACATATTTAAGGCATATTAACTTAGGAAACCTGTATATGGCTCTCATGATTACCCGTTACGCCTCTTTTGTGTTCGGTTCGGTTTATGTAACTAGTTTGCATAAATTGGCCGAAACGGGTCAAACCTTATCGGTTTTATCTCAAAATCCAGAATGTGTATCATATACCCATATAAGGCAAGTCTTCAAAGTTTTCGGGTCTGAATCACATTCTATTCCGGTCTTCGCTTAATCGTGCGTGCGAACCGTATCTTTAAAACTAACCGGTCTAAGCTTAGGCTTAATTAAAAGACCCGTTAGGATTCTAATAGGTTATTATAAACCTTTGTTCCAGAATAGGAGACCAGTAAAAGCTACTTGCATTTGCTTATTGTGATTATTACTTTGCTCAGGTAAATACTTTTAACTTATTTTCCATATACGGGCTTGGGGTACGGTATATAAAATACCGCTTGGTCGGGCATTAAATCTTCCATCGTATGGTGGTTAATTGAATATTTGATCGGCCCGTTTAAATTGTTTTGTTTACTTAAAGCCTTTGGTGGGTTAATGACCATGTCCCGGATATCCTTGGCATCATTTTACGAAATGGCCACGACCTAAGCGCGGAGTGTAGGCGTACACTCGTCAGTGCATAAATAGATTATGTGGTGTGTCTATTGATCTTTAACCCAGCACGATCCGGGCTACTGAACGCATAAGAAACATGTAATTCTTTTACAAGTTTATATATTTAAATAATTATCCCAAGTTATAAAAGATGTTTATGCCACGTGCATCCAAATCAATTTTCAATCATTTTTAAAATGAGTCGGTTAATTGTATTTACCAGTGTAAACTGACGTATTTTCCCAAAAAGATTAAATGCAGGTACTAATCGTAATTGGCTGGATTTCTCCTTAGCATCAATAGAAGTCTCACAAGCTTAAGATGCCTAAAGTCTGTTGAACTACTGTTTCCATTTATTTTGATCCTTCTGTGGATTCTTTCAACTGTTTGTGATACACGATATTACAATATTATATTCGGTTGAAATATAATCTTTCATTTGCTTCCGCTGTGCATATTAAATATTGTGTTCTTTGACTATTATGTTGCCAACCACGTCACGATACTCCCCACCGGGCCCACCGGTGACACGTGGAATTCGGGGTGTGACACGATTGAGGATCGACAGGTTAAGAAGCTCCAAAAGGATACATGTACCTAATATAGGGGCACTTTGAGAGCTTGGAAAAGTTCCAGATATACTATAGAAGTCAAGTCCATTATACGACAAAAAGTCCTTCCATAATTTTAGCAAATCTCGAGGTCGAGATTTCTTTTAAGGGGGTGAGGATGTAACACCTCGAAAATTCACGTCCTATAATGTATTGACACGTCTCATAAGTTTGAACGTGTGAAAGAATACTCTAAAGGGACTAAAGTTGACAAACATGGAAAGTATGTGAATATAAGGGTTCAAAATGTCAACAAGGGATAATATACTTTACAGTAACCCTACATGATGTTATACCTTCAAACGAATAAATCATGGATCATACGAAGCTAAATATGAAAGAAAGTGAGAGATTACAAACTACAGGGGTTAAATGTGTCAACATGTTTAAAGTATACCTCTGAGTGACCTTTTAGCAAACTCGAAGCTTTGTAATGATTAATTATGCTCACTAGAATGCACGATAAAAATTTCATAAAGTTTCGTTATCGTATGAGAAAGTTATGATCAAATTCGTATACGAGGGGTTAAAGCGTCAACGTTGAAAATTATGACTTTCGGGTAAACATAATGTGACCAAGGACTTAACAAAGTGGGTATAAATCTTGAATCCCTTATAAGTCAAATTGGAGGGCTCAAAATGCAATATATAAAGTTTGGCTGACCTTTGGAAAGACCAAGAGCCAAGATGCAAAAGTTGGAAAAAATTTTGGCCCTGATGAATGGCTTACAGACCGTAAAGGTCTACCCTTACGGTCAGTAAGGAGTCCCCAGATGCAGAAACTCAGACAACAGCCTGTTTTGAGCGTGGTAACCGACTTAGTTAGATATTTTTCACTCCATGGGCGACCCCTAACAGTCCCTAGGCCTTAGGGACACATGTTGATGATCAGGGAACAAGGGTAGCATGATTTGTCATGATCATAATGGATCAAAATCACTATAAAAAGGCCCTTTGGTTGCAACTTTGTGATCATCCATTCCATCTGCTTTCTTGGAGCTTCCTGGAGCATAAGAGCAGACCCAAGCCATCTCTAATAGTGCATTAGACTTTGGTAAGTACCCTTGACCTTCCTTAATTGAGTTTTTACTTAGTTTTAGCTTAAAAGTCAAACCTTCGTAATTACCGTTTGACTTAGCGATTAATCACTAATGGTTCAGTGATTAGTCGAATTGAAGGTAGTTATAAGTTGGTAATTATGTGGGCAATAAACCCTTAAAAGGGCACCCACTGATTCCCATCCTAACTAGATCAAATGTCGGGTCAAAGTTGATTAGAAAAAGTCAACAGAATGCTAATTTTCGAATTAACGCATAATTAACAATGTGGAAGGCGTGTAACCTATTTTATCACTCATATAACTTGATAATAAGTATAAGAACTGATCTAAGCTTGTTTGATCCGACAATTTTCTGTTTAGACCCGGTTCAGAACCGAATCTCGCAAAACTTTGACTTTTGCTTTGACTTCAGTTCTGACCCGTTTTGGTATGATTTAGAAATGCCTTAGGACTTCCTTAGGACCAGGCTACATGTAGGTATAACCCTCTGTGGTTGGTTCATTGTTTGCCCGATTCGTTTACACGTTTCCGTTAATTGCTTAATGTTGACCATAATGCCCTTTTGACCATAAAACGAGAATTTTAGAAATGTGAAAGGACAAAAATCTTTATTACTGATTTATAAAGTTGTCCCTAAATTTCCACATCAGTTGGAGGTCTAGATTAGGAATTATGCTCATTAGCGTAATTATAACGCCTTTTAGTAATTAAAAGGCGCAATTAGCATAAAGCCTATCTAAACCCAATTTTTGACACCAAACCTTTTACCCACTGATGTAATATAATATTTTGAGATTTTTAAAGATTTTTAATTATTTTTAAACTGATCACAACACATTAAAGGCATATTAACTTAGGAAACCTATATATGATTCATTTGGTTACTCGTTACGCACTTTTAGCGTTCGAATCGGCTTATGTAACTAGTTTGCATATATTAGCCGAAACGGGTCAAACCATATCATTTTTGTCTCAAAATCCAGAATGTGTTTAAGTTACCCATATTAAACAAGCATACAAGCTTGTCGGGTCAAAACCACATTCTAATCCAGTCTTCGCTTTATCCTGTGTTTGAACCGTATCTTCCTTTTGAAAACTAACCGGTCTAAGTCAAGGCTTAATTAAAGACCCGTTAGGATTCTAATAGGTTATTAAAAACCTTCGTTCCAGATTAGGAGCCCAGTAAAAGCTATCTGTACTTGCTGAATTGATATACGGCTGGGATTGAATTTATATTTAGCTCAGGTAAATACTCTTAACTTATTTCCCTATACGGGCTTGGGATACGGTATCATAAAAATACTGCTTGGTCGGGTATGTAATCATTTAGATCGGACTGTGATTAATAAAATTACATGACTCGTTTTAATCTGTATTATTTGGTGTATGGCCTTTGGGAGTTAAATGACCATGTCCCGGATATCCTTGGCATCATTTTAAGAAATGGCCACGACCTAAGCACGGGGTGTAGGCGTACACCTGACAGTTGCATTATGTAAAAACTGGTAATCCACTCAGAGGTATCATCCTTGTGGGCATTATACCGAAACTGGTAATCCACTTAAAGGATGATAGCCTGTGGGCATTATACCTGTGGCGTGTCAGTTAATCAAGTCCGGCCCTACAAACCGGCCCTAATGGACGACAAATTAGTAAAACTGTATACAAGATTATCTACAAATAATTGTCCCAAGTTATAAAAGATATTTTGTGCCGAAGTGCATTCAAACCAATTTACAAACTCTTTTCAAAATGAGTCAGTTGAGTTGTATTTACCAGTGTAAACTGACGTATTTTCCAAAAAGGTTAAGTGCAGGTACTATACGAAATAGGATGGCTACTCCAGGCATCATTAATCAAGTCTCGCAAGCTCTAGATGTCAAAGTCTGTTGAACAGATTTCTTTTTATTTGATCCGCCTGTGGATCCTTTACTTTCCGTTGTAATACTTGATATTACTTTATATTCGGATTGTAATATATTTATCTTTTGCTTCCGCTATGCATTTATATATTGTGTTGTTTGACTATGATGATATCAACTACGTCACGATACTCCCCTACCGGGCCCACCGGTAAAACGTGGAAATATCGGGGTGTGACACTAATGTAAATATTGGGTTATTATACTAACATATGTAAATTTGTGTAATTAATAGATAATCACCAGGAAACCCTTAAAGGAAATCTAAGACAGCAATGTGAGTAATCTCCTTTTTGTAAATTGTTTTACAAAACCTTTATTTATTTTAAATTATAATTAGAAGTGATTGAGTCTTTGTAGTTCTTCAATTACTGCCAGTATGTTGGGGTTTTGTATACAAAATGTGAAACACGTTACCATTGGACAAAGAGTTAGCCAATGTGTAATATGACCCATCAGTCAGGATTGACAATACGGAATGAGTAATTGTATAGAAATAAACATTGTAATCGCTCTCAATACCGTTAAAGGATAAAATTCTTCTTGATTAAACTGGGATTCACTCACCAGTATTTCCCACTGACAAAATGTTTTTAAACACGTTTCACGTAACAAAATATGAAAGCCAACTAGAAGCCAGCTGGACAGCTCTGAAGGCTTGGAAAAAGTGGCTATAAAAGTTACCTAAATAAAAGAAGATGTTTTATTTAAATAAAATGGGGTTTATCCCTATAAAACAGTTTGTCATGAAACTTGGGTTTTATCCCAATATATTTATATAAATTGTGGTATTTACTCTGATAAAATATTTCCTAACTACGGTCCTGATGTAATTTCCGCTGCCAAAATGATAAACACCGATACCACCAAAACTGGTCTCGCGACCGCCCGTTCCCGGGACAGATAGGGGACGGGGGTTGCGACAGCAAGCAACAACGACTCTCCTCCACAAACTGTCTTCTTCCATTTTAAATCTCCACACCCACTTAGCAATAAGAGCCTCATTTACCTTTTTAAGTTGACAAAAACCAAGCCCGCCGCACTTTTTAAGATGAGCCACTTTCTCCGAAGCAACCCAATAGGTTTTCCTAATATCCTCCGACCCCCCCCCCCCCATAGGAAATTTCTCATGATCGACTCTAAGGTATTCAACACTTTAATCGGAGCTTTAAAAATAGAGAAATAATAAATTGGAAGACTCTCTAAAACCGATTTGATAAGGTGACCCGACCACCAATAGATAGACAGTTTGCTTTCTAATAGGCTAACCTGTTTTTGAATATGTTAACAATGGGATCCCAATTTTTAACACGGTTCATATTAGCTTCCAGTGGAATTCCCAGATAACTAAAAGGAGTTTCCCCTTTATTACAACCCACTACTGCCGCCATCTGAGCTAATTCTTCAACATCTATATATACCCACCCCGAAAAGGTTAGATTTATTAAAATTTATTTTCAAGCCCGAACATGCGTGGAAAACCCGAAGCACTCTAGCTACCACCTTTAGGTTATCAACCTCTCATTCTCCCACAATCAAAGCATCATCAGCATACATGAGATGCGACACAACTGGGCCGCCATTAGGTAACTTTATCCCCTTAAAACTCCCCAACTCACTAGCTTTAGACACAATACAAGATCAGGCTTCCATCACTAAAAGAAAAAGAAACGGGGATAAAGGGTCACCTTGACGCAAACTTTTTTGACATTGAAATTCGAATGTAGGAGAACCGTTCACCAAAACCGAGGATCTGGCTGACATGAACACTCCTCTAACCCACTTACACCATAAAGGAGGGAACCTCATCTGCTTCGATATCTCCAAAAGAAAACCCCAATTTATGTTTTTTCAAAATCAATTTTAAAAATAAAAGCTTTCCTTCCCGCTTTCTTGAGCCGCAACCACACCTCACTCAATTTATATATTATTAATTTAAAACATTGTAGTGCATTACTGGTTGTACCTACTGCATAATGTTTTGTATTGGTCATGCTTCACAATCTTCAGAAGACACGCTACTTTGCCTTGTCACATTTGAAAGGCTTCTTCTGAAGCCACGTTGCTTTCCCTGCCACTGCCACCAAAACCCTTTTGTCAAAATCAACTTAACAAGAAGCCAAAAGAAGAATCCAAAAAGATTTACGAACCCGATTCCGAGCAAAGTTAAAACGGTGGTAGGAGACAGTGGTTGGTGACTGGGGTGGTGGTTAGTTGAGGGGATGTTGGGTGTCGGTGGTGGGCGGCCTAGATATGGTAAGATCGGCGAACCCTAGCTTGATTGCTACTGAGTTTTGCACCATATGTTCTTTGTTTCATTGTTTGATTTTGCGTGTATACTCGGATTCCTTTGGTTGTTTCTAACTTTTCTTACTTGATTCTGGTTTAGGATTTTTGTTTTAGGGTTATTTTACTGGTTCGTAGGTGGATGATCGGGTATATCATCGTAAGTTTGATCTCAATCAGTCGATTCATTCTGTTCTTCTAATTTGTAACATTTGTGGGTTGTATGTTATGCATAGTTGATGGTTTGTGCTTTGTGATGTTTTATGTACAAATCGTTGATGCAACATTTTGCCACCTCCGGCCACGTATCGTGTTCACTTACATATCACCGCCCTATTTCTTCATTTTGTTTTCATTTTACCCACACTACACCAGACGCTAAAGAGAGATAGAGATAGGTTTAGAGAGAGGGGGGAGGGGTTAGAAGTGCGATGGTGAATGTGGGTGTCCATTGCCTCAACCGGCCATTCGACTCCAGCTAACAAGGTTTAATTGTAGATTTGTATCCGGTTTTTTCAATGATTTACGAGCGGTTAGTGTTTGTGATTGTGTGAGTTTGACATTTGTCTTCGGTTTCAGGATTCGAAACAATCATATGTGAAAGAAAAGGATGCAGTGGCGGCGGTTAGTTCGCCACTGTCTACGACCGGCAGTCTTGTAACTGCATTTGCATAGTCGGAAATCAAGGTAAACTTTATGCAATATATTAGTTTTATTTCGAGGTTTAAATGGTGCAAGTATTAGTCGGTGAGTGTTGGTCTGGTGGTGAAACTGGTAATGCCAATGTTAGTTCGATTTCCGACTGCATTTGTAAATTTAAATGGTGTAGGTATTATTCGTTGAGTGTTGGTGAAAATGGCACTCCTATTGTTGGAGGTTTAAATTGGTACTGGTGTTGTGTCAATTTGTAGATTATATGACAATAACATGGTTGCCAGTTTATTACCCGTCACAAGAAGAGAAAAATAACCCAAAACTATATGTCGAAAATGTACGGGGATTGATGCCTGGTAAGGTATGTGTAAACATTTGATTTTGACTTTTAAGGTCAAATGCTTGAGAATTTGAATTTAATACTGATATGATCTTTGTGGTTCAAATACCATCATTTTTTGTTTGTATTGACTAATGTTTGGTATATAAATTAAAATGATGTTTGGGCTTGAGGTTTTTTTAATTTATATATATGTAACTGTAGTAAATTCAAGTATTCAACATTAATCATAGTTTTGCTCTTTTTTTCCAGTTTTCACCTTTTCAGCTAGATCTGGGCGTATCACTTCTTTTTTAAAATAGAAGCACTTTACCCTACCTCCCTCCACACCAAAGCAACAAAATGAAATCCATAGCCGAACACAGGTACGTCAAAAGTATTGCATTTATATGTTTTATAATTCTATATCAACTCTTGCGCGATTTATAAAATACATGTAGGTTGGATCATTCATTTATATTCATAATTTGGTTGCATTTTGGTTGATTTAGCTCAATAGGATTGGTTTCTCTATCTTTGATAAATTATTTAGTTGTGTAGAGAAGTGATGCCTGCTGAAGTGATACACTTTAAAAGCCATTCTAACTTCTAAAATTATCCTCATTTGGTGGTTTTGAAAAAAAATAGTGGACTTATAAGTGCTACATAATTGTAGGTAGAGATTTTTAGACTCGAGCATTGCAACTCGGTAAAATTGATCTTACTTGGGATGAAACGAACCCCATCGTGCAAAGTATTTTAAAAGATAAATTGATATTGACAAGGTACGTAAAAGGGTTTAACACCTTTTTCGTAAAGTTATATTATTTTAGAATTGTAATCTATTCTTTTAACGGATCCAGTGTGTGTTATGATATCATTCATGTATATGATAGAATCCAAGTGAGTGATAAAAAAATACCGAGGAAGGTTAGAATAATGCTGATAGTAGCGAGAAAAAAAATACTGAACTAGATGCATATCG
The DNA here is from genome assembly GCA_030545235.1 of Helianthus tuberosus. Lineage (NCBI taxonomy): Eukaryota > Viridiplantae > Streptophyta > Magnoliopsida > Asterales > Asteraceae > Helianthus > Helianthus tuberosus. The sequence goes on along the minus strand of CM060391.1, from coordinate 26,456,571 downwards.
TGCTCTACTCAAATCTGGGGATGGTTCAGATGAAGATGAAAAGGATGATAAAATGGATATGCAGGTTACTTTTAACAACGGTTTAGAGGATCTTAGCATTTTTTTAGGATCTTAGAAACCACAAGTCCTTAGCTACAACAGGAAACCTTGAGTTTCCAAAATGTTTATGTTACATGTCATCATCATATAACCACTTTTTGTAAATGCAATATGTATCTATTCATTTTCTAACTACGCAACTCGATGCCCGCCAAGAAGCGCGGGCTTACTAAAAGATTAAACTCTCGCTAGAACAGACAATAAAGGACCAACTGCGTTACATATGGCTGTGAAGCTGTGAAATTGCTGCTCGAGGCTGACCCAGGTATTTTTATGCTGCCAGAGAAGTCTGGTTTTTCTACATTGCATGTACCTACCTGAAAATAGAACTTTATTTGATTGTGTTTATTTAATAGGTAATATCACATAATCAGTTTCAGATGTACTACGAATTGGCACACTTTGTATACGTGACATATTTTTTTATTGTTTTATCATAGTTGCTTAGCCTCCTGGATACCAGTGCTAACATCAATGCATTAACCAGAGATCACAAAACGCCTTTTGACAACAAAATGGCTCTTGGCATAGCTGAATCGTTCCCTTATCTGAGGACTCTTTGGCTATAATAGCATGTTTGACTCAATGTGGTTCTGTTCAAGCAAACGAAGCAACCAAGAATAGTCAGGATATGGAGGGCTATTTAATTTTTCCAGTTGTCCAGGTTATCGAGTCTTGTAAAGGTTTAAAGCTCAACCCATTATAGGTGTTGATGCTAATCAAGAGTTCATTTGAGGTTTTCTAATTGTTCATGTAATGCAAAGAAATTACCCACGATAAAGTTAAAAAGTTTGTTTGATACCAGACGTTATAACACGTGTTGGTGATGTTTCTGCCTTCGTAGCCCGCGCCGCAACGCACGCGGGTCTAATTTCTAGTTAGGATCAATTTCTATCATTTTCTAATTTGGGCCATTGACCCTTGCAACACAAGATCCGAAATCCTGCTAATTGCCAGCCAAGCTCTTCAATGTCATTTAGGGTATGTTTGGCAAAAGTAGCTGTTGGGTTGTGGCTGGAAGCTGGTAGCTAGTAGTTGTAGCTTTTAAGATATATTTGGTGTTTGGCAGAGTAGCTGGAGCTTTTAATAAAATGTATAAAATGACCAAAATGGACATAACTAAAAATTTAAAAAGTTTTTCATTAAAAAGTTCATTATCTTTAGAGGTTAATAAATCATTTTTTCCCTAAAAGCTTGTAGCTCCTTCTAAACGCTACTAGTATGAGCTTTCAACCAAAAGCTTTAAGTTACTAACCTAAAAGCTTCAAGCCCCTTCAACCAGACTTTTTATTGAATATGAGCTTTTTCTTAAAAGGTTAAAACTAGAAGCTTCTAAAAGCTTTATGCCATATTTTGCCCATAGTGTTTTTCCTTTTTTAATCCTTTGTATTTGTATAGGCTATATAATCTGTACGATTGAATTCAAAAAATATACAAAAAATACAAGTTCATCACTTTCCTTCTGTCATTCCTCTGGTTCTCATGGTTTACAGAAATCTCGCCGTTGATGTTACCCACACTTTGAACCCTTTACCTCAACGGGACTTGATCACTTTTAACTTCAAATGGACCCAACTCCCAGGGAGAATTTTTCTTTTTGTACTTTGTGAAATTGTTTCGATATTTGATGTGACACTGTGTTTTGGCTCACACACACCGACCAATGTCTCTCGTCTTCCCAATCCCACCACCACCACCCCTTCCTCTACTCACCGTTTCTCCACCACCACCACCACTCCTCGATCACCCACCCTTATCCGCTTACCCCACCACCAAAACCCCAGAACAATAAAACTCACAACCACTCGATCATCCTCCAACATCCCGGAAACCGAACCCCTGACCAAATTAGCCTCTTCGGATCCCCCAATTAACGAGGATGAGTGGGGAATAGACGATAATGGTGGTGCGATGGTTGTGGCCTGTGGGGGATGATTGTGAACTTGAAGATCTGAAGAGGTGTCTGGTGGATAGTGTGTATGGGACTGGTCTAGGGTTTACTGCTTCAAGTGAAGAACGGGTGGAGGTTTTGGAGTTGGTGACCCGGTTAGAACGAGTTAACCCGACGCCGCACCTACCGATGCGGTGGAGCTTCTTGACGGTAACTGGGTTTTGCTGTAAGAACAATTCTTATCCTTTATTATTATTTGGTATATATTATTATTCAAACAATCCCATAGTTATAAGGCAGTTCACTAGATTTATTCTTGTTTTTATGTAGTTGTCAATTATCATAGAAAGTTTGGAAATAAATGTTTAAATGAAAAGATTTATTATGATCCTACTGGTCTATAAGCATTACAACAGTTTGCCCTATGTTATATCGTCGTATACCGTTAGGGAGAAGTGCCTTTTGATTGAGAGAGTATTAAATGAGAGCATACGCTCTTTGGTCGTTGGTGGGATCTTGTATTTAATGTGCCTTTGGTCCTGGCTTTTATCGCGATGCTTTTCGGGAGCTTGGTTGAATTATAGGGTAGGTCATCCGGACGAGGACTTGCTGTCTTTTGTCTCTTTAATCTGTTTGAATTTTAATATGCATTGAACGTCCGCCGGTTTTTACCTTCTACTATTGAAGGAGGAGGCCCGTCTTTTTTTTCCGTTTTTTTTATCTTGTTCTATCAACTTGCGTGTTCTTCTATGACGTCGAAGTTGAACATGATATGACTTCCATTCTTTCCGCTGATGACCTTGTTGCTTTTGTTGATAATTATGGATCCCGTGGGACCCGGTACCACCAAGGATTTGTACTGGTGAAAAATGTGTAGAGCAATTGTGTAAGGCTTGGTTTGTCTTTTTATTTGGTCGTAGCAATTAGGATGTACATGGTCTAGTTTGGTGTGGTTATAAGGTGTGTATCAAAGTGTTTTAAATAATTCCGTCTGGATTTAAGGTGCAATGGTTACTAAAACATAGGAAACGGCTTTTGTTAAACTCGTGTGGTTATGATATTCTAAGTTTTAACAGCAGTTCTTTTCGAGTACGTCAGTCGTAAATGATAATACTTTTTCATCTATTACAGTTGAGGTGTTTTTTTACCTATATGTAGTGTTTGACTAGATGCATGGTAATGATATTGTTCAACTATTATGCTTTTTACCTATATGTAGTGTTTGACTAGATGCATGGTAATGATATTGTTCAACTATTATGCAAATATTATAATGCCCCAAAATAATGACAAAGTAGAAAAAAAATCTTTTGGATTAAAACCTTCCTCGAAAGGAATATGTGGCATTGATTTGTGGATAATATGAACACGACATTGTTACATTTGCGTTTAAGAATGATATGTGATTACTAATGTGCCGACTGTTGTTACTATATGAAGCCAACAGGTATACTGCATTTTCCGAGATATTACCACTTCTGGCAATTGGAAATTCGCCATTGTTGAAAGTGGAAAGGATTTGTCAAAACATTAATACACACAGCTCTACGATCGAAAACTCCATCACATATTCGACCCCTTTTGCCAATTTCACATCCACCACATCTGCAAATTTTGAAGTCCGAAGTCCCTATAGAATTCAGGTACCGTTTTTCATGCCAACCGTCATAAAGTCAAAATCGTATGTATTTTCATAATAAAAATGAGTAAAGCTTAATTTTACATGAGTTTACAGTTAGAGTTCAAGGAGAGGATCTTTCAGCCGCCAAAGATAAAGTCAAATATAGATCTTCCGGAAAATTTGGATATTTTTGGACGGAATATTAATTTTTCACCGGTGAAACAGTTACTCAACCCTTTGCAAGAAGCCGTGGCCAACATTGCAGGCGTAATTTCGGGCCAGGCTCCTGTTAAGGTTCCCATATCCGGGGAAAGGACAAAATCATGGCTTATTACATACCTTGATAAGGATCTGCGCATATCACAAGGAGAAGGTGGACTTTTTGTTTTTGCTAAGGAAGGAAGTCCTCTTTTGGATCCTTAAACCAGGTGTTTCATGTTGACATTTGTTACTTATGTGTTCACATCATCCAATTGTTTTGTTGCATATTGGCGTGTGTTTACAAAATACGCGGTTGATGGCTAAAATTTGCTATTTTCGTTAGGTTTTGCTACACTCCTGTAAGTATGTTGCTATTTTCATCAGGTTCTTCATCTGTAGCCAGATTTAAGACGCAGTTAATACTTGAAATAAAGTTTGTTGATACGAATGGTCGTGAGCTATGTTGATCCTAATGTGGACCCGAGACAGGAATAGGTATGATGTATATCACCATAATAGATGACTCATGGAAATTTGTTTTTGTGCGGTTAAGTTCTCCAACTACCATATCGTTGATGCAAAGATGACGTTAAACTGTATTAACCATGTATAATTTAAATTTATACTTGACTAGGTATAAATACATTAGGTACATATTTTTGAAAATTGTATGGCTAGTATCGGATAATGATAACATAATGTCTTATTTAGGGGGGATTATACATATTCTGCTTAACCCTCTTTAGTTTTATGAGTTGTATACTTGTATACATAATCAAACTTTAAATATAAAATATACCCAATTCTAATACTTTCTTACCGTATATTAAGTAGACCCGGCAAAAAAGGGTTGGGCAACGTGGCATCACGGGTTTGGGTCAAAACGGGCTATATTCCATGTTGGTTCAGTTCAGGTCACAGAGCATATGTTGCACGGGTCAAAACGGGTCTTTCTAAAAGATGCTAAAAATATATCTTCTTTGTGTAATTAAAACAAACAAAACAAATTATATCTCAAAACCCCCCAAAAGCTGCTACATTATGTAAAAGACGACCTAAAATAGTAAAATATGTAAAACTAAAGCAAACAAATCACAAACCTGCATAGTTTGTGATATCTTTCACTCTTTCAGGCTTATGTTATGTTTGCAAGTTATGAAGAACAAGATTAAACATCATTCAACGATGGACTGATAGTGTAGGTATGTTCTTGCAATGTCGATCAACAAATATATATTGCCTAAAATCATATCGAATACACTGAGGCCTCACTATTGGAAGTTAGTGCAAAAAAAAAATATATATATATATATATCACATGTACAGTGAGTCACGCACAAACGAAAAATCAAACCTTCATTCCACTTCAAAGGTTGAAGTTTGCGTTGGAGGACTTCATCGTTAGATGGGTCGGAGTGGTAGACAACGGTTGACGTTGAGCACTACCAATGCTGTGAAAAATTACCTGTCACTAGTTGACTATCTTAAGTAGGCTGATAACAATTTATAAGTCGAAATTTACCTATATTTAAACTTTTGAGCAGGATTGCCACCTGTTGTGTTAAGTTTTGCACTTATATATGAAAGAGTAAACTGCAATTTTACACCCTGAGGTTAGGGGTCATTGGCATGTCTACCCCCCTAAGGAAATAATTGCAATTTTACCTCCCACTGTTCAGTGTTATGTCGCAACCTTACCCCCTGTTAACAGTCAACGGTAGTTTGACCTTATAGGTGAGGGTATTTTGGTAATCTTACCCCATATTATTATTATTTTTATTATTATTATTATTATTATTATTATTATTATTTATCATCATCTTCTAGGTTCTTGTTTCATAATCATCATCTGCCTCCGTCTTGCAAAAACCATCTTAAAGTTTTCACCAATAAAACACTAGAATTCATCTGGCTTATTTTGTTTCATAATCATCAACTGCCCCGCACCTTCCAGCTATAAGGACTAGCAGAACACTAAAACCTAGTGAATCACTAACAATTACTTATAGGGGTTTTTGGCCAATTTCACCCTAAAGAGTTAAGATTTATTACGTGATATAGACACTCACCAAAATCTAAAACCCTAGCACGACTCTATATTGTGATAAAGACCGTCACTAAGAATCATACGAAGCAATTGACAATAATAAACCAATTAAAGTACGCGTGTGCATCAAATCAATAAAACAAACTCTTTACTAAACACAATTAATCCATAACATTCATGCAAATAACGCAAAAGGTAAAAACTTTATACCAATCTATTCATCAAGTCTAGGTGGCTTAAATGTTTAGCCGAGCATGTTAATAAATGAAAACAAAACAAAGATATTCAAACACGAATTCATTGTAACAAGTTTCAAGAAAGAAATCGACAAAACAAGGGATTGGAAAACCCGAGAAAGTCTTCGATTCTTCGTCCCGAACTCGTACCACTGATTCGTATGCTTCAAAATCTCCGATTCAGCTCCAAGAATGCTCCAAAATCGCCTATGTTGCTCTCCAATTTGTCATTAGGGTTAAATGATAAGTTTCTTGATTATTTATACCAAACCCTAGAACTTAACAAATCATTGCCGTAATCTACCCCCGTCGCGTCGCGCGACGATATAAATATTCAGAAATTGTTCTTTATTTGGTAGCGCTACGCGACGAGTATGTTGTGTGGCCGTGGCGGGACGCCACGGCATGTTTTTCACAGAACTCTTCGTAAATTTCCCAGCTTCAACTTCTAAAACCCTCAAAAATAATTCTAACTCCTTTAAACTTGTTCCGGGACTTGGTGTTTCAGCATTTTGGCTCGTTTTCACTCAATTTTCAGCAACTTTAAGTACCAAGACCTGGAAAACACAAATTTATCAATAGTACGCACATTCTAACTAAAACGGAACTAAAAAGTAACGGAAACTATACAAACTATACACGAATAAAGGATGTATTTTGCAATACATCACTTATTAGGACTTCCTTTGAGACAGATAACATCAAATTGGGGGAAGGAATAACGGCTTGAATGCCTTATAAATAAACTACCATTAAAACTTTATACCGGCCTTGCGAGACTGTATTACTGCTGACTTAGACCAATATGACCGAGGGTAGCGTTGCCTCCAAAAGAAGGACATGCCACATTTTGCATTAATAACTTACTTAATTATCTTTCAATATTCTAGTCTTATGGGACTGTATCCCTGCTGACTCGAACCAATATGACTGAGGGTAGCGTTGCCTCCAAAAGAGGGACATGCCATTGTAACTAAGATAATCTACTAAAACACCCAAAGTGTGGAAATCATCAAAGGATACGTAAAAGATGAGTCGAACCATGTGATTCTATCTTGTCTATCGTTTTTATATTTTATTTTCTTGTATTAGTTTTAATTATCTACAAATCTTTTCTTAAAGTTTGGTTAGATTAGACGTTGAGGATATTCCGGTATTAAAAGTTCTTATGTTCTTGGATGACCTTGGTATCTTACCATCACCATATTACGCCAACGACGGGTGCACTTGCCCTAGCGTGTTGTAGAGAGTGATTGTGTTATATCGTGTATCATAAATATTAAAGCTTGATAAACGAGTAAAAGTGCTTCAAAATATATTAAAAATTATATCACGCTCGCATCACGTTAGAGCCCGTTGAAGAGGACGGAAAGGATGACTGGCCAAGGAAATGTGGCAGTATGCAGGTGAGGAAGGGTGATGGTGGCGTTGGAGACAGTCTAAGATTGAGGATCATGGTTAGTGGTAGTTATATTTTCTCCTGTATGTACCAAACTTTGTTTTATGAAGACATGTGTTGTTTATGTTTAAAAATTGACTGTGTTTTTCTTTTGCAAGAGTATCCGTTTTTTTTATCCTCCATTGCTAATCCAAGGTAGCAATGTGATATTTACACTTGAGTTTTAGGTGGTGAATCTGTATCCTTTGACCTGGATTAGGAAGCTCGTCGGTTTGAATCAAATGGTGTTTCCATGTCCCATTCGACCGTTGTCTATACGTTTAAGTCTATTGATTATGCACTCTGATCTATATCATTATAAAATTCAACCACAATTCAAAAAATATTGGTAAAAATACAATGTTTAATTGGTATTTGCTCCAATAAAGTCAGAGACTTTGCTAAGGCTGAAGGGTAATGGAGGGCGTGGGTTAGGTAATGATTTGGCTGGATTAAGTCACGGTGACCCTCCCATTTAATGATTTTGAGACAAAAAAATAAATTAAAAAAAATAAAAAAGGATAGTGGTTTGGGTCATTACCACACACTAAGAATAATGATTTTAGATGATGGATTAAAAATGAATGACATAACACTAATATGAAGAATCATAGTGGCCATGTGCGTTATAATCATACCTAATTGTTAAAATAACACATTGAAATTTTCCTCAAAGGATTAAAAATGGGTGACATAACACTAACCGTTGATGTTGCCCACACTTTGAACCCTTTACCTCAACGGGAACTTGATCACTTTTAACTTCAAATGAACCCGACTCCCAGGGAGAAATTTTCTTTCTGAACACACATACTTACTTTTTTGTACTTGGTGAAATTGTTTCGGTATTTGATGTGACACTGTGTTTTGGCTCACCCAAACCGACCAATGTCTCTCGTCTTCCCCAATCCCACCACCCCTTCCTCTACTCACCGTTTCTCCACCACTACTCCTCGATCACCCACCCTCATCCGCTTACCCCACCACCAAAACCCCAGAACAATAAAACTCACAACCACTCGATCATCCTCCAACATCCCGGAAACCGAACCCCTGACCAAATTAGCCTCTTCGGATCCTCCAGTTAACGAGGACGAGTGGGGAATAGACGATAATGGCGGTGCGGTTGTGGGTGTACATGGTCTAGTTTGGTGTGGTTATAAGGTGTGTATCAAAGTGTTTTAAATAATTCTGTCTGGATTTAAGGTGCAATGGTTGCTAAAACATAGGAAAGAGCTTTGGTTAAACTTGTGTGGTTATGATATTCTAAGTTTTAACAGCAGTTCTTTTCGAGTACGTCAGTCGTAAATGATAATACTTTTTCATCTATTACAGTCGAGGTGTTTTTTACCTATATGTAGTGTTTGACTAGATGGATGGTAGTGATATTGTTCAACTATCATGCAAATATTATAATGCCCCAAAATAATGACAAAGTAGAAAAAATCTTTTGGATTAAAACCTTCCTCGAAAGGAATATGTAGCATTGATTTGTGGATAATATGAACACGACATTGTTACATATGCGTTTAAGAATGATATGTGATTACTAATGTGCCGACAGTTGTTACTATATGAACCCAACAGGTATACTGCATTTTCCGAGATATTACCACTTCTGGCAATTGGAAATTCTCCATTGTTGAAAGTGGAAAGGATTTGTCAAAACATTAATACACGCAGCTCTACGATCGAAAACTCCATCACATATTCGACCCCTTTTGCCAATTTCACATCCACTACATCTGCAAATTTTGAAGTCCGAAGTCCCTATAGAATTCAGGTACCGTTTTTCATGCCAACCATCATAAAGTCAAAATTGTATGTATTTTCATAATAAAAATGAGTAAAGCCTAATTTTACATGAGTTTACAGTTAGAGTTCAAGGAGAGGATCTTTCAGCCGCCAAAGATAAAGTCAAATATAGATCTTCCGGAAAATTTGGATATTTTTGGACGGAATATTAATCTTTCACCAGTGAAACAGTCACTCAACCCTTTGCAAGAAGCCGTGGCCAACATTGCAAGGCGTAATTTCGGGTCAGGCTCCTGTTAAGGTTCCCATATCCGGGGAAAGGACAAAATCATGGCTTATTACATACCTTGATATGGATCTGCGCATATCACAAGGAGAAGGTGGACTTTTTGTTTTTGCTAAGGAAGGAAGTCCTCTTTTGGATCCTTAAACCAGGTGTTTCATGTTGACATTTGTTACTTATGTGTTCACATCATCCAATTGTTTTGTTGCATATTGGCGTGTGTTTACAAAATACGCGGTTGATGGCTAAAATTTGCTATTTTCGTTAGGTTTTGCTACACTCCTGTAAGTATGTTGCTATTTTCATCAGGTTCTTCATCTGTAGCCAGATTTAAGACGCAGTTAATACTTGAAATAAAGTTTGTTGATACGAATGGTCGTGAGCTATGTTGATCCTAATGTGGACCCGAGACAGGAATAGGTATGATGTATATCACCATAATAGATGACTCATGGAAATTTGTTTTTGTGCGGTTAAGTTCTCCAACTACCATATCGTTGATGCAAAGATGACGTTAAACTGTATTAACCATGTATAATTTAAATTTATACTTGACTAGGTATAAATACATTAGGTACATATTTTTGAAAATTGTATGGCTAGTATCGGATAATGATAACATAATGTCTTATTTAGGGGGGATTATACATATTCTGCTTAACCCTCTTTAGTTTTATGAGTTGTATACTTGTATACATAATCAAACTTTAAATATAAAATATACCCAATTCTAATACTTTCTTACCGTATATTAAGTAGACCCGGCAAAAAAGGGTTGGGCAACGTGGCATCACGGGTTTGGGTCAAAACGGGCTATATTCCATGTTGGTTCAGTTCAGGTCACAGAGCATATGTTGCACGGGTCAAAACGGGTCTTTCTAAAAGATGCTAAAAATATATCTTCTTTGTGTAATTAAAACAAACAAAACAAATTATATCTCAAAACCCCCCAAAAGCTGCTACATTATGTAAAAGACGACCTAAAATAGTAAAATATGTAAAACTAAAGCAAACAAATCACAAACCTGCATAGTTTGTGATATCTTTCACTCTTTCAGGCTTATGTTATGTTTGCAAGTTATGAAGAACAAGATTAAACATCATTCAACGATGGACTGATAGTGTAGGTATGTTCTTGCAATGTCGATCAACAAATATATATTGCCTAAAATCATATCGAATACACTGAGGCCTCACTATTGGAAGTTAGTGCAAAAAATATATATATATATATATATATATATATCACATGTACAGTGAGTCACGCACAAACGAAAAATCAAACCTTCATTCCACTTCAAAGGTTGAAGTTTGCGTTGGAGGACTTCATCGTTAGATGGGTCGGAGTGGTAGACAACGGTTGACGTTGAGCACTACCAATGCTGTGAAAAATTACCTGTCACTAGTTGACTATCTTAAGTAGGCTGATAACAATTTATAAGTCGAAATTTACCTATATTTAAACTTTTGAGCAGGATTGCCACCTGTTGTGTTAAGTTTTGCACTTATATATGAAAGAGTAAACTGCAATTTTACACCCTGAGGTTAGGGGTCATTGGCATGTCTACCCCCCTAAGGAAATAATTGCAATTTTACCTCCCACTGTTCAGTGTTATGTCGCAACCTTACCCCCTGTTAACAGTCAACGGTAGTTTGACCTTATAGGTGAGGGTATTTTGGTAATCTTACCCCATATTATTATTATTTTTATTATTATTATTATTATTATTATTATTATTATTATTATTTATCATCATCTTCTAGGTTCTTGTTTCATAATCATCATCTGCCTCCGTCTTGCAAAAACCATCTTAAAGTTTTCACCAATAAAACACTAGAATTCATCTGGCTTATTTTGTTTCATAATCATCAACTGCCCCGCACCTTCCAGCTATAAGGACTAGCAGAACACTAAAACCTAGTGAATCACTAACAATTACTTATAGGGGTTTTTGGCCAATTTCACCCTAAAGAGTTAAGATTTATTACGTGATATAGACACTCACCAAAATCTAAAACCCTAGCACGACTCTATATTGTGATAAAGACCGTCACTAAGAATCATACGAAGCAATTGACAATAATAAACCAATTAAAGTACGCGTGTGCATCAAATCAATAAAACAAACTCTTTACTAAACACAATTAATCCATAACATTCATGCAAATAACGCAAAAGGTAAAAACTTTATACCAATCTATTCATCAAGTCTAGGTGGCTTAAATGTTTAGCCGAGCATGTTAATAAATGAAAACAAAACAAAGATATTCAAACACGAATTCATTGTAACAAGTTTCAAGAAAGAAATCGACAAAACAAGGGATTGGAAAACCCGAGAAAGTCTTCGATTCTTCGTCCCGAACTCGTACCACTGATTCGTATGCTTCAAAATCTCCGATTCAGCTCCAAGAATGCTCCAAAATCGCCTATGTTGCTCTCCAATTTGTCATTAGGGTTAAATGATAAGTTTCTTGATTATTTATACCAAACCCTAGAACTTAACAAATCATTGCCGTAATCTACCCCCGTCGCGTCGCGCGACGATATAAATATTCAGAAATTGTTCTTTATTTGGTAGCGCTACGCGACGAGTATGTTGTGTGGCCGTGGCGGGACGCCACGGCATGTTTTTCACAGAACTCTTCGTAAATTTCCCAGCTTCAACTTCTAAAACCCTCAAAAATAATTCTAACTCCTTTAAACTTGTTCCGGGACTTGGTGTTTCAGCATTTTGGCTCGTTTTCACTCAATTTTCAGCAACTTTAAGTACCAAGACCTGGAAAACACAAATTTATCAATAGTACGCACATTCTAACTAAAACGGAACTAAAAAGTAACGGAAACTATACAAACTATACACGAATAAAGGATGTATTTTGCAATACATCACTTATTAGGACTTCCTTTGAGACAGATAACATCAAATTGGGGGAAGGAATAACGGCTTGAATGCCTTATAAATAAACTACCATTAAAACTTTATACCGGCCTTGCGAGACTGTATTACTGCTGACTTAGACCAATATGACCGAGGGTAGCGTTGCCTCCAAAAGAAGGACATGCCACATTTTGCATTAATAACTTACTTAATTATCTTTCAATATTCTAGTCTTATGGGACTGTATCCCTGCTGACTCGAACCAATATGACTGAGGGTAGCGTTGCCTCCAAAAGAGGGACATGCCATTGTAACTAAGATAATCTACTAAAACACCCAAAGTGTGGAAATCATCAAAGGATACGTAAAAGATGAGTCGAACCATGTGATTCTATCTTGTCTATCGTTTTTATATTTTATTTTCTTGTATTAGTTTTAATTATCTACAAATCTTTTCTTAAAGTTTGGTTAGATTAGACGTTGAGGATATTCCGGTATTAAAAGTTCTTATGTTCTTGGATGACCTTGGTATCTTACCATCACCATATTACGCCAACGACGGGTGCACTTGCCCTAGCGTGTTGTAGAGAGTGATTGTGTTATATCGTGTATCATAAATATTAAAGCTTGATAAACGAGTAAAAGTGCTTCAAAATATATTAAAAATTATATCACGCTCGCATCACGTTAGAGCCCGTTGAAGAGGACGGAAAGGATGACTGGCCAAGGAAATGTGGCAGTATGCAGGTGAGGAAGGGTGATGGTGGCGTTGGAGACAGTCTAAGATTGAGGATCATGGTTAGTGGTAGTTATATTTTCTCCTGTATGTACCAAACTTTGTTTTATGAAGACATGTGTTGTTTATGTTTAAAAATTGACTGTGTTTTTCTTTTGCAAGAGTATCCGTTTTTTTTATCCTCCATTGCTAATCCAAGGTAGCAATGTGATATTTACACTTGAGTTTTAGGTGGTGAATCTGTATCCTTTGACCTGGATTAGGAAGCTCGTCGGTTTGAATCAAATGGTGTTTCCATGTCCCATTCGACCGTTGTCTATACGTTTAAGTCTATTGATTATGCACTCTGATCTATATCATTATAAAATTCAACCACAATTCAAAAAATATTGGTAAAAATACAATGTTTAATTGGTATTTGCTCCAATAAAGTCAGAGACTTTGCTAAGGCTGAAGGGTAATGGAGGGCGTGGGTTAGGTAATGATTTGGCTGGATTAAGTCACGGTGACCCTCCCATTTAATGATTTTGAGACAAAAAAATAAATTAAAAAAAATAAAAAAGGATAGTGGTTTGGGTCATTACCACACACTAAGAATAATGATTTTAGATGATGGATTAAAAATGAATGACATAACACTAATATGAAGAATCATAGTGGCCATGTGCGTTATAATCATACCTAATTGTTAAAATAACACATTGAAATTTTCCTCAAAGGATTAAAAATGGGTGACATAACACTAACCGTTGATGTTGCCCACACTTTGAACCCTTTACCTCAACGGGAACTTGATCACTTTTAACTTCAAATGAACCCGACTCCCAGGGAGAAATTTTCTTTCTGAACACACATACTTACTTTTTTGTACTTGGTGAAATTGTTTCGGTATTTGATGTGACACTGTGTTTTGGCTCACCCAAACCGACCAATGTCTCTCGTCTTCCCCAATCCCACCACCCCTTCCTCTACTCACCGTTTCTCCACCACTACTCCTCGATCACCCACCCTCATCCGCTTACCCCACCACCAAAACCCCAGAACAATAAAACTCACAACCACTCGATCATCCTCCAACATCCCGGAAACCGAACCCCTGACCAAATTAGCCTCTTCGGATCCTCCAGTTAACGAGGACGAGTGGGGAATAGACGATAATGGCGGTGCGGTTGTGGGTGTACATGGTCTAGTTTGGTGTGGTTATAAGGTGTGTATCAAAGTGTTTTAAATAATTCTGTCTGGATTTAAGGTGCAATGGTTGCTAAAACATAGGAAAGAGCTTTGGTTAAACTTGTGTGGTTATGATATTCTAAGTTTTAACAGCAGTTCTTTTCGAGTACGTCAGTCGTAAATGATAATACTTTTTCATCTATTACAGTCGAGGTGTTTTTTACCTATATGTAGTGTTTGACTAGATGGATGGTAGTGATATTGTTCAACTATCATGCAAATATTATAATGCCCCAAAATAATGACAAAGTAGAAAAAATCTTTTGGATTAAAACCTTCCTCGAAAGGAATATGTAGCATTGATTTGTGGATAATATGAACACGACATTGTTACATATGCGTTTAAGAATGATATGTGATTACTAATGTGCCGACAGTTGTTACTATATGAACCCAACAGGTATACTGCATTTTCCGAGATATTACCACTTCTGGCAATTGGAAATTCTCCATTGTTGAAAGTGGAAAGGATTTGTCAAAACATTAATACACGCAGCTCTACGATCGAAAACTCCATCACATATTCGACCCCTTTTGCCAATTTCACATCCACTACATCTGCAAATTTTGAAGTCCGAAGTCCCTATAGAATTCAGGTACCGTTTTTCATGCCAACCATCATAAAGTCAAAATTGTATGTATTTTCATAATAAAAATGAGTAAAGCCTAATTTTACATGAGTTTACAGTTAGAGTTCAAGGAGAGGATCTTTCAGCCGCCAAAGATAAAGTCAAATATAGATCTTCCGGAAAATTTGGATATTTTTGGACGGAATATTAATCTTTCACCAGTGAAACAGTCACTCAACCCTTTGCAAGAAGCCGTGGCCAACATTGCAAGGCGTAATTTCGGGTCAGGCTCCTGTTAAGGTTCCCATATCCGGGGAAAGGACAAAATCATGGCTTATTACATACCTTGATATGGATCTGCGCATATCACAAGGAGAAGGTGGACTTTTTGTTTTTGCTAAGGAAGGAAGTCCTCTTTTGGATCCTTAAACCAGGTGTTTCATGTTGACATTTGTTACTTATGTGTTCACATCATCCAATTGTTTTGTTGCATATTGGCGTGTGTTTACAAAATACGCGGTTGATGGCTAAAATTTGCTATTTTCGTTAGGTTTTGCTACACTCCTGTAAGTATGTTGCTATTTTCATCAGGTTCTTCATCTGTAGCCAGATTTAAGACGCAGTTAATACTTGAAATAAAGTTTGTTGATACGAATGGTCGTGAGCTATGTTGATCCTAATGTGGACCCGAGACAGGAATAGGTATGATGTATATCACCATAATAGATGACTCATGGAAATTTGTTTTTGTGCGGTTAAGTTCTCCAACTACCATATCGTTGATGCAAAGATGACGTTAAACTGTATTAACCATGTATAATTTAAATTTATACTTGACTAGGTATAAATACATTAGGTACATATTTTTGAAAATTGTATGGCTAGTATCGGATAATGATAACATAATGTCTTATTTAGGGGGGATTATACATATTCTGCTTAACCCTCTTTAGTTTTATGAGTTGTATACTTGTATACATAATCAAACTTTAAATATAAAATATACCCAATTCTAATACTTTCTTACCGTATATTAAGTAGACCCGGCAAAAAAGGGTTGGGCAACGTGGCATCACGGGTTTGGGTCAAAACGGGCTATATTCCATGTTGGTTCAGTTCAGGTCACAGAGCATATGTTGCACGGGTCAAAACGGGTCTTTCTAAAAGATGCTAAAAATATATCTTCTTTGTGTAATTAAAACAAACAAAACAAATTATATCTCAAAACCCCCCAAAAGCTGCTACATTATGTAAAAGACGACCTAAAATAGTAAAATATGTAAAACTAAAGCAAACAAATCACAAACCTGCATAGTTTGTGATATCTTTCACTCTTTCAGGCTTATGTTATGTTTGCAAGTTATGAAGAACAAGATTAAAGATCGTTCAACGATGGACTGATAGTGTAGGTATGTTCTTGCAATGTCGATCAACAAATATATATTGCCTAAAATCATATCGAATACACTGAGGCCTCACTATTGGAAGTTAGTGCAAAAAAAATAATAATAATATCACATGTACAGTGAGTCACGCACAAACGAAAAATCAAACCTTAATTTCACTTCAAAGGTTGAAGTTTGCGTTGGAGGACTTCATCGTTAGATGGGTCGGAGTGGTAGACAACGGTTGATGTTGAGCACTACCAATGCTGTGAAAAATTACATGTCACTAGTTGACCATCTTAGGTAGGCTGATAACAATTTATAAGTCGAAATTTACCTATATTTAAACTTTTGAGCAGGATTGCCACCTGTTGTGTTAAGTTTTGCACTTATATATGAAATGTAAACCTATTTTTATAAAATAGTTTAAAATTTCCCAATTAGTCATCAAAGCTCAATAATTTTATGAACTCTAAAGTGTAAAAGAAAAATTATCAATATCTTTAAGAACTTAAAAATAAGTAAATACTATTACTGATTTCACAAAAGAAAAAGAGTAAATTACGATTTTGGCCCTTGTTGTTATATCACTTTTACCTTTTAGCCCAAATATGAATTTTTTAACATCTGAGCCACCAACCTCTTTTTTTCTAACCATTTTGGCCCCTAACACTAACCCCATCCATTAAGGTGGTGTTTGTTTTTTGGCCAAAAGCTCTTCCGAGCACTCATGTCTGCGTCGCGCAGACACGCGCAGACATAAGGGTCCTGCAGCTTGTTTGTTTTCTTGAAGATCTGCAGAGTTTTTACCTCTGCCTCACCTCTTCTCCAAACAGATCCTTCCCCATGTCTTCAAACCTCTGCCAACATCTTCTCCCTCTTTCCCTCTTCAAAACATCCATCTGCTCCATAACCCTAGCTCCACCTCCACCTCCGACACCACCTCCACCTCCGCCACCACCTCCACCTCCACCTGCCGACCCACCTCCACCTCCACCTCTGCCACCACCTTCACCTGCCACCACATCTCCGCCACCACCTCCACCACCACATCTCAGCCACCACCTCCACCACCACCATCGTCAAAACCCACCACCACCAAACCCATCAATTAAAACAAAACCCATATCAGTGAGAGAGAGACCGTAGAGAGAGAGAGAGATCGGTGAGAGAGAGAGAGACCGTACAGAGAGAGATCGGTGCGAGAGAGAGACCGTAGAGAGAGAGAGGCGGTGGTGTGATGGCGGAGGTGGTGCGGTGGTGTGATGGTGGAGGTGGTGGTGCTATGGGCGGTGGTGGTGACAGATTGTAGAGAGAGAGAGAGAGTTTGTAGAGAGAGAACTGTTGTGTGTGTTGTGCGTGGTGTGTGTGTGAAGTGGTTTTTGTAGAAAAAAAACAAACCCTCTTCTCCTTGCAGACGGCAGACATTTGGTCCACCTCTTCTCCTGCAGATGCCTGCAGATGTGGTCCGCAGACTGCAGACCTTTTACCTCTGAAAAAACAAACAGCACCTAAATGTTAGGGACCAAAAGGGTTAGAAAAAAAGACATCGGGGGCTCAGATGTTAAAAATTCTTTTTTTTTTTTTTGCTGAAAGAGTAAAAGTGATATAATCACAAAGGCCAAAATCGTAATTTACTCAAAGAAAAATCAACTAAATTTCGGAGTTGCCTTAGTTTCAAAGCATTGTACGATAATATAGCTATATTAAAATGGTGACAGACGTGTGGTATATAAATATGGAAAAATCACATAAAGGCATGTTGATTTTTAAATTTGTCTTATGGCTAAAAAAACCTAATAACTAACCGTTTCACTAGTCAACACTCAACATGCTTTTGAAGAATATAATGCCCAATCGAAACGAAAATTACACGTTATACATTTTCTTTTAATTTTCTAAAAATCATCCAAAAGCACACGTGATATGTGATGGCCTATAAATTACCAACAAATTTCTTTTGCGTAAAAGGAAAAGAACATGTAAATTATTGGAACATGTGTAGTTTTTTTTAGAGTTAACTGTTGGATTCTAGATAGAACGTACCGGTTACTTGCAATGAATCGAAATCGCGGATGTGATTGTAGAGATGAAGAACACCAAAATTAAACATGGATTCCTCTTGGAATCGTGATACACTTTCAGATCAAACTATTTGTGGGTACACACAAAAATTCAACCGGATAAGACCAAGAGGTTTTCAAGAACGAACTTGATTTTTGTTTGAGAAAACATACCATCCATACGTCTGTTCTGTTCGTATATCACGACTATAACTGTCGCCTCTAATCCCTTTTTATTTTGTCGACCAAATCCTTATTTGTTGCTCCACATGACCCATCGGTTTATGGGTTTTCAATTATTCAAAAACAAATAGGCCCAAAAGTTATATCCTAATAAATATATAAAGCAATTAGATTAATAAACGTTATAATTTGATCTATAGGCTTAAAATTACAACGCCCAACAAATGCAATTTTTTATTTAAAGAAAACCAAAGATTTTTGTCATATATATATATATAGGGGAGAGTTTAAATGAAAACACCCATTTTTTATGAGAACCATGAGAACAAATCTCAGCCACTCATTTATATCCCTTGTGTTTTAATAAAAAGGGTAGATTTGTAATTTTGCTTCCTTTTATTCTCCACGCCTTTTAATCTCTCCTTCCACCTCTCCATCTTGTACCGCCCTACTGATTTATCCCTGCACCTCTCCACCGCCGTGTCTGATTGGCCCTCAACCACCAGTTTATCACTTTTTAATCGCTCTTCCTCACATTTACCGCTATAAACACTCATTACAAATCAAAGGTATGTTAAGTGTTCTCTGCTTGTTAGGGATCAATTGACAAATTCGTTATGATACATGTCAATGTTAACAAATTAGGTGTTTTAAAGCATTCGTTTTAAGTTTTCATGTATATGTTGAAAATATCTTTCAACATAATGATTTGTTTTGATTTCTATGTTGAATTTAAGATATGCTAGTGCTCAACCTCTTAAAAGTGAACCCTAATTCTTAATTTTTAATTAAAGTTCACAATTGAATGAAGATTACACTTTTTATCAAATAGAATTTACGTATTACACCCATCTGGCTTGTAAACAAAAGATTCCTACTAAATAAGTAATATTAAAAAACCTAGTTGGTTTTCTTTATTACTTGGTTGGTTGATAAAAAATGATTTTAGTCATGTTTACTAAATTTGCCCAGTTGCCACTTGATTAAATGATGACTCCATTTGATTGTTATTTACAAGTTGATAAATTTGTGATTTTTTTTACCATTTGATGTTTTGAATATGTTTTTAGGTAGTTAATCTACTTTTTTCCGTGTATGAATCCAACAGTCGGTTGAAGAGTTGCATCCGTGTAGAATCGGATAAAGGTATATAATGGCAGCACTTTGTTTACATGGGACTGGGCTCGGGTCTTAATCTCGGTTGAATAGTTGCATCAAAAGTGCCACTGTGAGAAGTTATTGAGTGGGATCAATTTTGCGGATAAAGAGGATGATTGGAGATGGGAGCCGGATTTGATCAGAGGCTTCTTAGTTCGGTCAATTCGAAAAATGTGCTCGGATCTTATTCAAGTCGAGGAAGACCAGATTTTTTTTGGAATCGTTGGCTGCCTAAAAAGGTCAACATCTTTCGTTGGAGGGCCCTATTGATAGATTACTAACTCGAGATGTGCTTCGGAAAAGACGGGTCCAGCTGGAGTCGGACCTGTGTCCCTTTTGTGAAGAAAACTCTGAGTCTGTGGACCACCTCTTCACAGGCTGCCAAATAGCTGCTGAAGTGTGGAACGCCATAATTATTTGGTGCAGGCTTCCTCCGTTCTTCGCCTTTTCCAGCCAAGATATTTTTTACTACCACAAAAACGTTAAAGGAAATAAGGTTTATATCAGAATGGTGAGGTCCATTATGCTTTTGGGTTGTTGGTCGCTGTAGAAAACCTACAATGATCTGGTTTTTAACGAGAAAAGGAAGAAGGCTGTAGCGATTGTTCAAGAGGTGAAAGCTCTCGGCTTCCTATGGATCAAGGCTCGAGCTAAAATGGGTTCATTTTCAGAGGAACAACGACGTAAGTTCGACTTCGGATAGGCTTGTGTAGGTGTTGTTTCTCGTTTTTTTGTTCTGTTTTCCCTCTTTTGTACCTCTAGCCTTTGGCTAGTGTTAGGTTGTTTGGAATGAAGCATTGCCTTTAAAAAAAATGAGTCCAACTGTCCAACATTAAAGTTTAACCAGCAATCAAACTTTTGTGCAATGAGTATTATTAACCATGGTGCAACTGGTAATTCCCACACACCAAATCAATTAGCTATCATGTTCTACATATTTTTTTTTCTACATTAGTAATATAAGTTGTTATGTGCTAGCAAAATTCAATTTATGCCCCTAAAAAGGTTGATTTGGCCTTTGACAAGATAGGAGGTGCAGGCGCTAGCTAGGGATGTTTGATCCTACAAAGGAGGCGATGCGTTCTTATGATGCTTCGACAAGACGACTCAGCGGCTCAAAAGAGAGGACCAAATTTGAAATACCAATTATGTTCCCATTCTCTGTATCACCAAGAACATAAGTAAAGAAGCGGAAGTCTAGCGGATGTAGTATTAACACTCGCAACAAGTGTCACGTAGTGACTTCAGCGGGTTAACTTTTTAGTACTATCGTTCGGTAACAATAAGTCACTTTGAATATTGGTGGTCCTTTAGAAATGATAAAAATTAGTTTGTATGCTTTATTAGTTCAATGCAAATACTTCTTTATTTGTTTGTTATCTTGCTGGAATTTACAATTTTATATATTATTATTATTATTATTATTACTGTTCACATGCACCTATGTAACCCAATCAATTACACATGTGTTATGCATTTGCGGCTTAATTGCATACATACAAATAGCATAATATTAAGAGTTTGTGTTAACTATTGTCACATATGCCAATTACTAACTACTGTTACATATGCTGATTAAGAATCATATTTGTCTTATCTTTAGTAATATGTCTTACACACATGTAAATTGTTCAATATCATATAATGTGCTACTGACTTACACATGTGTAAACTGTCCATTATCACATATATAGATTGCCCATTACTAACAATTTATATTTTTCTAGATGACAATAACAATGATCAACCATATATGATTTAAATGAACATTGTATTATGCAAAAATTCAAAACCATTAAAAAGGTTGATAACAAAACATAATCCTTGATATATGTTAACCACCGTAACGTAAAAGTAAAGCCTGATATTAATAAAAACATGAAGTCCTTTTTCTTTTCATTTTGTTCTTTATCAAACTCCAATGCTTCCTTTATCATATGTCCTCTGTGAATGTTCGCTTGCGATAGAAGTATCCTCGCAACATATTCTTTCTCGTCTGATTTAGTTGCATTCTTTGTCTTTTGATTTTCTCTATTTTGAAGTGACAATCCTAGTTCTTGGCATGACTTTCCATGTACATTTCCACATGTCACATCACTAACACTCCACAATCAATACGATTTTTCTTTGTTGTTCAAGTTAGTTGTAGTTTCAATATCTCCGCAATTGAACATCTTAGTATCTACAATATGTTCGAAACATGTTAACATTGTCTTCAAGTTTTTAACTGTTATGATTTACACATGTGTAAACCTTCACATCTATGCGTATTTAAAAAAATATATTATGATTTACATATGTGTAAACCTTCATATCTATTCTTTTTTTAAGCTACTATAATTTACACATGTGTAAACCTTAATATTTATGCTTATTTTTTTAAGTCATTATGATTTACACATATGTAAACCTTCATATCTACGCTTATTTTTCTAAACTATTATGATTTACACATGTGTAAACCTTCATATTTATTCAATTTAAAACTATTATGATTTACACATGTGTAAATCTTCATGTCTATGCTTAATTTTTTTATAAACTACATGATTTACACATGTGTAAACCTTTATATATATATTCATTTTTTAAACGATTATTATCACTTACACATGTGTAAACCTTCATGTCTATACTTACTATTTTTAAACTATATGATTTACACATATGTAAACTTTCATATTTATACTTATTTTTTAAACCATTATGGTTTACACATGTGTAAACCTTCATATCTACGCTTATTATTATGATTTACGCATGTGTAAATCTTCATGTCTATGCTTAATTTTATTATAAACTACATGATTTACACATGTGTAAACCTTCATATCTATTTATTTTTTAAACTATTATTATGACTTACACATGTGTAAACCTTCATGTCTGTACTTACTATTTTTAAACTATATAATTTACACATGTGTAAACTTTTAGATTTATACTTATTTTTTAAACCATTATGATTTACACATGTGTAAACCTTCGTGTCTATGATTTACACATCTCTAAAAACATTTTTTTATTACATACCTTAACGTTTGATCATTTCAGTTAGTTTGTATGCCTGGATTTCTCTAGCTGTCTTCATCGCCTCCTGTTTCCTTTCTATGTTTTCACTTCTTGATGCTTCTATTAAAAACATTACAATTACTTATCTTTCATAAATAAATGAAAAACACGATTTGGTTTGAACATAATGTTTAAGGTTATGAAACTCTCTTTTTTGGAGTTCAATTTTTCAAGAACTGATTTGATAAGCATTAACTACAAACTTACAGCTAAGAATCATAGGTTTATGATGTGCCATTGATAAACAATTAATTTAATCAATGTTAAATAGCATATATACCCGTTGAACTGTATAACAATAATGTAAAACACAACAAACAAATCAATCTTTCAAATTTACTCAATTGGTGAACAATTATCAACTACCAATTAGTGCCAAAACATTTCTGCCAATACAATTCTGCATCTCAGCAACAATGAAAAACACAACAAACAAATTAATCTTCTAAATTTACTCAATTGGTGAACAATTATCAACTACCAATTAGCGCCAACACAATTACGCATCTCAGCAACACTGAAATTCCAACTCATTGAATCTATGCACTAACAAAACCTTATTTTACCAAAAGAATAACCATATTTTTTATAACAGAGTCTTAATGAGCTTCGATTTTCTGCAAGTTAATCAGATAAACAAGTGAATACAATAACCTAATGTAAAGAATCAATTAGTAAGAACAAAAAATGTTGAATTAGGGCATTACTTTACAGTTTGATTAGCCTGCGCGACCATGGTCACCCGATTAGAATCAGATGCAAGGCTCCAGTAGCGGCCAACATCGTCGAAAACCACTTGGTGAAGAAAGATAAAACAGCTGAGGCTGAGGATGCAGCGGCGACGGTGGCAGAGGTGGTGGCGGTGGCTGTTGGATAGGGTTTATCTAGACACACAGGTTAGCATGAATGGATTTCATAAACCTGATAAATGTGTTTTGACAGAATTGCCCTTTCACCTTATGTTAATGTGTTTTAATACCCCTCCTTAATCTTAGCCTTTAATTGGATTTGATCAATGGATGAAATTGGTTCCTAAGGTTCTCACAAACATAAGTGTTCTCAAGATAACCCTCCCCTATATATATATATACAACTTTATATTTTAAAACAAACTGATACCGATCTTATTAAATTAAATCGAGCATGCACTCGCGCATCTCCTAACTCGTTTAATTTTAACAAGACCGATTTAGTTGACAAGTTAATCCAATAGCACTAAAATCCGTTGATATCACTAAAATTACCAACATTCCTCCCCCATTTTAGTGATATCCATTATTAACTTAAAATACTTCTCAAACAAACACAAACTTATGCATAAATGAAATATCGCGGCGATTGAATTTCACATTAGTATGTTACACATTCCAAATATTCGAATATCAGGGTGTCGCTATGGATTGAACCCTTTCCATTCACAATGAATACATGAAGATAACATACACATAAGTTCACAAATTCATTGTTCTTACTTGACACAATAGTTTACTAGCCTGTGTCCAATCTTTCAAAGAGTATATCAAAGCCAAGTCCAAGCTTCTTGAAGCGGCTAAACTTCATACTCTTATAGTAGTTCTTTTATTCTCGCACCTGCAAATGCAATTTTCAAAGAACTATTAAGAAGTTATACTTCAACCTCCTTTTATCTTGCAGTCTGAACACAACCTTGGGATGATTCTAATCATGTGTTCCAATATCTCTATGACAAGCTTTCCACATTGAATTCTGCATCTAACGTTGTATTAAATGGGAATTTGGTATCTTGACATATGATATTAAAGTGTGGACTTTAAATCCATCCCTATGATTGAGTTATTCACGAGATCTCTCCTAACTCTTTAGTTAGACAATCAGCCAAATTATACTCAGATCTTATAAATTCAACAGATATCACTCTACGCATGATGAGCTCATGAGTCATGCTATGTATAACACACAACCGTCTAGACTTTCCATTATACACCTGGCTATAATACTTAGCCAACTCTATCACACTTGATAGATATTGGTGATATCGGTTTTGACCACAAAGGAATCTTTAAAGATCAAATTTATTAACCTTTCAGCTTCTTTGCCAGCTACTAAAATTACAACTTCAAATTCCATTGTTAAATTTGTGATGCATGTCTGCTTCTTTGAAGCCTAGGAGATAGCATCTTCACCAAGTAAGAATATCCATCCACTTAGTTATACAGCTTGCATCAAAATACCCTTTTACACTGAAGGAAACCTTAATAACACAAACCATAGATCATGGTTCTTTTCAGCCATTAAAACAATTTATTATCACCTTGCCAATGTCGAGTACTTGGATTACTAGTAAATCTACTCAGTTTTCCACAACAAGTGCCATATCAGGCCTTGTATAAATCATAACGTACATTAGGCATCCAATTGCTTTAAACACTCCATCTGGGAAATAGATTCATCTTGATTACGTGCAAGTCAGATATTAGGACCTATAAGAATACTAACTGGAGAACGAACAAAGTAATTGAATTTCTTCAACACTTTCTCAACGCAATGAAAATGCATCATTAATACACTCTTGTTCCTCCCCCTTATCCTTATTCCTAGGATAACAAAATCCTCCCTCAAATCCATCATATCGAACGATTACGTCTTTACCAGAGTATTCAAAACTATTAAATACATATTTATCTTCTTGGTTCAGAAAGAACCCATTAGATAAATCACCTCAACAATGCTTGTTTAAGTTTTTGCCCAGGAATTGATCTACTTCAATATTAAGACAGTATTGATGCTCACGTCCAACCCAACTCCTGACCCTTTCAACTAAATAAAGATGAAATTCAGAACCAAAAGACTTAGCTTTTCTTGTTCTCATGCTTTTCTTAGGTTTAGAAGGAACATATACATTGTCAGCATCAGTAGACACTTTATCAGAATCAATGACATTCTCAATAGAATAAAAAAACCTATTATGAGAATTCTGGATGATATCCCTTGATTCTATTACAGTTTTTGCACCCACTCAGTCTTTAGTTCTAAGACATAGAACCTAAAGACCTTTGAATTTCAGCATAGCTTATAAATAGACCATTTATTCCTTTCTCACTTAAACTCTTTCTTTTAGGTTCAGTAAGACAATAATACAACCCCAAACTCTTAGATACCTAAATTTCGAGCTTTTACACCTAAGTTCAGCTGGCGTACCCTTATTTGCTTTATTACTACTATTATTATTATTATTATTATTATTATTATTATTATTATTGTTATTGTTATTATTATTATTATTTTTATTATTATTATTATATTTATTTGTTTTATTTAACAAACAACGAAGTAAAAGTCCGACCACCCAGAGTAACCCAATGGCAAAAAGGTACCCCAAGTCCACCATCTCCAGTTCCGGGGAAAACCTTTTTGCCCAAAGGCCCATTACAGTAAAACCGGTTGGGATCGAATTCGAACTTGAGACCTATGGCCTCTAACCCAATTTCACTTCCACTCCAATGCCAATCGAGCTATAGTTCATTGGCCTTATTCTCTTTTATCAACCATTTCTTTTACAACTCCACCTCGGTCTTAAATAATTTAAACTTATTTAAGACTTTATCATTTTCAAGTAATAAGCATGTGTAGCAAATTTTAGAGGCATCATCTATCTATAAAAGTAATCACACCATACTTTATTACCTACTAAAGGTGTAGAGAGAAACCATACAAATCATATTTTCAAGTTCTAGACTTCATGTCAAATCTATTAAACCATTCTCAGACTTGTATATAGAATAATATCTATTTATGGGATTCTTGGATAGACGGTTATAATTAAATAAGAAATTAAAATAATTGTTTATTTATTGGTATCTGATTACTTATGTATGGTATAAATTTATATTGAACTACCACCAACTGCTCACGAGTTGCTCATAAACAACTTGCCCATGAATTTCTAACCCATGTGGCCTTATATTACATTTTCAAAATTAGCCAACTTTAATTTAATTTTAAAATTAGAATTAATTAATTAATAAATACATTTAGTTATCTCAACAAGAAGCCTTTATGTTGTTCTTCCTTCTGTCACAACGACACCATAAACATTGGTGTTCGTCTTTGTTAACTGTTATGCGTATCAAAGCAGCACCCACATGTAGTTGCGCTTTTGTTCAGTTAACAACAAAACAAAGCAAACTTTGTTCTTTCTTTTAAATTAATAACACCAAGTTTTTTTATGTTCTCGCAATAAACCTAAATAAGAACAAAAGAACCTGTGTTTTCCTTTGTTTTTGTTGAATGTTAAAGGTCAAAATAATAAGTTTTAGAAGGTGAAGGTTGACCTGGCTTATTACTTATAAGTACAGGGGGTATTTGTGTCATTTTTCTTTCATGACTGTTAAAGATCGTTAGGAGCTTGTATAAAAGAGGGGTTAGGGCTCAGTTTAGTTACTTCTTGTTTTCATAATTTCTTTCAGTTCATGTTTCAATTCTCAGTTGTAATAGTTCAATAATCTTTGATTCAATAAAGTTGATAAGCATTTGGTTCGTATTTGAGTTTTCTTGGTGTTGATTTCACAACAATTGGTATCAGAGCCTGGTGTGGCTCTCGATTCAGAAGAAAACGGTTAATCAAAGCTCAATTGGTAATCAAGATGGTGTCTACAAAGTTCGAATTAGAAAAATTCGATGGCAAGAACGATTTTAGTTTGTGGCGGTTGAAGATGAGGGCATTACTGGTGCATAATGGGGTAGTAGATGCACTGAAAGGCGAAAATCATCTTCCAGCTGAGCTAACCGAGAAAGAAAAGAAAGAAATGATGGAGAAGGCGCATAGTGCGATCATCTTGAGTCTCGGTGACAGAGTCTTGAGAGAAGTGTCCAAGGAAACCACTGCGGCAGGGGTTTGGACGAAGTTAGAGACCCTGTACATGACGAAGTCCCTAGCTAATCGATTGTACCTGAAGAAGAGATTGTATACCTTTCAAATGGGTGTTGGTAAGTCAATTGAAGAACATACAGATGACTTCAATAAACTTATACTTGATCTTGAAAATAGAGAGGTTGAAATTGACAATGAGGATCAGGCAATAATGTTTCTGTCATCATTGCCTCCCTCATATGAGAATTTTGTTGATACTTTGATGTCTGCAAGAGAAACTCTTACCATGGAGGAAGTTCTGGCTGCATTAAATTCTAAAGAACTCAAAAAGAAGTCTGATCCTAAGGAAGAAGGTGGAGAAGGGCTTATTGATGCGTGTGAAGTGTTATATATATTAGGTGTATATTTTAAGCCCTTTTTAACACTTATTTTAGCCAAGTTTTAAATTTATAAAACACGATATTTCACTAACACTAAACACACATATGGGCAAGTGCACCCATCGTTGAGTGTAGTATAGCGTTGGTAAGATACCGAGGTCGTCCAAGGACACAAGAGCTTTTAGTACCGGTTTATCCTCAACGTCTAATCAAAATAAAAGTTTAGAAAAATGTTTTAAACTAAAAAAAATAAAAACTAACTAAAATGCCGAAAAATAAAAATAAAATAAAAACAGATAAACAAGATGAATCACTTGGTTCCGACTCGTATCTAGTATAACCTTTGATTATTTCCGCACTTTTGCACATAATTAAGAGATTATCTTAGTTATTGTAGTAGGCCCCTCTTTTGAAGGTGACGTTACCCTCACCCCAGTAGTTTGAGTCAGCAAGGATACAATCCTAAAGGGGTGGATTATTGGAAGATAATGAATTAAGTTATTAATGCAGTATTGTGGTAGGCCCCGCTTTTGGCGGTGACGTTACCCTCGGCTAAGTAGTCTGAGTCAGCAGGGATACAGTCCTAAATAGCCGGGTTATAGTATTAATAGTAGTTAACTTATGAGGGGGTCAAAGAGTTTGGACCCCCGCCATCCAATACCGTGAAGCATTGAAGGAGGTCCTACTAAATTTGACCCAGGTCCATTGCAGGACCTCTAAACGCTGAACAATGGCAAGACCTTTACCAAACCGTTCCCTTAACCCCCGACCAGGTAGCCAACATACCTCCATATAGACCGTGGAGATATGAATGGTGAAAATCCTTTATTTTATATAGACAGTAAAATAATGCCAAAACACCACGGACAAACGATAAGGAAAGATCACCTTCAACATAAGTAACTAGTTATTAAAGTCATTAATACAAAACCAAATAAAAAGTGCAAAAGATTAGAAATAAAAAGTATTATACTAGACACTTTGTCTTCACCAAGTGATGTAAGAGACTTAGGCAAACATGGCCTTGATTGTCAAGAACTCTTACGATCAATCTTGGATCCCGAGACGACTCACACACTCTACGATGGACAATGGATGATGGTGGTGGATGATGGTGTTGTGATGGTGGTGGGTGGTGGATGAAGTGTGAGAGAGGTGGTGTGCCAAGGGATGAGTTGAAATGAATCCAAGCACTCCTATTTATAGGCTGAACAGAGAGCTGGGCACGGCCCCGTGTCCGCTGGGCACGGCCCCGTGCCTGTCTGACACTCTCTCTCCTCATTAATTGTAATTCGCAATTACAATAAATGCGCCTGCTGTACTTTCGACACGCCCCCGTGTCCGCTGGGCACGGCCCGTGGTGGGCAATAGAAGCTTCTATAGGTTTGTCTTTTCTGCTGCTTCTTGGGCACGGCCCCGTGCTGGCTGAGCACGGGGCGTGTTCAGCCTTCTGTCTTCTCTATTTTGCTTTGGAAGGTGCCGTTGAGGGGTCGGGCAGTCCACTAATGTTCCTTTCCTTGTATTTATGTTGGAATTAGCTGTCTTTTTGCTTCTTTTGTGTTTTTGAGCTCATTTAATCCTGAAAATACAAAAGGAAGACAAAAACATTCTTTTTCCAATATTAGTACTTAAAAAGGGTTAGTTTTATGCCTTAATTGATGTAATTTATATGTTGCATTTTACACACATCAAATACCCCCACACTTGAACTTTTGCTTGTCCTCAAGCAAAACTCTTTAATATGTGGCTTACACTCCCAAATGGAATAGGTAGAAGAGAAGGTTTTTGGGCTTGTCGTAGAGTGTCGGGATATCCAAGATCTTTTTGGGTTTTATTTTTATTTATTTACACTCCTATTCGTAATGATTTATTTAGAACTTTTCATAGGAGAAATTACTTATTTGGGCATAACATGCCTTTTTAAAATTCCATTTATATACAAGTTCACATACCTCAAGGGAGAAATCACTCACACTCGGCCGAAGGTGTATTTTTAGTGAATCACTCAAGAGCGGCATGGAACTTACTCCTACCATAAGCTTGCCAAGCAATCAATCATCCTCCTTTTTAACTTTTATACCTTTGTAAATATCAAGAGGACTTTGTGGGTTAAGGGTTAGGCTTGGGTTAAAGGTAGGTGGTTGGGATAGTGGTTAGTAGAAAAAGGGCGAAAAACGTAACAAGTGTCGGTTTTCGTAGGACTTTCTATTTTTTTCAACTTTTTATTTTGATGAAGCTTTTATTCAAACAAAGTTATTTAATGAACTTGTTTGTTTATTTTCTTTTTGCTTCATCATCAACACACATTTTTTTTTTCATACGAAAAACCGAACTTGTTACTAAAACAAAGGGTTAAAAATGAAAAAGGTTTTGGTGGGTAAAAGGGTTTTTGGTTTGGGTGATGAAATGAAAAGGTTTAGGCTCAAAGGGGCTAACTAGGGGGATTTTTGGGTAGGTGGTAAAAGAAAAAGAAAAATAATGGTGTAGAAAAAAAAAGTTAGTCCTAATGCCTCCATCATTTACATACTCGGGTTTAAGTTGATAAGGACCGGGAATGTATCGTCATGGCAAGTTCTAGAGTCGTAAGAACCAAGCGGCTATTCACACAAGAAACGAAAGATGAGCATTTAGTCTAAAGATGTAAATTTGTATGCTCAATAAAGGCTCAAAACTCACTTTTGTGGGAATGGGTTTTTATGTGATCAAGTATATATAATCAAATTTTAACTAAGTTTGCCATGCCTTTTCATAATTTTCTTATGTTGGTTCTTTTTATCACTACGCTATCGGTTGTAAATTTGTAAAAATATAACCTTTTTGAGAACTTGAATTTCCTGAATTAAGCTAGACAAGTGAAAAAAAATTGAAATTTTTGAAAAAAATTTGAGGTGATTAGCGGTTCCAATAGAGTTTTGTGTAAGGCTTGTTTTTAGGACTTGCAAAATTCAAGGTTTTAGCATCTCCCCCCCCCCCCCCCACACACTTAAATTACACATTGTCCTCAATGTGTCCCAAAAATAAATTTTTAGGTTGATTAGATGTGTAAAATAGTGTTAAAAAGCAAAAAAATTCTGTTACTGGGCGCTGAACACGGCCCCGTGTTGTCCGGGCACGGCCCCATGTTCAAGTGCCAGTAACAAAATTGAAATAAGAGATACAGAAGTCTGGACACGGGGGCGTGTTGGGTGAACACGGCCCGTGTCCAGGTACCTGAACTGGGCGTTTTTCTGCAGGTGGTTCAGCACGGGGCCGTGTTGGTTGGGCACGGCCCGTGTTGAACCTTCTGGACTGGAGAGAATTATCGGGTTGCCTTGTTCTTGTGCAGGAATTCATTTTTCTCGTTCCCCTTTTCATCCTTTACCACCATGAGTGTGTTTTATTTCTGAAAATTAAAACTAACTAGAAAACATAAAAATTAATCTAAATTAAACTAAGGATAGTTCCGTGGAATGCCTCCATGGTGCGCCACGTTTATAAGGGTCCTTGGCTAGACCCAAAGCCTGGTCATATGTTACCCAAGTGGGATGTATTGCATCCCATGTTACACCGTCGGAGAGCGTCATCCAAGCTTGAGTCTATGACCTTCATGTAGTTGACCGGATCTTCTTCCTCTACTCGCTTTCCACATTCAAATTTCACTTCCTCATCCCCAAACTTCAATGTTAGAGTTCCGTCATTCATATCCACCAATGCTTGGGCAGTGGCTAGAAATGGCCTCCCGAGGATGAGAGGGACATCGGTGTCTTCTTCCATGTCTAGGATGACAAAGTCGGTTGGAAAGACGAATTTGTCAACCTTGACTAGCAGATTTTCGGCGACACCTTGTGGGAATTTGACGGACCTGTCGGCGAGTTGTATGCTCATCTTTGTAGGGCTTGTTGTTCCTAGGCCGAGTCGCTTGAACATTGATGTGGGCATGAGGTTGATGCTAGCCAACATACCTCCATATAAACCGTGGAGATATGAATGGTGAAAATCCTTTATTTTATATAGACAGTAAAATAATGCCAAGACACCACGGACAAACGATAAGGAAAGATCACCTTCAACATAAGTAACTAGTTATTAAAGTCATTAATACAAAACCAAATAAAAAGTGCAAAAGATTAGAAATAAAAAGTATTATACTAGACACTTTGTCTTCACCAAGTGATGTAAGAGACTTAGGCAAACATGGCCTTGATTGTCAAGAACTCTTACGATCAATCTTGGATCCCGAGACGACTCACACACTCTACGATGGACAATGGATGATGGTGTTGTGATGGTGGTGGGTGGTGGATGAAGTGTGAGAGAGGTGGTGTGCCAAGGGATGAGTTGAAATGAATCCAAGCACTCCTATTTATAGGCTGAACAGAGAGCTGGGCACGGCCCCGTGTCCGCTGGGCACGGCCCCGTGCCTGTCTGACACTCTCTCTCCTCATTAATTGTAATTCGCAATTACAATAAATGCGCCTGCTGTACTTTCGACACGCCCCCGTGTCCGCTGGGCACGGCCCGTGGTGGGCAATAGAAGCTTCTATAGGTTTGTCTTTTCTGCTGCTTCTTGGGCACGGCCCCGTGCTGGCTGAGCACGGGGCGTGTTCAGCCTTCTGTCTTCTCTATTTTGCTTTGGAAGGTGCCGTTGAGGGGTCGGGCAGTCCACTAATGTTCCTTTCCTTGTATTTATGTTGGAATTAGCTGTCTTTTTGCTTCTTTTGTGTTTTTGAGCTCATTTAATCCTGAAAATACAAAAGGAAGACAAAAACATTCTTTTTCCAATATTAGTACTTAAAAAGGGTTAGTTTTATGCCTTAATTGATGTA
This sequence comes from Helianthus tuberosus, assembly GCA_030545235.1. Taxonomy (NCBI): domain Eukaryota; kingdom Viridiplantae; phylum Streptophyta; class Magnoliopsida; order Asterales; family Asteraceae; genus Helianthus; species Helianthus tuberosus. The sequence goes on along the minus strand of CM060391.1, from coordinate 26,423,691 downwards.
ATTTATATGTTGCATTTTACACACATCACTTATTGTGAGAGGCAGATCAGAACATAGATCACATGACAAGATGTCAAAAGGATCAACATCAAGATCAAAGTCGAAGTTTAAACGAAAATGTTTTGTCTGCAATTCAGAGAAACATTTCAAGAAAGACTGCCCAGAATGGAAAAAGAGAAAGAATGAGGCTAGTAACAATTCACGAACACATGTAAATCATAACTCTCAAGAAGAAGCCTCAGATGGCTATGATAGTTCTGATGTAATGTGTATTACAAGCAGTGACATGAAAGAACAGTGGGTACTTGATTCAGGAGGTTCTTTTCATATGACACCGGTGGAAAAGTTCTTTAAAGTTTTGAGATATGAAGATCAGGGTTATGTGAAGCTTGGAGATGACAGACACTGCAAGATCGTTGGTGTTGGTACAGTTATTTTCAAATTAAAGAATGGCAGTCAAGTAGAAGTTCAAAATTTCAGGTATGTGCCTAGTCTTAAGAGAAGTATATTGTCTCTTGGTACATTTGAAAGAGAAGGATGTCATGTAAGTCTAAATGATGGAAAGGCTAAGGTGATCAGGGGATCTTTAGTATTGTTAACCGGTACAAGAAAGGATAAAAATGTCTATGTGCTCGATGGGATGTTAATAATGGGTCATTGGCTTCTGTTGCAATTATAGATAAGGATAATGAGTTGGCTAGTGTATGGCATAAAAGATTAGGCTATATAAGTAGTAAAGGGCTGGTAGAACTAAAGAAACAACAGGTTCTTGGTGACATTAAAAGTTGTGATGTAGGGTTTTGTGAAACCTGCATTTTGGGCAAACATAAAAGAGTTAAGTTTGGGGTTGGTAAGCATGTCACTAAGGGAATTCTTGACTATATACACTCTGATTTATGGGGGCCTACAAGGGTTGAATCTTTAGGAGGGGCAAGATATTTCATGTCTATTATTAATGATTTCTCAAGAAGGGTTTGGGTGTTTGTTATCAAACACAAGAATGATGCACTGCAGAAGTTTATAGAATGGAAGACTTTGGTAGAAAACCAAACCAACAGAAGGATAAAGAGATTAAGAACTTATAATGGGCTGGAATATTGCAATAAAGAGTTTGATCAATTATGCAAGGTCAATGATATTGCTAGACATTTAACAATACCAGGAACTCCACAACAGAATGGTCTTTCAGAGAGAATGAATAGAACTCTCTTAGAAAGGCTGAGATGTATGAGGTTAAGTTCAGAATTGCCTAAGTGTTTCTGGGGAGAAATTGTGTCTACTGCTGCATACCTAATAAACAGAACACCTTCTAGGGTCATTGGTATGAAGACACCAATGGAAATGTGGATAGGGGTTAATCCAGAGTATGAAGACTTAAAAGTTTTTGGTTGCCTGGTGTATGCTCATGTCAGTCAAGATAAGTTGGACTCTAGGGCTTATAAATGTGTTTTGTTGGGATATCAGGAAGGTGTAAAAGGGTATAGACTTTGGAAGTTGGAAGGTGGCAGCCCTAGAATTATAAAGAGAAGGAATGTGAAAGTCTGAGAAGATATCTTGTATAAAGATATAGTTGGCAATAAATTGCCAGGTATGAATGATAATGTGTCAAAGGGAAAAGAAGTTCAGATTGAGGTGGAGTCTAGTTGTGATGAAGATAGGATAGATCCTCAAGAAGAAAGCTCGAGTAGTGGTGTATCACAAGACACACAAGATTATAGTTTGGCAAGAGATAGGCCAAGGAGAACTATATTAAAGCCACTAAAATTCCGATATTCATCAAGTGTTTCTATGTCTGCTGTTGCGTTCATTGCAGCAGAAGAGGAGTGTGTTAATGAGCCTTTAACATATGAAGAGGCAATCAATTCCAAAGATAATAGGAAGTGGTGTATAGCTATGAAAGAGGAAATGGTTTCTTTGATGAAGAATGACACCTGGGAATTAGTTGAAAGGCCCAAAGATCAGAAGTTAGTATCCTGTAAGTGGATATATAAAGTCAAATATGGCATTCCAGGTGTAGAAGGTCCCAGATTTAAAGCAAGGCTTGTAGCTAAGGGATTCACTCAGAGGGCTGGAGTGGATTATACAGAGATATTTTCACCAGTAGTAAAACACACTTCTATCAGAATTTTATCATCCATTGTTGCAGCTCTAGATATGGAATTGGAACAATTGGATGTTAAAACTGTGTTTTTGCATGGATACTTGGAATAAAAGATTTTTATGAAACAACTAGTTGGATTTATACAGGAAGGGAATGAAGAGAAGGTCTGTTTATTGAAAAGATCGTTATATGGCTTAAAGCAATCTCCTAGAAAATGGTACAAAAGATTTGATAAGTTCATGGTGAATAATGGTTTTTCAAGGAGTTCTTATGATTCCTGTGTTTACTTCAGGGAATATTGTCCAGGGTGTTTCAGTTACTTGCTTCTGTATGTTGATGCTATGCTTGTGGCTAGTAAACACAAGGAGAATATAGAAGAAATAAAGCAAATGTTAAAGATCGAGTTTGAAATGAAAGACTTGGGGATTGCCAAGAAGATTTTGGGTATGGAGATCAATAGGGACAGACGTTTGAGAAAGTGAAGTTGTCTCAGACTGGTTATGTTCAGAAGATCCTTAACAGTTATGCTATGGGTAGTTGTAAGTCAGTGAAGACTCCATTGGCAGGGCATTTCAAATTGTCTTTAGAAGATTCTCCAAGGTCAAAAGAAGAGTTCAGGTACATGAATAATATTCCTTATGCTAACCTGGTAGGGAGTTTGATGTATTTGATGGTCTGCATTAGGCCAGATCTTGGTTATGCTGTTAGTGTGATAAGTAGATTTTTGGCAAATCCTGGTAAAAGGCACTAGGAAGCTGCTAAATGGGTGATGACATATTTGAAGGGTACTCAAGAATGGGGATTGAACTTTGGCAGTATAGAGGGTATTGAGTATAAAGTAGAAGGTTTTGTTGACTCGGACTTTGCCAAAGATCGTGATAAAGGTAGATCTATAACTGGATATGTTTTTAAAGTACTTGGTAATGTGATTAGTTGGAAAGATCAGCTGCAACATGTAGTTGCTTTATCTACAACTAAAGCTGAGTAGATTGCCTTAACAGAAGCTGTAAAGGAGGCTTTGTAGTTAAAGGGGCTGGTCGCTGAGTTGGGATTTAATGAGGTGAATGCAGTGATTCATTGTGACAATCAAGGTGTTGTGCAGCTGACAAAGAAAAACATTTTTCACGAAAGAAGCAAGCACATAAATGTTAGGCTACACTTTATCAGAGATGTTATTAATGCAAGGGAGGTGCTAGTTAAAGATATTGACACTGAGGAGAATTTTACAGACATGTTAACTAAGTCTTTGCCAGGTAGAAAGTTTGATTTCTGCATGAGTGGATTGAATATTGGTTAACGTCTTGATTTTGACTTTAAAGGTGGAGATTGTTGAATGTTAAAGGTCAAAATAATAAGTTTTAGAAGGTGAAGGTTGACCTGGCTTATTACTTATAAGTACAGGGGGTATTTGTGTCATTTTTCTTTCATAACCGTTAAAGATCGTTAGGAGCTGGTATAAAAGAGGGGTTAGGGCTCAGTTTAGTTACTTCTTGTTTTCATAATTTCTTTCTGTTCATGTTTCAATTCTCAGTTGTAATAGTTCAATAATCTTTGATTCAATAAAGTTGATAAGCATTTGGTTCGTATTTGAGTTTTCTTGGTGTTGATTTCACAACAGTTTTCTTTCCAACAACAAAACACCCCAAAACACAAAATTGTTTTCCTTCTTGTATTCTCGAGAACCTGATCACATGTAATTCCTTAATATTCTACCAACTTACAACATGAAATGTAAATGATTTCTATCCTAACCTCTTTATAGGTATAAAGTAAATGCAATTTCTAGAAGTTAAAGAAATGATAAAACCTAAAAATTGGCTGGATATGTTGAAGTTAAGAATCACAAATTCTTTCCTTTGGAATTTGGGTAGTAGCATCCAAAGGAATTAGTTTCCTTTCTTTCTTCGTGTCTATGCATAGTATTACCAAAGAACAACTAACTGTTTCCTCCTTTTCTATCAAACAAAAATCAAGTTCGTTCTTGAAAACCTCTTGGTCTTATCTGGTTGAACTTTTGTGTGTACCCACAAATAGTTTGATCTTTGTTGGATTCTAGATAGAACGTACCGGTTACTTGCAATGAATCAAAATCGTGGATGTGATTGTAGAGATGAAGAACACCGAAATTAAACATGGATTCCTCTTGGAATCGTGATACACTTTCAGATCAAAATATTTGTGGGTACACACAAAAGTTCAACAGGATAAGACCAAGAGGTTTTCAAGAACGAACTTGATTTTTGTTTGAGAAAACCATGCCATTCATACGTTTGTTCTGTTCGTATATCACAACTATAACTGTCGCCTCTAATCCCTTTTTATTTTGTCGACCAAATCCTTATTTGTGGCTCCACATGACCCATCGGTTTATGGATTTTCAATTATTCAAAAACAAATAGGCCCAAAAGTTATAGCCTAGTAAATATATAAAGCAATCAGATTAATAAACGTTATAATCTGATCCAAAGGCTTAAAATTACAAGGCCCAACAAATGCAATTTTTTCTTTAAAGAAAACCAAAGATTTTTGCCGTATATATATATATAGAAACGGGATCGGGAGAAAACGCTCAAAAGTGTGAGAACGGTGAGAACGCTTCCTGGCCCAACACGTGTCACGCCGCTTAGAAAATGGCGGAGGGGTTTTTTTGTCCTTTCATCTTCTGCTTTTCCTGTTCCGCTTTTTCCCAATGTTGTTTTAAATTTTGGTTTTTGAGATTTTTGGCGTTAATCAAATTCAATAATTAATGGCGTTTTAATGGTTCCATTGTGTCAACATTTTGGCGTTTATGGCATTATTCACATCGTATGCCAATGGAACCCAGAGGGCAGGAAATCTATTTGAATGGCATTTTCCAAGGCGTTTAAACAAGTTGGCATATTGATCTGTTAATTTTTATAAACATTTTGGTGTTTGTGGTATCTTGGCATTTTACTATTGTTAAATTATATTTCAACCACAGGAAAAAAAATACAAGGGAAGGAAATAAATTAAAAATCCTAATTGGATCTCTTTTCCCAATCTTCAGTGTCATCAGTTTCTCTCTTCTTTAATAGTACAAGAACTGTCATCAAATATATGGCGTTTTATGTAAAACTTAACAAACCCATAGGTTTGATTTTTTTTGCATGCTCGTCTGTTGAACTGTGTTTTTGTGTGGATGTTTCGGGACATAGATCTACGGGTTTTTCGCTTTTCCTTTATCTGGATCTTCATCTTTATAGTGAACCCACTCTTCAGTGTCATTGACCTATTCTGCTCATCCAAACCTTCTTCAATAACAAAAAATACAAAATGCCATATGACTGGCATCAGTATCTTTTTCCTGAAATTTTGTCCATCTCATGCAGCAAAATCTTTTCTGAGGTACTTCCCTCTGATAACAATTCATTCAGCTTATTTGTTGGCGTTTTACAGTGGGTGGTATTTAGTAGTATTTGGCGTTTTTTTTTGTTTGATCAAATGGAAGTTGCTGAGATGTATCATTTTATAGGATGTCTTTTGGCGCCTAAATTAGGCGGTGCATTATTATAATAAAGTATTTTGTCTTTTCAATTACTGTTTTGTAATTGATGTTTTTGATAAGCTTTTATCTCTGAAGTCTGTAACACGTCCCATCTTTCAAGTTTGGCGTTTTAGATTCTTCAGTATTTAATGATTTTGTATTTACTGTTTCTAGTTAGATTTTCAAGTTTGCTTTTTTTTTTTCTTTTTTTTTTTTTTGGGTTTTTTATAATAATTTTTCAAAGTAATTTTATTATAGTTTGGCAGTTTTTTGGTGGCGTTTGACTGGATGATATCGTTTTAAACAAGCATTTTGGATGTTTTGGCGTTTTTATTATATATGGTGTTTTTATTATATAACAATTAACTGAAAAGGAAAATAAAAAAAAAAGAATACATAAACAATTGATCTTCCAAATCTTCTCTGTCTGCAGTCTCTTTCTTTCTCTTTTTTGAATCATGTTAACTGGCTGGTTAGACTTTCGTATGATTCATTTTTTTTTTTCAAGTAGCTTTTTGTGTTGCTGTTTGGAAGCACATAGTCTGACATCATCATCTTTTTCTTGAATATTTGTCCGTCTCATGCAGCAAAATGTTATTGAGTTTATATCCTTCAGCCAACAATCTTGAATTTTTTCAATCAACGATGCTTGATTTTTTAACTTTTTTGGCGTTTTACCGATAAAAAGAACGCCATGAAATAAGATCTCCTTAAACCTCAAATTTTGATCATGCTAAAATCAATAATGTTTTGCTGTGTGAGATGAACAACATTGTTAATCCTCGGTTAAGAAAAATAACTGACAATGTTGTCCACCCCATACAGCTAAACTTTATTGACAACAAACCTCAACAATCTTTTTGTATGTTTTGGCGTTATAAATTTGATGGAAGTTTAGGATAAGTCAATGAGATTTTACTAAATGAAATGGACTATATCCTCACTCTAGGATTTTGTCTATTTCATTGAGCGAAATCTTACTGACAGCCAAACTGAATTTAAAAAAAATCGTTTTTGGGGTTGAAGATATTTGATGTTTGGGTTTTTGGCGTTTCTAAGGCGAATGGGTTATATGAAATATGGCGTTTGGGTTTTTGTGTGTGTGTTTTAACTGAAGGTGTGATATGTTGTATATATAGGATTTTTTGGCAGTTTTTTAAGGCGGGATTTTACTATAATTAAGTTTGGCGTTTTATATTTAATGGCGTTTTACTTAGAATAGTCTGTGATTTTTGTTTTTGGCGTTTTATTTCATGATTTGGCGTTTTATGTGGAGTAGTCAAAAGACCCTTTTACCCTTAATGAAGCGTGTCAACGTAATAAAATTGATGTTATTTACGAAAACGCCACCGCGCCAATCTAGTCCATAGATTGTTTTGACCGGACAATCGTTAAGCGTTCTCACCGTTCTCACACTTTTGATCGTTTTCTCTAAATCCCGACCCTATATATATATATATATATACAACTTTATATTTTAAAACAAACCGATACCGATCTTATTAAATTAAATCAAGCCTGCACTCCCGCATCTCCTAACTCGTTTAATTTTAACAAGACCGATTTAGTCAACAAGTTAATCCAATAGCACTAAAATCCGTTAATAACACTAAAATTACCAACATTAACTACCATTTTCGTTCGTTTGTTTTGTTCATTTTTATCATTTCAGGTCAATTTTCAAAAAAATACATCAGTTTTCTACCTGACATATACTAGAAACGTGTCACTTCAGTCCAAAAATTAAAACCCAGTTAAGTCAAACATGTTAAATGAAAGGTATTATTGTCAATTCATAAAATAAGGTGAAAATAAAAGATATATGAATTGACAATAATACCCTTCATTTAACATGTCTGACTTAACTGCGTTTTAATTTTTGGACTGAAGTGACACGTTTCTAGTATGTCATGTAGGAAACTGATGCATTTTTTAAAAATTTTCTGAAATGGCAAAAGTGAACAAACCACAGGGACGAAAATGACAGTTAACTCTTTTTTATGTATAAAATCATGTAATTGGGTTAAATATAAAACAAGTGCATATCACGTATAGAATCATGTAATTGGGTTATATATAAAACAAATGCATATCACTATTGCGTAATTCACGCGATACTATGTCGCTAAAATTATGTATTTCAGTCAATTTTTTGAATTATTTAAGATACGCATAGTATTCTGTCACAATAATTATATAACAAAACCTAAATTGTTACATTTATAAACTTTTTAGTCAAAATGACACAGTATATACTTGAGTATATACTTGAGTTTTCTGATAAATTTTGAGAAATTTAGGTCTTCTTTAAGAAATAGTTTTAGATATTCGGATCATTCCTCATTCTTGAAATTAAATGTATCGTATTCACAGTTTGACAAGTGTTATATATGAACTTAACAGGTTATGTTAGACAATAAATTTAAACACGATCAGACCCAGATATTGTGAGTTGATAAACGTTGTCCATACAACTAGAAGGAGTTTTTTTCACTTCATGTTACTATTCTATGATAACAAATGTAGAGCCAAACAATACAAATGTGTAGAATAATTGTGTTTGAATAAAGAGTTAACATTCACACAATTAGCTACAATTGATAATAAAAAATAAATTAAAGTGTGTTGTTGTCATTTCTAAACCTTTTAATCTAATTAGGTTGTGTTTGGGTTAACATGTTTAAAACGTGTAATTAAACCGATTGGCACGATAATTATTTTGAAATTAACATACAAAATAAAACAAAATATCTTTATAAGGTTAACATGTGAACCCAGTTATGACCCTTTACCCATATTTTTATAACTTGAGTATAAACAATTTACGGTCCATTTAATTTGTTTACAACTCATTTACAACTTGTAAATAATTTAAAATGGTACAATAGCCTCCCTTTTGTTTTACAGTTTGGATGACTTGTTGAGGAAGGGAATACAAGCACTTTACGCCTTAGTAGCTACCGTTTCATTGGTTCTAGCATTCACCGCCTTTCAAGGAAAAAAAATATTATCAAGCACCCTCCACAATTTATGGATGGTATTTATGGTTCTATATTTTTCTTAGCAACTGGCTCTCATGGTATTCATGTAATTATAGGTACTCTTTTCTCGATAGTATGTGGTGTTCGCCAATATATTGGTCATCTGGCCAAGGAGCATCACATTGGCTTTGAAGCAGAAGAATGGTTATGACATTTTTGTAGACGTGTTTTGGTTATTCTCCTTTGTCTCTATCTATTCGTGGGGAGGTATGCGAAAGAACGAATCAATGGACTTAAAAATTTAAGCTCGAAGACAAAGAGAAGTTGGCTTTTCAAAGAATTATTGCAGCTTACCCACATGCTTACATGGGTTTTGCTTAAGTTACAAGATTTTAAGTTTATTCGATTAGTAATGATGTGTTGGTATAAACACATATATGGATTGTGTTTGGGTTTATTAAACTCGCCAACCCATTAACCAAACATGATTTTTCACCCTTAATATATACTTAGAAAATTTGTATTTTAAATGATGAAGCCTTTAACACCTCTGGTAGTTACCGTTTAACATTCGACCTTTTTATTAAAAAATAGAATACTTAACAATCAATCATAATTCTTTTATTAAAATATAAAAAAAACTAATTAATCAATTAAAATATCAATTGACACAATTAATTAGTAATTATTAAATACAATATATAACACCTCACCCCCACCCCACCTCCCTCTAAACTGTGAATCCCTCTTCAAAATCACCACTACCACCACCATGCCACCACAAAACCACCGGTCACCACCACCATACCACACCACATCTACCAAACATCACCAATCAACCACTGTAACAACCACAATCACGACGCCACCGTCACCCATGCCACCATTACCCCACCACCTAAAAACCCCAATCTGCAAATCCTAAACCACCACCGTTGCACCACCTCCTCCCTTCAAGCTTTCCACCATCATTTCCGGTGCTCATTAGCTTCCATAAGCGAACGTCATCCTCTAGCAACCTGTCGACCTCTGCAACAGCCGCAGCACATGGTGGTTCCACCATCTGAACCACCACCATCTTTACACCCATAAACTATCACCATCATCATTTTTCTCTACCGTCAACAATAAACCATCATCAAAACCCAACCAATAAAACCCTAAATAAGTTCTAAATCCACAAATTCAACTCAAAACTCGAAACCCTAAGAGGCGATATGACCTTAATCGACTGAATTTACCATTGTTAACATTAGCAACCCATCGTCACCATCCTGTTCGCGTCTCTCTCTTCTGGACCTTTTCTGCATCTCTTTTTATCTCTCTGATCGATCTCTCTCTAAATGTGGTGGATGAAGGGATCTGGGATGGAGGAGGGAATTCAGGTGGCGGAGATGTTGATGTTGGTGGAGTTGCAGGTGGTGGTGGTGGCTGGTCATAAGTGGTGGAGGCAGGTGGTGGTGAGTGAGTGTGTGTGTGTGTGAGAGAGAGAGAGAGAGAGAGAGAGAGAGAGACATACAAGGGCTTAAAAGAGTGAATAAGAAGGTTGGTGGGTCCCATCTTTAATTTTAATATATCTATTTTAGTGTTTTAACTTAATACTAAGGGTATGTTGGTCGTTTTACATGAAGTTAACGGAGAAAACTAACGGACATCCACTCTAGGGACTATCTGAGTAACAAACTGTCAAACCACAAGAAGCACCGGTATAGTTTCTAAAAATTAAAGACTATAGATGTTATTTTACAAACCACATAGACTATACGGCCATTTTACTCTATTATAATAGACATCACCCGAAAGAAAGTTAAAGAAGATTCTATTTCAAAAAATATGATTCTTAGGGTAGCTTTTGTCAACTTATAAACCTCACGGGGTTGTATAAAATAACAATATACGCCAATGGACCTACGTTAGGGAAAGGGGCAAAATCGGAACAAACAAAAAAGGCACAACTCTTAAAAAACACTCACCTCTCTCACTTTCTCTCACTAAAAACATAAACATGCACCGTCAATCACTCGGATCACATTCACCGGCGGCAAAGCTCCACCTCTTCGCCGGCGACGGCGTCATCATCAGCACCGACAATGACACTAATTTCACCTCCGACGATCACCGCAAAAACAAACTAGCATCATGCTCCACCGTCGGTGCCGACGACGAACAACACAAGTCACAAAAGCCTCATCAACAGAGACAGTTATTAATATCTTCTTCCACAAGACTAGTTCACCTAATTCCGGTTCTCACGTTCATTTGCTTCTTAATCCTCTACTTATCGTCTCACGATCCTTCTAGAACAGGTAACTGTTCATATTAAATCCTGTTATTATTCGATTCTAGATGTTAATTTCTTAATTCTAATCAACAATTTTGTTCTAGAGTGTGCTGAATTTCTAATTTATCGTGTTATAACTGTTCGTCGTTGTTTTTACGCTTCAGATTTAGCTCAGTTCAGTGGAATCGCAACGATTTCATCGAAGAAAACCGTCACAGGTACGATACGAAATTATATCGAAAAATGTAGCTCGATTTACAATTATCTACTGATTCATCTACAGATTCAAACGATTTGTTAATCAGATAACTTCCTATCGAAGTTTGATTTAATTAGTCGTTGTTTTTCTGCAATAATTCATAGATTCAATCGATTTTTGATCTACTTAATCGTTGTTTTTCAACTTTTTTGCGATAATTCGTAGATTCAATTAACGTAGATGATAATCTAGAAGGATTTCTGGAGATACGAAGCATGAGGAACCTGCAACAACAAGAAGAACGGCATCGTCTTCACCGGAAACTCGGTCAATAAAGTCAAACCACCAGTTCTCCGTCAGCTGAGAGGTTCACACGTGCGTAATGCCGTTTCTATTTCCTTTTGTGCATGTGAATTTGGCATTTTCTGTATCCACAAATATACCGCGTGTGACTCAAAAAAGGAGTTTATATTTTTACCCTTTATAAGTTTATTGACCGTACACACTGTGTGATGAATGCAAGCGAATGCGTAAGATAGCAAGACGCGCATGCTAGGTTAGGCGTAAGTTAGAAAAGATGCCTCGTAAAAGAGAGAGTAAAGTAGGGTTAATGGAGAACAGCTGGAAATTGGAAGTATAGGACCGTTGGGGTACATTGGGGTTAGCGGTTGGTGTTGTTTGCCAGCTGGTTAGGGAGGGTGTTTTGGTAATTTTACCAACGCAGATGCCTTAGATTTTTTATTTTATGTTAAGAGGTGGGCCCTATTTGTGTGTTGAACAGTTCATGAGATACTATATATATGTATATATGGTCCTCTATAACTATATTTTCATTGCTAGGTCTTTCGTAGTAGTTAGCATTTTGTTTATCAACTAGTTTTTTCTCCGCCCGAATTGCGGGGCAATAAACTGAATATTTCTCTCTTATAACATGTATATCTGTATAGAGTGCAAAATCATAAATTATATTTTAAACTGGAGGCGAAATCATAATTTTAAACTGAGAGCGAAATCATAATTTTGAGCTAGGGGAAAAACATAATTTTATTTTGAACTGAGGGCAAAAACGTAATTTTGAGCTGAGGGTAGAAGCGTAATTTTGAGCTAGAGGAAAAAACAACATTATATTTTGAACTGAGTGCAAAAACGTAATTTTAAACGGAGGGCGAAACCGTAATTTTAAACTGGGAACAAAATTAAAAGTGAGTTTTTGAACCGAGAGCGAAAGCGTAATTTTGAGCTTGGGGTAAAATTATAATTTTATTTTGAGCTGGGGGGCAAAAACGTAATTTTGAACAAAGGACGAAAGTGTAATTTTAAACTGGGCGAAACCGTAATTTTAAAGTGGGAACAAAATTAAAAGTGAGTTTTTGAACCGAGGGCAAAAGCGTAATTTTGAGCTAGGTGCAAGATTATAATTTTATTTTAAGCTGGGTGCAAAAACATAATTTTAAAAAAATGACGAAAGTTTAATGTTAAACTGATAATAAAATTAAATTAAAAATAAGTTGGTTCAATAGGAAAGTGTCAGGCAAGCTATTCCCCTAACTTACAAATGTAAATGTAGTGAATTTATAGTACGTGATTGCTGGATTTAAGGTTATTTTCAATCAGTTCAACTGCGTCATGTTTTCTTAAAAAAAGGTTATGAAAATAGGCGTTTTTCTCGGACAAGTTATATATCAATAATTATGTAGTAAAAAAGTTATATGTAATAAGTGATTTCTGCCGACGACCTTCTTGTGCATTGGCAACTCCACTTCGAGTCTTGTTTGGAGCCAGTGGCGAAGCTTGAAAATTTCCACCGGGGGGTCGGAAGTCACCGGACCTAAAAGTATATACCTAAATTTTTTTATTTTTATAAAACCGTGGAGGTCGAAAACGTATATACCTTAAAAATTCCATACAAAACGTACATACATAACACTACTGAGCGAAAAGTTCGGGGGTCCCCCCCCTCGTCCCCTTCAATGTTTCGCCCCTGTTTGGAGCATAAAATGTTTGGGTTGAGATCAGGTTTTACCACAGTAGGTCTTTGGGTGGTGGGTTTCCTTTGGAATGGTGGTTGGCCGGGTCACCAATACTGTCTGCATTCGAGGGTTGGTTGGCTTTTTAGTATTTTACTATTGGGTTTACGCAAGTAATCGGACTTTTGCTGGTCATTCAATAAGGCCTGGTCTATTCGCACACGGCCTTTGTCTTTTTGCACACTCAAAGCGCCCCGCTATGGCCAAAGCGGGGCGCTTTGAGTGTGCAAAAAGACAAAAAGCGTTGGCTGGAAGTTGTGTTGTTGATGTGGGTTAGTTTGGTATTGTTTTTTGGAGGAAAAAATTGTATTTGAGTTTTATAATACGTTGTTTTATAATTACGTTTTTTTACGTCATTATTTTTATAGAACGTATATAATATAAGTGCGTCTTTATAAACTGTTAACATAAGAATTAAACGTAAACAATTCAAAACCAACGTGATGTAAATAGAAGATTAACTGCAATATATATATATATATATATATATCAGTTTGTACATACAAAACAAAAAGGTACAACTGACTACATAATACATAACAAAACACTATACAAACAAACTAAGGTACTAATCCTCGTGCGGTGGGGACGGTGGGAGGGGAAGTGGAGGCAACCCAGCGAGCTCTCGTAGAGAAACGAGCGTCTCGATGATCCAGTCCTGGCGTGCGGCCTGGCGTCTGAGGCGCCGGTCGAAGTCCCGAGCCACCTCACGCGCTACCGGTGGCAGGTCAGCGTAAACGTGCTGCGGGTACTGTGGCGGCTCAGGAGCTGGCTGAACTGGTGGTACCGGGATCTCCTCGATATGCTCCTCCTGAGCCGGATCCTCTAATACAGGCTGAGCCTGAGGCTGAGCCTGAGCCTGAGCCTCAGCCTCAGCCTCAGCCTGAGCCGCAGCCTGAGGCTGGCCCGGGAACTCATCGAGTCCCAGAGCCTGTAGCTGAGCCTGCCGAGCGGCCGCCTGAACATCAGGAGGGGCTAACACTCCAGCCCTCACCTCAATAACAACCGGGATGACCTCCGGCATCACCTCCGGATGCCAAATCAGCCCGTCACGTCCATGAAACCTCAGACCAACATCAAAGGTACGGGTAATCTGCATGGCAGATACTGACGCGCGGCCCAACCTGGTAGACGGGACCGGATCGGACAGCTCCGTATCATGCTCGGGCACGAGCCCTAGCGAGCGTGCAATGGCGGTGATGAATGAGCCAGTGTGCACGAACCCGCGGAGCTGCCGGTGGTATGCTGTGGCAAAGTAATCTGTCAGGCAGGCTGCTAGATCGCAGGGCTGGCGGCGCAGTAGGCAGTATAGAAAGAAAAGGTCATTGAGGTTGACCTTCTCCCTGCTGGAACCCCGCGGCACGATAGTTGCCGCGATAATATGGTGCAGGTATCGGTACAAGGGGTCTTTAATGGTGGTGGCCTTTTGCCAGGATTTCCCAAAGGGAACCCTGGAAATGGCCCTCCAGAAACTGATAAGCGTCTGCCTGTCCATCGCCGTAACCGCCTGCGTATATAAATCAGTATCAAGCTCGGGCTCTGTGTACAAACCTGTATAAACAAATAATATTAAATAAACAAATAATAATAATAAACAAATAATATTAAATAAACAAATAACATTAAATAAACAAATAATAATAATAAACAAATAATATTAAATAAACAAATAACATTAAATAAACAAATGATATTAAATATAAAATAATAAATAATATTATTTAAACAAACCTGTATGGACAGCAAACTGCCGCACACTCATATGAAACTCCTGACCGGCGAGACGGAATGTAACCTCGTGGACTGGAAAATCCGGGTCCTCCACGTAATCCGCCGGATGCGGCGCGTATGTAAACGTGGAAAGAAACTCCCACGTAAGCTCGGGGTACGAGTCCTCCATCGCTAACTCAAATAGGCGCGACCAAGGAGTATCTAGTCCAACTATCTCACGCGCGGCCTCTCCCACGGTCTCCAGCAGGCCCCAGTCTATCCCTACATGCTCCCCAATGGGGATGGCGCGCAACCTCGCGCATCTCCCCCTCGCCCGTGACCCCGGCGGAAACTGCAGGTACGGACATGCCGGCTCTCCCTGCTCTCCCTCATCTCCCTCAGCCTCCATATGCTCAATCTCGTCATCGGAGGAATCCATCCCTGCACGTTGATAAGATAATATTAAATATAAAATAATAAACAAATAATATTATTTAAACAATTTAAATAATAAACAAATAATATTAAATATAAAATAATAAACAAATAATATTAAATATAATTTAAATAATAAACAAATAATATTAAACAAATAATATTAAACAAATATTATTAAACAAATAATAAAAAATAAAAAAAAACTTGAACCAAAGCGCCGCGCTTTGGCCTTGGCGCGGCGTTTTGGTTCTTCATTTTGAAGAACAGATCCAGCAATCGATCAAATCCGGCCCAATCAAAACAATATCAAACATCTACATTTAACCAAAACGATTAAGGGTGTTCGATCTTACCTTTTAGCGGTCGAAAGATTGAAAACGAAGATATCCGGAGATCAGTGTGTGTAATCGCACCTTTTGTGTGTGTTTTGTGTTTTGTGTTGAAATGGGGGAGAAGCTGCCTCGCTTCAGGTATAACGAGGGACCAAAGCGCCCCGCTATGGCCAAAGCGCTCCGCTTTGGACATAGCGGGGCGCTTTGGGCCTTTTTTAAATTTTTTAAAATTGTTTTTAATTCACAAACGCGTCGATAATAGTCTAAATTTTACGTTTTTTCCATTATACATCATTTTTTATTATATATGGACTATACTGCAAGTTCCGGATCAAATCGGTTACGTGTGATGTCTTATTCCGTTATATCGTATCATTTTGGTTTGAAAGCACAAGTACTCCTGTGAGAGGTGTTATGTGTATCAGCCGCCTACCGCACATGAACATGACGTATTTTTTCATTAATTGTAGTATTATGATGTATATGGTCATTTTGGGTCGTACAAGTGCGTATTGAATCTGATTGGGTCGTGTCGGTGACATTCGGTTTTTAACGTGATGTAACGCATATATTGAACAAACACAAACGTGATTATTATTAAACACATTTAACCTACATCGTGAACATATGGGGTTACATTAAGGTCAGGGGCACGATACGTAAGCATTTCGTACGCGTTGATCTGATCCCTGTATAATGTGTGCCAGGCTGCTGCGCGCTCTGTTCTGTTCGCTGTCCAGAGTGGGTTTGGGGGAGGCATTGGATAACAATCTCCAAGATCTACATGTATGAAATGCCCATGGTCGACGAACACAACCGCAACCACCAGGTGAGGTTGCTCAGCTTCGTTTGGCCCGCCCAGCAGAGGGAAAATTGTATTGCTCCCACGCATGTCGAAGGTGTGAACAATCACACCGTATCGTTGGGCAATAAGAAACCCCGTGTCAGGCATCGTCATGTAATTTTCGATATCTGTTCGTCCCACCCCCTTGAAATTGATCCGTCTAAGCAGCGCATCATAATGTCCTATGTTTTCCGGATCGAAAAACTGCCTCCAAAGCGATTCGTTCGTACGTAACTCCTTTATAAGTTGTTTCCGGATCATCAAATATGAATTTTATTTCACTCCTAACCCAACAGCCACCGATCGAAACCCACAATGACCATCTGGTTTCACGTCCTTTATTCTAACGATGTATGGATGGATCACTTCGGGAATCTGAGATGCGTAGTTGCGGATCGCTATATCCGTCTTAGGACCGAGCTTGATCATCGGGAAATCAGGGTGCAGGTTGATCGGTTTGGTATTCTTTTGTCTTCTAGAATCTTCGGGTGATATGTACGAGCTGTGACGGGGAAGATCATCTGAGGCCTCGACCCAAGTTTCTTCCGACGGAATGTACGAGCTTTTTCTAGCGGCTTCAACCTTTCTTTCTTCCTGCGTTTTCAATGTTGGGCGACCACGAGTTTTCTTCAGAACAGCAGGAGGTTTTTTGTTATTGTTCCCTGGATTGAGGATTTGCTGAAACTTTTCAAAGAAGCTCCTTTTCACTTGAGGGGGTGTTGGATCGATCTTTTGTTTCAATTTTTCAAATTCCGCGTCTACATCGATATCCTCTATGTTTTTCTTTGCAGGCTTGAAGTTAAGCTTCTTCCAGAACACGTCTATGTGTGTGATCCGGAGTTGCTGACCTGTGGATGAAAACAAATTAGGTGGCAGAATCATAACGAGAAAGGTCAAAGATATTAATTACCTTTATTTTCCAACTTTTCCAAACGACAGGCACATGGCAAACCACAGCTGGTAAAAAGTTGGCAACCACAGCTTGCACCGTAGGCTCTCAACCCGTCTTCCTTACGTTTTAGTTCCCTACTCAAAAGCTCAATCGCATATATTGAAACCTTTCTGAGAATATATGCAAGCATGGGCTGCTTCTTGTGGTGCGTCATCACTTTTCGGAGGCTTGTTTCAAAGCTTGTACTAATCTCGGTGTATTGTCTATCAACAACATGATCAACATACAGTACAAGTTTATCCAGTGTGTTGCGATGACTTGGAAAGTGACTTTTTAGTGTTGCATGCATGCCCTCAACCCTGTTGGTCGTAGTTTGGTGAAAGTTGATAGTTTTGTTAATCCAGCATGATACAAACTTTTCACGGTACGGATCCAACCAGGATTTCTTCAAATAATCAAAAACCTCTAAAATTAAAAAAAAACGTAAATAGTCAGTTTTTGTTATTATATAAAATTTGAACATAATTATGTAAGAAATACCTACGTTCACGGTCATCTTCTTTCAGCTGTGCTTCAAGGTTTTCCAAGTTATACCTGTATATTTCCTCGGTCGTAGACTCGCACAATAACCAAAATCTACGTACGAATTCTTTCCATTCCTTGTCAGAGAATTTCTTCTTGCTGTTCTTATTAATATTTTGTTGAATATGGAACCGACAAAGATACTTATGCGCTTTTGGAAAAACTTGTTCACACGCGTTCATTAGCGCAAAATCCCTGTCTGTTAAAATCACGCGCGGTTCCATACATCCTACCAGCATAGACTTGATCCTCTGCAACACCCATAGGTAGTTCTCTGACTTCTCAGCGGAAATTACCGCACAAGCAGCCGTAAACGATTTGTTTGTCGACGTCATGCCTACGACCTGAACAAATGGCAGGTTGTACATGTTCGTTTTGTAGGTGGCGTCAATCATTAGCACATGCGGGAAGGCACACCACATATTGAATGATCTTTCGTGAACAAAGAAGACATCTTCAACTTCGTTTGATATCTCATTCGTGCGCATGTAATAAGTGTAATTTTTTTCGAGAAGAATGCTTTCAAGTTTTTGCATCGGAGACTTACCGACATTTTTTTCGGCGTTGATCTTCTGAACAGCGTTGTGTATATCTTTCGGAATAAGCTTTCTAGCCGGATTGTTTTTTGTCAGCGTTCGCCAGATACTTTGGTTGGGAATGTCTTGCTCTGCCAGCTCCTTAACCAGTTTTGTATCCTCCGAAGAAAGCCTTCTCGCATACACGTGACCCTCTAAGTTTTCAATAGGAGTGTGGTTATGCTTCGCCTTCGTCACCTCGATCCTCCAAACACTTCCGGATGATTCCGAAAACCCGATCATCTCGAACGGGCAGCCTATTTTCTTGCTACCCGTTTTCCTCTGTGTAGCTATACTCTTATGCTCCCCACCAAAAGTACATTGAAACCAAATCTTGTAATTCTCTCATCTTTTATTCGACATCTTAGTCACAATGAGGTAACCGTTGTCTTTTGCCGTGTCTTGTACCCAACGCACCAACTCTTTACGTGACGAAAAGGTCTGCGTTGTATCAAACGAAAACGTAACCGGGTAACAGCCTTCCTCGTCAACAGACACATCCCCCGGCTCACCATCGTCACCGAGGTCCGAATACACTTGATGTTCAAAGTTGTGCTCGCCACCGTAACCGAAATTCGAATAACCTTGTAAGCTCTGTTGACAACCGTAACTGTCGTTTGGACCACACTCCTGCTGTACAAAGCTGTACTCGCCACCGTAACCGAAATTCGAATAACCTTGTTGTGCGTAAGGGTCCTCCACAGGGGTATTCAAATCCAGCGTCACCGTGTTATCACGATAACGAATGCCAGATACAACCTCTGCCTCCCTCAAGTTGGACGAGACCGGTTTCTCATACGAGTCAGAAATAGCGGTCCCCTCGTAAGAATCAGGAACAACTGTCTCGTCAGAATATTGACCGAAAATATAGTTGTTTAACCACGACATCGTTTTTTGTAAACAACAAACAACAAAACACTCGAATACCCACGTATGTTTGTAAACAACGTGAAGAAGAAGAAGACCGAGCTTTCTGCTGAAGAAGAACCTCAATCAGTAGTTTGCTTTTAAAAGTGAAAATTTGGGTCGAAGCGCCGCGCTATGGCCAAAGCGCGGCGCTTAGGGTTAACGACAAAACATGTCAATCAGCTTTATGTCTGTCAAACAGTAGGGAATGTCTCAAACGTCAATCGAAGCACTTTTGTCGATCATAGCGCCGCGCTATGGCCAAAGCGCGGCGCTTTGAGGTGTGAAAATAATTTTGTCCGTGTGTTAATAGCATAACCCTTCAATAAAAAATAAAAGATCCCATTGTCATCATGCATCTACTTTTATTCATGTGTGTCATAACATAAATTGAGTCTCATAATCATGACGCACGCAATGAGACACTTGTAACAACTTTTTACTTTCTAACTTGTAGACCATTGGTGTCAGTTACATGACAACATCAAATACACACACACACACACACACACACATATATATATATATATATATATATATATATATATATATATATCATACTTTAATACCATAAACTGTCTCAAAATCATGACGTACGAGTTGAGAAACTTGTGTAACAACTTTTCACTTGCTAATTAACAACTTACGCACCTTTGATGGCGGTTACATGACGAAATTAAATGCATACCAAATGGCATATAAGACTATGGGGTATGGGGCGGGGGTTGGGGAATGGTTGGGTACAAACGCCCAAGTCACCACCCTGGGTGGGCTTGGGTTTCGGCGTGGCCCCTTGGGTGGGGGATTCAGCCCGGGCGTTGGGCATGCCTAGCGATCCTATGTGGCTGGCTCTTATTGGCTTGTAGGCTAGGACATAGCGGGCTAGTTTATATTTTAAATTATAACCGTTTGGCCAAGCCAAACGGTTCAGCCACCCGCTATAAAAACCCCCAAACCCCACCACATGTCCCCATCGCTATCCCAACAACCCAAGTCACTCAACCTACCCGAACCGCTACCCACACACACTTGATCGATGACGTCTTGGACTCACGAGGAAGAGCTAGCCCTTGTCACGAGCGTCGTGGACGCGATGAAGGGCCGCAAACCCGGGGAGACCCGATACTGGCCGGAAGCTTTCGCTAGCTACCGGCACAACGTGGGAAACGACCGGCACAATTTAAAAGCGTGCCAACACAAGTGGCGGGAGCTACGACCGAAGCTCGATCGTTTCAAATCCTACTACGACAGCGTCCCGGGCGGTGATATAAGTCACGAAGACCGGGTGGCGGTGACAAACATCGAGTTGCGCTAGGAGTGGAAGCCGTTTGACAAGCTCGCCCTTTTCGAAATATACCTAACGCTTTAGTTTTTTTTTTTTTTTTGTAATCCTTTTTTTATTTTGTTATTTTTTTTCTTTTTGTAGAATTTTGTAATTTTTAGGAAATTTTAATAATAATTTTAGGTTTTTTTTAATTTTGTGTGTATTTTTTAATTCTAGGTTTTTTTGTTTTTTGAATTTTAAATAAAGCTGGCCAACCCACGCGGTCTAGCCATGCCCCGCCATACCCCTCGGACACGTCACTCGCCGGGGGGGGGGGGGTCGAACACCACGTGTCAACCCATGCCCCAAACCCCCGCCCCACCATACCCCACGGTCTAAGCATATTCTTCACATAAAGTATAGCTGATGTTCGTAATGTATAGACTGAATCCTAATGCGAGTGGTGTTGTGCAACGTTTAAACTTATTAATGTTTGATTGTTGTGTATGACATATAACGTTATTAGGCTAAAGGGTGTGTGGGTCATGGTTGGAACATGATTCGCCATCTAGGAACATGAATGGAAGGCTACACCACCCCCCTTGCTTGATCCACCATGGTTTGCATTGATTAAAATATGGCAACCATGGTTCTCCTTTCCATTTTTCAAGAAATCATTTCTTTTTTCTTTAGACAAAGATAAATTAAAATAAATAAGGGGCTAGTGGTTTGGGTCATGGCCACAATCTTAGGGTAATGGTTTTAGATGGTGGATTAGAGGTGGGTTACATGACACTGACGTGGAGGGTCATGGTAGTCATAAGGGTCATGACCACACCCTATAGCCTTAGGGGGGAGGGGGTGGTGATCACTCATCACTCACAACATCCAATCAAGTTCCGCCATGTCATCAACCATTATTCCATCACTCACAACCTTTTTCAGTGGAAATGTCCATCACTCACAACACCCAACAATAAACCTTCACACCCACTCACATCCTTCGATTTATCACGCGTGAAATATATTACGAGAATTAAAATTCACGCGTTAAATTTGCTAGGTGGCGGTGGTTTGTTTGCATTTTTCCACGCGTGAAGAAATTCATCACGGTGAAGAAATCCTCTCACCCCGCCTGCCCTTAGTGTTTGCTTAAAAAGCTAACTTACTATGAAACTAGTATCCTTAACAAGTTAACAATGTAAAGTGTTGTTGCCTGTAGGAAATCAACATTAAATAAATATGGCTATTCAGATACAATATATTTGATATGTTTTTTTTATTACCTTAATTGAAACAAACAACTTAATAAATTTTTATTTATTTATTTATTTTTATTTTTTTTGTAAAATTCATGTGTTTTATATTACATCTAGAAAATAAACATCACGACAGATGTATAACATTGCTATCATAAATGACTACTTGATTTATCACTATAAAGATAAGGGCCTAAAGATAATCCAACATCAAGACCCCAATCAAATGTTAAAACTTCCACGTATCAGTTTAAATAAAGTATAAGAAGAATATATTACTTTCACATAAAGAAAGTTTAGTTATTTTAATAAACATAAAAACTGCTGGACTTTAATAATTGGTTGGTTAAATGGATAAGATGTTGAAAGAATCTATACCGATCAATGATTTTTATAGCTACAAAATAAATATCCATCTTTAAAAAATATACGTAACTAGATGTACACTCCCGCCGTGTTGCGGTGGGGGCTTAGAAGCGTCGAAAAACCATCAAAGTGTTTCAGCATAAGAAAACATGCAGTTAGTCAAGTCTTTTAGATGGTAAATTGAAATCATATACTTCGAGCAACGCATGATAAAGCTAAGCAATTTTATTCGGTATATAAAAACATAATTTAGGTTAGCAACCTTATAACAATAGTAATTTATTTATTTTTAAGTTAGTAGTGTCCAAACAAAAACGACATGATATCATTTTTTCCTTGAAAGACATATAATACAGAATATAAATATTGATTTGTGTTTGAATACTACAATACTTGTCCTTTTAACACATGGATAACAAATTTCCAAATCTATCTCTTCGTCTTCCCTACACAGTACCATCTTGCCAACATTTAATCTTCTTTATTGCTACTCTGCCAACAAACCCACATTTTTAAAATTCAATATCAAAAGAAAAAGTGCAAAGTTAATATCTAAGAATTTGCAGTAATCGAAAGTAACTAGACAGAGTAATCAAATCAATTGCAACTGAAGTAAAAAAAAAAAACCACATCAAAACGAACAAAGTAAATCAACTATTCTGGTGGTGTGTCTACAGAACAGAAAATTGATCATAAACATTCAGACAAATAAATGAAATTGATATATCTCTAAAATTAGCAATCCAAAAATTTAGTTGTGTAAGTCTGAGAACGATGTCATCATAGACTGTACAATAGGGATTCTAAGCAAGCAACGAAACCCTTTGATATCGTCCGAGAAGGAAACCGGCCGGCAGCAAACCCTCGTGTATGAACAAAAGTACCGGACCATTGTACAGACCCAAAACGATAGCGCCTATAATGTCTGCGAAGGCGGCTAGCTTTACGGCATCTCTGATGATACCATCATCATCATCGACACATACAAACCTAGGGCCATCCAATCGACGGCCAAAGCTTCCGAAAACAGAAACCCTCTATGCTTCTCTCTATGGAACCCCCTATCTGTTTCTCTCTTTACAAGAAGAGAGTTAAAGTAACTCCCAATCCTCAATGATGAAAGTATCAAACCCGTCGCCATAGACGGTCGGAACCGCCGACAACGAAGACGATGAAAACCCCAAAGGGAACCCATTGTCTGCCTCTCTTCTCGACAAATAACACATGGTCGCTGACCGTCGACAACAGAACGACAAACTTTCAGTGCGAGAAGGAGACAAAGGTTTTTAGAGGGAGAAAGTGACGGTCAGATAAAGGTAACATGCAAACAAATAACCTATATGACAGCACAAAGTACAATTTGCATAAACAATTCAGAAACCAACCCACAACTTTTATAAACATCTCAAAAACCAATGTACAACAATGATATGCAAAAGATACAATTACCATTGCAAAGAATGGTTGCTAATGATGTACTAAACTTTAAACAATGGGTACAACTACTAATGCAACAATATGTTGCGAAATAATAGTATATAAATATTAGATTTGGATTATAGTTTTTCTCTTTCATACCCTATTTTCATTCATATAAATAGTAATGCATAAATTATACCATTGTATAGTTATACAAAAAGTATTATGCATCATTTTTGGGGGTCTAAAATTGGTTTACATCAATGTTATATAACGAAACTGTCCAATGATATAATTAAAAATTGAATTATATCATCGCATAACACGTATTAAGTACCATTTTTATGATGTGTCTAGCATTGGTAATCACTAGTTTGAAGTCTAAAAACTTATGTATACACATATGCACTCCATTTTTACTACTTATCATAATGTTCATTCTACTCAAATAGTTTATTCCGTTTATGATTGATCACATAAACTTGATATTTAAGATTAACACATTGTAATATTATGATTAACTGAAAGTTAAGTATGAAGCGGCGGTGGTCAGGGTAGTCTTCGTTACTTAAAATGGGAAAACTAGAGAAGAAGAGGAAGCAATCGGCTGTAGTTGGAGCAGTCGTCTATGCAGTGGCGGAACTAGAACATTAATTCAGGGGTATCCCAATTTTTTTTTTACCGTGCAATCATACAATATTAAAAAAAACAATAATACATAAATAAAGTAAAACAAATACCTAATTGTCACACCCCGATATTTCCACATATCACCGGTGGGCCCGGTGGGGAGTATCGTGACGTAGTTGATATCATCATGGTCAATCACACACAGAATAGCACAGCGGAAGTCTTGGAATATAAAATATTATTACAAACTCAATGTCTGAAAATATCAAAGTATTTCTTATAGACGAGTCTGTAATATCAAATCCACAGGAGGATCATTACAGAATGTATAAAATGAAGCTTAGCAGACTTTATGGCATCTTTAAGGATTTGCAAGATCCTCTTTTTCGACACCGAGCAACTCCCAGCCTATTATGAGTAGTACCTGCCACTTAGCCTTTTGAAAATACGTCAGTTTTCACTGGTAAATACAATTTAACCGACTCGTTTGAAAAGAGTTTATGAAAATTGATTTAAGTGCACAAGGCACAAACCATTTATAACTTGGGACAATCTTTAATAAAATCTTGTATACTGTTTCACATGTTTGTCATACATATGGGGCCGGTTTGGAAGCCGGTCATGATTAACCGACTCACCATTTACAAAACCCACGAAGGAGTTATCCCCAACATGTGGGTTATTTATATTTTAGCATTTGCATCTGTCGGGTGTATGCCTACACCCCGTGCATAGGTCGTGGCCATTTTTTTTAACTTTAATGAGCCGAGGATATCCAGGACACGGTCGTTAACCCCAAATGTTTATGTTATCAAACAATACAGATTAAAACGGGTTATGCAGATTTATTAAATCACAATCCGACTAAATGATCTCATACCCGACCAAGCGGTATTTTATGATACCGTATCCCAAGCCCGTATAAGGGAAAATAAGTTAAAAGTATTTACCTGAGCTAATACTTGATTCACAGCATAATAACTCAGTCGTATCCAATCTATCTAAATGCAGGTAGCTTTTACCGGGTGGCTCTAGTCTGGAGGGATGGTAATATATAACCAATTCAGAATGCTAATGGTCTTATTTAAGTCGTAGACTTAGACCGACTAGCTTAAAGTATCTAAAGCGGTACGATATGCTAGATTAAGCGTTGACTGGAATAGAATGTGATTTAGACCCGACAAGTTTGGATACTTGTATAATATGGGTAAACTAAACACATTCTGGATTTTGAGGATTTAATGATAAGGTTAAACCCGTTTCGGCTATTATATGTAAACTAGTCACATAAACCGATCCGAACGCATAAATGCGTAACGGGTAACCAAATGAACTATATACAAGTCTTAATTGTTATTATGCTTAAAATATGTTAATACATCAGTAGGATGTTAACATATATGCCCAAAAATATTTAAAACCATTTTAAGTCCCGTAAGGGCATTTTGGTAATTTTAATACTTATAAAAGAGATTTTATAACAAACTGAAATTCTGGTCCTTTTTTATTAGTAAAAATATTTAATTTATCTCATTACATCAGTAAGATATCATACATATGTGAGGTTTACCATTTATGGCCAAACTATGCCCCGAAAGGGTATTTTGGTTATTTCACAAACGCTTTTACGGACATTTTTGGAAGTCTGAGTTCACGACTTATACCTACTGTAATAATATTAAAATTTGTTTAGAAATTCAGTAGGTAACAAGTCTTAGGTGTTAATTATGGTTAAAACCATACTATGCACCTAAATAGCGTAAAAATCGCTAATTGACGATAATTAAGGGGTTTTATGGAAATCTGAGATTTTGATTAGTTTTGAGTGTTCAAAATAATTTATTTAATATATGAAATCAGTAGGAAAAGGTTTGGCATTCAAATCTTTTGTAAATCTCATTTTATGAATGAAAAGGGTATTATCGTCATTTACCGAATAATACAAGAACTCTATTATATGATCAGTTTATAATCTGATCCTAACTTCCAAAAATCTCTAAAATTAATATCTTAACAGTAGGTAATGAGTTTTGGGTCAAAGTCCAAGTTTAAACATGCATTATGCAAGATATCGCAAATTAACTAATAAAAAGCTTCTAATTACGATATCGAACATAACTCCTATTTGGGACCAAGAACTGATGTCAAATTTTTGGGACAAGTCTAAATATCAGTAGCAAAGGTTTTTTGTCCTCTCATATTTCTAAAAATCTCATTTGTATGTCAAAAGGGCATTTACGGCATTTATAAGCACATTAACAATCAAGAGCATATAATTCGAACCATTAAGGATCAAGCAATATAACTTCAGGGAGTTATGCTACTGAATGATATGGTCCTAATGGAAGCTTAAAACATGGGAGATTTAACCTTTAACGGATCAGAACTGAAAGTCAAATCAAAAGTCAAGCTTTTGCGACTTTCGGTAATAAACTGACCTTAGACTGATAATTGTCGGGTTAGACCTGGTCAAACATGTTCTAATACTAATTACCAAGTCATTAGAATGTTAAAATATAATTTAGAACCTCTGGTTTATTAATTAGAATTAATTTTGTAATTTCTGTCCAGTTTGACTTTTTGTCAATCTACTTTGACCCAACAATTGACCAGTCAAACGAGATAATTAGGAGGTGCCCTTTTAAGGGTTAATCACCTACACTAATGTGGTCTTATAACCACTTTCAATTTGATCAGTGGTTAAGCCACATGTAATTAAAACGAAAGTCAAACTAATTTTACGATAAGTTTGACTTTAGGATAATTAAGCTAAATTAAACAACTAAACAAGCAATTAGAAGCTTACTTAAGGTCCTAGCAAACTTTTCTACACTTCAAAGTCTTCTCCTTACTGATGGAAGCTCCAGAACAAGTCCACAAGTGAAATGTTGCAAATGTGTGTCAAGAACACATGAACTAAGCTTTCTTATATAGTGAACCCAAAAGCTTTAGATCTTGCCAAAATAGTCTATAGGTGTTGTAAGATCATCCCAGGTGTACCTAAGATGTTAAAAACCACCTAGAGAGTCCCTGATTTTCGAATACCACTTAAATGAGGCGGTGTAACCGTTTTAACAGGCAGCTGTCAAAAATTTACCCAGATGCAGGCCTTGCGCACCGTAAGGTTCTGGGGCTTAAGGTGCGCAAGCCTTCTTGCGCACCGTAAGGCTCTGGGGCTTGAGGTGCGCAAGCCTTCGCCAGAGGACAAAACTTTCCAATGTTGACAGTTTTGGCCCCTGGACTTCCAAACTTGATTTTACCTTTATTTCTTGCACTTTGGGCCCTCTAACTTGACTTTTAAGGGCCTTAAGACATAACCCAACATCGTTAAGTCCTTGGTAAATTCTGCGATCACCCGGAAAGCCTTAAATTCTATCGTAGACGCTTTTAACCCCTCGTATACGAATTTGATCATAACTTTCTCATACGATAACGAAACTTTATGAAATTTTTATCACACATTCTAGTGAGCATAATTTACTGTTACAAAGCTTCAGGTTTGCTAAAAGGTCACTCAGAGGTATAATTAAACATGTTGACGCTTTTAACCCCTCTAACTTACAAACTTGTTCGTAACTTCATTTGTTGGCATAAAAGCCTTGCATAGCCAATATTAGGCATTCCCGAGTATATGATGAAAACACAATGAAGCTCTCGGTTCGTTAAAAGGTCACTCAGAGGTAAGAATTAACATGTTGACACTTTTAACCCTTCCACGCGCATACTTTCACATAATTACGCAAACGGCTCCTCTCGTCCAACAAGTGGCTCGTTTGTGAATACGGTCATCGCATAAGGTCACTCAGAGGCCTAGTTTAGGCATGTTGACACTTTCAGTCCTTCTATAAACAAGGTTTTCGACTTTGACGAAATTAGTCCCTCATAGTCAACGTTTGACTTTATTAGGGTTCATTACACGTGTCACCACACCATTGGACACGATTTTACGAGGTGTTACACTAATAGATTTGTCATCTTCTTTTTTTCATAGCTTGAAATCGATCCATCACATCGTCGTCTTTTACTTTACTTAAAAATCCTTTTCGACCGCACAAACCATAGCATTGTTCAAGAATTCCGGGCCGATTCGATTGCGTAAATCCGTCTTCACAAGCTTCAATTTCGAAAAGCATCTTTCAACGGTTGCGGTTGCCACCGGTAAAAGCAAAGCTAGCTTAACAACCCGATAAACTATAGGACAAGAACTATGCGTTCCCGTTTCAACCATAACACGCGCAAGATCACTTATTCCATTCAAGTCTTCAAAGTTATCATCATCGCTTATTGTGTGACGAAAAGACTCAATATCACCCAAAAGACTCCCTATTTCTTGTGTAGTAAAATCATCCGGGTACATCTTAGCAAACGCCAATATCTTCGATGGGTCAAACTTAGAAAAACCGTTAGAAGGATTTAAACCCGACATATTTTTTATCAAACTAGTTGTTACCTCACTAAATCGGTTTCCTAATTCTTGAATTTGCATGTCCAAAACCTCATTAAAAATGTCTACTTCAAAATGATGCCGATTTGTAATGACATTCTTTCGGTTTGTTGGATTACCATAACTTTCCGTCATGTCCAACATTGTAATGTCATTTTTTTACAAAAGGAAGTCACTTTTTCCAACATCGGCTCAAACCCATTTTGTCTTAAAGCATTCAATGCTCGTTTTGTACCATTTATAAAGTTGGCCGCTTCTAATAAATCTTTACCTTTTTGTTGAAGGTGTTTTGAAAGAGCATTTGTGTAACTTAATATATCTCCCATCAAATGCATAAAAAAAACAAACTCGAGTTTTTTAAAATAGGATAGAATACCTTTTGCATTTGTCCGTTGTTGACTGCAATCTCCATCTTCTTTAACATATTGAAGTACGGTAACAACTTCCGGAAACAATCTAAGCAAACTGATGATGGTTCTATGATGTGAACCCCATCGCGTATCACCGGCTCGTCTTAGGGAAACCTCTTGGTTTAATCATTTACCCGTTTTAATTTCACCTTCAAGTATCTCTTTTCCACTCTAGCCTTTTTTTCCTCCCTTAACATATCTTTTCATTTGCAAGAAGCTGAAACCGTTGTGACAACCATGGAAAGGAATTCATAGAAAGTTTTGACACCGGCATGTTTTTTTGCAACATCGACTATAACCAACTGAAGTTGATGAGCAAAACAATGGATGTAATGTGCTGACGGGTTATCTTTCAAAATCAACGCTTTTAACCCATTAAATTCTCCCCGCATGTTGCTTGCACCATCATAACCTTGGCCTCTCACCTAAAACAAAAATAAATTATATCGTAAAAAAACAATGATTATTATAATAATGTAACATAACCTAGTAATCGATAATAATTTGCAATCATTTCTTCTTTAGTCAACTTCTTCATATTCTCATCCATATGTTTCTTTTGATTCATGAGATTGTGACATTTTTGTGCCGCCTTTGAATGATGACTATCAACATTCCCAACATGTTCCTTTAATGACCCCTTTTTACTCCAATCACTAAAGCCTTTAGAACTAGAAGACCACGTATCTCTTCCGCCTTGATTACCAACATCTTCTTTAAACAAGTAACAATATAGACAATATACATTGTCTGCTTTGATGCTATACTCTAACCAACTACAATTATTAAACCAACTAACAACAAAACGTCTTTTTTTTCATAACAGTCTTTAACAGGAAACTTATGACTACGCGGTTGAAAAACCCCTTTAACAAGATACGACCTTCTTATGTCATCTATTTGATTTGGGTGATAACTAGCAATAGGTGGCCTATCAAATGGATCCGAAGGAAGATCATTCAAATCAATAATACCTCGTGTTGTTGGAATTGAAGTTGTAGGATTATCATTATCAACATTTGGACTTGCATCAACGTCATCATTTGCTTGATCAACATTCGGTCTATGAGACTGCTTAAAATCTTTCACTCTTTGCTGCTTAAAAAAGAAAATTAAGCGTTTGATTGTATTTGTTTGAAAACTTGATATGATAGAGATAGCGGATACATTTAGTAGCACTTGACCGGAAGGAAAAATGTCACTAGATGGTGGTGTATGTTGGTAACATATTATTCTTTGTATATGTGCCCCTCCTCAATTATTAATTTGTTAAAAAGTATAAGTTATATATTTTTTTTGTTAAAAAGTATTAAGATGTATTTTTCGGGCGATGCACTGAATGAAAGGGGAAACATCGTTTCGATATCATGGAAAAAATAGAAGCTTCGGGGGACATGTGTGACCCACCAATTACTCTCGTGTGTGAATTGGTAAGGAGATTGAAAAATGAAAAAATATAATAATTGTCCATGGCATTATAGTCTAATGACATCTTGTGGGTGAGATAAGACTTTGGGAACATTAGCACTACAAGAATGGTAATAGCGGCGACAGGCCATATGTCGCCTCTATTGATCGATATAGAACACGATGTCCCATATGAAACCCCAGCCATCCATTTCTTATCTTGATCTGACGGTTGGGGTTTAACCTAGTCAATAGCGGCGACGAATTAGGGCAATAGCGGTTTTTTTCTAAGATTTATTGAGTTTCCTCCTGAATTGGTATACAAACATACTCTAATCTGTTACTGATCCAAGTTTGCCGTAAAACAGAAATGTGCATAACAATCCATGTAACTAAATTCGGTTAAAAGACAATTATATAGCGCTAGACTTAGGGCATATGCCATACTCATGACATGAAAGGCAGCAATATTATTAAACCATAAAATAAGATGTACAAATTTAGCAAGGAGCTGAATATTGAAGACACCCAGGTATAAGTTCAACTAGACTGTTGTCGTTGTTCACGTATTGCAGCGGCGTCTTAGTTGTTTATAGCTGGTGACATGTTGTGTAATGCATTAAGCATGTTGAAACGTGTGTTTCGACGTATCCGATCTAACTCAGTGTAACCTATATAAACATTGTCATTACAATGTACGATGATAGACATTAACACGTGGTGCCCGCACGTGACATTACACGTTTTGGACTTTGTTACGCACGTTGCGTTCGTGGGCCGTGGCATTAACGTCATTAGACATGGATAAAAAAAGAGTATGTCCCGGTCGGTGCGGTATAAAGTCGTAAAAGGAATTTAGACAACAATTTAAAGTCGTAAAAGTAATTTAGCCATTGGCATGGTTAGGCATAGATAAAAATGGTATAATAATGTGTCGCACCTTGGAGTATCACGCATGGTTATACAACACTCTTTTTAAAAAAATACAAATTGAAGGTTCAAGCACTTTGTTTCCATCCAACTCATCAACTATCGTGTTGATGATATTTACTCGACATGCTATGTTTTTGTAAAAGATTTTTCATATCCTTCCGACGACAAAAAGAAAACGTTCAAGAAGTAACAGGAATCGACGCGAAAAGATGTTGAGCGAGCGTTTGGTGTTTTAAAAAGTAAATGGGGTATGATTAATCAACCCGCACGTGTAATGAAGTGTAACACCTCGAAAATTCATGTCCTATAATGTGTAGACACGTGTCATATGTTTAAACGTGTGAAAGAATATTATGAAAGGACTAAAGTTGACAAACATGGAAAGTATGTGAATATACGTATTCTAAGTGTCAACAGTGAGTAAATATATTGTATATTAACCCTACAAGATGCTCATACCTTCAAACGAATAAATCATGGATCATACGAAGCTAAAAGTGAAAGATTACAAACCACGGGGACTAAAAGTGTCAACATGTTTAAGTTATACCTCTGAGTGACCTTTTGACAAACCTGAAGCTTTGTAACTGTAAATTATGATCACTAGAATGCACGATATAAATTTCATAAAGCGTAAACGTTGAAAGTTAGGACTTTTCGGGTAACAATAAAGTTAACCGGGGACTTAGCAAAGTGGGTATATGTTTTAAAGCCTTTATAGATCAATTATGAGGGTTTACAATGCAAGAAACAAGTGCCTAATCGAATTTTGAAGAGCCAAGGATCAAATCGCAAAAATCAAAAATTCAGATTTGTGCAGACATGGCGTCGCGACACGCGAAGCCCGAGGGAGAAACCTTCGCGACACGCGGGGGGCGTCGCGACACGCGAAGCCCACGGGGGAAACCGTCGCGACACGCGGGGGAATGCCCAGTTCCGAATTTCTTGGGTTTTTGCCTGCTGAGTGCTTTCTGCTCGATTTCACCCGATTTTTCACATAAAGGGCGACCCCTAGACACCCCCTAAGCACTAGGAACATGTGTTGATCAGTTGTGGTGGGTTGTAGACTCATGTGTCAAAGAATTGTGGTTGATTAAACACTATATAAAGGCCATGATATGCACCATTGTTCTTCACACCTTCCTCTTGCAATCTGATCATTTCTGGAGCTTCAAGGCACTCTCAAGTGATCACTAATCAAGCTTAGGACTTCAGTAAGTTACTAATCCTTTCTTTTATTGAGTTTAGCTTAGTTATTTAGCTAAAAGTCAAACCGTCGTAATTACGGTTTGACTTCGAGATTAATTAATAATGGCTCAGTCAAATATCGAATCAAAAGTAGTTATAAGTTGGTAATTATGTGGGTAATAAAACCTCAAAAGGGTTCCCCCTGATTCCCACTCTAACTAGGTCAAATGTCGGGTCAAACTTACTAATAAAAAGTCAACATAATGTTTAAAATGCAATTTATGCATGATTAGCAATGTAGAACACATACAACCTGTTTGATCATTAATATAACTTGGTAATTAGTGTAAGGACATGTCTAAACATGTTCAACCCGACAATTTCCTGTTTAGACCCGGTTCGGAACCGAAAGTCGCATAGTTTGACTTATACTTTGACTTTCAGTTCTGACCCGTTATGGTATGTTTTAGAAATGCCTTAGAGCTTTATTTGGACCAGGTTACATGCTAGTATAACCCTCTGTGATTATACACCTCGGATCATTAGTTATCCAATTAATATGCATGATTCCGTT
Organism: Helianthus tuberosus; assembly: GCA_030545235.1. Lineage (NCBI taxonomy): Eukaryota > Viridiplantae > Streptophyta > Magnoliopsida > Asterales > Asteraceae > Helianthus > Helianthus tuberosus. The sequence continues at coordinate 26,390,424 of CM060391.1, read as the reverse complement.
AATTGCTCATATGTTGACCATTATGCCCTTTTCACTTTAAAACGTGATTTTTGGAAATGTAAAAGAGTAGAAACTTTATTTACTGATATATAAACTTGTATGCAAAATTTGACATCAGTTTGAGGTGTAGATTAAGAGTTATGCTCGTTAGCGTAAAATTAAAGCTTTATGTTAATTAAACGGCGTATTTAGCGTATAGCCTACTTAAACATACTTTTTGATATCAAATCTTTTACCCACTGATGTAATATATTATTTTGGGATTTTTAAATATTTTTAATTAATTTTAGGCTGAGCATAACTTATAGTCGTAGGCTTAATTCGGTAATTGTCGGTTTTGCCCTTACGGGCTATAAAATGAGTTTTACATATCTAAACGACTCCAAACCTTTTGCTACTGATCACATATGATAAATAAATTATTTTAATCCTTCTGGAAATATAAAAATATCAGACTTATGTATCAAACCCGGAAATGGCCTCTAATCGCCTTTTTAAGCGTTTTTAACGCATAGTATGTGCTATAACTATTTTAAACATACAAGGGTTGATACCTACTGATATTTGAGGCAAATTATAATATTTTAACAGTAAGCAAAAGTTGATAAACTCAGACTTCAGTTTTGAGCTTTTCGGCTTATGTGAAATTACCAAAATACCCCTACGGGGCATAGTTTGGTTATTATGGATAAATTTCACATATATACTTTAACCTACTGATATAACTTAGCAAATTGAGTATATTTGCTGATTACATCAGGCCTGTAACTCAGGTTGACACTTAAACTCTTTTACGACCTTTAAAAATGACCAAACTACCCCTACGGGGCATAGTTTGTAATTAAATTCGTTTCGGGCATAATAAAAGACATATTACAGATGTCACAACATATATGAAGCATATTAACTTAGGAAACCTGTAAATAGCTCTCATGAATACCCGTTACGCTTATTACGCGTTCGGTTCGATTTATGTAACTAGTTTACATAAATTAGCCTAAACGGGTCAAACCTTAACGGTTTTATCTCAAAATCCAGAGTGTGCATAAAATACCCATATTAAACAAGTCTCTGAACTTGTCGGGTCTAAATCACATTCTATCCGGTCTTCGCTTAATCGTGCGTACGAACCGTATCTTTGAAACTAGCCGGGCTAAGCTTAAGCTTAATTAAAGACCCGTTAGGATTCTAATAGGTTATTATAAACCTTCGTTCCAGATTAGGAGGACCAGTAAAAGCTACTTGCAATTTGCTTATAGTGATATATACTTTGCTCAGGTAAATACTTTTAACTTATTTTCCCTATACGGGCTTGGGTTACGGTATATAGCATACCGCTTGATCGGGCATCAAATCTTCCATCGTTGGGTGGTTAATTGAATAATTTGATCGGCTCGTTTAAAGAGTCTTGTTACTTAAAGCTTTTGGGGGGTTAATGACCATGTCCCGGATATCCTAGGCATCATTTTACGAAATGGCCACGACTTAAGCGCGGGGTGTAGGCGTACACCCGTCAGTGCACAAAAGGAATAATGTGGTGTGTCTATTGATCTTTAACCCGGACTTGATCCGGGCTACTGAACGCACAAGGAACATGTAATTCGTTCACAAGATTATATATTTAAATAATTCTCCCAAGTTAAATAAAATGTTTATGCCACGTGCATCCAAATCAATTTTCAATCATTTTCCAAAATGAGTCAGTTGATTGTATTTACCAGTGTAAACTGACGTATTTTCCCAAAAAGATTAAATGCAGGTACTAAGCGTAATTGGCTGGATTTCTCCTTAGCATCATTAGAAGTCTCGCAAGCTTAAGATGTCTGAAGTCTGTTGAACTATTGATTATATTTTGTTTCCGATCCATCTGTGGATAAACATCCGAATATTGTGACATTTGATATTACAATATTAAATTCGGTTGTATTATATCTTTCAAATTGCTTCCGCTGTGTATATTAAATATTGTGTTGTTTGACTATTATGTTGCCAACCACGTCACGATACTCCCCCACCGGGCCCACCGGTGACACGTGGAATTTGGGGTGTGACAGGTTGGTATCAGAGCCAACATTGAGTGAATTAAACACTAGCCTTTTGTGTTTAATCTCAATAACACAATTGCACATTTCTAAACTTTCGAGTCTAGACATATAACATAGGACAAATTCCACTTTGATTGTGTTGTCCTTTATTTTTGCATATATTTTGTTTTGTTATCTCATGCCATATTGACAGGAATTAAAAATGCCGCCAAGATTCTTCTGGAGAAGAGGAAGAGGCAAAGGGCCAATCATAGCCCCCAATGATAATGAAGTTGGACCTTCGAATGCGCGAGCTCCATCTACCACGGAGAGTGACGATCCCCGGCAGAACCGGAGAAATCTCTTTGAGCCGGCTAGACGGTCGGTCTCACACAGTTCGACACCGCCCGTGCATAACTCATATAGGCCATACTCGGAAAATGAGCCCAACAACCCTCAACCTTCATACATACCGCTACAGCGATCTTTGTCGCACAACTCTTTTGGTGACCCTACACCAGTTTTTAGGGGCCGGTTTAACCCGACAAGCTTTTTACAAGAACCAGTGGGTTTCAACCCATTGGGACCGGAGGACCACTTCTCTGGCGATCATGCGGACGATATGGACGAGGATACGGACCCCGTCGAACCCACCAGTGGTACACCGAACCATCCCATAGAGATTTCGGATGGCTCTTCTTTCCACAGATCACCCTATGTTGGTCCAGATAGCTTCCAAGCTATGTTCACCCGGCACGAAGGGTACTATATACCTCCTCACCATTCGTCGCCTCAGCAGCAGCGACAGCAGCAACAGGATCCCTCGGTGGATTCACGGTTTGTGGCAGTTACGCCACCACCTCCACCGCCACCAGTTCAACCAACACCTCCACAACCGCCAAGGCGTAGGAGATCTGGACCGCGTATGTCTACACGGGGAGGGGACTTCCATTTTAGCTCTCCTCGTCAATCCAGTGGCAGTCACTATCCGCCACACCAGTAGGACCCACAAATGGGTGGACCTTCTAACCCAGCTGTACCGCAGCCACCGCTGATGGGTTTTGATAACCCAATTCCAGCGTATACGGGTTCTATGGCATACAACCCGTTTGAGCCGCCGGTTCACCACAACTACGGTTACGCAGAGGCCGACCCTTACATGGTAGCGGCTAATTATAACGCTCTTCACCCGGAGGGACCATACGGAGCTCCATGGGGAGTAGGTTACCCGACTCAGGGATACCAGATACCTCCTAGACCTATTATCCGGACGCAATCGCAGCCGCCACAGTTTTCTCCCCCAGAAAGGGAGGAAATCCTACAAAGGTTGGATGAAGAAGAGCGAGGCTTCCACCGTGACCGTAGGGAGAGACAGAGCTTCTTCCAAGGATTGGCAAGCTTGATCAAAGGGAAGAACAAGAAGGATCATTGAATCCTTCCATTTGTTGTTAAGCCCCTACGTGGGTATGTATGTTGTTTATTTTGACCCCTGCGTGGGTCTATCTTTCTGTAAACCCCTACGAGGGTATTTTATTTGTGTAAGTCCCTGCGTGGACTATTATGTTTATTATTAAGCCCCTGCGTGGGTATGTGTGTTATTAAGCCCCTGCGAGGGTAAGTACTTGTTTAAAACCCCTGCGTGGGTAAGTTTGTTTGTTGAAAAGTCCCGTTTAGGGCAACGTGTAATATTGTAATAAATTAATAGAATATTTGTTTTATAAATTTCATGTTTGCTGTTATATGCATAAATATTATATATGAAATAAATAAATCAAAAAAAAAATTATTCCTTTCAAATAAATATCTGCCTATGTAAATTTTTAAATAAGAATCTTAAAGTGTGAAACCTAGCCTTCGGGTCATTATAAGGCCGGGCCAAGATGGTAAGACCTGTTTAAAAGATTCAAATCCCTGTTAACATGTGAAAACATGTTAACACTCCTGGCAGATGTGATTCATTTGAAATCACACACGTTATTATTATATAAGGATCTTTCAAAGATTCCAAACCCAAATTAAATGATCTCTGAATCATGGGGTAAATCATCAATTAAGATGATCATACTTGTACCATACGTGGTAATACGTGCCTACGGGCCCTGCTCATTTCTATATGAGCCAAAAGACAGTGGTAGCTACGACTCCCTGTCAGATAAAGGTAATGAACTAGGTTCAAACCTCAAATGCTTTGATTCCTAAAATCCTAGCATATAGTTATAAATGTCCTTGTGACTAGGCCTATTGTGCCAGTATACCTTCATGTTTTGATTCTCTGAAATCATAACTTATAAACTAAATTGTCCATGTGACTAGGCCTTTTGTGCCACAAATAAAACTGTTATTGTTTTATAATTAGGATAAATTATAATAGAAATCCTAAATAGATATGATTAATAAATTTACCAAATATGGTCTCTGTTACCATGGTTAATGAATTACCCTAAGGGGCAATTCCATAATAAACTCCCAAATAAACTATTGTCCTTGTTTTCTGTAACAGTTCAATTAAAATGGCTAACTCAGACGAGATAAATAGTCATCCAGTGGAGAACATTGATAACGCCCGGATTAACTTAACGGGTGCTGAATTAAAAGCGTTGGTCGACGACGCGGTTACAAAGGCTTTGGAAAGGCAGTACGAAGAGTACAGTGGGACTCGTAGTAGGACCCTATCTACACAGCCTTCAAAGCCACCGTCCAAGAAGGACGACCCGAAGAAAGATGATGATCGGCACTCCTCGAACCACAGTGCTCCATCTCAGCAGGTTATACTAAACCAGGGACCCCGTGACAAGGGTTGCTCGTATAAATATTTCGTTTCCTGCAAACCTCGGGATTTCACTGGGGAGAAAGGCGCCATTGACTGTAAGACGTGGCTGGATGAGATGGATACGGTTGTGGATATCAGCGGATGCGCTGAGAAAGATGTGGTCAAGTTTGTGTCGCAGTCCTTCAAGGGTGAAGCTTTAGCATGGTGGAGATCTCTGATTCAAGCCACCGGGAAAATCCCATTGTACAATATGTCATGGGATCAATTTGTTGCCCTTATCAGGGAAAATTACTGCCCTTAGCATGAGGTGGAGAAGATAGAGTCTGACTTTCTATCATTGGTGATGACAAACCTTGACTGTCAAGCTTACCTAACGAGCTTCAACACGATGTCCCGGTTGGTTCCTTATCTGGTAACCCCGGAACCAAAAAGAATAGCTCGTTTTATCGGTGGTTTAGCCCCGGAAATCAAGGCAAGCGTGAAAGCTTCTCGGCCAGCTACTTTTAGGTCTGTAGCTGACATATCTTTATCCCTTACTTTGGATGCGGTCAGGCAGAGATCGCAGAGGAATAAGGAGGCTGAGAAGAGAAAACGTGAAGATGATAGTTCACGGAGATCAAACAAGAAGCACCGTGGGAACGGTGATAACAAGAAAGGATCGGAGTCAAGGAAAGATGGGCATAATTCTTGTGAGAAGCCCAAATGCAAAATTTGCAAGAAACAGCACTTTGGAAAGTGCAGACTTGAGTCGAACTCACAGACTCAGTCAAAAACCTATGCTTGTGGTATATGCAAGTCCACGGATCACAAAACCTTGGATTGCAAGAAGATGAAAGACGCAACGTGCTACCGTAGCAATGAAAAGGGGCACATTAAAACCAACTGCCCTAAGTACAAAAAGAAGCCTGAAGAAGCTAAGAAGACTAATGCTAGAGTCTTCAGGATGGACGCCAAAGAAGCAGTGCTAGACGACAACGTTATTACAGGTACTTTCCTTGTAAATGACGTCTATGCTAGAGTACTTTTTGATTTAGGCGCTGATAAGTCTTTCGTTGATAATAAGTTTTGTGAATTGCTGAAATTACCTGTCAAAATCTTAAAAGTGAATTATGAGGTGGAGTTAGCAGACGGCACCCTAGAAACCGTCTCAACTGTGTTAGATGGATGTGTTATATCCATTAAGAACCATTCTTTTCCTCTGTCTCTACTTCCATTTAAGTTAGCTGGTTTTGACATAGTTCTGGGTATGGACTGGTTATCTCATAACCAGGCCCAAATTGTCTGTAACAAGAAACAAGTGGTGATAAAGACTCCGTCTGGTGAATCACTTACCATTCGGGGAGACACCCAGTATGGGCTACCTGAGCAAGTGACTATGCTCAAAGCTTCAAAATGTTTAAAGAAGGGTTGTGTCATCTACATGGCACAAGTGATCATTGATGAGCCAAAACCGAAGATAGAAGACATCCCTGTCATCTCTGAATTCCCAGAAGTTTTTCCGGAAGAACTACCTGGTTTGCCACCAGATAGGCAAGTGGAATTCAGGATTGATATCATCCCCGGAGCAGCACCAGTTGCTAGAGCACCTTATAGGTTGGCGCCCACAGAGATGAAAGAATTGAGGACACAGCTAGACGAATTACTAGCCAGAGGTTTCATTAAACCAAGCTCGTCTCCTTGGGGAGCGCCAGTCCTGTTTGTAAAGAAGAAGGATGGATCGATGCGTCTGTGCATTGACTATCGTGAGCTTAATAAGGTCACGATAAAGAATAGATATCCTTTGCCCAGGATCGACGATTTGTTCGATCAATTACAAGGGGCCAGTTATTTCTCGAAGATTGATTTGAGGTCAGGCTACCATCAACTGAAGGTCAGAGATGAAGATGTGCATAAAACTGCATTTAGGACTCGTTATGGTCATTACGAGTTCCTAGTGATGCCATTTGGGCTCACTAATGCGCCAGCCGCGTTCATGGATCTCATGAATCGCGTTTGCAAGCCGCACTTAGATAAATTCGTCATCGTCTTCATTGACGAAATTCTCATTTACTCTAAGAGCCAAGCTGATCATGAGAAACATCTTCGATGTATTCTTAAACTCTTACATCACGAGAAACTCTATGCCAAATTCTCTAAGTGTGAATTTTGGCTACGAGAAGTCCAATTCCTTGGACATGTGGTGAGTGAGCGTGGTATCCAAGTGGATCCCGCTAAGGTTGAAGCTGTAATGAACTGGAAGGAGCCAAAGACGCCTACAGAGATTCGTAGCTTCCTGGGATTGGCAGGATATTACAGGCGTTTCATTGAAAAATTTTCAAGGATTGCTGCACCCCTAACTTCTTTGACTAAGAAGAAAGTAAAGTTCGTTTGGGGCCCTAAGCAGCAAGAGTCCTTTGATATTTTGAAACAGAAGTTGAGCGACGCTCCTGTGCTGACATTACCTGAAGGCACTGAAGAATTCGTAGTTTACTGCGATGCTTCACACACCGGCATGGGGTGTGTGCTTATGCAGAGAGGCAAAGTTATTGCCTATGCATCACGACAGTTAAAGGTGCATGAAAAGAATTACACCACCCACGACTTGGAATTGGGTGCCGTTGTATTCGCACTAAAACTATGGAGGCATTACCTATATGGAATCAAGTTTGTGATCTATTCCGATCACAAGAGCCTCCAACATCTGTTTAATCAGAAAGAGTTAAACATGAGGCAACGCCGTTGGATGGAGACTTTGAATGATTATGATTATGAAATCAAGTACCATCCCGGCAAGGCGAATGTAGTCGCTGATGCCTTGAGTCGAAAGGAAAGGATGAAACCCATCTGAATCAATGCCAAGCGCATGGAGATAAAGAATAATTTGATTGAAAGGTTGTTAGCTGCACAGAAGGAAGCTGTGTTGGAAGCTAACTATCCTAATGAAAAGTTAGGAGTAACTGAGGAGCAGTTAACTCTTAGCAAGGACGGAATTTTAAGATTGAATGGGCGAATATGGGTTCCAATTTATGGAGGGCTTTGAGATATCATCCTCCAGGAAGCCCATAGTTCCAAATACTCCGTTCATCCTGGAGCTGATAAGATGTACCAGGATCTAAAGGCAAATTATTGGTGGATAGGCATGAAAAAGTCTGTAGCCACCTATGTAGCTAAATGCTTGACATGTGCGCAAGTCAAAGCCGAGCATCAAAAGCCGTCAGGCTTGCTACAACAGCCTGAACTTCCTACGTGGAAGTGGGAAATGGTAACTATGGATTTTATCACCAAGTTACCTAAAACAAGAAAAGGCAATGATACAATATGGGTTATAGTTGACAGACTGACTAAGTCAGCACATTTCCTACCCATCAAGGAGACTTATAGCTCCGACATGTTAGCCCAGTTATACGTTGATAAGATTGTAGCCTTACATGGCATACCTGTGTCTATTATCTCTGACCGAGATACTAGATACACGTCACATTTTTGGAAGAGTTTCCAACAATCCTTGGGCACACGTTTGAATTTTAGTACGGCTTATCATCCTCAGACTGACGGCCAGAGTGAGCGTACTATACAAACACTGGAAGACATGCTACGTGCATGTGCGATCGATTTGGGTGGTAGTTGGGATAAGAACTTACCATTAATCGAATTCTCCTACAACAATAGCTACCACACCAGCATAAAGGCTGCGCCTTTTGAGGCATTATATGGTAGAAAGTGTAGATCGCCCGTGTGTTGGGCGGAAGTTGGAGATGTCCAATTATCAGGACCAGAGATAGTCTTCGAAACGACGGACAAGATTGTCCAGATTCGAGACCATCTCAAGGCTGCCCGAGATAGGCAGAAGAGTTACGCAGATCCAAAGCGCAAAGCTTTTCACTTCGAAGTAGGTGATAAAGTGTTGCTTAAAGTATCACCATAGAAGGGAGTGATGCGTTTTGGTAAGAAAGGCAAGCTAAGCCCGAGATACATAGGACCTTTCGAGGTTATCGAACGTGTCGGGTCAGTTGCCTATAAGTTAAACTTACCTGAAGAGCTCAGTGGAATTCACAATGTGTTCCACATCTGCAATCTGAAAAAGTGTTTCGCTGACGAATCACTGGTTATACCACACACAGATGTGCATATAGACGAGAGCTTGAAATTTGTGGAAAAACCCTTGTCGATTGAGGATCGACAGGTTAAGAAGCTTCGTAGGAAGCATGTACCTATTGTAAAGGTCAAATGGGATGCCCGTAGAGGTCCCGAATACACGTGGGAAGTTGAATCCACGATGAAAGAAAAGTACCCTTATTTATTTCAGTAAATCTCGGGTCGAGATTTATTTTAATGGGGTGAGGATGTAACACCTCAAAAATTCACGTCCTATAATGTGTAGACACGTGTCATATGTTTAAACGTGTGAAAGAATATTATGAAAGGACTAAAGTTGACAAACATGGAAAGCATGTGAATATACGTATTCTAAGTGTCAACAGTGAGTAAATATATTGTATATTAACCCTACAAGATGCTCATACCATCAAACGAATAAATCATGGATCATACGAAGCTAAAAGTGAAAGATTACAAACCACAGGGGCTAAAAGTGTCAACATGTTTAAGTTATACCTCTGAGTGACTTTTTGACAAACCCGAAGCTTTTTAACTGTAAATTATGATCACTAGAATGCACGATATAAATTTCATAAAGTTTCGTTGTCGTATGAGAAAGTTATGATCAAATTCGTGTGCGAAGATTTAAAGCGTAAACGTTGAAAGTTAGGACTTTTCGGGTAACAATAAAGTTAACCGGGGACTTAGCAAAGTGGGTATATGTTTTAAAGCCTTTATAGATCAATTATGAGGGTTTACAATGCAAGAAACAAGTGCCTAATCGAATTTTGAAGAGCCAAGGATCAAATCGCAAAAATAAAAAATTCAGATTTGTGCAGACATGGCGTCGCGACACGCGAAGCTCGAGGGAGAAACCTTCGCGACACGCGGGGGGCGTCGTGACACGCGAAGCCCACGGGGGAAACCGTCGCGACACGCGGGGGAATGCCCAGTTCCGAATTTCTTGGGTTTTTGCCTGCTGAGTGCTTTCTGCTCGATTTCACCCGATTTTTCACATAAAGGGCGACCCTTAGACACCCCCTAAGCACTAGGAACATGTGTTGATCAGTTGTGGTGGGTTGTAGACTCATGTGTCAAAGAATTGTGGTGGATTAAACACTATATAAAGGCCATGATATGCACCATTGTTCTTCACACCTTCCTCTTGCAATCTGGTCATTTCTAGAGCTTCAAGGCACTCTCAAGTGATCACTAATCAAGCTTAGGACTTCAGTAAGTTACTAATCCTTTCTTTTATTGAGTTTAGCTTAGTTATTTAGCTAAAAGTCAAACCGTCGTAATTACGGTTTGACTTCGAGATTAATTAATAATGGCTCAGTCAAATCTCGAATCAAAAGTAGTTATAAGTTGGTAATTATGTGGGTAATAAAACCTCAAAAGGGTTCCCCCTGATTCCCACTCTAACTAGGTCAAATGTCGGGTCAAACTTACTAATAAAAAGTCAACAGAATGTTTAAAATGCAATTTATGCATGATTAGCAATGTAGAACACATACAACCTGTTTGATCATTAATATAACTTGGTAATTAGTGTAAGGACATGTCTAAACATGTTCAACCCGACAATTTCCTGTTTAGACCCGGTTCAGAACCGAAAGTCGCATAGTTTGACTTATACTTTGACTTTCAGTTCTGACCCGTTATGGTATGTTTTAGAAATGCCTTAGAGCTTTATTTGGACCAGGTTACATGCTAGTATAACCCTCTGTGATTATACACCTCGGATCATTAGTTATCCAATTAATATGCATGATTCCGTTAATTGCTCATATGTTGACCATTATGCCCTTTTCACTTTAAAACGTGATTTTTGGAAATGTAAAAGAGTAGAAACTTTATTTACTGATATATAAACTTGTATGCAAAATTTGACATCAGTTTGAGGTGTAGATTAAGAGTTATGCTCGTTAGCGTAAAATTAAAGCTTTATGTTAATTAAACGGCGTATTTAGCGTATAGCCTACTTAAACATACTTTTTGATATCAAATCTTTTACCCACTGATGTAATATCTTATTTTGGGATTTTTAAAGATTTTTAATTAATTTTAGGCTGAGCATAACTTATAGTCGTAGGCTTAATTCGGTAATTGTCGGTTTTGCCCTTACGGGCTATAAAATGAGTTTTACATATCTAAACGACTCCAAACCTTTTGCTACTGATCACATATGATAAATAAATTATTTTAAGCCTTCTGGAAATATAAAAATATCAGACTTATGTATCAAACCCGGAAATGGCCTCTAATCGCCTTTTTAAGCGTTTTTAACGCATAGTATGTGCTATAACTATTTTAAACATACAAGGGTTGATACCTACTGATATTTGAGGCAAATTATAATATTTTAACAGTAAGCAAAAGTTGATAAACTCAGACTTCAGTTTTGAGCTTTTCGGCTTATGTGAAATTACCAAAATACCCCTACGGGGCATAGTTTGGTTATTATGGATAAATTTCACATATATACTTTAACCTACTGATATAACTTAGAAAATTGAGTATATTTGCTGATTACATCAGGCCTGTAACTCAGGTTGACACTTAAACTCTTTTACGACCTTTAAAAATGACCAAACTACCCCTACGGGGTATAGTTTGTAATTAAATTCGTTTCGGGCATAATAAAAGACATATTACAGATGTCACAACATATATGAAGCATATTAACTTAGGAAACCTGTAAATTGCTCTCATGAATACCCGTTACGCTTATTACGCGTTCGGTTCGATTTATGTAACTAGTTTACATAAATTAGCCTAAACGGGTCAAACCTTAACGGTTTTATCTCAAAATCCAGAGTGTGCATAAAATACCCATATTAAACAAGTCTCTGAACTTGTCGGGTCTAAATCACATTCTATCCGGTCTCGCTTAATCGTGCGTACGAACCGTATCTTTGAAACTAGCCGGTCTATGCTTAAGCTTAATTAAAGACCCGTTAGGATTCTAATAGGTTATTATAAACCTTCGTTCCAGATTAGGAGGACCAGTAAAAGCTACTTGCAATTTGCTTATTGTGATATATACTTTGCTCAGGTAAATACTTTTAACTTATTTTCCCTATACGGGCTTGGGTTACGGTATATAGCATACCGCTTGATCGGGCATCAAATCTTCCATCGTTGGGTGGTTAATTGAATAATTTGATCGGCTCGTTTAAACAGTCTTGTTACTTAAAGCCTTTGGGGGGTTAATGACCATGTCCCGGATATCCTTGGCATCATTTTACGAAATGGCCACGACTTAAGCGCGGGGTGTAGGCGTACACCCGTCAGTGCACAAAAGGAATAATGTGGTGTGTCTATTGATCTTTAACCCGGACTTGATCCGGGCTACTGAACGCACAAGGAACATGTAATTCGTTCACAAGATTATATATTTAAATAATTCTCCCAAGTTAAATAAAATGTTTATGCCACGTGCATCCAAATCAATTTTCAATCATTTTCCAAAATGAGTCAGTTGATTGTATTTACCAGTGTAAACTGGCGTATTTTCCCAAAAAGATTAAATGCAGGTACTAAGCGTAATTGACTGGATTTCTCCTTAGCATCATTAGAAGTCTCGCAAGCTTAAGATGCCTGAAGTCTGTTGAACTATTGATTATATTTTGTTTCCGATCCATCTGTGGATAAACATCCGAATATTGTGACATTTGATATTACAATATTAAATTCGGTTGTATTATATCTTTCAAATTGCTTCCGCTGTGCATATTAAATATTGTGTTGTTTGACTATTATGTTGCCAACCACGTCACGATACTCCCCCACCGGGCCCACCGGTGACACGTGGAATTTGGGGTGTGACATGAAGCAATCGAAAATAAGGAGTCTAGTGTACGTGGGTATCATACTGTACAATATGATAATAAAGGATGACAGGAACACAATATCACCAGACTACGTGATGGACCTTCCGACCCATGTAGCTATTACCGATGATATTATTTTGGAGTTGTAAGATGAAGAAACCCATTTCCGACTACGATATATATGATCTAGTGGAACACATTGGTGATTTAAATCCAAACTTTACCGATTTCGACGATAAGTGGTTTTAATTTATTTTAGTTTTTATATTTAGGTTGTTTTCTTATTTAGTTTGAATATCATATTTAATTTTATGTATTTAGAAAATGTTGTTTCTTAGTTTATTAGGTTGTTTTCTTATTTAATTTGACTATCATATTTAATTTTATGTATTTAGAAAATGTTGTTTTTTAGTTTATTTTGTTTTATATTTATTTATTTTAAAATTCAAGTAATAGAAACGGAAGTGATGGATGTTGCAAGTATTTAATGATAATGTGATAGAATTGAATGAAATGAGGTGACAACTTGTGATTGATTGGTGTTTTTAATGATAGTATGGTATGTGCTCTACCTTTAGAGCTCACTAATTCCAGTGGCCGTCGGATTCTGCAATGGGTAACAAGGAGGGTAGCTGGAATTCGACTCCTGAAAAGGAAGATAATGGAAAGTCAGCGCAGGAGTTCGAATCGTCAGTGGGTAGAAACGAAGGGTTGCATGGTGTGCATAGGGTATAGGAGCCATCTGGGAAGTTATGCACAAACAATGATGGTTCTAGGGTTGATGTCGGCTGTGGTAGTCCCGAGGTCCAATAGACACATGTTCCAGCTATGAATATTGGGCTTGTTATTCAAGAGAAAGGCGTATCTGCTAATGAGCCATTTTTAGATAAGAGGTCTAGGGCTTTCAAAAGCCCACCTTCGGCTGGGTCTACCCACGACCCAACTGCTTGGCAATGTAATAAATCAATTGGGGCCTATAATATTGATCTCAACACTACCCGCAATAGCGACAACAGGGACTATTCTGCCAGTGATGATGAGTGTGACATAGTGTAACACCCCAAAATTTTATATGTATATATTGTAAGTGTGTGTGTGTGTGTAAGATAAAAGTAATTTCTTGATGAAAGCTTATGATATAACTATGTTAATAACCTAGTTAGAAAACTTAGTCCCAAATACAAATAATAAAGAAAAGGGAAGTTAATTTGGTTAACTATGTTGAAAATTTGAAGGACCAAAAGTGTAATAACTCCAAACTTAATAAAAATTATGGATTAATAAGTAAAACACACACACTACACGCATATGTGCATGTTTCATCGATTAGAGAAGAGGAGAAGAGACTGGAACCCTAATATCTCATTCTAAGCTAAAATTGAGGGAAATCCAAGCTGGATTCGGGCAAACTAGGAGGAATGCAAGAATTCCCAACCATAGAAACCTCAAACAACCCAAGGTATGATGATTTTGATCATACTTAGATGGTTAATGATTTTGTGTACTAGTTGAATCATGTAAAATTGATGTAATTACACATGTTTTATGAGATTATGTGATGATTAGCAACAAATGATGTGAATGCATGAAGGGTTTAGTTGAACCTTGACATAGAACCATCACTTTGAATTAGGTTGACTTTGTAGGAGTTAAACTTATGAAATATTGTCTAAGATGGTGGTTCAAAGTGAGATAGGGCTGGAATTGTAGCTCAATGAATGTGTGTGTGTGTGTGTGTGTGTGCTTGATAGATTAATATTGTAGCTAAATTGGGGGTAAGGTGTTCAAGAGATAGGCTAGAGACTAATCTTGAACGTGAAACCCGCCAAATGTTCGATGAAATGCCCAAATAACTTTTGGAGCAAGATGAACATGGATACATTGGTAATAAATACGGTGCAGACCTGTACTTCAAAAATTCGTAATAAATCATAGAAAAGTCGTATAGATGTGTACTTTATATGCCTAAAAAGGTTTCTGAGCTATCTGCATTTCGTCAGTTAACATGTTGAATCAGTTCGGGTTGTAAATGGGTCAAAAATTGCTAAATACAGCAGCAACATCAAAAGTTGTTGCACACAAAAAAAGAAAATAAAATATAATAGTAAATTTTTTGGAACCAACAAAATGGGGTATGTCAACATGGACGGCTAAACCACATATGGTCTCTTATAGTCGGTTATGTGCATCTATTTGAGTATATTAGATGTACACGAGATATATTTACGAATGACTTATGCAAGTATTATGTAATTGTATACTAAGCATGTTTTAAGTTAGTGCACATGTACATACTTAAGAATAGTTTGTCTTTTAAAAATCAAGCTAATCTAAAGTTAAAGTTTTGATGAATTGGTGTGTATAAACTCATGAGATATTGTAGTCATTTTAAGAAATGACTAACTTAACTAATCTTGTGAGTATTGTGCGAAGTTTGATCTTGTCAAGCTAGGAGGAAGCTTGGATGAAGCGGGTCAAACGAGCTGATGAGTATGGGAGAGCTAGGACGAACGCAAGGTAAGTACTACTTACACCTATAGAATATTATAATTCCTTAATCGCTAAAATATGAGTAATGATAAATGGGCGAGATCCTAGAATGGTGAAATCCAGGAAGTGGGTCGAACCATGCAAATCTATAAAAGATGATTTCACAACTAACACAAACTATTATAATGAATCTATATGGTAAATTTCATGAAACGGGTCAAATGATGATGATTCCGTAGAATTACATCTTTATAACAAATGGTCACATTGATGAAATGTGGCCTTATAGTATAAACCAAATGGGTAAAAAGGGGAATTGGAATGGTATCGGTTCTAAGTGTCTAGCTCTAAGCTAAAGGGTTTGAACACTTAGAGGGCATAATTGAATTGATAAAATAGTAAAATGGGTCCATGGTGAAGTATCACCAAGTGACCTTGTTGCAATAATGTTGGTTTTGTCGAGAAAATTATTGCAGGAAGTGTAAGGCAAGGGCACACATTGTACTAGTCCAACATGTGGAATCACGAGGTATTGGCAACAGGTCATAACTGGACCATTTCCAGGTAAATGAATTGGGTCAAACTAAGGGGCGAAGGTTATTAAACTAAAATGCCCTTCGGGGGAGGAATTGGGTATACTAGGTTAATAGTCATGTGATCAGGTCGATTTGTCGACCCAATGTAAATGACTTGTTTAACTTTAAGAGATTGATGAATATGAGTTATAAGTCCACTTGGTTAACAATGAGTCCAAAGTGGGTCAAATTGAAATTTAAGTAGAATAACTATGCATAACGTTTTGATAAATGAATTAATTGGAAACTAGGTGATAAAATCCGTATTATGATAAATATGGATGAATTGTTCTAAATGAGTAAGTAAAGTGAAATTGAGTTTGAATGTACAATTTCACTAAACGGGTCAAATAGTTTGAATGAAGTTGGAAAACAACTTTCATCAAACTAGAATTGTTAAATGTAAATGATATGCGGACTGTTTGATTGTTGGAAAGTTGTTAGAGGCTAGATAAAAACATAAAGATTAGTAAGAAGAAAATTAATCGGATCGGTTTAGGTGTTAATCCTAAGCATAACCAAGTGTAAACTAAATATCTTAACGAGATATTAAGCTAAGATGAGTAAACTAAATGCCGAGAGGAATTGAGGTATAAGACCTCAAGGAACTTGCTAGGAACGATAGAGTGCTCAGACCCAAACCGAAAGCTCGCAAGAAAATGTGTGTTCGCTCAAAGACGCAAGAAGAGTTAAGTGTTTAAGAACTCTTTTCTAAATTATGATACAAATGGATGATGTTATGGGAAGGTTTGTATTAAATTGAAAACAGATAAGTATTTAGAAAAGGGGTTTTTCAAAAGTATCGGGGCAGGCCGGATCGATGCAAAACTCATAATGGATTGAAACAGGCTGCAACCAAAAACAAGAGCAGCTAGCCGTAGGGTACGACTGATGGCCGTAAGCTACGGTGGCGAGGCTCTGTTTTGGACAACAGGTCTCTACCGTAAGCTACGGTGGAAGTGTCGTAGCTTACGGTGAGGATATTGCAACAGATGAAAGGTGTCGTAGGCTACGGCAGATGGCCGTAACCTATGGCTAACAGATTCTGATGTTGGAAAAAGGTCCCCATCGTAAGCTACGGTAGGCGAACCGTAGCTTACGACGGGTTCAGTGACATTCCAATGTTTAAATGTTGTTTTCCTTGAGGAATAACTAGTTTCTTATATGCAATACACTTCTTAGTGGGGTGTTTTAGCAGGTTTAATCTATAGGAGGCTTCCGGACGGGTAAGTCAAGCCAAGCGTGAAAACCGAACCTACACGTCTTTCAAATACGACACAAACGGGGATTTTCATATGATTTTCAAATTAATGTTGATTATTGGGTTTTCATTTAAATGTGTAATTAGTTTATCCACTACTATTAAAAGTTTTTTTTTTGTAAGCCCTTAATTTTATAGGATCCCAAACATGACGATAACGTTACGCTGACGTCATTGTCTTGAATATTATACTTTTATTCCAAATAAATAAGTGGATGTTACACACAGGGGAGATGCGGCCGCCCCAAACCGTCGATGTCCCTCCATTAAATCCGTCGATGATACCCTTCCAAGCGATCCTGTGAGGAACTTGCATATTATTTTTGAAGAGGAAGCCATTGTACAAGTTTACACGATTGTTGGAATTCAGCTAGAAGGATTCGTAAAAGAGGTCATTACTCTGGTCGAATGTGAAGGCATTGAGTTTGTTCCGCAATGAATTTTCTATCTCTGAACTTGAGGGGGGTCTGTGATATCCAGAAAGAAGACTGGGTTCGTGGTCTTAGATCTAGTTATGGTATGCATTTTGTGTTGATTCAAGAAACAAAAGTTAGCGATGTTTCGAACTATAGATTTAATAACTTTTGGGGCAGATCTATTTTTGAGTTAGATGCTGTCAAAGCAGTTAGAAATTTGCGAGGGTTAGCGTGTCTTTGGATCCCACTATTTCATCGGAAGAGGGGTTATGAAAGTATAACAACCCTCAGGAAACACCCCTAAACGTTCCTAAATACATCCCGTATGTAAGAAACAGGCCCGAATAACCTTTATATTAATAAATAACAAATAAAACAAGAAACCTGGGTCGCTCGCGGGCCGCGACCCAGTTAGCTGAATACTTCGCGGGGCGCGAGAACCATTCCTTGCCGGGCACACAAACAAGCCATGTGTCAGGACACGTGTTGAGACCTCGCTATGACTCAGCAACCCTAAACCGAACTATAACTCCCTCACGGGCCACGAGAGATGAAGAGTAAGAGGTCGTGGGCCGTGACCCGCCCTGATGACAGCCTATAAATAGCAGCCGATGGTTTCATTTCAAACTGTTCATTTCTCTGATTCTCTCTCAACTTCTATAGGCTAAAACTCTAGCCTAATACCCCTAACAAGTGAAGCTCTGCCTCGTTGTAAGTATTATAACCCCCTGTTACGTATTTGTTACGCTGCCCAATTGATCTAGTGCTCCGTAACGCATGTCAAGGCTCTGCCTGACTCAGTTGTTGGAGTTCTGTCTCGTGGCGGGTATAGCTAATGTAAAATTGGGTTATTTTACTAACACGTGTGCATTATTTATATTTTTAGAAAATAATCCAGAAATAGTGCAAGGAAGCTATAATATTACCAGGAAGCCTGTATAAATATCTAAGTCTACCAAAGTGAGTAATTCTTCTTTTTATAAACTGTTTTTACAAAACCTCAATTGTTTTAGATTATATTTAACAGTGATTGAGTATTTGTAATTCTACAATTATCGTCGGTATCTTGGGGTTTTGTATACAAAATTTGTTACTACACTGTGAGTAGTAGCATGACCACAAGTCAGGATTTACAGTACCGTGGGTGGTAATTAAAGTAGATGTAAATAAATTTAATTGTTGGATTGCCCTCAATGCTGTAAAATGATAAAACTGTTTTGATTAAACTAGGATGCACTCACCAGTATTTCTTGCTGATAAAATTTTTTAAACACGTGTTTCAGGTAATTAGTGTGAAGCCAATAAAAGTGAGCTGGAGAGCACTGAAGGCTTAAGAAAAGTGGCTATAAAAGTTACCTAAATAAAAAGGAGAATTGTTTTCAATAATTAGGGTTTATCCCTATAAATATATTACAAATGAAAGTCGGATTTTGTCTTACTTGTTTATCAGAAATGTATTATCAGAAAAACTTGGATTTTATCCCATTTACCTATTTTAAACCTTTTGGTGTTTAATTCTAATAAAATATTTCCTAACTACGGTCATGATGAAAATTTCCGCTGCCAAAATTAATAAACACTGATACCATCTGACTGGTTCACGGCTCCCGCTCCCAGGGTGGGGTCGGGGGTTGTGACAGAAGGTGGTATCAGAGCTAAGCCACTTGTTTAAGCCATTTAGATGTTCTTCTAATACCTAAACCTTAAACATTATTGTTAGGAAATTGATACCTTATGCATTATCCTGTGAACATAAAATCTTAATATGTCTATTATGATTTTTATGTCATTCAATGAATTTTGAATTCCCAATATGTGTTACCCCTATCTATATCTTACAGTTATGATATGTTTAAAAATTATATCTATATAGGTGATATATTAATAATGTTATGTCTTATCAAATTTTGTGATATATTATATGTATCATATTCATATATTTATGTGAATATAATTCAATATAAATTATATAATATTATAATAATATTATGATACTAATATTTAATATCTTAGTCAAAGATATTAATATAAGATAACACAATTCAGGTATGTTACTTCGAAAATATCATAATATAAATATTAAGATAGTATAATTCATGTATTATATCTAAATGATTTTATTTATGTGTAACCCCTATTTGTATCTTACAATATGTTATGCTATAAATATATAAAGGGGATATATTCATAATAAATTAATATTAAAATTTTGTGATAAATATCATACCCATATATTTATGTGAATACAATTCAATATAAATTATAATAATATTGCAATATTAACATTAATATCTTAATCAAATATATAAGATAACACCCTTTAGGTATGATGTCACTGAAATATTATAATATAAAATATTATTCGATGCAAGTAGTATGATTTATGATATAGCCCAAAAATTTTACTCGAATTAAATATATATATATTGACAAAGTTTTGACAAAACATATAATTATATAATTTTTTTTAAAATATAATATTTCAGCATACTTAAAACATGTTTATTTTTTAATACAATATTATAACAGAATTTTCATAATGATACTATGAAAATATTATATCTTATACATATACTTTTGTTATATTATATAAGCACATGTACCTTTACATACACATGAACAGTGTGCGAAAAATATATAAGTATTCTATTTTTCATAAATTATATTAACGAAACAAATGGTATTTCATACGTAAAATAGAAATATGTACAAAATTATTTGGTACTGTATAACTGTATAATTTAAAATATATATACGTAATACGTGTATATCACAAGGGAATAACTTAAGAATTTTATCATTTTATAGTTAACTCAAATATGTATGTATATTCTGATGTAAGAGTAATACTTCATACAATAAGGATCAAATTTAGAAACTTCAAACTTTGTATTATCTATTATGATTCTTTAAATAAATAAAAATGATAAAATAAGAATTAAGTCCTAATATTTTCAACCAATATGGTTCAACCCTCTGGTTAAAATTATTCCAAGGAATCCGTAAGGATTATATATTTTGATTTAATTTTGTTATTCACCATTTTATTTCAAAATAGTATGTTCAACAGAAATTCATTTCAATTACTATTGTTATTATAAGAAAATAAAGTTACGAGAATAAGCAGAATAATTAATACCATTAGTTATATGATTGAACTCTTATAAATAATTTGGTATTATATATATATATATATATATATATATGTAGGGAGAAGATCATGCGAGAACCACCTCTTATCGCGAGAACCGCGAGAACCAATGTGAACACAACCAAAAATGCCTAAAACTAGCTAAAAATCACACAAATTTTTTTTTTTAATATTTTTTATATAAAAATCGCTACTTTTCGAAGCCAAAAAAAAGTTGAGCATAAAAAATATTAAAAAAAAAAATTAGATTTTTTTTAGATTTTTTTAGGTTTTTTGAGGGTTTAGTTTTTAGCATTTTAGCTTGGGGGGGGGGGGGGGGGGTTTAGGTTTTTGGAGGGTGGGGGAGGGGGGTTTAGGTTTTTTTTGGGGGGGGGGGGGGGTTACGTTTTTTTTAGGTTTTTTGGGGGGTTTTAGTTTTTAGCATTTAGCTTGGGGGGGGGGGGGGGGTTAGGTTGTATACAATAAACTTTAACATGATGAAAGGTTGACTTGTTCTACTAGTTTCGATTTAAATTTATTTGTCCAATTTATATATTAAATTTTGGATAAGAGTTTAAAATACTAAAATAAAGTTTTGTATGGAGTTTATGTGGGCTCAAAATATTAAAATAAATTAATTTAACATGTTAAAGAAAAGTTTGCATTGATCAACTATCTTGATTCGACTTTATTTGACCAAACATGTTAAATTAAGTTTTGTACAAAAAACTTTAACACCTTAAATGAGAGTTTGCCTTGATCTACAAGGTTCGATTTAACTTTATTTGACCAAATTATAAATTAAAGTTTTGATTAGAGTTTAAAATACTAAAATAAAGTTTTGTGTAGAGTTTATGCTGGCTAAAAATATTAAAACAAATAAATCTAACATGTTAAAGAGCATTTACATTGATCAACTAAACTCGATTCGAATTTATTTGACCAAACATTTTAAGATACGTTTTGTACGATAAACTTTAACATGTTAAATGGGAGTTTAAATTGATCAACTAGATGCGATTCAACTTTATTTAACCAAATTTTATATTGAATTTCGGCGTAGAGTCCAAAATATTAAAATAAAATTTTGTGTGTAGTTTATGCGGGCTCAAAATATTAAAATAAATTAACATAACATGTTAAAGAAAAGTTTGCATTGATCAACTAAACTTGATTCGACTTAATTTGACCAAAGATGTTAAAATAAGTTTTGTACAATAAACTTTATCTTGTTAAATGAGAGTTTGCCTTGTTCTACTAGGTTCGATTTAAATTTATTTGACCAAATTATATATTAAATTTTGTATAAGAGTTTAAAATACTAAAATAAAGTTTTGTATGAAGTTTATACGGGCTCAAAATATTAAAATAAATTAATTTAACATGTTAAAGAAAAGTTTGCATTGATCAACTAAACTTGATTCGACTTTATTTGACGAAACATGTTAAAATAAGTTTTGTACAATAAACTTTAACACGTTAAATGAGATTTTGCCTTGATCTACAAGGTTCGGTTTAACTTTATTTGACCATATTATAATTAAATTTTGAATTAGAGTTTAAAATACAAAAATAAAGTTTTGTGTAGAGTTTATGCTGGCCAAAAATATTAAAATAAATAAATCTAACATGTTAAATGAGTGTTTACAATGATCAACTAAACTCGATTCAAATTTATTTGACCAAACATTTTAAGATAAGTTTTGTACGATAAACTTTAACATGTTAAATGGGAGTTTAAATTGATCAGCTACGTGCCATTCAACTTCATCTAACCAAATTATATATTGAATTTCGGCATAGAGTCTAAAATACTAAAATAAAATTTTGTGTGTAGTTATGAGGGCTCAAAATATTAAAATAAATTAATTTAGCATGTTAAAGAAAAGTTTGCATTGATCAACTAAACTTGATTCTACTTTATTTGACCAAACATGTTAAAATAAGTTTTGTACAATAAATTTTATCATGTTAAATGAGAGTTTGCCTTGATCTACTAGGTTCGATTTAACTTTATTTGATCAAATTATATATTAAATTTTGGAATAGAGTATAAAATACAAAAATAAAGTTTTGCATGGAGTTTATGTGGGCTCAAAATATTAAAATAAATTAATTTAACATGTTAAAGAAAAGTTTGCATTGATCAACTATCTTGATTCGACTTTATTTGACCAAACATGTTAAATTAAGTTTTGTACAAAAAACTTTAACACCTTAAATGAGAGTTTGCCTTGATCTACAAGGTTCGATTTAACTTTATTTGACCAAATTATAAATTAAAGTTTTGATTAGAGTTTAAAATACTTAAATAAAGTTTTGTGTAGAGTTTATGCTGGCTAAAAATATTAAAACAAATAAATCTAACATGTTAAATGAGCGTTTACGTTGATCAACTAAACTCGATTCGAATTTATTTAACCAAACATTTTAAGATACCTTTTGTACGATAAATTTTAACATGTTAAATGGGAGTTTAAATTGATCAACTAGATGCGATTCAACTTTATTTAACCAAATTATATATTGAATTTCGGCGTAGAGTCCAAAATATTAAAATAAAATTTTGTGTGTAGTTTATGCGGGCTCAAAATATTAAAATAAATTAATTTAACTTGTTAAAGAAAAGTTTGCATTGATCAACTAAACTTGATTCGACTTAATTTGACCAAACATGTTAAAATAACTTTTGTACAATAAACTTTATCATGTTAAATGAGAGTTTGACTTGATCTACTAGGTTCGATTTAACTTTATTTGACCAAATTATATATTAAATTTTGGATTAGAGTATAAAATACTAAAATAAAGTTTTGTGTGGAGTTTATGCGGGCATAAAATATTAAAAAAATAAATTTAACATGTTAAATGAGCGTTTACGTTGATCAACTAAACTCGATTGAAAATTATTTGACCAAACATGTTAAAATAATTTTTGTACGATAAACTTTAACATGTTAAATGAGAGTTTGCGTTGATCAAATAGGTACGATTCAACTTTATTTAACCAAATTATCTAATGGATTTCGGCCAAGAGTTCAAAATACTTAAATAAAGTTTTGTATGTAGTCTATGTAGGCTCAAAATAATAAACTAAATTTATTTAACATGTTAAAAAAAGTTTGCATTGATCACCTAAACTTGATTTGATTTTATTTGAACAAACATATTAAAATAAGTTGTATACAATAAACTTTAACATGATGAAAGGTTGACTTGTTCTTCTAGGTTCGATTTAATTTTATTTGACCAAATTATATATTAAATTTTGTATAAGAGTTTAAAATACTAAAATAAAGTTTTGTATGAAGTTTATGCAGGCTCAAAATATTAAAATAAATTAATTTAACATGTTAAAGAAAAGTTTGCATTGATCAACTAAACTTGATTCGACTTTATTTGACCAAACATGTTAAAATAAGTTTTGTACAATAAACTTTAACACGTTAAATGAGATTTTGCCTTGATCTACAAGGTTCGGTTTAACTTTATTTGACCAAATTATAATTAAAATAAAGTTTTGTGTAGAGTTTATGCTGGCTAAAAATATAAAAATAAATAAATCTAACATGTTAAATGAGCGTTTACATTGATCAACTAAACTCGATTCGAAATTATTTGAACAAACATTTTAAGATAAGTTTTGTACGATAAACTTTAACATGTTAAATGGGAGTTTAAATTAATCAGCTACGTGCGATTCCACTTTATTTTACCAAATTATATATTGAATTTCGGTGTAGGGTCCAAAATATTAAAATAAAATTTTGTGTGTAGTTTATGCATTGGTCGACTAAACTTGATTCGACTTTATTCGATAAAAATACTTCCTTTTTAGCCAATTATGTTTTTCGAATCGTTGCTCTCATACCTTCATAACCTCCGATTATATAAAGTGTTCATAAATTTTGTTCCAAATTGTGGTTTATTTTAAAAATGTATCAATAATTCCATAAAAAAACATGATATTAAAATGGATATGATGAAACAAAAAAAAATCACATAGAACCTCACATAGGGGTGGGTTCAACAAGGAACCTTTAAAGAATCTGAAAAAACATTTATTTAACATGTTAAGTATATTATAAAAATTCAATCTAACATGCTAAAAAAATTAAAAACTTTTTGAAGCTTTAGCATATAAATAAAAGGAATAAAATACTTCCTTTTTAGCCCATTGTGTTTTTCGAATAGTTCTTCTCATACCTTCATAACCTCCCTCCAATTATATGAAGTGTTTATAAATTTTGTTCCAAATTATCGTTTATTGTAAATATGTATCAATAATTCCATAAAAAAACATGATATTAACATGGATGTGATGAAACAAAAAAAATCACATAGAACCTCAGATAAGGATGGGTTCAACAAGGAACCTTTAAAGAATCAGAAAAACATTTATTTAACATGTTAAGTATATTATAAAAATTCAATCTAACATGTTAAAAAAAATTAAAAACTTTTTGAAGCTTTAGCATATAAATACATATAAATAAAAAGAAAAAATACTTCGTTTTTAGCCAATTGTGTTTTTCGAATCCATTCAAAATCTCTATCAATTCGCGTGGATTGTTTGGTTTATCATACTATTTCGATCAAATAACGTTAAAAAACAATGAAAATTGAAGGAATTAACAAGCCCCAACTCTTCAAAAGCTACTGGTTCGCCCAAAAAATTAGTCAAATCTGGACAACCAGAGGGTGAACACCCCTAAAAATGAAACTCACTAAAAATTTAGGCCAGGCCCGCCCATTTTCCCAGTTAAAAAATGTAATACCTCATCTTTACAGAAGCCAATATAACCTCATCATCATTGAAGCCTGGTTCGGGATTGGGAGCAAACATCGTTTCACCAGTAGCAAGTTCAAAAGCACTTCAAGCAAACAACCACATATGAACTGGGAATGAGTAGCCTGATTGCAGTATAACTTCAGGAGCCCGACACTGTCTCGTTTGAATTTCTTCTCCAATTGGTTCAATGGGGAACACTCAAAAAAGTGGGGAACCATCCGGTTAACATGTTAAATAAAACATTAAAAAGTTCCAAATAAATACATGTAGAAGCCTTTTTAATAAAAAAAATTCAAAACTAAAAAAATGCGTAAAAACAGTTTAAAAAAAGGTAACATCATCGTAATGTACAACATTCATAAAAAAAATAGAAAAGGGGTTGTCTTTAGAAAGATGGGATGCAAGATAACTCACTGCTTAATAGCCAGAGAGGTTCCACTTTGCCCTCCATATGTTGAACCAAGTTGAGGATCTTGGCTAAGAAGGTTGGTGAAGTTGATGTCTTGGTCTTGTGAATCCATATTTTGTAATAGTTCCTGGAATATCTGCAACAAACAATAAATATCAAATTTAAGCTTGAATCAAACAATATTAATGGACAAAATAACTACCAAAATCCTTAAGCTTCGATTAAATAGAAAGAGATCATGGGCACATCATGGGCACTTTTTTCTTGAAAAGCATAAAGATATTAGAAATTAGAAAAGTTATACAAAGAACAATCTTATCCTAGTTTTTAGCTGTTGTATATATGGGAATTTGGTTCCATAGATGATGTTGCTTAAAGCAGCCCATTTATGGCTTTACATTCACTAAATAAAACTACACAAGCAAATAGTGTTTACACCTAAACTGTCAAAACTAAATAACACCCATGATAAGCGATTATGTTCACATCCCAACTTAGTGTGACGTATGATGGTAAATAAACCAGTAACATATCCACACAAGTCATGATGCAGCAACGTTTTGATGATTTTTTATAAAATATTAATCTGAGAAAATATGAACACGTTGTTACGTCAACGATGCTTTGTACAAAACTAAGAGTATCAATCCTCCATCAGTAACAGAGGAACTCAAGCTATTAATATGAAGCATTCTATTCTGACCCAGTTAATCTCATCGCTCAGCCTAACACTTTTACCGGTTAGAGGCTTACTAGGCGATCCATTACCGATGCTCTACAAACTCTAACACTTAGCTTAGCATGCGCTAATCACTGCTGTTATTTACAATTACTGATGCTGAACACATCAAATTAACTAAAACAATTCCATCACGCTCACACAAATTAGAATTAGGTTTAGGTTTAAAATCACAATTAGAAACACAATCACGGTGTTCATGATCAACAGATTTAGATTTAACAATCAAAGGCTTACAATCACTATCATGATTAATATTATGAACATGATTAATATGAACAACGTCTAAATGACTTGCTTAGATAGATTTACCCAATTTTAAGTCGGCAGAAGATGAATCCAGGTGTTTCTCGCCGGCGAGTCCCATCCGGCGGAGCAAAAGCAGCTGCCGCTCCTAGAATAACTACGGTTACGAGATCCAGAGGTCATACTCGCCAAAAACCCCCATCGGAACCCTAGGGACTGATACCGAACCATAATTACTGAAATTCAGATCCCGTACGCACACGTCAAAATCAACATCATCATCCGAGCACGAATAAGATGAACATGTGGTTGAAGGTTGGCGCTTGGAAGGGGTGTGAATCGATGAGTTAGGGTGGTACAGGTGGATTAGGGTGGTGGTGGTGATGGTTTATGGCGGTCGGAGATATACTCCTTCCAGAAAGAAAACACGAACAAAAATTTTGGAATGTCTTTTGACAAAAATGCCCCTGTTCCCTAGTTCCCCATTTTTTTAGTGTTCCCCAATGAACTCTCCCCTATATATATATATATATATTACAGGAAATTTGAAAAATTTTGACGTATGCATGTACAAGATAATTTTTTTTATAATATATACAATATAATAATCAAATATCTTCTGTAGAAAAGCAAATTTTTGTATGTAACAGAAGAAACAGATCTAAATGTTTACCAAGAAACTATCCAAATGATTTTTCAAACCATTAACTACAATTAACCCAAAATAAACCCTAAGGACACCCGGGTTAGCACCAAGGGAAAAATAGTAGAATCAACGACTGGGAATCTCAGGATCTTATATAAATCTTTAATTCTAGCCACAGTCACAACCACAGTTCCTACCAAACATCCCGAATATTTATCCAATCATGAGCCCTGAGAATATAAGCTAAGTTGAGAAAATATAAAACCACTATTAGTAAAACTCTAAGCCCATAATCTAGAATAAAAGCTCGTCTATAACTACAATAAAAAGAAATAGCATATAATATATTATATATATACTTTTCTTATATTTTGATAAAATACATAGTGAAAAGAAAATGTTAATATATATATATATATTTATCAACGCATCATACTGATAGGTGTGATTATACTTGTGCTAAATGTAATATGAGAAACAAAATGTGCCTGTATAATTGCTTAGTTCTGTAATAATTATACCAGAATATGTTTGCAATTCAGATGTCAAAGGAAGTAGCCCGTAATCAGGAAATTCAGGCTAGTAATGAAAACTCTTTGGATAGAAGCACTATTGAAAACATAATTGCTCAAGGAATATCGAATGCTATACCTTCGATCATTGAAGCTATTAAGATTTCTGTGCCTATAAACGAGAATCCTACTACCCACTGTAGGCATACTCATCACTTCAAACCTAACCCTAGTATCAATGGAGGTCATGATATTCGTATCAAAACTCCATCTTCCAAACGAAGGAAAACCACAACCTATAGTTACTCTTATAAGGAATTCACTCTGACAAATCCTCTAAGAAGAAAGGAATGGAACCGACAATCACGCAACCTACCTGCAACACCGATAACAAAAAGCGTTCAAAAAGACGTCATTTTAGAAAGACACTTCCTTGTAACTTCTGCAAGAAGACTGGACACACAGAGGAAGAATGTAAAAGGAAAACTAATGTATGTTATAAATGCGGAGAACCAGGTCACATCCGTCCCTACTGCCCGAAATTATCCAAGGTACCCGACAACAAGGCTATGAACCCAAATGAAGCTAAGGAGAATGCATACATATTTACAACACTGGACGCAAATGCAACTTTTAAATAAGCACCCTTATGTTTTGTCTATACTAAAGTAATAGTTGACTTTTGGTTCCAATCAAAGTTTTATAATAAAAGGTCTTTTTCCAACACTTATTTGCCTCATTTCTTGACAAATTCATATGTTGCACAGGGGTTACGCATGTGATTCCACTTCAAAAGATTATCTATTCAAGAGTTCGAATATTATGTCATTATACTCATTTTAAATCTTGATAACTTGCATTATTGCAATAACGTTGACTTTTGATATCAAGTCAACAGATTTCTTGGAAAACTCATTTTCTTTTCAAAGTCACTTATCGGGTTTTCATTGTAACCATTTCTTGTCAATACATATATTCATTATTGGAATATGTCCAAACCAAACTCAATTGTTTAAACTTGTTCACAATATACATTCAATTCAAGATTCCATATGATGAATTGAGATCATCATATTCGAGGTTATCTCAATTAACTCTTCATTTGTTTGAACCATAGTAAACTTGTTTAAAGTCTTCAACTTCAATGAATCATTTGTTAAAACACGACACCTTGCGGTGGCGATTTCTTTGAAACTTGGACTCATTTCATTTTCACACCTGAGGTACGAATTTATCTATCTTCTGTTGATTCATCATCCTAAGATAAATCTTAAACACAACTATGTGTTAGGATAAGGGTACATAAATTCATATTATATTCCAATGTACCTCCAACATTTCTTTCATCTTTGATCAATCCTACGATATTCAATTGTTCCTTCATTTGAACATCTTATCTTTTGAATATCCAGATTCACTTCATTGAAACTTTCAGTTAATTTCGAGAACAGTGAATTCGTTCGGTCACCATAATCATTGAATTCTTTCAATCATTACAAACACCTTTTGATGTCTGTATAAATTTGTAGCTTGAGCATCAATTCATATGTCGTTCGTTCAACTCATCATTCAAAGTAAGTCTTGATACAATCAGGACAACGATACACTAAATTCTATTGTATTTTCGATGTATCCCTACCATTCAAATATCACTGATTTCTAGTTGACAAATTGATGCGCGTGAAGTGTCGTATATTAAGTGTATATTTTAAGCCCTTTTTAACACTTATTTTAGCCAAGTTTTAAATTTATAAAACACGATATTTCACTAACACTAAACACACATATGGGCAAGTGCACCCATCGTTGAGTGTAGTATAGCGTTGGTAAGATACCGAGGTCGTCCAAGGACACAAGAGCTTTTAGTACCGGTTTATCCTCAACGTCTAATCAAAATAAAAGTTTAGAAAAATGTTTTAAGCTAAGAAAAGTAAAAACTAACTAAAATGCTGAAAGTAAAAATAAAAATAAAAACAGATAGACAAGATGAATCACTTGGTTCCGACTCGTATCTAGTATAACCTTTGATTATTTCCGCACTTTTGCACATAATTAAGAGATTATCTTAGTTATTGTAGTAGGCCCCTCTTTTGAAGGTGACGTTACCCTCACCCCAGTAGTTTGAGTCAGCAAGGATACAATCCTAAAGGGGTGGATTATTGGAAGATAATGAATTAAGTTATTAATGCAGTATTGTGGTAGGCCCTGCTTTTGGCGGCGACGTTACCCTCGGCTAAGTAGTCTGAGTCAGCAGGGATACAGTCCTAAATAGCCGGGTTATAGTATTAATAGTAGTTAACTTATGAGGGGGTCAAAGAGTTTGGACCCCCGCCATCCAATACCGTGAAGCATTGAAGGAGGTCCTACTAAATTTGACCCAGGTCCATTGCAGGACCTCTAAACGCTGAACAATGGCAAGACCTTTACCAAACCGTTCCCTTAACCCCCGACCAGGTAGCCAACATACCTCCATATAGACCGTGGAGATATGAATGGTGAAAATCCTTTATTTTATATAGACAGTAAAATAATGCCAAGACACCACGGACAAACGATAAGGAAAGATCACCTTCAACATAAGTAACTAGTTATTAAAGTCATTAATACAAAACCAAATAAAAAGTGCAAAAGATTAGAAATAAAAAGTATTATACTAGACACTTTGTCTTCACCAAGTGATGTAAGAGACTTAGGCAAACATGGCCTTGATTGTCAAGAACTCTTACGATCAATCTTGGATCCCGAGACGAGTCACACACTCTACGATGGACGATGGACAATGGATGATGGTGGTGGATGATGGTGTTATGGTGGTGGTGGGTGGTGGATGAAGTGTGAGAGAGGTGGTGTGCCAAGGGATGAGTTGAAATGAATCCAAGCACTCCTATTTATAGGCTGAACAGAGAGCTGGGCACAGCCCCGTGCCTGTCTGACACTCTCTCCCCTCATTAATTGTAATTCGTAATTACAATTAATGCGCCTACTGTACTTTCGACACGCCCCCGTGTCCGCTGGACACGGCCCGTGGTGGGCAATAGAAGCTTCTATAGGTTTGTCTTTTCTGCTGCTTCTTGGGCACGACCCCGTGCTGGCTGAGCACGGGGCGTGTTCAGCCTTCTCTCTTCTCTATTTTGCTTGGGAAGATGCCGTTGAGGGGTCGGGCAGTCCACTAGTGTTCCTTTCTTTGTATTTATGTTGGAATTAGCTGTCTTTTTGCTTCTTTTGTGTTTTTGAGCTCATTTAATCCTGAAAATACAAAAGGAAGACGAAAACACTCTTTTTCCAATATTAGTACTTAAAAAGGGTTAGTTTTATGCCTTAATTGATGTAATTTATATGTTGCATTTTACACACATCAAATACCCCCACACTTGAACTTTTGCTTGTCCTCAAGCAAAACTCTTTAATATGTGGCTTACACTCCCAAATGGAATGAGTAGAAGAGAAGGTTTTGGGCTTGTCGTAGAGTGTCGGGATATCCAAGATCTTTTTGGGTTTTATTTTTATTTATTTACACTCCTATTCGTAATGATTTATTTAGAACTTTTCATAGGAGAAATTACTTATTTGGGCATAACATGCCTTTTTTAAAATTCCATTTATATACAAGTTCACATACCTTACGGGAGAAATCACTCACACTCGGCTGAAGGTGTATTTTTAGTGAATCACTCGAGAGCGGCATGGAACTTATTCTTACCATAGGCTTGCCAAGCAATCAATCCTCCTCCTTTTTAACTTTTATACCTTTGTAGATATCAAGAGGACTTTGTGGGTTAAAGGTTAGGCTTGGGTTAAAGGTAGGTGGTTGGGATAGTGGTTAGTGGTTAGTAGAAAAAGGGCGAAAAACGTAACAAGTGTCGGTTTTCGTAGGACTTTCTATTTTTGCAACTTTTTATTTTGATGAAGCTTTTATTCAAACAAAGTTATTTTTGATGAACTTGTTTGTTTATTTTCTTTTTGCTTCATCATCAACACATTTTTTTTTTTTAC
Source organism: Helianthus tuberosus (assembly GCA_030545235.1). Taxonomy (NCBI): domain Eukaryota; kingdom Viridiplantae; phylum Streptophyta; class Magnoliopsida; order Asterales; family Asteraceae; genus Helianthus; species Helianthus tuberosus. The sequence continues at coordinate 26,358,508 of CM060391.1, read as the reverse complement.
GAAAAACCGAACTTGTTACTAAAACAAAGGGTTAAAATGAAAAAAAGGGCTTTGGTGGGTAAAAGGTTGTTGGGTTATGAAATGAAAATGTTTAGGCTCAAAGGGGTTAACTAGGGAGATTTTTGGGTAGGTGGTAAAAGAAAAAGAAAAATAATGGTGTAGAAATAAAAAGGGTTAGTCCTAATGCCTCCATCACTTACTTACTCGGGTTTAAGTTGATAAGGACCGGGAATGTATCGTCATGGCAAGTTCTAGAGTCGTAAGAACCAAGCGGCTATTCACACAAGAAACGAAAAATGAGCATTTAGTCTAATGATATGTAATTGTATGCTCAATAAAGGCTCAAAACTCACTTTTGTGGGAATGGGTTTTTATGTGATCAAGTATATATAATCAAATTTTAACTAAGTTTGTCATGCCTTTTCATAATTTTCTTATGTTGGTTCTTTTTATCACTACGCTATCGGTTGTAAATTTGTAAAAATATAACCTTTTTGAGAACTTGAATTTCCCGAATTGAACCTAGACAAGTAAGAAAAATGAAATTTTTGAAAAAATTTGGGGTGATTAGCGGTTCCAATAGAGTTTTGTGTAAGGCTTGTGTTTAGGACTTGCAAAAAATTCAAGGTTTTAGCATCCCCCCCACACTTAAATTACACATTGTCCTCAATGTGTCCCAAAAATAAATTTTTAGGTTGATTAGATGTGTAAAATAGTGTTAAAAAGCAAAAATTTTCTGTTACTGGGCGCTGAACACGGCCCCGTGTTATCCGGGCACGGCCCCGTGTTCAAGTGCCAGTAACAAAATTAAAAAAAGAGAAACAGAAGTCTGGACACGGGGGCGTGCCGGGTGAACACGGCCCGTGTCCAGTTACCTGAACTGGGCGTTTTTCTGCAGGTGGTTCAGCACGGGGCCGTGTTGGTTGGGCACGGCTCGTGTTGAACCTTCTGAATTGGAGAGAATTGTCGGGTTGCCTTGTTCTTGTGCATGAAGTCATTTTTCTCGTTCCCCTTTTCATCCCTTACCACCATGAGTGTGTTTTATTCATTAAAAACCATCCAAACTTTAAAAACCATCATTTCATTTCATCATAGAGAGAACTTACATAGTCCTAATAGTAAACTAGATAAAACAAAGAAATAATAAACCATGGAGTCCTAGCCTTTACTTTATTTTTATTAGCAAAATTTCCAAGAGACTATTAATCTTGGTTAGACAAGGCCGTTTAGAACTCCTTCTTCCGGGTGCGGTTCTCCTCACATGTCTGCGAGCCATTCCTCCACCTCCCTTGGAAGGAGAAAAGAAGGCTCATTGGCATTGGTTTGAGGAGTCTCGATTTCCACCGGGATCTCTTGTTGGTGCTCCATGGGAGGTTCCGCTGGCAAATCTTCCCACCCAGTAGGGTTGTTAATTCCGAGTGCCAGGTTCCAATCCTGTTGAGGGAGGACTGGTTCCATCGGGGGTGCTACAAGAATATTCAACCTCTGGTGCAAGAGGTTAATTTCTTGGAAGCTGCTTTCGAGTCCCATCGTAAGATCGTTAATACGGTCGATCAGGACCTCCTCTACTGATGTCATTTCGTCGAGAGCCTCCCTTAATGCTACCACATAGTGCACAAGTGTAGCTTCAATGGAGGGTCTCCTTCCTCTTCGGCTGTTTGACGAATGCACAGAAGATGTTTCGCTGTTTTCACTCGACATCCTACGAAAAATAAACTGAAAAAGTTTATTTAAATGAAACAGTTACCGGACATGGCCCCGTGTTCATCTTTCTGCAGAATTTTGGAGCAAGGAAACTTGGATTTTTAAGTTATTTTCTGAACTTGTGGGGTCTTTTTAGTTGCTAATAACTTAAAACAATGTTACATAACATGTTTTTACCAAGATTCCTTGAACAAAACTCATTAATCCCTATCACAAAGTTTGAAGAATTCAAACTCTTAATGGTAGTTCTTTGAAGAAAGATGGAGAAGAAGGAAATGACTAAAAGAGGAAAGGACAAGATGGGTTGTTGGAACCTTCTTTTAGACTTACCTAGGATAGTTTGAGAGAAGATTCCTGCAAATCTCTGCCCTAAGTTGGTCCAAATGTGCAGAATTCTTGGCTGCATTTATAGAAAACGACAGCATCCTAGACACGGCCCCGTGTCCAGTGGACACGGCCCCGTGTGCAGGTGGAGTTCTGACACAGTTTGTCCGTATTCTGACGTACTGATCAGAATGGAATCTTTTGATGGACACGAGGGCGTGTTGGCTGGACACGGCCCCGTGTCGAGGGACTGTTTTATGAAGTTGTCTAGTTTTTAAGGAACTTGTTAGCATCAGGTGGCTCCTGATTGGTTGGAACAACCCCAAAGTGCCTAAGATACCTTAATGGTCCTAGACTAAGGCGAGAACGCAAGAGGTTGTCGGTGAGGGTAATTCCTATTTTCATTCTAGGTGGACAAGTCCAACCCTTTTCCGGGCTCTCGTTAAAGAAGGTGTATGCCGAATCGCTCAGGTCTATGTATGCACCGCACGAAGTCGATGGGGAGTCCTTCACGGCACAATCGACACAGGGACGACTATCGTCCAAGTCTTTGCTAGGTACGAAGGTATTTTCGGGAGCAACGAGGTTGTCGGAATGCGGTTCCAACATTTCTTCATGGTTATTGTCTTGGGGTGGATCAACAAAATCCTTCCAAAGCTCTTTTAACCAATTCAGAATTAGCTTTTCTAGTTGAAATAACTCATCAAGGAGCATTTCCCCTAGAATATCTGGCTGGGCGCATTCGAGGGAGAAATAGTGCTTATTTTTACTTTCGCCCCTCTTAAGGTTGTAAGAAGTTGGTGGGTCCATATAGTGGGGCCTATAATTTAGAAAGTAGCATTTTACTTCTTCATGTTTGCCACCACATAATTGACACCACGTACCATAAGAGTGCCGAAAGTAAAAACAATTACTATCACTCATGTTTATGTCAGAAATTACCAACCGCCGGGATCTAACGGTTCTGTTTTCAGCAAGTGAATCTTGGGCACGGGGGCGTGTTGGGTGAGCACGGCCCCGTGTTCAGCTTACTGTCTGACGTAAAACAGGATTGCCAGTTCCAATGATTTAGCACGGGGGCGTGTTCAGCGGGCACGGCCCGTGCTGAGCTCTGCAGAAGCTGAAAAACTAAGAAAAATCCTAAAAAATTAAAAAGAAAAAGGAAAAATGATTAGGCCGTTGATTCCTAACTTTCTTAAAATCCTTGTGTCCCCGCCAACGGCGCCAAAAACTTGATGCGCGTGAAGTGTCGTATATTAAGTGTATATTTTAAGCCCTTTTTAACACTTATTTTAGCCAAGTTTTAAATTTATAAAACACGATATTTCACTAACACTAAACACACATATGGGCAAGTGCACCCATCGTTGAGTGTAGTATAGCGTTGGTAAGATACCGAGGTCGTCCAAGGACACAAGAGCTTTTAGTACCGGTTTATCCTCAACGTCTAATCAAAATAAAAGTTTAGAAAAATGTTTTAAGCTAAGAAAAGTAAAAACTAACTAAAATGCTGAAAGTAAAAATAAAAATAAAAACAGATAGACAAGATGAATCACTTGGTTCTGACTCGTATCTAGTATAACCTTTGATTATTTCCGCACTTTTGCACATAATTAAGAGATTATCTTAGTTATTGTAGTAGGCCCCTCTTTTGAAGGTGACGTTACCCTCACCCCAGTAGTTTGAGTCAGCAAGGATACAATCCTAAAGGGGTGGATTATTGGAAGATAATGAATTAAGTTATTAATGCAGTATTGTGGTAGGCCCTGCTTTTGGCGGCGACGTTACCCTCGGCTAAGTAGTCTGAGTCAGCAGGGATACAGTCCTAAATAGCCGGGTTATAGTATTAATAGTAGTTAACTTATGAGGGGGTCAAAGAGTTTGGACCCCCGCCATCCAATACCGTGAAGCATTGAAGGAGGTCCTACTAAATTTGACCCAGGTCCATTGCAGGACCTCTAAACGCTGAACAATGGCAAGACCTTTACCAAACCGTTCCCTTAACCCCCGACCAGGTAGCCAACATACCTCCATATAGACCGTGGAGATATGAATGGTGAAAATCCTTTATTTTATATAGACAGTAAAATAATGCCAAGACACCACGGACAAACGATAAGGAAAGATCACCTTCAACATAAGTAACTAGTTATTAAAGTCATTAATACAAAACCAAATAAAAAGTGCAAAAGATTATAAATAAAAAGTATTATACTAGACACTTTGTCTTCACCAAGTGATGTAAGAGACTTAGGCAAACATGGCCTTGATTGTCAAGAACTCTTACGATCAATCTTGGATCCCGAGACGACTCACACACTCTACGATGGACAATGGATGATGGTGGTGGATGATGGTGTTGTGATGGTGGTGGGTGGTGGATGAAGTGTGAGAGAGGTGGTGTGCCAAGGGATGAGTTTAAATGAATCCAAGCACTCCTATTTATAGGCTGAACAGAGAGCTGGGCACGGCCCCGTGTCCGCTGGGCACGGCCCCGTGCCTGTCTGACACTCTCTCTCTCCTCATTAATTGTAATTCGCAATTACAATTAATGCGCCTGCTGTACTTTCGACACGCCCCCGTGTCCGCTGGACACGGCCCGTGGTGGGCAATAGAAGCTTCTATAGGTTTGTCTTTTCTGCTGCTTCTTGGGCACGGCCCCGTGCTGGCTGAGCACGGGGCGTGTTCAGCCTTCTGTCTTCTCTATTTTGCTTGGGAAGATGCCGTTGAGGGGTCGGGCAGTCCACTAGTGTTCCTTTCTTTGTATTTATGTTGGAATTAGCTGTCTTTTTGCTTCTTTTGTGTTTTTGAGCTCATTTAATCCTGAAAATACAAAAGGAAGACAAAAACACTCTTTTTCCAATATTAGTACTTAAAAAGGGTTAGTTTTATGCCTTAATTGATGTAATTTATATGTTGCATTTTACACACATCACAAATCATTCTTCATATTTCCATTCTCATTTGAGATTATTGATTCAGAATCTTCCCCCAATTAACAATCAAAGTAAGTTCTCTGTTGACAATCAAAATCCTATTGTTACTAAAAATCAGTGAGTCTCACATCTTTCTTCTGATTTCGTGAAACTTAGTCACCTCGATGATTGTATTAATTCATCTTGTTCATATAAACACCAATTCCTGAAACTGATTCTACGGAACCATTAATTTCAAAATTTATATGATATCCTTATGCCTTGATTCTGCTTCAGACATCTTGCTATACTGTTTTTACTAACTTAACGACGTGACGTAACTCCAAGGAGATATCGTAACCCAAATCTCGAGGACGAGATTTAAACAAGGTGGGCCGGATATAACAACCCTCAGGAAACACCCCTAAACGTTCCTAAATACATCCCGTATGTAAGAAACGGACCCGAATAACCTTTATATTAATAAATAAAAAATAAAACAAGAAACCTGGGTCGCTCGCGGGCCGCGACCCAGTTAGCTAAATGCTTCGTGGGGTGCGAGACCCATTCCTTATCGGGAACACAAACAAGCTATGTGTCAGGACACGTGTCGAGACCCCGCTATGACTCAGCAACCCTAAACCAAACTATAACTCCCTCGTGGGCCGCGAGAGATGAAGAGTAAGAGGTCGCAGGCCGCTACCCGCCTCGATGACAGCCTATAAATAGCAGCCGATGGTTTCATTTCAAATTATTCATTTCTTTTATTCTCTCTCAACTTCTATAGGCTAAAACTCTAGCCTAATACCCCCTAATAAGCGAAGATCTGCCTCGTTGTAAGTATTATAACCCCCGGTTACATATTAGTTACGCTGCCCGATTGATATAGTGCTCCGTAACGCATGTCAAGGCTCTGCCTGACTCAGTCGTTGGAGTTCTATATCGGGGAGGGTATAGCTAATGTAAAATTGGGTTATTTTACTAACACTTGTGCATTATTTATATTTTTAGAAAATAATCCAGAAATAGTTCAAGGAAGCTATAATATTACTAGGAAGCCTGTAGAAATATCTTAGTCTACCAAAGTGAGTAATTCCTCTTTTTATAAACTGTTTTTACAAAACCTCAATTGTTTTAGATTATATTTAACAGTGATTGAGTATTTGTAATTCTACAATTATCGTCGGTATGTTGGGGTTTTGTATACAAAATTTGTTACTACATTGTGAGTGGTAGCATGACCACAAGTCAGGATTGACAGTACCGTGGGTGGTAATTAAAGTAGATGTAAACAAATGTAATTGCTGGATTGCCCTCAATGCTGTAAAATGATAAAACTGTATTGATTAAACTGGGATGCACGCACCAGTATTTTTTGCAGATAAAATCTTTTAAACACGTGTTTCAGGTAACTTAGTGTGAAGCCAATAAAAGCGAGCTGGAGAGCACTGAATGCTTAAAAAAAGTGGCTATAAAAGTTACTTAAATAAAAAGGAGAATTGTTTTCAATAATTAGGGTTTATCCCTATAAATATATTACAAATGAAAGTCGGATTTTGTCCTACTTGTTTATCAGAAATGTGTTATCAGAAAGACTTGGATTTTATCCCATTTACCTATTTTAAACATTTTGGTGTTTAACTCTGATAAAAATATTTCCTAACTACGGTCCTGATAAAAATTTCCGTGGCCAAAATTAATAAACACCGATACCATCTGACTGGTTCGCGGCTCCCACTCCCAGGGTGGGGTCGGGGTTGTGACAGAAAGACAGGTACATTTTGGTTATTTCAGGAGCTTTGGTGGCTACGGAGCGGGGGTTAAATCTTGCAAATATTTATGCCCCTAATAATGTTACGGCTAGAAGGGCTCTTTGGGGCAGATCATTAATATTATGAACTCATTGGAGGGCATTTGGCTCCTTATGGGTGATTTAATGACGTTCAAAGTCCGGACGAAAGATGCAATTCTGAATTTTTTTCATCAAATACGGAGCACTTCAATGATTTTTTTTAAGTCAAGGGGTTACTTAAATATAATATAGGGGCAATCAATTTACCTACATGTCTGATTCTAGCTTGTCCAGATTTCATGGAGTGTTGGCCTTTGACGTCTCTTCTCACTCTTTCCCGAGGCAGGTCTTACTATTTCCCTTTACTATTATCCACCATCCTATCAGATTTTGGCCATATACCTTTCAATTCTTTAATTCTTGGTTTAAGCTCGATGTTTTTTTGGCGCATGTGTTGGGGCTTTGTCACGGGTTTCATTTTTCAGGTGGTGCAAATCTGTGTTTCGCCACCAAATTTCCGTGGCTAAAGAATCGTATCAAAGATTGGTTGAAGCTTTACAAGAACACCTGGGAACGCAATTATAATTATTTGAAATCCAAACTTCAAGAGCTTGAGGTTATTGCGGAACGAGGTCATTAAGCGAAGGAGAATTGGAGTTGATAAATAATTATAGAAACACTACTTTTGACTTTGAGCGCCTTGCTTTATTGGATATTCATAAAAAATCTTAGGTAAGATGGCTATTGATGGGGATGAAAATTCAGCCTGTTTCCACAAGGTTCTATACTCGAACATTAGTAGTGGGAGGATTCATGGGCTAGTGTTGAATGGGAATTGGGTCTTGAATTCGGTGGAAATTAAGGAAGGCTTCTTGATATTTTTCTCTCAACAATTCTTGGAACCTTTAAGTTCTAGGCCTACTATTTCATGCCCTATTCTTGTTTATTTGTCGTCGGAATATGCTGAGGCTCTTATTATACAATTTTCTTTAGTTGAGAGTTGAGACAAAGAATGCTATTTGGGAGTAGGGGTGTTCATCGGTTCGGTTTATGGTTTATTTGGTTCGGTTTATTCGGTTTTCAAAATTTTGTACCCCAAACCAAACCAAACTAGGAATATGCAAACCAAACAAAATTCAATTCGGTTTAGTTTCGGTTAGAAACCAAATAAACCAATTTCGACCAAATTGTACCTAAGTACTTTTTTTCTTAATTTATATTTATGTTTGTGTTCCAACTTCCTAACACCAAGTCAACAACTAATTTAAACCTAACAATATATAAATAAAAGAAAGTTTCATAGCAAAATAAAACAAACACATCCATATTATAGTCGTACATATAACCACAAAGTTAAAACTTCAAAACACATATCATAGAAACTATAAATAGTCAACAAGTCTAATGCTACAAAATATAAATAATCTTCAAACATTCACTATTTTGGGCTAATAAATTGTATATAGTTTAATAACTATTATTATTTTTATATAATAATTAATTAAATTAATGGTTTATTTGATTATCCAAATAAACCGAGGAAACCATATAAAAATATCTAGAACCAAAAACCATATTCATAATTCGGTTTCGGTTAGATACCAAACCAAACACCGAATTCGTTATTCGGATCGGTTTATTTGGTTACAGTTCGGTTTACGGGTTTTTTTTGTTTCAATTTTTTCTGAACACCCCTATTTGGGAGTGTGACGGGTATAGGGCTCTGGGCCGGATGAGTTTAGTTTCAGCTTTATTAAAAGATGTTAGGATGGTTTTCAAGAAGATTTTATTAGTCTTTTTGTTGATTTTATGAGAACGGGTCTATTGAGCGGTCTTGTGCTTCGTCCTTTATCGCTTTAATCCCCAAAATTAAGGATCCGGTACACGCATCCCACTTTAGGCCTATAAGCCTTATTAGTTGTGTTAATAAAGTTATATCCAATGTACTTGTGATCGGTTAAAAAGGGGCAGTAAGCAAAATCATATTGGTGGAACAAACAAGATTCTTATCCGGGAGGCATATTATGGATGCCCCGCTTATGCTAAATGAGACTCATGGTTTGTTGAAACGTCTTAAAAACATGGTTTTTTCTTCAAAGTTGATATCAATAAAACCTATAATTCGCTTAATTGGAATTTTCTTAATTCCATTATGGAGCAAATGGGCTTTCCAATCAAATGGAGAAAGTGGATGATGGCTATCGTGACTTCCACTAGAGCTTCGGTTCTTGTGAATGGGTTGCCTTCCCGGGAATTCAAATGTCAATGTAGCCTTCGTCAAAGTGATCCTTTCTCTCCCTATTTTTGTTCGTTATTGCAATGGAAGCTTTGTCTACTCTTATGAAAAAGGCTAGTTCTAGAGGGTTGACCTCTCTCTCCCTGTTTTTGTTCGTTATTAAAATGGAAGCTTTGTCCAGTATTATGAAAAAGGCTAGTTCTAGCGGGTTGAGGGGGGGGGGGGGATGGGCCAAATATTACACACATGATGTATGCAGATGATGTGGTTTTCTTGTGTGATTGGGACCGTCATAGTGCCACGAACCTATGTTGTCTTTTAAGGGGCTTTTATTTAGTTTCTGGCCTAAAAGTAAATCTTGCTAAATAAGTGTTTATGGCATTGGCGTGCCTCTCTTGGAGATCACGGATATGGCTAACATCTTCCGATGCAAAATTGGTAATTATTCATTTAAGCACTTGGGTCTTTGGGTGGGGGCTAACATGAACCTTGTTAAAAATTGTAAGCCCATTGTTGATGTGTTTCAGGGTAGGCTTCTGAATTGGATAGCTAGAAATCTCTCATTGAGGGGTGGGTCACTTCGATAAAATCAGTTCTAAATTTCCTACCGACGTATTATTTTTCCTTGTACAAGGCTCTATGTCAAGTTATATCCGCATTAGAAAAGCTGAGTAGGGACTTCTTTTGGGGTGGGACGGAGGATAGGTCTAAACATAGTTGGATTGCATGGGAAAATGTTATTGCGCCTATCGATAGTGGGGGTTTGGGTTTTGGTTCCCTTTGTGATGCTAACCTTGCCATGTTAGCAAAATGATGGTAGCGTTTCAAAGTCGATCCGCACTGTCTTTGGAGAAAAACTATATGGTCTCTCCATCATAACTCTAGACTTTGGTAACCTACTCCGGCAAAGGTTTCTAATGTCGGGACTTGGAAAAACATCCATTGTATCTGGCAGAACCTTTTAAGAGTGGGAGTATATATTAAAAATGCTATCAAGGGGGTCATCGGCAAGGGGTCTGGAATCCACTTCTGGTTAGATGTTTGGATTGGCTCTGAACCATTAGCTAAAACCTTTCTAGCTTTATAAGATTTGGAAGTGGTGAAAGGATGTTCGGTTCTTGATAGGTGGGTTCTGGGAAATAATGGAGGGTTAGGGTTAGGTGTGGAAGCGGCCTTGCGCCTCTACCGTGGAGTTAACGGAGTATGTTGCGCTCCAAACTCTCTTGTCAAGTGAAATTCCCGTTGTAACATTCCCAAAAATTTCAAATTTAAAATAAAGTTATTAAACGAGTAAATTACGGGTAAGTTGACTATTAAAAATATGAAGTACCTAGACGGACCTAGGAACCGTTTAATTATAAAAATACATTATATTTGGACTTACTCCGTTTTTAATGAAACTTGGTTCAAAATGTAGATACAAATATTCTCGTTCTAATGACATATTTATCATTTTATAAAACGTCATATTTTAGAAATTATAAGCGCCAAATGAGTGAAGCAGTTAAATAAATTATAATATATATATATATTAAGTAAAATAACAAAATAATATTAAAAAGAAAAATTGACACCTTACCATTGAAATTCAAATGAACGTACACGTATATGTGTATGTGGACAATTTAAACTTTAGCAGCAAGTTTCCAATAAGTATTTATAGAATGCAAACTCAAAATTTTCGGCACCTTCTCCATCTCCCTTTATGTCGCCCCTTTTCCCTCTCAATTCTATAGTTTTAATTTTTATTTTTATTTTTAATTTTTACCACATAATAATAATAAAGCCCTGCCCCGTTTTAAGTGTTTTAACCCCTGATCACTGATACCTTGTCCGATTGATCTGGAGCCCCTTAACGCATGTCAAGGCTCTGCCCGACTAAGTTCGTTGGGGTTCTGTCTCGTGACGTAGGGATAAAGTTGAATTGGGTTACTATACTTAACACGAGTGCATTATATATTTATTAAATAGCTCAGGAGTTATACCCAAGATTATACCAGGAGGCTTTCTAGTTGAACCCTAGAGTTACAAAGTGAGTCCATCTCTTTTCTCACAGTTTTTGAGTTATTCTCCTTTTTATCACCTTTTTATGATACCTTTATATTTAAAAATGCTTTACAAAAATCCTAAATGTTTATCAGTTATACTTAAAGTGAGTAAGTTTTTATATTCTGCAATAGTTGCTTGTATGTGGGGTTTTTATACATTACTTGACCCTCTTTACCATTGGCTAAAAAGTTAGCCAATAGTAACATGACCACAAGCACGGGAGGGAAATTGTGCCCCAGTGGCCATAGCCTATAACTAATATTATTTTTACATTAAATAATTAATAAATTTAATGTATGATTGAAATAAATCTAAATAGTGTATATATAAAATAGAGCTTTATTAATCATTATTAAAGTATATTAGTTACATTAAAGAAAATATATATAATAAACCTAAATTACTATTAACATTATAAAATAATGTTAGTCTATAAATGTATACCATAATAAAATATGTCAAATATAATATATTCTACTATACTAAGATTATATTTTTAATCTTAGTCACGTTAATATATTAAATAATATCTCAATTATTTAATTAATATATTATATTTGATAAAGTTATAGCTATTAATTTGACAGAAAATGATATATTTCATTTTCTGGGTTAATTGGTTTTGTGCCATAGAAAATATTTGACAAAGTAATGTCATGAGACACTACTAAGTTCGGAGTCACTAGTTGAAAGAATGATCAACAATGATATGAACAGTAATATGACCAGAAATATGACCAGAGTAACTAGTTGAGAGAATGATCAACAGTGACATGACCAAAAGCACTAGTTGAGAGAACGATCAACAGAGACCAGAGTCACTAGTTGAAAGAATGATCAACAGTGATTTGACCACCGTCACGGGAATCGCCTAGTGACTGATACCATTGAATCATAATAAGATATATTTTATATCTATTACTTGATAAATTCACTATTGGATGAAAGTTAGCCAATGAGTAATATGATCACTGTCATATCGTAACTGCCACCATGTGACAAATACTGATTGAGTTTTGGGTAAATATAAACAAATATAAAAACCCTTAATGCTGTAAAGTATAACAATATATTTTATAAAAATGGAATGAACTCGCCAGTATTTATTACTGATAAAATGTTTCCAAAACGTGTTTCAGGTAATTTGCTGTAAAGATAATAGAAGCCAACTATGGAGCACTGAAGGCTTAAATAAAGTGCCTATAAACACCTGAATAAAAGAAGAAAATTATGTTTTATTTAATTGGGTTTATCCCTATAAAAACAATTGAATTAAATATGGTTTTAAGCCCATTTGTTTAATATTAAAAGTTTGGTGTTTTACAAACTCTGAAATTATTTCCTAACTACGATCCTGATGAAAAATTTTCCGCTGCATAATTAATAAACATCGATACCATCTGACTGGTTCACGGCTCCCGCTCTCAGGGTGGGGTCGGGGGATGTGACTATAACAACTCTTATTTAAAAGTCTTATTTATTTCTTTAATTGACAAACAGGAAACCCTAATTGAGAAACCCAAGTGATTCTGCATAAACCCTAAAATTTTCAGAACAATCGGAATTAGGATCAGGGCCCCTAAAACTCAGGGGGGTAAACCCTAATCGGTAATATCCACACAGTTTGTTGTCGAAATTGAAAATGAACGCGAGACCAACTCAGCTGAGCTACCTGGACACGAAGCAACCTTAGGGTAGAATAGGGTCTCTCGCGCCACGCGACGCGCACAAGAGAACCTTTCGCGTGGCGCAAGAGGGACAAATTTTGGGTATAAATAGTAGAGTCTGTTACATGCAATTGTGCGTTAGTTCGAAGATTAAAGTCATTTCGTACTCTGAGTTATAGTAGTAACAGTCTTAAAACACACACAATTCACGAAGTGCTGCCACAAAACAGGGTAATAACTCGATCGCTGCTACGATTCAATGTCCGATTGATTAAACTATCCAATGGATGTTTAACTGCTGCCCACATTAGGGTTTATGCTTTTTCATTCGTTGTTAATTCAATGGATGTTTAAGTATCGCACTTTGTCATTCGATGTGAGGGTTTAATCTCGTGAGTTATCGTAAATGCTGTATTAGTTACTAACCTAGTTTGTGTGCATTGTTATTTAAACTAGGTTATCAAGGCCAATCAGTAGACTAGACTCTATCCGTGTTAAATCTGCAGTGTGAGTCATTCTCTTTTTATCAAAGTGCTTTATAAATTCTTAAATATTTTCAAAGTTATAATTACAGTGATTAAGTATATGTAATCACCAAATTACAGCCAGTATGTGGGGTTTTGTATACATTACTTTATAATCGTCACCATTGGGGCAGCCAATGGGGGATATGACCATAGTCACAGAAACGAGTCGAGTGACAAGTACTGTGGGTAGTTGGTTGATATCAGAAACATTGTAATCTCTCTTAATACTGTAAATTATAACAAACGTGTCGTTTTAATAAATAGAATGATTCACCAGTATTTCCCGCTGACAAAACCTTTTTCAAACATGTTTTAGGTGATCTGTTGTGATTCAGGAAAAGTGCCGTGAAGCACTGCAAGCTTAAGAAAGTGGCTCATTATAAAATAAAGAAACATGTTTTGTAAAATAAAGATTTTTCCGTGAAATCATATGATTGTAAATTACCGGGGTTTTATCCCGAGTTGTGAAATGAAATAATCAGAAAATTTCAACTTTAAAAAGATCCTGATGAAAACTTCCGCTGTCAACTTAATTAAATAAATACCACAGGATTTTCTGTCCCGCGGCTCCTGAAACGGGTCAAACCGGGTCGGGGGCCGTGACAGAAAAAGGTGGTATCAGAGCCACTGAGTTAAGCTAATTAAGTATTAGAAATACTTAATTTTTCCTGATTACCATTATGTGATTATGTGTTTTATTAACTGACTATTTGTTAATTACAGTATGGGTAAACAAAAGCTTTCAAACATCTATCTTAAATTAGATAGGTCATCCAACGAGAAGGGAAGTTCATCCCAAACCAAATCCTCAAATCACTCTGTAATTCCTGAAGAAGGAATATTTGTGCGAAAGACACAATATGAGGAGCCACTTTCTCCTAATAAAAGAAGTTTGATTTTTAAGAAAAGTCAGGAGAAAATAAAGAAATTCCGAGAAAAGAAGGTTAAACAGGAAACCCAGGAATTAACCAGTAAATCACCTTGGGAAGACAAGTTAGATGAAAAATGGGCGGATCTCTATATGTTAGCCACTGTAGCAGTAAATGCAAATATTTAAATACTTTGACTTAAGTTTTAGCAACCTTATCACCTACAAGCCAGAAATATTATCCAGTAAAATAAATAAGTTACAGTAAACCCTGGTGTGTTTTAATTTTAATTATCTTTGTGTTAAATCAGTCACACGATATTAAATAATATTTAAAGGTTATTTATGAAATTTTGTTATAATTTTTTTTTTAAATTTTGTATTTTGCTTATGTGATAAACAGCATGAGTGACTTATCTAAAGCCCTTCAGAATTTAAATCTCTATCCAGTAAAAATAGAGGTTTCCAGCGATTTCAATAGGTATATACCAGATATAGAAGAACCTATAGAATTCAATGTTCCACCTCCGGAGAAACCCAAGCCCAAGAAAAGAAGAAGATTGGTAGGATGGAGGCGTGTGCGTAGGAGGAAACCCGCCAATAGAAAGATTCCTAAAATAGAAAATCCCTTAGACAAAGGGAGGGGGATTGAAGACGGGGAAGATTCTAGGCAGATGGAAATACAGTTTAGGGAATATTCTAGGCAGATGGAAATGGAATATGGAGAAGGTTCTAGACAAACCAAAAGGGAAATTGGGGAAAGCTCTAAGCAAACCCAGGAAATGACATTGCAGGAGGAGCTAGATTTTATATTGGCAAGTTGTGATACTATTAAGCCTGTCAATGAAAATGTTTTTACTGATCCTATTGAAACCCAACTTCCAATAAATTTGGAACCAGCAATCCCAGAACCTATAATCCACACCCAACCTTTAGGAATGGACGAGTGGAGGACTAATGATTGGCAGTTCCAAAACCTTCTCAACAGTCCTTATTCCTTTCTCCCTCAGTTCGATCCAGAACCTTTACCAAATCCACCGATGAGTAATGAGAATATGGCTGAACTCCGTCATTTTGGCGAAGAGCTGATGGATGCTGGGAATAGGATTCGAGAGATTGGGGGACTAATCTCATGGAAATATGATGAAAGGGAACATCGTTATTAAAAATGCAAGTTGACGAGGGAAAAAGGAGTTATGAATCTATGTTTGTATAATAACAATAATAGTAATAAAACTCAGTATGTGTAAAATAACCAATAAAACGATTGTAAGATAAAAATGTATATGGAAGCATAATATAATCTATAAAACAAATGAAAAATTTAGAAATTTTGGTTGTATATTTGTTTATGTGATTATGTGCGATTAATTGTTATATTGGATTGTTTCTTATTCTATACTAATTATTTATTTATAAATTAATTATCAGATGGCAAACATTGGTAATGAACCAGTAAATGAAGTAAATCAATCTGAGCAAAATCAGGAAGAGCAATTGTTAAATAGGCAAGATATCGAGGATATCGTTGCTCAAGGAATAGCCAATGCTATTCCAGCAATCATTGCTGCTGCCCAGAAACCTGTTAAACCTCAATCAATCATTCCTAGTAAACGTACACAAGGCGACAATTTTAGTAATAGTATAAACGGAGGCGGTAATCATATTAATAACAATAATGATCTGCAAGCCCCAATTTTCAAGAAAATGAAAGCTGCAACACCTGGTTGCACTTACAAAGAATTCCTTGCCTGTAAACCAGCTGAGTTTGCAGGTAACGAAGGGGCTATTGCAGCACTACGTTAGTTAGAGAAAACTGAGGCGGTAATCACCATAAGTAAATGTGCTGAGGAAGATCAAGTTATGTATGCGTCAAATCTTTTTAAAGAAGGGGCGTTAGAATGGTGGAATACAGTTTTACAAGCTAAAAGAAGGATCGAGGCATATGCCATGAAATGGGAAGAATTTAAGAGTCTTGTAGAAATAAAATTCTGTCCTGAGTATGAAAAAGATCAAATGGCAAATAAATTCCTAACCCATCGGATGGTGAATGTGGACTGTCGAGGATATACTTCGACATTCTTCGAATATGCTAGAGTGGTACCAACGCTGGCTTCGCCAGAGCTGGTACTAATTTCTCGCTATATTTGGGGATTAATTAGTGAAATCCGTAATATCATTAAAGCTGCGAGACCTCGCACTATTGACGATGCGGTAGAATTAGCTAATACCCTCACTGACGAACTGGTACGCACAAGAGATGAAAACAAGAAGAAGGAACTGGCTCAGAAAATTTCCCAAGGATTTCGTGTGGGTATTAGTAGTAACTTCAAGAAAAGAGGAACAGGGCAATCCTCAACTCCTCAGTTCTGTAGGAATTGCAAAAAGAAACATTATGGAAGATGCAATATAACCTGCAACTTTTGCAAAACTGTAGGACATCGTGAAGAAAACTGCAGAAAGAAAACCATAATCTGTTTTAACTGTGGAGAAGCGGGGCATTTTAAAACAGAATGTCCTAAATTAGCCAAACCAGCAGACAACAAAACCAAGGCGACCGACGGAGCTACTAAGAAGAATGTCAGAGCATTCCAGCTAACCACTCAAGAAGCAGAACTCATTCCAGATGTGATAGCTGGTACGTTCTTAGTACACAACATTTATGCAAAAGTATTATTTGACTCTGGTGCAAACCAAAGTTTTATCAATACTTCATTCTGCCAAGCTCTTAATTTACCCTTAACCAACATTAGGCAGATTTTTACAGTCGAAACCGCAGATGGGAGTTCAGTTAAAATAGATCAGGTTTTGCAAAAGGTAGAAATAGAACTTTCAGGTCATAAATTCTCTGCAAACCTGTTACCTATGAAATTAGCTGAATTCGATGTTGTGTTAGGAATGGATTGGTTAATAGCCAACCATGCTCGAATCCTTTGTGATAATAACTCTATAGAAATTCAGGCACCTACCGGAGAAGTAATCTTGATTACAGGAAATCAACCACGTAAACCCATGAAGTTCATATCAGTGATGAAAGTTGCTAGTTATGAACGAAAGCAAGGAATAGTATATATGATTTCAGTAATCATTAGTACTAAGGGTAAAGAACTTAAGGAGATTCCTGTAGTCTCAGAATACCCAGATATATTCCCAGAAGAGTTACCAGGATTACCACCAGATAGGGAAGTAGAATTTAGGATTCATCTAATTCCCGGAACTACACCGATAGCCAAGGCACCTTATCGGTTAGCTCCTACAGAAATGTTAGAAATGAAAAAGCAATTAGATGAATTACTAAGTAAAGGATTCATATAACCTAGCTCATCCCCTTGGGGAGCACCAGTGTTGTTTGTAAAGAAGAAGGATGGTTCGATGAGAATGTGTATTGATTATAGAGAATTGAATAAGGTTACAATTAAGAATCGATACCTATTACCTAGGATTGATGATCTTTTTGATCAATTTCAAAGAGCTAGATATTTTTCTAAGATCGACTTACGCTTCGGATATCATCAATTAAAGGTACAAGAGGAAGACATACCTAAAATTGCATGTAGATGAAGTCGTATCCCTACATGGAGTTCCACTCTCCATTGTATCAGATAGGGATAGTCGTTTCACTTCTCACTTCTGGACAAGTTTTCAAGAATCTATGGGAACTAAACTGAACTTGAGCACTGCATATCATCCACAAACAGACGGGCAAAGTGAAAGGACGATACAAACTCTAGAAGACATGCTCCGAGCATGTGTTATAGATTTTGGTGGAAACTGGGATGATCACCTACCTTTAATTGAATTCTCCTATAACAATAGTTATCATTCAAGTATCGAATCTGCCCCATTTGAAGCACTATACGGACGTAAGTGCAGAACTCCAGTATGTTGGGCAGAAATAGGAGAAAGTCAATTATCAGGACCAGAGATAGTACAAGAGACTACCGACAAGATCACTCAAATCAAGGAAAGACTAAAGACGGCTCGAGATCGTCAGAAGAGTTATGCAGACAATAGAAGGAAGCCGTTAGAGTTTCAAGTTGGAGACAAAGTATTATTAAAAGTATCTCCTTGGAAAGGAGTAGTTCGGTTTGGAAAGAAAGGAAAGCTAAGTCCAAGATACGTAGGACCATTTTTAGTGATCCAACGTATAGGACCAGTTGCTTATCGTTTACAACTACCAGGAGAATTAGCTGGAGTACATGATGTATTTCATGTATCCAATCTCAAGAAATGTTTGTCTGATGAATCCCTGGTAGTACCTCTTCAAGATGTAGAGGTAAATGAATACCTGAAATTTGTAGAGAAACCTCTTCAAATTGAAGATAGAAAGATCAAGTTTCTCAAGCACAAGAGACTAGTACTGGTCAAAGTCAAATGGGATTCGAAGAGAGGATCCGAATACACTTGGGAGTTAGAATCAGAAATGAAGCAAAAGTATCCCTATTTGTTTCGGTAAATCTCGAGGACGAGATTTTTATTAAGGTGGGGAGAATATAACAGCTGTTATTTAAAAGTCCTATTTATTTCTTTAATTGACCAATAGGAAACCCTAATTGAGAAACCCAAGTGATTCTGCATAAACCCTAAAATTTTCAGAACAATCGGAATTAGGATCAGGGCCCCTAAAACTCAGGGGGGTAAACCCTAATCGGTAATATCCACACAGTTTGTTGTCGAAATTGAAAATGAACGCGAGACCAACTCAGCTGAGCTACCTGGACACGAAGCAACCCTAGGGTAGAATAGGGTCTCTCACGCCACGCGACGCGCACAAGAGAACCTTTCGCGTGGCGCGAGAGGGACAAATTTTGGGTATAAATAGTAGAGTCTCTTACATGCAATTGTGCGTTAGTTCGACGATTAAAGTCATTTCGTACTCTGAGTTATAGTAGTAACAGTCTTAAAACACACACAATTCACGAAGTGCTGCCACAAAACAGGGTAATAACTCGATCGCTGCTACGATTCAATGTCCGATTGATTAAACTATCCAATGGATGTTTAAGTGTTGCCCACATTAGGGTTTATGCTTTGTCATTCGTTGTTAATTCAATGGATGTTTAAATATCGCACTTTGTCATTCGATGTGAGGGTTTAATCTCATGAGTTATCGTAAATGTTGTATTAGTTACTAACCTAGTTTGTGTGCATTGTTTTTTAAACTAGGTTATCAAGGCCAATCAGTAGACTAGACTCTATCCGTGTTAAATCTGCAGTGTGAGTCATTCTCTTTTTATCAAAGTGTTTTATAAATTCTTAAATCTTTTCAAAGTTATAATTACAGTGATTAAGTATATGTAATCACCAAATTACAGCTAGTATGTGGGGTTTTGTATACATTACTTTATAATCGTCACCATTGGGGCAGCCAATGGGGGATATGACCATAGTCACAGAAACGAGTCGAGTGACAAGTACTGTGGGTAGTTGGTTGATATCAGAAACATTGTAATCTCTCTTAATACTGTAAATTATAGCAAACGTGTCGTTTTAATAAATAGAATGATTCACCAGTATTTCCCGCTGACAAAACCTTTTTCAAACATGTTTCAGGTGATCTGTTGTGATTCAGGAAAAGTGTCGTGAAGCACTGCAAGCTTAAGAAAGTGGCTCATTATAAAATAAAGAAACATGTTTTGTAAAATAAAGATTTCTCCGTGAAATCATATGATTGTAAATTACCGGGGTTTTATCCCGAGTTGTGAAATGAAATAATCAGAAAATTTCAACTTTAAAAAGATCCTGATGAAAACTTCCGCTGTCAACTTAATTAAATAAATACCACGGGATTTTCTGTCCCGCGGCTCCTGAAACGGGTCAAACCGGGTCGGGGGCCGTGACAGTGACAGAAGGTGGTATCAGAGCCACTGGTTTAAGCCATCTAGGTGTTCTTTTAATACCTAAAACTTAAACCTTATGTTAGAAAATTAATGTGACAATTTATGTGTTATTCTGTGTAGATAAATATTAATATTTATATTATGATTTTTATGTTTTGAGTTCAGAGTATGAGTAACCAATATGACTAGACGTACCCATAGGCTACATAGGCAGATGTATTATACTACACTCTTATACAATTAGTGGGTACCACCTTGAGTTAGATCCCTTCTTAAATAAACGAATGTACAGTAAAAAAAAGTAATAAAGTTGTTGAAGATTTTAAGATGATAAAAATCTATTAAAGGTTTAGAGGTGATAAAAATTTTGAATGACAATTTTTCTAACGGTAATTAACTTCACTTTTGAAAAAGGAAAAATTGCATAACAAAATATGAAATTTTAAATTTCAATAATTATTAATTCAATTCTATAAAGTTTAAATACAAACTTTTTCAAAAGACTCTTAAATGGGTTAATCTATTTCTTAAATGGATCGTATTCTGATTAATTTGTTAAATTGAGCATTAGTTGAATTCTTTGGTTATAAGAAAACTGTTCAAATTTTCGTGTACTTTTTTGGAAAATAATTTTATTAAAAAATAAAAATAATAAAATAAAATAAATATCCCATTTCAACAAATTACATATATATCAAGTTAAAACGTATAATGTGTTACTCTATGTATGGAGAATTTATTGTTATATCGAAAATCATTTGATTCATGAATTAGTTTTATTATACAATTCTTTATTATTTAAAAGTATGCATAGGTTTGATGTGTATTATTTTCAGTGATACAAATATTATATCGGTGTTAAACATATTAAAAATATACTATATATATTTTTTTATAATATTATGTCATGGTAATGGGTATATCAACTTTTGTGTGGTTAATAATAATAATAATAATAATAATAATAAAAGAAAAAAAAAAGAAAAGAGAGAAAAAAAATGGGTCTGATTGTTTGTACAGTCGGTATAAAAGGGAGTTAATAGTTAATGTTTTTAGAAGTAAAGATATTATAAAATGAAAACTCATTTTTCTTACTCAACTTAAATTAATAATTTAACATTTTATTTTTACCTGGCGGCACGGCATGTTAAAATTTTCTTGAACATTCTAGTTATTGTTTCATTTTCAAAGTAAAATTTAAAATGGATGCCCCCAATAAAAATAATTGACTCAAATGTATGTTTAGTACGCTTGTTCGTCAAATTACAATTTTAATATTGTGATAAATTACTATTACTATTGTTTAAAGATATACATACATATTCTAATTGTTAGGACCGGTTTGACTCCGAACGATTGCGAACCGACTCGTACGACGTGCGGAATCCGTGTACGAGCGAGACCGAAACACACGAGAACGTAATCTAACTGTGATTCTATTGATGAATATGATAACGTACAGCACCTGAATCACTTGGAATGAGCTTTCTCTCTCTAGACTCTCTCTCTAGGTCTCAAGCTCTCCAAAACACAAATGTAGCCAAAGTCTCCAAAAGTTTCTAATTCTAACCCTACCTCATCTATTTATAGGCCAAGGCTTATAAGAGCTTTCCTCTTATTTACACTATTGCCACCTTGCCCTTTTCTATATATTTCTAACTATTACAACATAAAGCTTAGAATTTAACAGTTTCTGCTACGGTTTGAGATGACGGAGGCGATAGACATAAATGCACTAACAGACTCCCCCTTGGATATTGCCACAGTCAATCTCAAACATTCAGACTCGTAGCTTCTTTTCTTTCTCTCTCTTTAGCTCGAACAGAATCCCCGTGGATCTGTCTTCAGCTTCTTCCTTTCGGTAGACTCTTCAGGCTCCCCCTTTCGTCAAGCTTTCGTGCTTTGGGATCAACACCTGGCTTTCCGGTTACAAGCTCCTCTGGGATAGTTACGTGGCTCCTTGAATGCACGCTCCCCCTTTCGTTGAGCTCGTCTTCAGACTCCCCCTTAGACTCGGCTATCAGGATCGTAGTCTGGTATCTGCAATTCTCAAACATTTATAAGTAAAACATTTTTAGATTTCCAGGTATCGTAACCTGGCTCCATCAAACTTTCTAAATCAAGATCCTGGGACTAAGATATAATAATATGAAATATATCCAGGATTACTTGAATCTCTCCCCCTAACAACAATCTTCAAAGATTTGGCAGTTTCAACGAACCGGATCGGAAACTGGCTCTTTTATAGATTTTAACAGTATAAGCATCCAAATCCTTCACGGTTAATCATCCAAGTCCAAACTAATGACCTTGGAGATATCACAAACTGTTTTTTATTTTTGATTATAAAACTTCAAGTTTCAAATTAATGAACTTGTTTTATTTTTAGAAACACGATCAGCTTACTTAGATTTTAAAACTCAGCTTCCCAGACATCGGTTGTCGAAAATAAAGCAGAATCAAAAATCTTTTTGTATTTTTCTGAAATATAAAACAGTAACGAAATATTTACAAACATATTTACACACAATATTTTTGTTTGAGTTTGCTTCAGAGGATCATATCAGTTTTTGACAAGTCACAAGTACCGTTGAGCTTAGTTAGACATTAAGAATTAAACAATTCACTTAGATTGTCGATATACTGATCCACTTAAATTTTCACACAAAATTCAATTGATTCAGGATACGAATTAGATGTATTAAGAGCTTAAACTTATTCATGTGTCCCACCTCTTGAATATACTCCCGTATCCAGAATCCCAATAATCAGTCTTACAGGTGAGTATACTACAATGATATCTGTACATAAATTAGGTATGCGAGGGCCGAGGGATCTCAGATCGATACTTCCGTATACGCAGAGAGATATCAGCTTCGACTTTTCGGAATGTCCCCTTTAGAGGATCTTTTAGCTACAACAGCAGCGACTATCAATTTTATTGTTTCATCGGCATGCTGAGGGTTTATGCTATGTTTCAAGCATTTGCAGAAGGTATTATCCAAGGACTAGGTCAGAACTACCGTTCAGCAGAAGTCCCGGAATAATACCCCAGACATCATTGAGTATAAAGACCTAGTATATCAGATTATGAGACCTTTCAAACAAGATTTCAGGGGTTACCTATATATCCAAGTAGTGTTCCCCACGAAATAAGCAAGTTTGATTTTAGGTTTATATCCCGAAAAAGTTTACTAAATGTATAAAAACCTATCGGCATATCATCAGTGAGACTGTTTAACGCTATTTAAACATTACATTTCTTTAGCATACTGTAACTCTCTACTGATGTACTATCATTTCCTCTTTTTACACAAAAACTCAATTTTGAATTTTTATCATGTTTTTTACTTTTTTAAATTTTCTAATGTTTTTGGATTTTCTGACAATATTACTCCCCCTAAAATTCAAAACCATTTAAAGAAAATTTGACAAACCGATACTGATAGCTTTGTCTCACCATCCATTTTCTGCTTAAAGTGCTCTGGTTGGCAGAAAATATACGCATGCGAAGCAGAAATTATAACGTACCCCCATGATTTACAACACATTGATTTTTTTTTTTTTTTTTACAGTTTGAAAACCGTTTTTCAATCTTGTGAAATTAATCATGTTTGTTCAGCCGTGAGGATTTCGGCGTATTCAATCAGCATATTTTTGTATTTTTGAATATTTTTGACAAAAACAAAAAACATATTTTTGGTTTTTCAAAATTTTTCAATTTTTAGGGTTTTTGAAATATTGTTTATTTATGTACAGAAAACAAACAAACTCCCTGTTCAACCAAACCAGGGTTCAGCAGCCTTCTCCTCCTATGCCAGACTGCTCATCAATTCTCCTCCTTGACAATCAAACTTCATGAGCACCTGCACATTCTCATAAACTCAATTACTTGAACAATTTAGCCCAGGTCTGTTGGACCTTAGGCATTTCAACACAATACGTTTCATTTAATGATGGAAAATCTTTGTCATTTTTCACAAAAAACTTTTTCATCTTTGTCTTCGACTTTTTCAACATTTACAGAAGTCACTCGTTTCTTGACCACCCAGTTCTGTCCTTTAGAAGCACTTCTCTTGTAAAATCGTGACTCGTTTTGATTATTTTGACTTTGAACAACAACTTTTGGTTTCCAAAATTGATTTGGCTTTGTCATATCAACTGATGTTTGCCAACTTTGTGTTGTTCTGAACTTGGGTGTGTGAGAAATCTGTGTTTGTTTTGAATCAGACCTAGTCTGTTTTGGTTTCCAAGTTTGATTCGAAGCAAGCTTGTTTGTGTTATACCTCCAAGTTTGTTTTGAATCAAATCTGGTTGGCCTTGGTTTCACACCCTCAAACTTCTGTTTTTCAACATCAACAGGCTTTGGATTTGGACACTTTCGTGATACATGTCCAATTTGATCACATTTAAAACACACTTTCTTTGAAACATCCTTGGCTTGTTGCTGTTTCTTTTTATTAGCATCAAACTCCTCATTAGACTGTTGTCCAAATTTGAGTTTTTCCTCTTCTTTCAAATTTTTCCCTTGAACAAAATTCAATTTTTGTTGCAAATCCTGTTTTTCATTTTGTTTTCGATTCTGTTTCTTTTTATAACCCAAACCAGCCTTCATGTTTTTCTTCTTAAAACCAGGTTTGTTATAAAAAGATTTATGTCCTTTACCAGCAAACTTTGAAATTTCTGATTTCTCAATCTCAACCATTTTGAAAACTTTATCGACCTTCTCTGAAATCACATTCTGAATTGGGAATACAACATCTAAGAATAGGTTGTCCGATCCAATCATGGTATAGACCAATCCCTTTGAATCATCATCCAAATTTTTCTCGGATTTTGTGTTTTTCAGATAACCATCATGAAAATTTCCTTCATCTTCCTCCTGTGATTCAGACTTACCTTTTACAGACTCATCTTTCAAAACGCTTTCAACAACCTTACTTACCACCTCTGAATCATTAGCATCATCAGATTTGGAGTAAGTCACATCAATACTTTCAGGTAACTGGTCAGCTATGTTCAAACCCTTTGCCACCTTTTCCTCATCATAAAAAGTATAATTGTTTCTCAATGGTGGTGGTACCTGATGAAACTCTGAACCAATACCCTTTTTGCAATTGTCAGTATCTTTGTTATCTGGTGTGATGTTGAAAATGCGTTCGAGAATGTACGAAGAGTTATGATAACTTTGAAGTTTTGTAACAACCTTTTCTTTTTCAGCCAAGAGTTGTTTAAGATTAGCAATTTCATCAACACATTTGTTTAATTCAATTTGCTTTTCTTTAAACTTTCTTTCATACATTTCTTTAGTGACTAAAGTTTCTGACAATCTTTGATCAAAACTTTTGACTTGGCTCTTCAAAGTATCATAAGCTTCTTGTACTCTCTGATTCGACCATTTTAAAGAATCATACTGTTTTTGTAAATCTTGAAATTTCGATTCTTTTTCAACGCAATCAACACATTTAGCAGTACACTTTTCTTTCAAAATCTTATTTTCTTCTTCAAGACCATGACATTTCTGTGTTAACTTTTCGACTTTTAATTTCAAAATTTCTCCTGTTTCAACCATTTCTTTACATTTTATTTTGAAAACATTTTCAAATTTGGTTGCTTCAATTTCTTTTGCTATTATTATGGCATCTTTTTCAGTACAGGCTTTGCACATTTCTATGCAATTCCTGCACTTGTTTTCATTTTTATCATCAGACTGTTCAATGCTTTTGTCTTTGTCAAACAATTCAGAAGATTCAGTTTGAATTTTTTCTGTTATCATACCTCCTTCTTCTGTCTTTTTCTGATCTTCAACTTTGTTCTCCTCTTTTTCTTCTTTCTGTTCATCTTCTATCTTCTGTTCTTCTTCAACAGCAAGCTTTGCGACAGTTTTCACTTCCTCAATCATCTTCTTCAATTCTTCTTCTTTTCTCTTTTTCATTTCTACCACCTTCGGTAGACTTGCTTCACAAACCTCTCTTATCTTCTTCTCCAAATCAGGCAGATATGCTTTATCAGATAACCTTCGTGTGTTGAAAGTAGCCTGTCTTGGAAGCAAATTTGTTATAGCTTTGAAAACCACTTTTGATGGGTTAACAACTGGATTACCCCATGGATCCATGTAACATTCCAACTCGTCATTCCATCTTTTTGCTCTTTGGGCTTCTTTGAATGGTTCTCTATATTTATCAATTTCCCATCTTGCATAGTCTGCTTTCCACCATCTATCAGAATCAGTTTCTCCTTCTCCTAACATTTTAAATCTTCTTCTTGATATTTGCCCCTTGTAAATCTCCTCGAATTCACCTGCAAACAAACAATCAAACAATCAGTTTAAACGAAGTGAATATGTGAAAGTATGCGACGTGGCACAAAAAGACAAAAACACTTATGATTGTTGATCGGGTGACGTGTTGTCTTTTCAACGATACAATATAATCTTTCTAAACTTATCGCATCGATTCAGAATGTGCCGACAATCCTTTTAATACTTCACATGTAATCTTGATCATTGAGTCTCACATGTATACTGACAATTCTATTAAAATGTTCACGTGATGTATTGACAAAGACTTTAGTGCAGCATGAATTGGATAAAATCTTAAGTATGATTGGGCCGCCCTATTTCAATTATATTCAAATGTAATTGGACCTCTCTTTGAACAATTATGAATTCTCTTAAGATATCACGTGCAAACCTTGATATTAGCAAGAGCAATTTGCCGACAAATTTATCACTATCACATGCAAGAATTTCTCTGATCACATGAAGTCTGATGTCTTACAATTAAAACACACTGACCAAGTTGACTAAGTGACACTCACGGGTTGTTGTGACGTGTATTGTTATCCGGATGGTGAACCGGATGACAATACGCACGAGTGGGGATCCGCACGGGTGGTGATACGCGCGGGTGGGTGTCCGGAGATGTTATACGCACGGGTGATGATGTTATCCGCGCGGACAAGTTGTCCGTGCGTGTGGCAAGTCAACAAGTCAACACGTATAACTGAAAGTAGTTCGTGCGGGTAAGAATGATGCTATACGCACGGGTGGGCTATCCGTGCGTATGAAGTTGACCTTTTGACCACAATTAATAACCAACAATCTCACTTACAACCTGTTATCTATCACATGCACTCACTATGATCACGTGCAAACTTATTGAAAAAGACAAATTCACATGATGCTCAACAATATCACATGAGATTATCACCGTATGCACAAGTTCACAGAATGATCACGTGATTTGCTTACACACTTAAATGTTCACATGCACTCTCAATTAATAATAGCCGTTGATAATGATCACATGCCAAACAATTAATGAAGTTACATGTTCACCGCTTTGACTGACAAAGTAACAGAGTTGACTAAAGTCGGATAGTATATTGTGACGCGTATTGCTATCCGTGCGTACAGGTCAACAAATAGTCAAAGCGGATAGTTGTACGCGCGGGCGACTTATCCGCACGTATAGGTCAACATTCAGTCAACGCGGATGGTCATACGCACGGGTGGTGATCCGTGCGGTTAACATCAGGAACAACAGCAACAGTATTCATTTTTCGAACAACAAATTTCTAATTTTCTTCCAAACGCCTTGGAGTTTTGACCTGAAAATTTGTAGAGTATTAGATCACACAGTTTCGCATAATATATCAAAAAATGAGCGAATTTGAACCGTAAAAACCCTGTCAATTTTGCAAAATTCAGAGAAAACGTGAAGAACAAGAAAAATATAAGAATTTTGACAAATCTGGATGATTTAGGCTCTGAATCTGATCAAATCTTGAACGAAATCGTGTGTTTGATCCTCGCAACCGAGCTCCTGCTCTGATACCACTTGTTAGGACCGGTTTGACTCCGAACGATTGCGAACCGACTCGTACGACGTGCGGAATCCATGTACGAGCGAGACCGAAACACACGAGAACGTAATCTAACTGTGATTCTATTGATGAATATGATAACGTACAGCACCTGAATCACTTGGAATGAGCTTTCTCTCTCTAGACTCTCTCTCTAGATCTCAAGCTCTCCAAAACACAAATGTAGCCAAAGTCTCCAAAAGTTTCTAATTCTAACCCTACCTCATCTATTTATAGGCCAAGGCTTATAAGAGCTTTCCTCTTATTTACACTATTGCCACCTTGCCCTTTTCTAGATATTTCTAACTATTACAACATAAAGCCTAGAATTTAACAGTTTCTGCTACGGTTTGAGATGACGGAGGCGATAGACATAAATGCACTAACACTAATACATGTATATTACTTAATTACCTGATATATTTAGAATCAATTTTAGAGACGTCAAACTTTGTATTAATCACTATAATACTTCTTTGAGTAAATAATACAATATGCAATAAATTAAGAGTTAAGTTATAATATTTTAAACCAATATGGTTCAACCCACTAGTTGAAAATAAAATTGTTCCCATGAGTCTAGAAAATTTATATTTGATTAATTTATTTTCTTTAAATCTTTTATTGATCCATCCTTTAATTTCAAAATATTATGTCCAATAAATTTGACAGAAGTTTATTTCAATATATTACTTTTATAAAAGGGTAAATAAAGATAGAGGAATAAGCTTGATAATTAGTACCATCGGATATATATAAATTAAAGATATTACTAAATAATTCAATATTATATATATATATATATATGTATTCTGTAAGTTTTGATATTAACAAGAGATTTGAAATTTTATTTTTCTAAATATATACATAGAATTTCTTGCTAGTATACACAATATAATAATCAAATATCTTCTGTAGATAAACATAAGAGAAAATCTCCCTGGTAATTCATATGAAAACATGAAGTCATTATAAGAATAAATCATGAAACCTATTATATTTTAAAATGCCATCTGTCTCAATAAAATATTCCTTGCAACAAAATATAATAATATATAAGCATAAATAGAGTTAACTATGAACATACTCTTTACATTGAACCTAGCCATAGTGTCAATGATATTTTTGTCAAAACTCTATTTTCCAAGCAAAAGAAAAACCACAACCATAATAATATCTATGCTTAAACAAAAGAATTAGGACATTGATAATTACTGATAATCCCTAGAATAGTATTTAGACTTGAACTTAAGAAAAATGCCTAGTAAAAAGCTTCGAGATAAGCTAATTACTTGCGTAGATAAAGTGTGATGGTTATTGGTATGCCATGAGGATAATGACTAGAACAGTGCAAGTATGATAAATAAGCGATAACACCTGGCCACTGTTATTTATTGTTTATTAGTACTACTCGGTTATAGAATATGATCCATCATGAGAATACTAATTTCTTTGTTTCTTGATATAAGCAATAATAAATGATGCACTTTTAAACATGATGTGAGAAAAATTATATTTATGAGAAGTATAATGATAATTACCTCTCCGGCAAGACTGGGTATGATGTGGTAGACACTCCAGCCTGTACGGGTAAGATGGGGGTACCTCTCCGGCGAGACCGGCTAAGATGGGGTATATAATGGAATTCCATAAATAGTACCATGACCTGATGTCTGACCTGTTTGTGGAAATATAAATCTGTTAAATACATTGACCTTATGAATGATGTATATATTACAAGTATGTGAAATATATGATTATATAGATATGTATATCTATAAGGAAATCCAAAGATCATAATGATTGACAATTAGGGAAAAATCACGAACATGTATGTCAATGATAATTTTAGATTTATTTATCAGGAATCTTTCATCTATAATTCCGATATCAAACATTATTTCATTTGATCATCCGTCTCATAACTCGTGCGACAAGATAAACGACGGGAACCCTTTAAGCTAGACGCCATCGAAAGTATACGAATTCCCCTTGCGTTACTTTAGATTATTGACGCCTTAAGAAACCTATAACTAAATGTAGGATCGTTTTGGGACCCGAATGAGTCGATTAGAAGAGTTTATCTCAACACGAAAGGCGAAAACAGACGTGTAGAGTTTAATTCAGCAAGATTCACGCTTAAAACTGTTGTATTATTGATTCTATAACGTTTTACAACCTGACAACACTTCGGCAGCACTTCGTTGCTCTGGCCGGAAAGTTTCTGAAAGTTACAAATGATGAAAGTTTGAAGGGTATTTATAGGAGAGACCCTGACCGTTTGAAGGTGACATGCCACCCTTCAAACGGTCACCTCTTCAAACGGTCATGACACTTTCAAACGGACAGGCCATCTTCAAACTTTGAGGCACTCTTCAAACTTTCAGGCACTCTTCGAACTTTCAGGCACTCTTCAAACTTTCAGGCACTCTTCAAACTTTCAGGCCGAGACTCGATATAAGATGAAGACAACAGATGTATGCACTAACAGACTCCCCCTCAGATGTTGACGAGTCTTAAATGTCGAGTCTTTGCATCTTCAGTCTTTATCAGTCCTCTCAAACTCTTTGAAGTGTCCGACGCTGTAAGAATCCTCAAATCTTCTCTTTTCTTTTTTCATCATCAGCAAACTCCCCACAAGCAATCTCTACTCGAATGTCTTCAGAATCCCCTTTTCGATATGCTGGGATCGCAGTCTGGCTTGTTGAAATCACATAGTCCTCAGGTATCGGAACCTGGCACTCTGTCTTCAGGTTCAAAATCGAAACCTGGCTACACCTGCACATTCTTAACCCAGAAATAAATTTCACAAATTTAACATTTAACAAATTTATCAATCCAAATTCTCTCTTAAATTAAACCATAATGATTTATCAATGATAAATTCTGATGAACCATTTGCAAAAATTAATCATTTTTCTTTTCAAAACACATTCTCCCAAACTATTTGTTCATCATGTTTAGCACTTAGGATTTTGAAAATCAGCTCTCCAACATCAGTTGTCGAAAATCTTTTTGAATTTTTCAAAAATTTATGCTAAAACACACTAAAATCTTTTTGGATTTTTGAATGAAATGAAATGCAGTAAAGAAATATTTACAGACTATATTTTTGTGAGTTTGTGTAAGAGGATCATATCAGTTTATGACAAGTCACAAGTACCGTTGAGCTTAGTTACACATTAAGAATTAAACAATTCACTTAGATTGCCAATATACTGATCCACTTAAATTTTCACACAAATTTCAACTAATTCAGGATATGAGTTAGGTGTCTTAAGGACTTAAACTCATTCATGTGTCCCACCTCTTGAATATACTCCCGTATCAAGATCCCAATATTCAGTCTTACATGTGAGTATACCACAGATGATATCTGTCAGGGGTTAAATTGCGAGGGTCGTGAGAGCTCAGGTCGATACTTCCGTATACGCAGAGAGATGACGGCTTCGACTTTTGGTGGGTCCCCTTTAGAGGATCTTTTGTTACAACAGCAATGACTATCAATTTTATTGTTTTATCAATTTGCTGAGGGCGGCGCTATTTTTCAAGAAAGCAGAAAGTATTCTCCGGGGACTAGGCCATTGCTTCCGCAAAATCAGAAGTCCCGGGATAATACCCCAGATATCACTGAGCATAAAGACCTAGTATCTCAGAAAGAGGGACATTTCAAACGAGATTTCAGGGGTTACCTATATATCCAAGTAGTGTTCCCCACAAAATAAGCAAGTTTGAATTTAAGTTTATATCCCGAAAAAGCTTACTAAATGTGTAAAAACCTATTGGCATATCATCAGTGAGACCGTTTAACGCTATTTAATCGTTACATTTCTTTAGCATACTGTAACTGTCTACTGATGTACTATCATTTCCTCTTCTTTGACACTAAAACTCATTTTTGATTTTATCATGTTTTTGTCTTTTTCAAATTTTCTAATGTTTTTGGATTTTCTGAAATTTCTACTCCCCCTAAAATGCAAACACATTAAAGGAAATTTGAAAACAAACTATACAAGTAAATGACAACTGATATCAAATCGCTTCAAATTGCCATCCACTTGGCATAAACAATCAGAACTCCCTCTTTCACAAAACTATTTTCTCATTATGATTTCAAAACACTTAAGTTTGTTTTAACCAAAATGATTTGTCCGGAAAATAAGTTTTGTTAATTTTACCACTTGTAGGTTAGGGGTTCATCATCTTGTTCATTCAATCTCTTGTATCAGGATTACATCAAGTTCAACCTAATGACCTTGAGTAATCACTTTGTCAGAATCAACCTCTTACCACTTGTAAGTATATCCAAAACATATAACCACATGTAGGAATAAAACATCTACACAAACCATTTTACCAATCAAGATGCCGATTCCTGCTTCTCACTTACCAACCTGGAAGCAACGGCAATTCACAATCTGTAAAATTTAACAAACTTTAAGATTCATTTACACAATCAATTTTTAAGAAAGATGCCGATTCCTGATCCACGATTATAAACTTGGGATCTCCGGCAAGTCAGATTTTTCAAGTAAAGAACACAGACACCCAAGCTTGACCAGCTTTGGGTGTAATCTTCTCAACTTCACTAGGGGTTGGGCTGTAAGTTGCTTTCATTGTAGCATAAAAATCTTTTACCCCTTTTACTTTTCCCTCAACCATTTTCCCAAAAATGTTTTTAATATTTTAATTAAAAGCTTTCTCGACATCAAATTCTTTCTTCTCAGAATAGAATTGATTTGAAATTTCAACCTTTCCAACCTTTGATTTAAAATTCTCAGCTCTCAATGGTGGAAAATGAACATCATCCATTAGAGGCACTGAGTTTTCACTTTTTACCTCAACCTTTGACTCCTCCGATTTTGTGGAATCAGATTCATCGCCAGATTTTACCTCTGATTTCTTAACAACCCAAGTTTGGTTGTCAAG
The DNA here is from genome assembly GCA_030545235.1 of Helianthus tuberosus. NCBI lineage: Eukaryota > Viridiplantae > Streptophyta > Magnoliopsida > Asterales > Asteraceae > Helianthus > Helianthus tuberosus. Next base: position 26,325,791 of record CM060391.1, on the reverse strand, counting down.
GTTTCCCCTCTTCTTGTAAAACCTTTTCGAACACTCGCCAACCTCGTATGTTGAATTCTTAAACACTTTAAATCTTTCAGTTTGTGGTTCAACTTTGTCAACAACTACTTCTTTAAGTTTTTCTGAGACCCCCTGTTTTGTTTTTGTTGCTTGAGGATAGTTCCATGCAATGTGACCAACTTCATTGCATCTGTAACATGTTCTTGTTTCTTTCCTTTGATAAGCTCCATTCTTCATCTTTTCAGCAAGAAACTCCTGGTTTGACTGTTTCCAGAATGAGCTCTTTGCTTCTTCTTCACAACTTGACCCTGAAACAAATTTTGTATTTTTATAAATTTTCTCATTTTTATAATTTTCAGGTGGAATAAAACCTAAACCTTTCCTTTTGTAATTACCGTTACGGTTTGGTTTCTTTTGAAAACCAGAACCGGAATCGTAATTCTTTTTCTTGTTTAAACGCTGTTGAACTCTTGAAGTGTATTTCTTAGGTTTTCCAGTAAGATTTAAATCTTTTATTTCAGAAATATTAATTTCTGTCATTTTGAAAACCTTTTTGATCATGTCAAAACGAACACTTCTTATTGGAAACTCTTTATCAAAATATAATTTGTCAGAATCACTCAAAGTATAGGCAACTTCAAATGTTTCGTCACTCAAATTAGGTTTTGTCAACAAAAATTCTTTACTATACACCCGTTTTCCCGATGATTTTGAACTCTTTTCGGACGAACTCGAACTTTCGACAGACTGACACGAACTTTCGGACTCGGACTTTAACTCTGACTCCTCATCCCTATCCAACACCAGATCGACCATTCTTTTTATTAATTCGGACTCATGATCTGTGTCGGACGCTGTGAACGTGACGTCAATGTTGTCTGGTAATACATCGGTTAACTCGGACTCTAACTTTAGATTAACTGCCTTTTGGACTTGTTCCTCATTCGGTTTTCTAGGCGAATACCCTTCCCAAATTGGAGGCGGACACTTGTTATATCTAACACACGGTTTCTTACCAGTATCATTCTTCTTCTTTGGCTGTTCATCTTTAAATGCTTCAAAACCTGCAACAGTAGGGTAAATTCTGTCAATTAAGTAATCAGAACATGTATAACTTTTCAGCAAACGTCTGATTCTTTCATTTTCAACTTTTTCACCATCCAACTCTTGCTTCCATTTCGCACATTCTTCAATGTAGAAATTTATCTCTTTCTGCTTTGACATCATTGTTGCATTCAACATTTTTAACACTTTTTCTCTTTCAGTGTTTGTTGTTTGCAAACTATTCACTGTTCTGTTCAAAACATCGTAGGATTCTTTCAAATTCTTCACATCAAACAACAACTTTTCTTTCATCTTTTCTGATTCACTAAACCTCCCGTCTTTTGCTTCACACTGTTTGCAAGATTCCAAACATGTGATACATGGTTTCGTAACTTCAACAATCTTCTCGACTTCCACAATCTTTTCAACTTCAACTATCTTTTCCACTTCCACTATCTTCTCAATCACTTTGACTTTCTTCAATTCTTTTGCAGCTTTTCTCTCTTTGAGTTTCTTCAATTTATTGCAAAATAAAATTCAAAACTGTCAGAAGATAAATGAGATTTTCCAATATTTATCTGTTCAACTTCTTCATCATCATCACTAGTATCTGTTGAACTGTTTTTAGAAGAAACAGATTCTTCATCTTCACTTTTCTTATCAGATAATACAGCCATCCATTCTTTCATCAACTCTGGCTTTTGCACAATATGAGCAATGAAAGCTTTAAACTCTCCATTCTCATCCACAAACTGATCCCAGCTGAATCCTGGAGCCATTTTCTCATCATCTTGATCAATGATAACATAATAAGCTTTCTTGTTTGCGTCTTCAATCATTTTCCCATGAGCAGTTGTTGATTTTTTTTTGTTGATGCGGTTGATGAGTAATTTATTGATATATAGACTTCTTATAATAATCATCTTTTCCAAAAGAATCCTTTGTTCCTCTTGGTTCCTGATTCTTGCACTCTCTTTTAAAATGACCTTTCTCCCTGCAACGAAAACAGACAACTTTAGATTTATCAAAACCTAAATTAGAAAAATTTGCATCCAAGAAATCACTTCTTCCTGTAATCATTCTAAATTTTTCTGCTCTCCTCAAAACACTAGCTAAAGCCCATTTAATGTCCATCAGTTCCAACTCCTCTGCATCAATCTGATCATAATCTTCCTTTGTGAGCATCGGATTACCAATTTTTGCAGCAATCAACCCTTCATAAGATTCTAATGCAGTGCCCAGTAATCCCATATGACTTTTCACAACTTCTTCAGAATAATTTTGTCCATTTTGAAGATGTAAAGCCACATTGCATTGAATCAGATGCCCATTTCCAACAGATGCACTTTGAACACTTGGAGGATTCACATTTGAAAATCCACTAGTATTGATTGAGCTTTGACTGCTTGTTCCGGATGAATTTCCTGCACTAAATGCTGTTTGGATTTTTGGACTCGCTTCAACTGTCTGAACATTTCCTTTATAGTACAGTTTGATATCTTGCTGATTACTTGAACTGTTCATTCTGGCAATTTTCTGCTGTTCAAGATCCTATGCCTCCAGCTTTTCAATAAACTGAGCAATTGATAATCTTCTAAACTGTCCAGAATTTTTTAGAATCATCAGATATGTACCCCATTCCTTTTGTGGTAATGCATCAGCAAGCTTTTCTACCCATTCTGCTGGAGTTTTTGTAATCTTCAACTGTGACATGGTGCGTACAAGATGACAATATCTCTCAATGAGAGTCTTTGTTGTCTCACCAGGCATACAAGTAAACAATTCAAACTCCTTTTTCAGCAAAGCTGCTTTACTTTGTAGCATTTATGTACTTCCTTCAAATTTCTTTTTAAGAGCTTCCCAGATAGAATAAGCGCTGTCATCATGTTGAAGCAACACAAATATATCCTCTTTAACAGCTTGTTGTAATAGATTGATCATCATTTTCTCTCGTTTATAACTTTCTCTCTCTTGCTCTGTGAATTCTGAAATGATTTTACCAACTCCTACTGAGTTTTGTGGCCACTCATATTCAGTTTCAATGCTTTCCCAAGCTTTTAAATGATTTGCCTGAACCCAATTCTCGAAACGTTTCTTCCATCCATGATAATCTTCAATTCCCATAAGTTTCGGGGGTTTTTGCATTGTTCCGGTTTCATTTTCTGCGTTCATGTTCTGAGCAATGGTAGTCGGAGTAACCGGGGTTGAAGCAAATGCATTGTAAAACTCAGAATCCATGTTTCGGTATCGAAGAATTTCTTAAACAATCTTTCAAACGAACTAGTTAACCTCGTAAATCACCTGTATCACCTGACAACACACAAACAAAATATAATCAGTTTAAAGACTTATCAATTAACTGAAACAAACTGGTACTCGAACTGATGACTATTCTGAGCGGACTGAAGGTTGACACATTGTGCGGACTGCTATGACCCGGATCAAATTCAAACAACCAGACCCTTTGAAAACTTTGAACTCCAAACTGTGTGACCTGACAAGGTTCAAACAAACTGGGTCTTTGAAAGATCAAACTGTGAGAGTTGGTTTTTCAATTGAGTCGCAATGCAAACAATGACTTGGGCTGGGCTTAGAAAGATTTAGGCCGAGATTTACACAAAACAATCTTTTAACTTTTGTTGATATATGAATCCGACAAAAGACTTGGGCCGAGAACCTTTAAGTCACATGGGCTGATATGATTTCAGTGACTTGGGCAGACAACAAATATTCACACAAATCGCTGATTTGACTGCAAACTCTTTTTAATTTGATTCGACCTTGAAATGTATGTAGTGATTTATCACATGTAAACCTTGACCAAATTACTCACATGACCAACTGACACACAACCATTTAGCCAACAAACTGCCGACAACTTTAATGCTCAAAACAAATTTCACGTGTATTGAAGACTGTTCCACATGCAATTCTATTAAATGCCCGACAACATCACATGATCAAATATCTCGATTTCCACACTTATATCGAATACCGAAAACAAAATTAGTTCAATCACATGTATTCTGACAAACAACCTTGATCGAATACTTTGATAGAACCGATACTTTGAGCTTATCATCAATCACATGTAACCGATTTTAATTCAAACCCAATGATGACATTTGATCAGATTAAGACACATATCACGTGAACAACAGAACCACTTTCAAACGGGCACCAACAGAAGTTATGTTTCAAACGGTCATGTGTAGATTTCAAAAGGTAAGGTGTAACTTTCAAACGGCCAGACCAGTTTCAAACGGTCATGTCCAGTTTCAAACGGTAAGGTGTAACTTTCAAACGGTCAGACCAGTTTCAAATGGTCATGTCCTGTTTCAAACGGTAATGTGCAGATTTCAAACGGTCATGGTCAATTTCAAACGGACAGGTGCTGGGCTCGTTCAAACGGACACCAATTTTTAAGCCATTTTTACCACTTTTACTTCGAATTTTGAACTGATATTCTCAAGGGTTTGTTAAAACACAATTACGCACACATTGTGAAAGTTTTAGCCGATTTTAACCGTGAAAAACTGTTCAATTTTGAAAGAAGGTGTAGAAAATCATAATTAGCGGCTGAATTGGTATGAACTCTTCCTCCTGAGCTCTGATACCACTTGTAGGATCGTTTTGGGACCCGAATGAGTCGATTAGAAGAGTTTATCTCAACACGAAAGGCGGAAACAGACGTGTAGAGTTCAATTCAGCAAGATTCACGCTTAAAACTGTTGTATTATTGATTCTATAACGTTTTACAACCTGACAACACTTCGGCAGCACTTCGTTGCTCTGGCCGGAAAGTTCCTGAAAGTTACAAATGATGAAAGTTTGAAGGGTATTTATAGGAGAGACCCTGACCGTTTAAAGGTGACATGCCACCCTTCAAACGGTCACCTCTTCAAACGGTCATGACACTTTCAAACGGACAGGCCATCTTCAAACTTTCAGGCACTCTTCAAACTTTCAGGCCGAGACTCGATATAAGACGAAGACGACAGATGTATGCACTAACACTAAAAAATTTTGCTAAGACACAAAACCTCTAAAAACTTACACTAATAAAAGTAATTTTTACCTTCATTAATAACTCTTGAGAAGATAAAAGTCTCAAAACATAGAGAATAGTTCTGGTCAAGGTAAAGTGAAATTCAAAGCAAGGACCAGAATATACCTACGAACTAGACTAACTAAAAGTATTCATCCATATTTCAGGGAATCTCGAGGACGAGATTTAAAACAAGGTGGGGAGGATGTAACATTCCCAAAAATTTCAAATTTAAAATAAAGTTATTAAACGAGTAAATTACGGGTAAGTTGACTGCTAAAAATATGAAGTACCTAGACGGACCTAGGAACCGTTTAATTATAAAAATACATTATATTTGGACTTACTCCGTTTTTAATGAAACTTGGTTCAAAATGTAGATACAAATATTCTTGTTCTAATGACATATTTATCATTTTATAAAACGTCATATTTTAGAAATTATAAGCACCAAATGAGTGAAGCAGTTAAATTAATTATAATATATATATTAAATAAAATAACAAAATAATATTAAAAAGAAAAATTGACACCTTACCATTGAAATTCAAATGAACGTACACGTATATGTGTATGTGGACAATTTAAACTTTAGCAGCAAGTTTCCAATAAGTATTTATAGAATGCAAACTCAAAATTTTCGGCACCTTCTCCATCTCCCTTTATGTCGCCCCTTTTCCCTCTCAATTCTGTAGTTTTAATTTTTATTTTTATTTTTATTTTTAATTTTTACCACATAATAATAATAATAATAATAAAGCCCTGCCCCATTTTAAGTGTTTTAACCCCTGATCACTGATACCTTGTCCGATTGATCTGGAGCCCCTTAACGCATGTCAAGGCTCTGCCCGACTAAGTTCGTTGGGGGTTCTGTCTCGTGACGTAGGGATAAAGTTGAATTGGGTTACTATACTTAACACGAGTGCATTATATATTTATTAAATAGCTCAAGAGTTATACCCAAGATTATACCAGGAGGCTTTCTAGTTGAACCCTAAAGTTACAAAGTGAGTCCATTCTCTTTTCTCACAGTTTTTGAGTTATTCTCCTTTTTATCACCTTTTTATGATACCTTTATATTTAAAAATGCTTTACAAAAATCCTAAATGTTTATCAGTTATACTTAAAGTGATTAAGTTTTTATATTCTGCAATAGTTGCCTGTATGTGGGGTTTTTATATATTACTTGACCCTCATTACCATTGGATAAAAAGTTAGCCAATAGTAACATGACCACAAGCACGGGAGGGAAATTGTGCCCCAGTGGCCATAGCCTATAACTAATATTATTTTTACATTAAATAATTAATAAATTTAATGTATGATTGAAATAAATCTAAATAGTGTATATATAAAATAGAGCTTTATTAATCATTATTAAAGTATATTAGTTACATTAAAGAAAATATATATAATAAACCTGAATTACTATTAACATTATAAAATAATGTTAGTCTATAAATGTATACCATAATAAAATATGTCAAATATAATATATTCTACTATACTAAGATTATATTTTTAATCTTAGTCACGTTAATATATTAAATAATATCTCAATTATTTAATTAATATATTATATTTGATAAAGTTATAGCTATTAATTTGATAGAAAATGAAATATTTCATTTTCTGGGTTAATTGGTTTTGTGCCATAGAAAATATTTGACAAAGTAATGTCATGTGACACTACTAAGTTCGGAGTCACTAGTTGAAAGAATGATCAACAGTTATATGAACAATAATATGACCAGAAATATGACCAGAGTCACTAGTTGAGAGAATGATCAACAGTGACATGACCAAAAGCACTAGTTGAGAGAACAATCAACAGTGTTATGACCAGAGTCACTAGTTGAAAGAATGATCAACAGTGATATGACCAAAGTCACTAGTTGAAAGAATGATCAATAATGATTTGACCACCGTCACGGGAATCGCCTAGTGACCGATACCATTGAATCATAATAAGATATATTTTATATCTATTACTTGATAAATTCACTATTGGATGAAAGTTAGTCAATGAGTAATATGACCACTGTCATATCGTAACTGCCACCATGTGACAAATACTGATTGAGTTTTGGGTAAATATAAACAAATATAAAAACCCTTAATGCTGTAAAGTATAACAATATATTTTATAAAAATGGAATGAACTCGCCAGTATTTATTACTGATAAAATGTTTTCAAAACGTGTTTCAGGTAATTTGCTGTAAAGATAATAGAAGCCAGCTATGGAGCACTGAAGGCTTAAATAAAGTGCCTATAAACACCTGAATAAAATAAGAAAATTATGTTTTATTTAATTGGGTTTATCCCTATAAAAACAATTGAATTAAATATGGTTTTAAGCCCATTTGTTTAATATTAAAAGTTTGGTGTTTTACAAACTCTGAAATTATTTCCTAACTACGATCCTGATGAAAAATTTTCCGCTGCATAATTAATAAACACGGATACCATCTGACTGGTTCACGACTCCCGCTCTCAGGGTGGGGTCGGGGGATGTGACACGTCATTTAACTGTTGACCCGGATCCAGAGGGGTCTCTGAGAATTCACGTACCTTGTTCGAGCTCGAAAAATGAGCCCATATGCTTTAACGGCAAACAACATAATTACGAAAATGACAAAAATTTAGTATTGGATTGGGCCGAATAAACCTATTGTTAAGTTGGGTAAATTATAAAAAATACAAATATTTTGATGATGGGCCTCTATATTAGATATGTTATGTGTGTACAATTTTTTTTAAATAACATATATATATCGATTTTTTTTAAATATCTCATGCCCCTCGAAAAAACGGGCCTTGTGCGAAAGTCCTCCCCGCACACCTAAAGAGCCGCCCATGCCCGGATCGATGGAGGTGGACTCTAAACGACGCTGGCGACTTCTTGGTTAAAATGGTAAAAAAAAGCTATTCGAACTTCTGCACCTATTAAGCCTTATTTTACTTTTCTGTGGAATGGGTTCCCATCAAAGTAAATATCGTTGCATGGCGAGCAGAACGAGAACGACTTCCAACACGAGAGGCTCTAGCAAAAAGGAACATTCCTGTCAACACAAGTTTATGCAGATTTTGTGGAGATGCGATCAAACCAGCAAGCATATTTTTGTCTCACGCCCATTTGCTCAATCGGTTTGGCAGGTTCCGTTACAATGGTGTACGCTTCCTTTTGTTTTTATTTTTGACTTCAGGTATTTATTGGGACTCCCTTAGTTTTTGCACGGGTCAAAAAAAGAAGAAAAAAGCTTTCTACACAGTAATTCTTATCGGCATTTGGAGTATTTGGAACATGCAGTGGTGGAAGAAACGAAGGCGTTGGGGTTTTTATGGGTCAAACCAGTGGCGGAACTAGAAGAAATATCCAGGGGTATCCCAAATTTTTTACGATACATTTATAGAACGGAAATTTTTTTACCTACATTACGAGGCAGGGCCGATCCTGAAAATTCAAGTGCCCTGGGCGAGCCAAAAAAAGGCCCTTAGGTCTTACCGAATTAAATTTTATAAACTAGTTTTTTTTAAGTTATTAGTATTTAGATTAAAGAATCAATATTGAGCATATCACATTTGTGCTAGGCTTTATGAATTAATATTGGCAATTAAGTTTTCAGGTTTTAGATTTGGGCTAGGTTTATTTTTATTTTTTAGATCGAAATTAAACAATTCAAGAACTCAAGAAGAAAAGAAATAAAGAATACTCACAACTCACAATCAGCACAACAACGGCAACTTCAGCCAATTTGCCTGTTTGATGATTATTGTTCTGAACTGTTTCAGCAATCAGCAACGATCAATTAAAGCTTGTTTTTTGGATTTTGGTTTCATCATCACTTCAAAAAATTCAAACAATCAAACAATCAATTAACAATCAAACTAACAACCAATATTCAGCCAATAACAACAAGTAACAAGAATAAAACTAATCAAACTAACCAATAATCAGCTAATCAAACTAATCGTCTGTGACTATGTTCGATGATAGTCTATTCGTCTGTGATCTTCTGTTGTTCGATATGATCATCTAGTCAAACAATCAATAATCAGCGGCCAACAATAAGTAACAACAATTAAACCAATTAACAATAACTAACCAATATTTATTGAATCTGCGTCCTGCGAACAACAAGCAATCCATCAACAGCAGGTCGACAGCAGCAGCATGTAATCTTCTGTTCGACTCTGTTCGATGACTCGATGTCTCGATATGCTAGTCACTGCCAATTCTTTCCGAAGACGATGTTCTGTTCGATAATCAACGGCCATTAACAATAACTCAATAAGTAAGTAGTAACAACATTATATAAAACAACCCAAACATAGCAAACTGAAGTCTGAAAAAAAAAAAAAAAAAAAAAACTAATGAAACTGAAACAAAACCTCCTGTTCGTTTCGTGTGAAACTGTGAATGATTAACATTAATAAAAAAACTAATCAAAGTATCAAACTGAAACAAAACATCATGTTCCTGTTCGTGTGATTGTGTGAATGATTAATACTTAATAAAAAAGTCTGAAACAAATAACAAACCTCCTGCTGCGATGAGCAATTCTGATCGTGATTTCTGTTCAGCGTGTGTTCAAGTTCACAGCAATTTCTGATATGCGATTCTGCGATATCCCTCAATTCATCCCTGTGTGAGTGTGTTCGACAATCCAAGAATCGACCTTTGATATCCCTGCATAATTCAATCTGCCGCCCAAATGCCCAATACACTGTTAGGGTTATTTTTTTGGTTATTTGGGCTAACTAATATTGGGCTATCATTTGGTTATTTGGGCCAATATAATCAGAATTATTTGGGCTTAATATCAGTTTCTAAAATTTTTTTTTGAGGGGGTGTCCTAGTAGTAGTTTAGGGGTATCCTTAGTATAAAAATCGGAAACAAATTTTTTTTTTTACACTACCGCTTAAAAGTTGAGCCGTAGTCCGGGCTACGCCTACGACTATACTAGGTCCGCCCCTGGGTCAAACATAGGTCTAAGGAAGCTCGCATGACATTGAGAGCTAGGGAAATTTTAATGTGTTCGTTTCTTAATGCTTTAATGCTTTTAGTGTGTATGGTTATGTTGTTTTGGTGGACTTTAAGGGTTTCCTAGCCACTGGTCAGGACTCGTTTTGTTTCTTTCGTTAATAAATTTCTTTGTGTTGATCGTTAAAAAAAAAATTTATCTGAATAAAGAAAAACTTACAAAATAATGAAGTTTATAGATTACGTAAAACCAACTAGATGAGTTATGTTCTAGGGTAGGTGGTGATTGTATTACTCTTTTTTTTTTTTTTTTTTTTGAAATATCGTAGTTTACCGAGGTTGCCTATAGATTAATGGATTATAAACCAATAATATCACTCCAATAATATCATTCTAGCTACCTTCCACGTTACGTTGCCTTTAGATTAATGGATTTTATTGCCATTTCCACTTCATTGCAATTTGCATTTTGCAATGATATTTAATCGGATAACGTAGAAAGAAGATATACATATATATTATTTTTAGAGTTAATTGCCCGGATGGTCCCTATGGTTTCACGTTTTTTTACATCTAGTCTCCATCTTTTGGAAATAGCAGGTATGCTCCCTATGGTTTGTCATTTTGTTACTCGGATAGTCCCCTGAGTAAATGTCAAGGGACTATCCGAGTAACAAAATGACAAACCATAGGGGTATACATGCTATTTCCAAACTAACTGACATCTACTCATTGACTATTCGAGTAACAAAATAACAAACCATAGGAAACATATCATATGTTTTCAAAAGGTGGGGACTAAACGTGAAAAAACGTTAAACCACAGGGACCATCCAGACAATTAACTCTTATTTTTATTCTCTAACAGCAAAGTGCAATATTATTATATATAATAATAGAAAAAAGAGGAATCCGTCTACGTGGACACCAAAGTTATAAGAGCATACATCAAAACAATACTACGAATTCGAGTATAATCCATTTAGTTTTGTGATATTTATAAGAGCTCCCTAAGGTTTGATCACTTTTGCCACTTTAGTCCAAAACTTAAACCTTTTGAATCTGGGTCCCTGTGGTTTCAATTTTGTTGCCATTTTGATTCAAAAGCAAAGTCAACTAAGATTTCTAAAAAAACATGGTTTTTTTGTCCTTTTCCTCAGTTTAGTAAATGACATTTTGGTCATTAGAAGTTTTATTATAACAAATTTTTAATTAAAATAATAAAATAAAATTCAATCTTTGACCTTATAAAAGCAGACCGACAGATCATCTTCTTCCCCAAATTAAACCCTAATCCAAAGGAGATAGAGGGCTCTACTAGAGACAGATTGGGACCAGAGAAGAGTTGGGTGTGGGACGCGCCTTCAACGGTGGTTAAACGGTGATGTTTGTTAGGGTTCCACCGTACATGGCGGAGGAGATGGTGGTTCACCGACGACGACATAGAGATCGCTGATGAACCAAGAGCTCCAATTAAGATTGCAAACCCGAATTCCGGTGGATCCAACGACTGAGGTAAATACCATAGACAACTCAATATCCCCTCAGTCTAAACCCCAGATGATAATATCCTCTATAGAGGAATCTTTGCAGGGCTCTCTGCCTGGAGTTAACCAATGTGCTAGTAGGTTCGCTGAGTAATCCAGGTCCAGCTGAGGTGAAACCCACTTCAGACTCACCGGATCTTGAGCTTTCAAGGGTTTTGTTGAATCAGTGAAGTCGCTAGAGTTGTTTTTTTGGATACTTACATTAAAGTTAAAATGAGGAGGAGGGTTTGAAACTGAAACTGGATAGGTGAAATTGTTTACAGCTTTGCTTTCAAACCTGGTTCAGATCCGATGTGTGGGTTGTTGGATAATGGTAGATGGGGCGGTGATGATGGGGGTTAACAAATGGCGTGATGGTGGTTGAAGGAGGGTTGGTAGTGGTGGTGTTTTTGATGATGGTAGTGGTGGTGCTAGTGGAGGTAGCAGGTGGTTGATGGTGATGGTGGGAGAAGAGAGAGAGAATGAGAGATAGTATTTTTTTAATTTATTTTTATATCTATAACTTTCTAATGACCATTTTGCCCCTGGGAAAAAAGACAAAATACCAGGATTTAATTAGATAAATATAAGCTGACTTTGCTTTTGGACCAAAATGGCAACAAAATTGAAACCATAAGGACCCAGATTCAAAATGTTTAAGTTTTGAACTAAAGTGACAATAGTGATCAAACCTTAGGGACCAAAATGATAGTTTACTCTTTATTTTACGATCCTGTCATTCCTTGAATGAGCTATGTTTCTATACGACTTATTCCCCTACAACTCTTTTGACATATGCAGCAACTCTTAGGATTATGTTCTTCCATATCCCGCCTAGATGGGAACAAACATAATCGATTGGTATCAGAGCCGCAAATTTTAGCAAATTAGGTTACACCTAGGCTTTAACCAAGTGATCCTAGGAAGTTTAAACACCAAGTTTGACTAATATGATTTAGTTATTGTTTTAGTACTTATAAGAATTTTATACATGAAACCATGTATGAAGAATGAAATAATTCACATACTAGATACTCTTGAGTATAGGTGATCACTCAATGGAGCCATCCGACCTCCGTAATTGGGTTTACGTATCTGACAACTCCAAACCATCGTAGCACATTGCATCTTTAGAAGACCTGCAAGTGAGATCGTCAACACCAGGGATCACAGACCAACTGATGTAATTGGGGGTCCTACTATTAGGCTCCTCATGACGGTTCTCACGTTTCTCAAACATATTGTTGCTTCTAAAATAAACCCCCTCTATAAGTTAATATTTAAAATTTTACCATATAACTACAAACTATTTTACCTTCACCTGACTCAAATCCTATAAACAAGAAAATTGTTACGTTATATATTTTTATAGAAAATACCCTAAATTTAAATTTCAAAGTATTCCTTAAACCAACTTTTGACCCCAAATTGAAGATATAATAAGAGATATTGCTAATATAGTGCTTTGTAATGTATATTTGTGTGATTTATAATCCATATAGTATGAAATATGAATGTGCTTGCTAAATAGGTAATAAACATCTAAAAGCTTTTGTAAACTAAAGAAATCAATTTGAAGAAAAAGAACGAAGCAAAATGTTTGCTTCTCATTTTAGACAGACAAACCAAAACAAAACAAAACAAGAAACTGATTTCTATTCCTCTTGTGGAGTTTGGTTGGTGTGCTGGTATCATCTAAACCAAACACAACATGTATAATTGATTGTTTACGATTTAAGAAACTTCAACCCTAACTTAACCCGTACATAACCCACGTATTATGTTTATCTAAATGGTTGATAAATTGTAAATATGTTATGTTGGTCCAACGGGTCGACAAGTTAAATTTATGACTCAGTAACATGTTATTTTACAACCTGGTTGACATAACATGTCACTAATTTTAATAGGTTAACATAACATGTCAAATCGGTTTGTCAACCACCCTACCCCATTGCAACCTCTTTATTAAATGAGTTGGATCCGTTATTCCTTTTACAACCCTAATAGAGGGTGTGTTACAAATAAATACACCTTAGCCCCCAAATTAACAATTTCGTACGTTCGTATGCACATGTACTTGGTTTTAAGTTTGAACTTAAGATATCATGATAGTATAATCTCTTATTCAAAAGGTTTTAATTCATTAATGAGTAGAATTTAATTTATTTTTACCCTATTCTTATATTAGTGAACTAGGTTAGAACCCCGTGTAATACACGTGTTGAATAAATGTAATTTTATATACTAAATAATAAAAAAATATCTTTATAAACCACGTTTATTACACAGGTTGAATAAATGTAATTTTATATACCAAATAATAAAACAATATATCTTTAAAAATCTCGTTTATTACATCAGTTAAATAAATGTAATTTTATATATTAAATGATAAAAAAATTATATCTTTAATAACCCCGTGTATTGTATAAATTAAGTAAATTTAATTTTATATATTAAATAATGAAAATGTTACATTTTAAGAACATCATGTATTGTATGGGTTGAGCACATGTAATTTTATATACCAATAAAAAAACAGTTATATCTTGACAAAATGGTCCAAAACACAGGGACTAAAATGACATTTAACTCTTTACATTATATTAATTTATATTTAGTGTATGTCTTTTTTTAATTTCAAGATAAAGACTTTTGAAATCTAATAAATATTTCAAAAGACTATATTATCTCTGATGATACAAATTGTTTAAATTTATATTAAATTTTATTTTATAATTATCTTTTAATTAATATTAATTATAATTAACTAGAAGATAGAGATGAGAAAACTAAAAAATAGATGGCAATGAATGACATGTGTTCCTACATTGGTTTCTTTTATTATATAGCATAGATTTATTTATTTTTAATAATTGGATTTAAATCTATTTTTAATAATTGGATTTTAATGAGAAAATTTCTAGGACTATAATATCGTATTCAAAAGGTTTTAGATCAATAATATTTGGATGAGTAAAATTTAATTTATTTTTATCCCATTCTTATACTAGTCAATTTACTTTTCATTTTTTAAATAGTTGGATTTTAATAATTAAACTATGATCCATTGGTTGATAATAATGATTACTTACACTTTGATAAATGAAACTCTCAACTTTCTCTTGTGTTGCCAAGGGTAATCCTAGTAACATTATCAATCATAAGTTAACACTCGATTAACACATGACTTATACTCGATTTTGTTTGTATGTTTCTCCATATCGGTCATAATCATCATTGTGAGACAAATTGAAATGAAAATCGGGCATAAATCTATGATCATTAATGTGAAAGTTAGGAGCACCATGAAACAAACCGTAAGTATTGATTATTATCGGTCAGTGAGTTATAATTTGGATTATTATAATTCAGTTTCCCTTCTTAAAAACAATTTTCTTTCTAATGGTTTCTGTATTAGACATCCAATGATACATATATAACCATATCCTGTGATTAAAAAAATCAATTAGAACTAGATAATCTGTCATAATTAGAAAACTTAGACCGTGGGGTGTGGGGATGGTCCCCCCCCCCCCCCCCCGCGTCTCCGGCTCGTCCCCCTCTTCCCACACCGCCCCCTCCCCCTCGTCACGTCGCAAACGTCGGTTTCTTGCGGGAGGAGACGAGCCTACAAAAGGTTTGTGCTCTCTCTTTCAATTATATATTTGTTTTTTAATTAAATCGGGTAGTCCTCCACACCCTTGAAGTCTTCAAAGGGATAATCCTCCATCCAATATGACATGACGCCTACTGTAACACCCTTGTTATTATTTTAAAGATTTTCGTATAAATAACGAAAAATAAACATGTAATTACAATCAAGTATCCTTAGAAAATACGAGTAATCTAAAACTTTTACAACTTAAAAGTTTTCAACATAATATAAATAAGTTCGTCGTTTAAAATTTATGACGTAACGCCGTGCGGAAGCTTTAATCTCAAGTGTTAAATTTTATCGTGTTCGGTTCCTCATCGAGCTTGATCTTCATCTGGGCACTCTTGGCGATCACCTATAATCAAAACCAACTTAAAAGTTAGTTTTGATAGTTAAATAAATAGTTTAAACAAGTTACATGGGTCAAACAACAACAAGATAAAGTTTTTCCGGAACAGGGGGGCGTCGCGTGACGCCTAGGGGCTACGCGTGACGCCTAGCCCCCTTTTTTCACAGAATGTTGCTTAAACAGTTGCTGTACATTCCCAGCATGACCCGATTTCACAGAAACGAGCATAACTCTCTCGTTTTTAATCCGTTTTACCCGATTCTTTTTCCTACGCGTCCGTAATTTAATTCTCCATCTTATGGAGTTAAAATCCTACATCCGGATTAACATAATTTCAGACTTTTAAGTCTTCGGCTTACTACCATTTTTACCAAATATTGACCCGTTCATGATTTTATCACACCAATATGTTTATTTGACCTTTAAACTCATGAAATTCATTATCTCAATATCTCCTATCATATTGATCTCAAATCACGGGTTTCTTACATAATAAAATCCCGTTTACGCTTAAATGCTTGTTTTGACCCGTTAAGGGTATTTACGCATTTTAGTCTAGAACTTGTGCTTTTCTTTTGATGCTACAAAATTCCATGTCTAATTAACTACAAATATTCCACCACAACTATTTTGTGGTGGATTTATCATATGAACCCCTTTTTCCCAATTTTACCCATCGGTTGGTCATTTTTCGCAATTGACTATTTCTAGGCGTTCGACCCACAAATGTTTTTGCCTAGAACTTTTATACACATCTAAGGGTTACAAACTCATAATATAAGTTTCTAAACAACCTCTAAGGGTCGTTTACACTGTTTACCTATTAAGGGCTCTTTGGTCACATTTAATCCTTCATTCTTGCAATGAAGGATTTCGGCTAGATATTTGACCTTCTTTGCACTTTTAACTATAAGTCCACATATGCGTACATGGCTCGGGTCATAGCATTGACCCGTTTACATACCTCTTGCTTTAAATTTTCTAATTAAAGCAATGCAACACATGTTATTTCCTGTAATCACAAAACTCAACAAGTAGGCGTCAATTATTAATGTCAAATGGTATTAACACACCATTTGACCCATTTAGTCGACATGACCATTTATCAATGTATGATGGTATATTAATTTCATCATGCTCCTTGAACCAATTCCGGTTCGCGCCGTGAGTTTTACTTCATAAAAGACATTTTCTTAATGTGTCCGACCCGTTATAACTTTTACCAAATGGTGTCTTTATTTTCTTTTGTTATCACTATTATTTTAACTATCAATTTGACCCATTTGGTTGTCGAGTGAATTCCATCACCTCATTGACATACCAACTCAACCATTTTCGCTATATCACTTTAAACATATTTTAACTAAGCTTGTCTGTATAAATGTAACGAGACGACAAGTCGCGTACCTTTAAAGCGTTCCCTTCAAGCGCATGTCCACTCCGGTTTGTCCGCTTGAAAACTCGACTCCTTTGTCTATAGAGTTCAATCAACGATGTGTTTAGAACTCCATTCATGACGTATAACGCATATTTCACAATGTCATTCGAATATGCGTTTTTATTCGAAACTTAACATCTTAGCTGTCTCTTAGGCGTTTTAACAAACACCTTATGGGCAGAAATTTACATGATTCATTATCAAGTTCATAACTTGTCATATAGCCAAATTTAACATCAATCGGTCTATTTTATATAAAGGTTAACATCAATAAATCAGAAATCGCTTCATAAATATCAAATTACACTAGAACAACATTTGAAATCCTAGTGTTCATCAAGTTCAACATAACCCACTAATCACCTACAATGGTGTTCATGGATTTTACTAAAATTTCACATGATTTCAACTTGTATTTGTCTAGGGTTTGTCCCTAGACACTATATTGTTCCTAAATCATCATAAAACAAACATGCAACCATGAATTTCAGATTTTCCCAATTTCATGAGAATTTCGAGTTGAGAGTTTTCATCAAATTTTACATACCTTGTAATCCTCTTGTGATGAGGATCAATAATCTATGCTCGATTTTTGTTTTTGGTCAGATTTTGTAACACCCAACTTAATAAATCATGATTTTAATAATAAAATACACATTTTAATGCTAAAATGTGACTTTACAAAAACTTTTCATACTAACATTCCCACATGTTTACAACATTAAACAAAATCATACAACTTAATGTAATTGGATTCGTCATTTAAAAGATACGACGAAACGCTGCGCGGAAGCTTGTATTTTATCGTGTTCGGTTCCTCATCAAACTTGATCGTCATCCGGGCACTCTTGACATTCACCTAAGATCAAAACCAACTTAAAAGTTAGTTTTGATAGTCAAACAATAAGTTTAAACAAGTCCCAAGGGTTAAACAAACAAAAGTAAAAAATTTCCAGAATAGGGGGCGTCGCGTGACGCTAGGCCCCCTTTTTCACAGCCTGTTGCTTAAACTGATGCTGCATATTCCCAGCATGACCCGATTTCACGGAAACGAGCATAACTCTCTCGTTTTTAATCTGTTTTACCCGATTCTTTTTCCTACGCGTCCGTAATTTAATTCTCCGTCATATGGAGTTAAAATCCAACATCCAACATAAATAAATTTTGAGACTTTTAAGCCTTCGACTCGTTACCTTTTTATCGAATTTTACCCGTTTATGCATTTTATCAAACAAACATATTTGTTTGATTCCTATATCACCTACACTTTTTCAAATTAATGTTATCTACCATTTTAGGTTCTAATCACAGGTTTATTACACAATTTAAACCCATTTTCACTCTTATGCTTATTTTGACCCGTTAAGGGTATTTAAGCACTTTCGAGCCTAAAATCGCTTTCGATTGCTTCTAGCATTCCATCACCACATTTCTTATCCTAAAATCTCCCACCATAACTGTATTTAAGGTGGGTTTAATTTGATGATCAATATAAACCAAATTTTACATCTCGAATCATTATTTTACGGCAAAAACTCAAATAGTGTCATTTGACTAATACAATACCTCTTTCAGCTTCTATACTTATTCTAAGTATTTACCTAATCATAAAACTCGTTTCCAAACAACCTTTAAGGTTTGTTTGTTCAATTTAGCCTACAAGGGCGTTTTGGTCGATTTTGGTCCTTTTACGACGAAGGACTCTCTCTCAATTTATTCGACCAAAATAGCATTCTTAACTACAACATAATTATGCGTACCTGGCCCGGATCAACAAGTAGACCCGATTTATACCTCGTTTTCATTATCACACCATCAATGGTGACGCAATTATCCGATTTGCTAATCGGTCCTGTTAACATAAGACTTGACAACCACATTAATCGATATTGTCAAATGGTGTTATCACCACCATTCGACCCGTTTGGAGTATATGCCCAACATTATCTATTTAATCAAAAACATCGTTTTTGATCTCCAATTCATACATCCATCCCATCCCGGATTTTATTACCATACCCCTTTTTCTTTTGCACTCTTTTCTTACAAATTCAACCCATTTCGGCTTACGCCATGGGTATCCTTTTAACCTTGATTTACATTAGTCGACGCTTGACAAATTTCCATATTTCCAATATTATCGTTATCACGTTTACAATGTATCGAATAAACGGGTATTCTACATAAGTGTGTAAATTACACTTACCTCGCATCCACGCCACGCTTTTCTTTCCGCACTTGCTCCGTTTGACCCGCTCCCTCCTCCAAGCTTTCATCTAGCTTGTTACGCGTCAAACTATTGTCAATCATTTACAAGGCGGTTAAATTAGTCATAAAATCACGACTATTCCACCTCACTTATTTCCTATGCCGAAGCTACTATTCGACTTCATGATTAGTTAACTTAACTTATCTAAAGTTAACTACATTCAATCGCATGGTTTACAACATTAAGTCTAAATCAACATAGTATTTAGAACTCTTATCACTTCATATCACGCGTAATTGCCATATCATTCGAATACGTGTTTTCACTCTAAATTCAATACTTTAGTTCTCATTTAGGCATTTTAACAAACACCTAATGTGCATAATTTCACATATTTACTAACTAGTTCATAACTAGTTATTTTTACCAATATTTACATCACAAATCAAACCTCTATGTCTAGTGTTCATGAACTACACATCATATTTTCAGAAATCAGTTTCTATGCATTAATTTACACTAGATTAGCATTCTACATCCTAGTGTTCATCATTTTCTCACAAAACCCATGAATCACCTTCAATGTGTTCATGAAATTTTCAGAATTTAGCCATGATTTCATATATCGTTGTCTAGGGTTTACTCCTAGACACTATATCATTCTTTTTCTATCCATAAAACAAACATGCATCAACAGATTTCTAATTTTCTAAATTCATGAGAATTTCAAGTGGAGAATTCTTGTCAAATTTTACATACCTTATGATCTCCTTGTGATGGGGATCACTAATCTATGTTCGATTTTCGCTTAGGACTTGATTTTAACCTTCAATTTCTGAGATTTGTGGAGTTCTTGGGTGTGAAGAACCCTGGTCGCCACTCCCTGCCTGGTTCGATCTTTACCCACGCCCAAAATGGGTTTTTGGGTTTTAATTTTCTTATTTCATTAATATTAGTTTTAATTTAAACACTTTCAGCCCCTCAACTATCAATTGGTTCTAATTTGAGTATTTTGTTCTTTCACTTAATTACAAGACTTGTACTAGGTTATTTATTTCCTAGTTACTTTATCTTGTTCACAACACGTTTTATTTTAAGTCCCGTTAAATCTCGGGCCTTTTATATACTTTGCTTTCTCAAAGTATTTATCCTCCTTTTTAATTAATATCAAGTTTATTTATTTAACTCCTAATATTCGCCGGGTTAATTTTACCACTAACGGTATTTTACCCGTCTCTTAGTATTAACAGGGTTTGATTACCAAACCCGTTTTCGGGGTGTTACAGATTTGGACCTTCAATTTGGTTGTTTTGTGGATGTTAGGGTTTGAGCTTGAGAGCTCTTCTTGACTCCTGTGTTTTGTACGACCAGGGGTGTTTTTAATTTTAATTAATAAAAACTCATTTTCTCACTTTAACCATTTTAGTCCCTCAACTTTACCCAGGTTTATAAAGGTTACTACATCAAGTTCCTTATTATTTTTAAAACACTAGACTAACTAGGTTGATATTCCTAGTTATTTAGTGGGTTCCGGGAGTTATAACCCGTTTTATTTTAAGTCCTGTTAACTCAGGCTCTTATAAACTTAATTCCTTAAAACTTTGATTCGTTTGTATTTAATATTAGGATTTCTTATTTAAATCCAAATATTTACTGGGTTATTTTTACTACTAACGGTACGTTACCCGTCTTTTAGTATTAACGGAGTTTGATTACCAAACCCGTTTTCGGGGTGTTACAAGTCTACCCCCCTTAAAGAGGTTTCGTCCTCGAAACCTTTTCTTACATGAGGGGCCAAGCTTGGCAAAAATAATGGAAGTCTTATAAAAAAAACACCTAAGTATGTGTGGTGTGTGTGTATGTATTCGATCAGAGAGAGAGAAGAGAAGAAACCATTCTTCAACTCAAGAATGATCCAAATTGATCAGATTAGGATGGAGATTGGAGCCAAATCGGATGCATGAGCTTAGATTCTTAATCATCTAGACAAGATGAACATGTAGTAAGTTGAAATTTGTGATTTGGTGATCTTGTATGAAGTGGATAATGTTTAATCCACAAAATTGAATGAAATTAATGATGTATATGTGTTAGAAGCGCCATGTAGAACATGTGTTATGCATGATTTTGATTAATTTGATGTTTGGGGGTGAAACCCACTTGTAGTGGTGAGGAAGATGAAGTGAGTGAATCATCCATGTTCAATATTTGTGTAATTCTTGATGTATTATGTTGAATATGATGAACTTTTGCAAGTTAGGTTGAATATGGTATGAAGTTAGTTTGATGTTTAGTTGTGTTGGTGGTTGAAAGTAAGAACTTGGAAGATTATGCATGAATTAGTTGTAAATTGTGCATTAAATGGTGTACGGACACCAAGTGTTTGATGAAATGTCTAGGTGAGATTACTAGATGAGATCGCATGCAAGTAAAGGATGAAAATGTATAATATGAGGATGTCATGTATTTTGTGGTAATTGAACATTAGAAATGTATTTTCGATGGAATACATGTATGATTTTTGGTTAATTATATGATTTGGTAAATAGTATGCATTAGAAGTTGTACTCGATGCTTGGGTAATATGATGCACATTATGTGTTGATTTACTTATGGTTAGATGAAATCAAATGTGGTTTCGTGTTAAGTGTGTAGAAAGTATGTATATTAGTAAGGAGTAAGGTTGGGAAGCTATGCCTGTTAACTAAGCTTGGACTATGTTGTTAATTGTAAAATCCTGATGTTACTAGTATGGAAGAAATTGATTATGTTTTGTGTGCATACAACTAGATGATCATGTAGATATATGTGTATTGCTATGAGAGTATGAAATGTGTATGATGTCCGTAGTATAGTCTATTAATGTTAAGAATGTATGAGCTTAAGTTGATAATTCATATAATGGACAGTTGACTTTCTAAAAGTCAACTATGCATAAATAGCATGGCAAGGCATTTGGCCACAAATATAATGTTAAGGAAATCGCAAGGCACATGTTGTACCAATAAATGTTATATGTGACGATATAAAGAATTATGTGGAATGAAAGGATGTGATTGTTATCTTATGCATTGTGTGGTTGGTATTTGACTAGTAAAGGTCAATATAGAATATGAATGTGAAATGAATGTAACTTAGAATGTGTATGTATGCTAATAATGCAGTAACCATAATGACATGAAAGTATAGGATCATGTCAAGGTGGATGGAAGCGTGGAAGGCTAGTGGGAAGGATGTGTGGAAGCAAGTACGAAACGGACGCTTAAGGTAAGTGATTTCCGGAATCGCTTCTTATTTATAAATGAAGTTTGGTATGTTGCATATAGGGAACCATGTAAGAATTTACGGGTAAGGGTAAGTACCAAGGTAAGTTCATATGAACTTCGTCTATCCTTAATGTAAATTAAGATGATAGTCTCATCGTGTTAATGGAATGTTCATTATGTTGCTGAATGTTCATTGTGTTAATGGAATGTTCATTATGTTGCTGAATGTTCATCGTGTTAATGGAATGTTCATTATGTTGCTGAATGTTCATCGTGTTAATGGAATGTTCGTTATGTTGCTGAATGTTCATCGTGTTAATGGAATGTTCAATATGTTGCTGAATGTTCATCGAGTTAATAGAATGTTCAATATGTTGATGAATGTTCATCGAGTTAATGGAATGTTCATTATGTTGCTGAATGTTCATCGTGTTAATGGAATGTTCATTATGTTGCTGAATGTTCATCGTGTTAATGGAATGTTCGTTATGTTGCTGAATGTTCATCGTGTTAATGGAATGTTCATTTGTTACTGAATGTTCATCGTGTTAATGGAATGTTCAATATGTTGCTGAATGTTCATCGAGTTAATGGAATGTTCATTATGTGGCTGAATGTTCATCGTGTTAATGGAATGTTCATTATGTTGCTGAATGTTCATTATGTTGCTGAATGTTCATCGTGTTAATGGAATGTTCATTATGTTGCTGAATGTTCATCGTGTTAATGGAATGTTCATTATGTTGCTGAATGTTCATCGTGTTAATGGAATATTCATTATGTTGCTGAATGTTCATCGTGTTAATTGAATATTCATTATGTTGCTGAATGTTCATCGTGTTAATAGAATGTTCATTATGTTACTGAAATGTTCATCATGTTACTGAAATGTTCATCATGTTTGTTGGAAGTTAATCGGTTATGTTTGTTTGTAATTGCATTGATTTGTGTTGATATGTTTGTAGATAAGACTCAACTTACAAATAAGTGAATGTGACTTGTATGTATGTATGTATGTATGTATGTATGTATGTATGTATGTAGATATGGAACTATAGCGTGTGTAAGTAGTTTGAACTTGTATGTACGTATATATGAATAGGATACTGATGTGTGTAAAATGCAACATATAAATTACATCAATTAAGGCATAAAACTAACCCTTTTTAAGTACTAATATTGGAAAAAGAGTGTTTTTGTCTTCCTTTTGTATTTTCAGGATTAAATGAGCTCAAAAACACAAAAGAAGCAAAAAGACAGTTAATTCCAACATAAATACAAAGAAAGGAACACTAGTGGACTGCCCGACCCCTCAACGGCATCTTCCCAAGCAAAATAGAGAAGACAGAAGGCTGAACACGCCCCGTGCTCAGCCAGCACGAGGCCGTGCCCAAGAAGCAGCAGAAAAGACAAACCTATAGAAGCTTCTATTGCCCACCACGGGCCGTGTCCAGCGGACACGGGGGCGTGTCGAAAGTACAGCAGGCGCATTAATTGTAATTGCGAATTACAATTAATGAGGAGAGAGAGAGTGTCAGACAGGCACGGGGCCGTGCCCAGCGGACACGGGGCCGTGCCCAGCTCTCTGTTCAGCCTATAAATAGGAGTGCTTGGATTCATTTAAACTCATCCCTTGGCACACCACCTCTCTCACACTTCATCCACCACCCACCACCATCACAACACCATCATCCACCACCATCATCCATTGTCCATCGTAGAGTGTGTGAGTCGTCTCGGGATCCAAGATTGATCGTAAGAGTTCTTGACAATCAAGGCCATGTTTGCCTAAGTCTCTTACATCACTTGGTGAAGACAAAGTGTCTAGTATAATACTTTTTATTTCTAATCTTTTGCACTTTTTATTTGGTTTTGTATTAATGACTTTAATAACTAGTTACTTATGTTGAAGGTGATCTTTCCTTATCGTTTGTCCGTGGTGTCTTGGCATTATTTTACTGTCTATATAAAATAAAGGATTTTCACCATTCATATCTCCACGGTCTATATGGAGGTATGTTGGCTACCTGGTCGGGGGTTAAGGGAACGGTTTGGTAAAGGTCTTGCCATTGTTCAGCGTTTAGAGGTCCTGCAATGGACCTGGGTCAAATTTAGTAGGACCTCCTTCAATGCTTCACGGTATTGGATGGCGGGGGTCCAAACTCTTTGATCCCCTCATAAGTTAACTACTATTAATACTATAACCCGGCTATTTAGGACTGTATCCCTGCTGACTCAGACTACTTAGCCGAGGGTAACGTCGCCGCCAAAAGCAGGGCCTACCACAATACTGCATTAATAACTTAATTCATTATCTTCCAATAATCCACCCCTTTAGGATTGTATCCTTGCTGACTCAAACTACTGGGGTGAGGGTAACGTCACCTTCAAAAGAGGGGCCTACTACAATAACTAAGATAATCTCTTAATTATGTGCAAAAGTGCGGAAATAATCAAAGGTTATACTAGATACGAGTCGGAACCAAGTGATTCATCTTGTCTATCTGTTTTTATTTTATTTTTATTTTCAGCATTTTAGTTAGTTTTTATTTTTCTTAGCTTAAAACATTTTTCTAATCTTTTATTTTGATTAGACGTTGAGGATAAACCGGTACTAAAAGCTCTTGTGTCCTTGGACGACCTCGGTATCTTACCAACGCTATACTACACTCAACGATGGGTGCACTTGCCCATATGTGTGTTTAGTGTTAGTGAAATATCGTGTTTTATAAATTTAAAACTTGGCTAAAATAAGTGTTAAAAAGGGCTTAAAATATACACCTAATATATATAACACTTTATCGCACATCAGATACGTATGAATGTACTTAGATATATGCAAGTGTATATACGTGCTGTAATCTAATGATTGTAGATCACTGGTATACGTATATGTGAAGATGTGGGTTTTCAATATGTTTGAGATTACGTACTCCTAACCATGTTACTATTGAGAATGAAATAAATGGAGCGCAGGTATGGGAAAGCCGGACTCTCGAGGAATTGAGGTCGGACTCGAGTAAATAAAATTGAGAGGATGTTTCAATGGAATACCTTACGTAGTTAGAATGTGATATAGCCCTTTAAGTATATGTATTAAATTATATATGATGTCACCATGTACTAACATGTTGGTTATATATGGTGACCGCAGGTTAGTCAGATATTCATGATGGACAAGTGAACGAGGATCAAGTTGAAGTTCATGGATTGTACGGGAAAGTGGCCACGTTGTTTGTAATTATTTGTTAACATAGTTACATTAAATAAATGATGAAAGATGTATTTACGTTAAAAAAGGTTGACTTAAACGGTATTCAAGTATGTTAGAGTAGTTATAAGAAAGAAATTTTACGGTTCGTTTTCCGCTGCGTCGTTTTGGGTCAAATCGTGAAACGGGTCTTACAATATTATTAGTGAGGCTTAATGAATGTGACATCCAATATTTTTTTTACATCTTAAAATATAGTTAATATATATATACTTTCTATACATAATCAATGAACAAAGTTTTTGTTTGGTCTATCGGTTAATCTATTGAAGTTGCATCCATATGGTTATAACAAGTTCAATTCTAGGTATATACAACCTTTTCCCCATTTTTTAACCCATCTTATCTTCTCATTTTATCTAGAGTTAATTACATAGTTAGTACTTGTGGTTTGCACAAAGTAACATACTTAGTTACTAATAGTTTAAAATTTCATTCTAGGATATGAACTTTTCATTTTGTAACGTTTGGAGGTATTAACGTTATTTTTAGGTTTAAAAGCTCATTATATTAGTACCTAAGTATGTTATTTTGTGCAAACCACATGGACTAACTATGTTAATACCCTAGAAGTTAATATCTCCAAACTACAAAATGAAAAGTTAATACCCTAGAAGGTGATTTTAAACTATTAGTACCTAAGTATGTTATTTTGTGCAAAAACACAGGGACTAACTATGTAATTAACTCTTTTATCTATTTCCTTTTTTTTCTTTGTTTTCATGTTATTTTTTATGTGTTTTGGTTTTTTCTTTTATTTTGTTTTCCTTTTCGTTGTCGTTTTTAGTGAGCAAAAAATTATATACATAATAGCTCTTTTGTTTTTAAAAATTCCTTTTTCTTTTTTAAATCATATTTATCATTTAACTTTTTATTTTAATCATTCTTTTTTATTTTTTAATCATGTTTCCTTTATCATTTAATTTAATATTTTTAATAATTTTTGTTCGTTAACTTTTTTCTAAAAAGCTATGTACGTAGTTGTGTTTAATTTTTTTCTTCTACATTCCAGTATAAATTTTATTAAAACGAAGTTGTATTCAAAATAGAGTATGTATTTTGTATCTTAAAACGATAGGATGATGAATTGAACCGAACCGATTATGACGGTTTGGCTTTCTAAACAACACCCTTCGTTTTAAAATAACGTTTATTATCATTTGGTTTGTTTCGGCGCAACGCCCGACCTCAAGTAATCTAGTTAATATTTATAGAGAATGTGAGATGCATAAGGTGGTTATGTTACCATGTACCTCACTCTCTTTGTAACTCTCATTATATTATATCTATTTAAAAAAATATCCTACAAATAGATTATACCATTTTGATGATTCTATACTTTTAAATTGATTTTACAACGCAACCCAATTAATCTAAGATCTAATCAAGAACAAGAAGAACACAATTTCAAAGGTCTTAACAACTCTAGTTTACAACATTCTACGCTATATACTTATAGCTAATTATTCCTATAACATCTATCAAATAACTACACACTTGATATTCAATTACAATGATATTTTCATAACAAAATAACAATTAAGTTCATCCTCATCTTTATTATTTTCTTCGTTCGTACGAACTTCTTCACTAGCATTTGTCAATATTTTCTTCGTCGGTATGAACTTCTTCGGAAGCATCGATAGTTATTCCCATTGAGTATGAACTCTTGATGATAGTACCTCTGTAGTAAAAACTTGCATTGTTTTTGTTAGCTTTGTAACACTAGTCACTTACATTTGTTCCGACAAAAACATACCGAACTTCTTTTTAATTCTTTAAAATATACCAACCACTATATATCATAAATACGTTTATTAGAATTGAAGGGTTAAGTTATTCTACAAACACTCCTAATTGTAAGAAGTGTAAGAATGATTTATAGAGTGACAAGTGTCCAATAACCTAAAATTAAACCCACTACATCACCACTCAAAACCTAAACACCCACCCCACCTCACCACCATCAAAAAACCTAAACCTCCACCACCACCCAAAAACCTAACCTCCCCCCCCCCCCCCCCCCCCAAAAAAAACCTAAAAAAAACTACCCAAAAAAAAAAAAACCTAAAAAAAACTAAACACCCACCCCACCCAAAAACCTAAACCCCCACCCCCTCGGCAAAATTTTTTTTTTCTTTTTTTTGGGTGGGTGATGGGGGTGGGGGTTTAGGTTTTTTGGTGGTGGTGGATGTTTAATTTTTTTTTATAGTGGGTTTTTTAGGAGCCTTTGTACCTTTCTTACAATTAGGTCGGGTATCACTTATACCGGAGATTGAAAGAACTAGTTCCGTTGCCAATTCCTAGCATAAAAAACGGGTTTTTCCATACCTGGTTCCGGGTACGGTCGGGTATCACTTATACCGGGCATTGAAAGGACCGGTTTCGGTTCCTAGCATAAAAACCCATACCCGATTCCGGTTCGGGTTTGGAACCGGTTCTTCAAAAACCAGTTACAATAACCGAGTATTTTGGGTATTGAAAAAACCCGGTCCGGGTACTAAAACCCCCGTCCTTACTATAAGATGTCAAGATGATAACCTCTTTAGTTGAAACCTGAAATAATCCAACGCTTGATTTTAATGGTTTAAATTAACCAAATTATTAATAAAATTGTTAGTACGAAGTAGGCCTGTCAATGGATTGGATATTGATCCATATCCAATCCAATCCGATCAATTTAACTCACTTATTGGATCATAAAAAATATGGTAAATTACTTTTTGAGTCGCTGGGTTTTAGTGGTTTTAACCACTTAATTCCAAAATCAAAATGTTTGACGCCCTGAATCCCTATAACCACTTTTCTTAATCAAAACCAACCACCTTCTCTTCTGATCTCATCTCACGTGACCTCCATGCTCCTGGTTAGCTTTCTTTTTCACTTTTCCATGTCATCTTGTTGTTCAATTTATCAATATTTAATATCCCGAACTTTGTTGATTCATAATGATGCACCGAAAGTCACGAATTCTGTTGTGTTTGAATCTGGTATATTTATGGTTTAAACCGCTCATAAAACGTTCTAAAGACGTTCCAAAGTGTTATTTCCAACTCATAAAACGTTCTAAAAAAATTAAATCCGCCACTGTTTTTCCTTTACCCTTTGATCTTTGTAGCAGTTCTTCAAACTCAACCTCATCTTCTTTCTCTTCCTGAAGTCATCAATTCCACTTCAGGTTTCATCTTCTGTTCGATGCAAATGCATTAGGGTTTTCAGTCTCAACATTTCGTATCTTTGTATTACATCGATATTACCCACTTCAATTATTTGTTTGCACTTCTAAATTCTGATGTGTCATCCTTTTTTGAATGATCTCTCCATGTGAATCCAAACACCCACCACACACGAATTGTTGCTGTTCATCGCCTCAGACTTTAAACACATTTTTAGGCTCAGAATCAACTTGCACACCAGTTGTTTGATAAAATGCTTGACCCAAATTTTGGTGATTGATTGTTTTGAGTTTTGTTTTTTTCAACCGAGGTAAAATCATTAATCTATAGCTCTTCGTTTGTTTGTTTGATTGGTATCTTTGCAATTGGTTGGAGCCAAAGGGGGACATTTTAGGGCTCTTGGTTGATTAATTATTGTTCAAGTTAAAATTGGGATTTGCCGCAAGTCGCGCACTCATGACGTAGTTCTTTCTTGGTGAGGTGTCTGGGAGGGTGAGCAACTGTAGGTTGCTTTCCTCTCCTTCGTTTCTTGGGTGGGATGATACCTGGCCTCCTCCTCACCTCGAGAAGGAGGACTCGTTATCACTTCTCGGTTTTGATTGTTTCCAATGGGCTTTGCTAAGGGTAGGAGCATGGTATCCAGTGCCTCTGAAGGGGATGTTGGCTCCACTTCGTCCAATGGAGTGTGGCTATGCCCTTTCAGGAACTTCCACGAGTGTAAAGACGGCAAGCCTGGGTCTTCTGGGTATAACAGATTGATCGCGCATTTTCAGCAATTCCATTTTAAAGATGATCGTAAAGAATCCCTTCAAGGTGCGCTTTCTAAGGATTTAGAATTGTTTTCGAATGTTGGGGAAACCCTGCGAGTTTTGGGATATTGGTTGTGTGGGAGGTGCATGAAGACACACGCACTTAGTAGGGGGTGTCATCATCCTGATGGTGTTTTCACGTTCTCTAGAAAATCCGGGTCTGATGAGGATTTTGTCGTGGGGATCCCAAGGCCCCAAGATCCTGTGATGGTTGTTGAGCTTAGGACCCCGCAGGGAGTGATGGGAGATGTCGATCTCCTTGAACGTGTTTTCTCTCTTCCGGTTTGAACTGTTAAGAGCATCCCCCAAGCTGTCGTTTGGCATTTGCACAAGCTTTGACAGGTGACATCCATAAAGTAGTAGCTTCCACTGGGACTGTCGAAAGTTGGGTCAAACTCTTGCTCTTACCCTGTTGTACCCTTAAGGTGGTTAAGCCGTCTTCCAGGCAAGAGCGAAGGTCGGGTAATCGAAAATCCTTGCAATGTGATAGTATTTTGCGGGCCTTAGCTATGTGGAAGGAGGGCTCTGGTTTTGAGGTTTTAGTCAATTCCCTCCTTGCCGATACTGGAGAAGGGGTCGTGCGTGGGGGGAGGCACAACGGGAGATAGCTGAGGAGGTTAGCCCCAACATCAAGCAATGTCTCAGGAAAGTGAGTGATAGTCACTTCACTGCTGCAGTTAAGGTGTTGTGTTCCAGTGGGGTTGCTCCCCGGGGGGAATCTACCATGCAAGCCCTTATCGACAAACATCCCTTCGCACCGCCCCCGAACCTCCCTTCAACTCCTCTTTCACAACCTGCGTTATCCGTGGATGAAGACTGCGTCAACAGGTGTGTGAAATCTTTCTCGAAAGAGACATGTTGTGGGCGAGATGGCCTGCGGGCCCAACACCTGTTGGACGCTCTTAGCAGCGAGGGGTCGGCGACTGCCTCGGGATTGCTTACTGCCATCACTGAAGTGGTAAACCTTTGGCTAGGGGGGTTATGTCCTAAGGTGCTCGCTGATTTTGTTGCTTCGGCGCCCCCAACCCCTTTGTTGAAGCCTGATAATGGGATTCACCCCATTGCTGTGGGGGCAATTTGGAGAAGATTAGTCTCCAAAGTAGCCATGAAGAAAGTTGGGAAAGAAGCTGTTAAATACTTGGGGGACTATCAATTTGGGGTGGGGGTCCCCAATGGGGCGGAGGCGGTGCTGCACAGCGCTAACATGTTTCTTAATTCTTTTCATTCAGATGGATTGCTGGCCATGCTTACGGTTGATTTTTCCAATGCTTTCAACTTAGTTGACCGTTCAGTTTTGCTTCGAGAGGTCCATCGCCATTGCCCCTCCATATTCTCATGGGTTCAATTTCTGTATGCTCAGCCTGCTAGGCTATACGTGGGGAATGACCGCATCGGGGCATTCACGGGGGTGCAGCAAGGGGATCCCTTGGGACCTTTGCTTTTTGCCCTAGCCTTACACCCCTTAGTGCTTCAGGTGCAGGAAAACTGTAAACTCCCCTTCCATGCTTGGTACTTGGATGACGGGACAATTATCGGGGACGCTGTTCAGGTTGCTAAAGCTCTCGACATCATCGGTTCGGAGGGTCCAGCCTTGGGGCTACGACTTAATATTAGAAAAACTGAACTATTTTGGCCGACATGCAACGGGGTGAAGGTCCGGCCAGGGCTTTTCCCCAGTGAGATTGGGAGGTTGGAGAAAGGTGTCAAACTGCTAGGAGGGACAGTCAGCCGTGATGCCAGTTTTATTAGTGGTCTAGCGGCTAAGAGGGCAACGCGTGCTGTTGACATTATGGGACACCTTCCCTTGTTGCGGGATCCTCAAAGCGAACTCCTTTTGCTTAGATCTTGTATGGGGGTTGCAAAGTTTCTATTTGGTGAACTTGCCAGCCCCCCTTTGTGGATGATACTGTTTCATGTTTTGATAAAGGTCTTCGGGAGGCAATAGAAGACATTGTCGTATGTGGGGGTCCTTTTTTGGTGATCTACAGTGGCGAATCGTGACCTTGCCAATGAGGCTTGGTGGGTTGGGCCTTCTCTCGGCCCGGGATGTGGCTGCCTATGCCTTTGTGGCTTCCAGGTCTCAATCTTGGGAGCTGCAGGACCACATCTTACGTAACAGTGGGGTTGCTAACACTGATCCGGATTATGCCAGCGCCTTGGAACGCTTGCATGAATCTCTACCTGACTTTGATCTCGGCGGTTTCTCTAACAAGGACACCGCCCCCAAAAAGCCACAGAAAACTTTGGCGAATGCCCTTTGTTGTCGAATCGCACAAAGTTTGGGAGAAGATTTCCATTTGTCACCCCGCCAGAAAGCCGTCATTGAATGCCTACAGAGGCCTCACGCTCAGGATTTCTTAACTGTTATTCCTATTGAAGGTTTGGGTCAACGTATGTCAGCGGTGGAGTACCGGTCAATCCTTAAGTACCGTTTGATGATCCCCATGTTCCCGATTGATGAAACTTGCCCAGTCTGCCGTAAAGCATGCCTGGATAAATACGGGGAGCATGCGTTACACTGTAGAGAGTTGCCGGGGTTTAAATATCGCCATGACTTTGTGCGAGACGCATTAATGGATATTCTCAGACGAGCAGGGATCTCAGCGAAGAAAGAGGCACCGGTTAATTTTCTTACAGACCCGTCGGAGGGGAGATCCACCCTACGCCCAGCTAACGTGCTAGTTTTTGGTTGGGAGGGCGGGAAACATGCTTGTGTCGATCTCACAGGTGTATCCCCACTAGCCGGGTTCCGGGAAAATGGGTTTGTGGCGGGGCAAGCGGTACTGAAAGCAGAGTCAAAGAAGGTGGAAAAGCACGCGAAAGCTTGTGAGGATAATCAGCATGCCTTTGTCCTCCTGGCGTTTGGCACGTTCGGCTCCTTGGCGCCGGAGGCAGTTCGGTTCTTGTCTAGAGTTCAGCGTGTGGTCCATAGCAACTTTTCGACCCCTCAGGGGCGGGACTTTGTTTTTAGTAGATTAGGGTTTTCTATTCAGAAAGGGATGACGGCGCAGTTTGTTGCTCGTCTACCTGCTATCCTTATGTAATTTGCTCTGGTGATTGGAATGAAATAAAAATGCTAATTTTACTTAATTGTTAAAAAAAATTTGTTAATATGAAGACTCAGGTTCATGAAGATACCTCAATGATTAAAAAAAAGGTTGGGCCAAAAAAAAAAAAAAAAAAACCGGTGGAGTTGTAACTTGTAATAAGAACTAGGAACTATGGGTGACTCAGCTTGTTTTGGGTTAAGCGAAATTTTAATTTCGGGTCTTTATGATGCGAATCACAAAACATGGCCAGAAACTACCATAATTACCGCCATGAAAATGAGGATTCCAAATAAACCAATATGAAGAATAAGAGGTAGAAGAGGAGATTGAGGTCGAAGAACCGCCTACAAAAAAGAAAGGAAAAGGAAAAACAAAGGCTCAGGGGTGGAGTGATTAGGAAGAGGCATGTTTAGCGAAGTCGTGGATATATTGTTCGGAAGACGCGCAACAATCAAATGAGCAATCAAAAGACGGGTTTTGGGAAAAAAGGTATATTTTGTGCAAGTTAATAATTATTTTTATATTCTTTGCAACTTATTTATTTTTATATTTTGTGCAAGTTATTTATCTTTATATTCTTTGCAAGTTATATATTTTCATCTATTATGCAAGTTATTTATTTTTATATACTTTACAAGTTATTTATTTTTATATACTTTACAAGTTATTTATTTTATATTTGTGCAAGTTATTTATTTTTAAATTTCGTGCAACTTATATATTTTCATATTGTTTGCAACTAACTTTTTTTTGTTCACCGAACACCTTGGTCAACAACAACCGAAGTCTCGATCAAGCTTACTCGAAATGTTGGGATTTAAATCACGCTATGAAGAAATGGAACGATTTCTATTTAAATCGAGCCGGTGTTGCAAGACAAAGTGGTGACGGCAACGAGCACGTAATATGGAAGGCAATGGAGGACAACAAGTTAAATGTCAAGAAGAGTGGCTTTGCACATATGAGAGTGTGGAATGTTGTTCGACGTAACCCGTGTTGAGCTGCTATTCCTTCCATGGGTGAAGGTTTGCAACATTCAAAAAGAACAAGGACAAATGACGAAGGCCAACACACCACATCCCTCAACGCTCAATTTCCTAACGACACCAAAGGTAGTCCTCACTTGTTTTCCGAACCCGAAAGGTCGATTAGGAAAACAAAAAAAATCGTGACAATCGTTCGAATCCACCGAAGAGATATTGTCACGCATGGAGCGTTCAATTCCTTCAATAAAGCCGAAGCAGAGCGTAAAAAGAAATACCGAGAAGACAAAATTCGTCTCTTGGAAACCGGTGTCGAAATTCGAAAGAATTTGATGAAAGAAAAACAACATAGCCTAATCCGAAAACAATAAAAAGAAGACTTTGCGTATATCACACAAGACCACTCGATGTATATCGATGACATCCTGAACTTCGTTCTCCAAAGGAAGCCTGAGTAGGCAAATCGTTGGGGATGGAACTTACCATTTTAAGTATTTTAGAGTAGTGTAATTTTTATTTCGTAGGTGTCTGTTTTTTTTTCTTTTTTTTTCAACTATGTGTGTGCGTGTGTGTTTTTTTTTAGATTAATGTAACTTTTTTTTCTAACTTTTAATTTAACTAGTGGTATCTAAACCAGCGCGTTGCGCCGGTAGATTCCCCATGCTACGTGATAGGAATTTGATTGGTGTCGCTTCATCTCGTTATATTACAGTACCGACGCTCGTTATAGCAACCGAAAAAGGAAAAAATAAAAGAAAATCGTGATATGACAAAAAGAATATCAACATGTGATCTACATCGATTGAAAACAATTGCTTAGTAGGAATCGGTTCGTCAGGGTACCACCACGATACTGGCATGCACTCACATATCATATATAAAAAACAAAATGTGCACTCTATTTTGAATGCAACTCTGCTCTCAACAAAATTTACGACAAACGCCTGAAAAAATCAAGCAAAGTTACGAATTTAGTTTTTTTTTTAATTATATAGCATACATAAAAAATAAAAATAAAACAAAAGTTGCCATGTGGCAACTTCTTAATAGGCGAACCGCCACGTGGCAACTTTTTAATGAGTTTATCACTATTCACTAGGTTGGTTTATTAATATATGGATAATGTAGTTTATATTTCTATTTATGTTTATTTTTAAGGTATTTACGCTTAATTAAATTAAAGTTAATTATAATTAAAATAGTTTAGTTTTAAGGAAATTTGGGACGACACTACACAGTTTAGAAAAATCTTGAAAAAACTAATATGACGCTGACGTGTCACCCAGTGAAACAAGAAAATATAAGACGAAATCCAATAGTCTAATTAATGATGTAAATTAACACCCTTTCTCTCAAGTGTGAATGGTATTTTCGCATAATAAGTTTTTGTAACGTTATAAAATCTTCCACTGCATATTACATTTTGAAAACTCTAGAACCTACTTGAGATAACATTATTAAAAAGCTTTCAAAATCCCTGGTGTTATAAATGTCGAGTGAACCACCAAAACCGAAGCAAGTCGACGGGTTTGATCGCTTTGAATCCATGGTACACGGTTCAATTTTGATGGTTTAACATTTCAGGTTAGTTTGATGTCCGTATAGCTTTTATTTAGGAAAAATTACAAGTTTTGTCCTTTATTTTTATACCACTTTTCAAGCGGTGTCCTTTTTAACGAATGTTGACAGGCGGTGTCCTTTACTAGGTATTTTGTTGCAAGATTAGTCCTTTACACCCAACCCAGTTAAAAACCCCTGTTAATTGTTGACAGGCGGTGTCCTTTACTAGGTATTTTGTTGCAAGTTTAGTCCTTTACCTAGGTATTTTGTTGCAAGTTTAGTCCTTTACACCCAACAATTAACAGGGTTTTTTTTAACTTGGTTGGGTGTAAAGGACTAAACTTGCAACAAAGTACCTAGTAAAGGACACCGCCTGTCAACATTCGTTAAAAAGGACACCGCCTGAAAAGTGGTATAAAGATAAAGGACAAAACTTGTAATTTTTCCTATTATTTATACGTATTTTTTTTTTCATTTTTGTAATATGTTAGTGTATATTTATCATTTTAATTTTTAATACAGCCCAATGCTTTTTAATAAAGGCAAAAATATTGATCCAAATCGTCTAAACCGAACAATTTTACCGTCATACCAGCTAGACCCATCGCCTCCGATCGGTCTAGTTTGGTTTGTCCAGTTGTCTTTCCCTAAAACTGTATTTAGTGATTTGGCCTATATTTCCGTAACCGATCAAATCTAATCATAAACAACCCTAAGTTGTATATAAATCTTGAAAACATAAAATCAACCTTGCAGCATTTACTCTATATATTTTACTTTTTAAACTTAAACAAAACTAATTACTCAATTTGTATTGGTCCGACCCGAAGCACATCCACATCTATTACGTGGAATGCAGGGGCGGATGTATTATGGAACAAGGGGTAGCCTTCGCTACCGCTTGGTCGGAAAATTTTTGACGTTTTTAGTGTAAATTTTGGAAAAGTTTGACGTTTTCTCGATTTCGTTACCGCTTATTTATAAAACGTTACCGCTTGGTCGGAATCCTAGATCCGCCACTGGTGGAATGTAATATCATCCATGCTCAAATACATAGCTTATTTGGCCTTTGCTACTACCGACTTAATGGCTACGTGTATAACTTGGTTACCACTAATAATATACGTAGTATCTATTGTGATGGGACTTTTTTTCATAATAAATATGTTTCCAAACCTAACAAATATTTTTTTTTTTTTTGAACGGTGACTTTCTTATGAGTGACCCATTGTCACTGAACCCCGTCGAAGACGGTATTCCCCAGCCAAGATCTGCCGACGATGTTCTATCGGGCCCCGTACGGTATCAGACTTGGATGGCGTTCCCCCGGAAACCGTACTGCCTCCACACGAGTTGCCTCGCTGGAGTAACAGCCGGGTGAAAACCGGGGTGACGCTCAGGATCAAACCCCCCTCGGTGGGTTAGTCACCATCATTGCGCACGGGTGTCCTACCCCCTTTCGCCACAAGCGGGAATCGAACCGGTGACCTCTAGGAGACCAAACCGGCCCTCAACCAACTGGGCTATGAAGGCAGGACATCCAAACCTAACAAATATATGATGTTTCTTTAATTAGTTTTGTAAATATAGCACGAACAATTATATTGCGAGCCTTCTTGTGTCGAATCATCAGTACAAGAGTACCGATCTCAATTTGAAGAAGTCTCGTTTCAACAATTATCACAACTAGGGTCGTCGTCACTCACGCGTTTGTGTAGGGACGCGATTGAATTTAGAACGTATTGCACATCATGACAACTGACGAATAAATTCGTAAAAGTAAACAAAATAATATCTAAATGTGTTATGTTATTTGTGTCGTAACTCGACTTTGAAGATCAAAAACATAAGAAAAGGTAAAATAATACAGTAAATAACAAAGGTAAATAAGGTAAACGAAAAAGAAAATGATAGGAACTCGGTTGGTTTCGGTGCACTCGTTATAGTAAAGAAAAAGAAAAGTTGAAAAATATGTCCAAAAGAGTATCGGTGCGAGCATTAAAAAAACTAAACTCAATTTTTTTTTTTATCTTGGGCGTACTCGTTATAGCAAAGAAAAAGAATATAAAAAACATATCCAAAACAATGACTCACATGACCTAAAACGTAGACGACTTTATACCAACTTTATTAATGTTTAGGAGCTATATGATAACTTTATTAAAATTTAAGGGTAAAAAGTAATTTGGTTAAAGTAAAAAAAAAAATAATACAATGATTAAACTAGATGGGGTGCAAATGAAAGTTTATACTAAATGACGAAATAGAGTAAAAAACGAAAAAGTCACCATTCAACTTCTACACTTATACCTAAACTACACTTTATACCTTTTGTTAGGGCATGAATTTTATGCTAAGGATCATCTATCCTGAGACTGGGCATGGATCACGGATCCTTAATGGATGATGCAGATAGTCTGAGGATCCAGAGTCTGAGGATCACGAGTCTGAGGATCCAGGATCCTTAACAGAACTTATAATTTCTAACAATTGTCACGTTTTTAATATTTATATACAGATAATGGACGTAGTGGACTCACTCTCAGCTGGAATTTAGGGGAATATTCCATCAAGATGCCCCACATGTGCTATTTTCACAACGATTATGGAGTAGACTTGATCTTCCTTGAAAATAGGACTTTTTGTTAGCTTATTTAGGGGGTATTGAGCTGATAGAACACAATTAATTTCGTCACAATACCTCTGCAATTCCCTCTCAAACACACACACTAGAATTCCTTGTAACAAGCTCAATAACTTCCAAAGTTGTAATCTTTTTATGCAATATAGTTGGTGATCGGTAGTTTCCATCACCCGAGGTTTTTTATGCCGGAGATCTTCTAAAGATCAAGGGCTTTTTCCTCGTATAAATCTCGGTGTTCATCGTTGATTTCATATACTTGTCGTTCATACAATTAACCAAGCATCATACCTCACAAAATCAGATTTGGTTGCATTATCCTTGTGTGATTTTTGACCAAAATAGTTTGGCGCCCACCGTGGGGCAATTGGTGCTTCAATTCTGAGAAATTTTGTTCATTTCGGTCATTTCGGTTCATCACCTTCAACCACATGGCTTCTCAAGGAAAAAACTTCTTCAAGTTCCATGTCGGCGGTTACCTCATCACAGGGCATTCCACCGTTGCATCATCTTATCCCTGCATTCCAGAAGAATGCTAACAATGACAATGCTCCGAAGAAGACAACCCCCGTTTTCACAAAACCAACTGTTGTTTTTTCCTCTACACTTACTAACAGTGGTTTTTATGCTTTGATTTTGCAGATGAGAGGATACATGCAACAACAGGACCAAACTAATGGCAGGATCCTTCGCGAAATTGATAAAATCAGCAGAGGATCACTCCCCTTTGATGCTGAGATCGCTGAATTTCGACACTCCGGTCATAACTTCCCGGCACTTTGCAGATCCAGATGTCCAATACCAGGGTGGATCAACAGGAATGCGTTCTAGATCATCGGCAATGTCTCAGGCTCAAGGATCATCTTTCCAGCCTTCAGGATCCTCATTTCAGCATCAGGGATTCTTCACCAGTTTATGAGAATGCACGGGGACGCAGCCAATTCAAGGATCCTCTCAGGTTCAAGGATCCTCTCAGGTTCAAGGATCCTCTCAGGTTCAAGGATCCTCTCAGGTTCAAGGATCCCCTCAGGTTCAAGGATCCCCTCAGGTTCAAGGATCCCCTCAGGTTCAAGGATCCTCTCAGGTTCAAGGATCCTCTCAGGTTCAAGGATCCTCTCAGGTTCAAGGATCCTCTCAGGTTCAAGGATCCTCTCAGGTTCTAGGATCCTCTCAGGTTCTAGGATCCTCTCAGGTTCAAGGATCCTCTCAGGTTCAAGGATCCTCTCAGGTTCAAGGATCCTCTCAGGTTCAAGGATCCTCTCAGGTTCAAGGATCCTCTCAGGTTCAAGGATCCTCCTTCCAGGTTCAAGGATCCTCATCTCAGGTTTCCGGATCCATGGATTATCCTCCAAGACCTTCATTCACAGCACATCAAGGATCCAACATCTTCCAGGATCAAGGATACTTAAGGAGTGTGCAACCCGGAAGTTCAGATGTTCATCTAGGAGATTTCATACCGATGCAGACTATTGCTTCTTCTAGTCCCTCAGTTATACCAGAATCCCGTCAATATGGATTCACATATGGAATTCCAACCTTGAATCCATTAGGAGGTAACACTTTGAATACTTCTTATAATGCTAACCATGGCTTCGTGCAGGATACAGGAATCAACCAAGCTATGGCTAAGGAATTGCAGAAACTCAAAGATATGATATCCAGCGTTCCAGGAGTGGTTAAGCCCATTCCTGAAATTCCAGATGGAAGTCACAAGGGAAAGAATGGAGATCAATCCCATTCCTGAGAGGTTAAAAGAAGCATGTCTATGCAAGGGTTTCGGATCCACACTGACAGGATCAGCTCTTAAATGGCTGCTAAGTCTTCCTCCTTACTCTATTACTTCATTTTCTAATTTAGTTAACTTGTTCAATAGTCAAATTTCCTGTAGTAGAACTTTTGAAAGGTTAACTAGTGACTTATATAGGATCACCCAGGGTCATAACGAATCACTTAGAGATTACATAATTAAATTCAGTAGAGAATCCTTGGAAATCCCTAACTTAGATATTGCCACAACTGTAGAGGCTTTTAAAATGAGTTTACTTAAGGATTCTCAGTTCTATGATGATCTTGTTATGACACCTTGCAGGAACCTAGATGAAGTAAGGAACAGGGCCCTTAGGTTCATCCGTTTAGAGGATGACAAAAGGATCCATGAGAGGTTATCAGGATCCTCCAAGCAAGACAAACAAGGATCCTATTTCAAGAATAACTGATCCAAGCAATACTCCAAGCATGACAACCAGAATGTGCATGCTGTGGAATAAGAGGAAGATGATGAGGATTATCCTCCTATTTCTGAATATTGTTTTTCTGCTGATAATAATGAACTAATCCTTTCTATGCAGATTTTAGGTGACAAGGTTAGGTGGCAAAGGAAGAATGACAAACCGCCTGCCACCAAAGACGAATCGAAATGGTGTGCTTACCATGGGGATTCTGGTCATCTCACAGATGAATGCATAGCATTAAGGAAGGAGATAGGTTATCTTTTGAGCGAAGGATACTTGAAGGAATTGCTTGGAAGGAAAAAGTCAAGGATTAAGGATCCTGAGAAAGTTCCTGAAAAAGCTCTTCCTCCACCAGCTGATGCTCAAATCATCCATTTCATCTCCAGAGGTTCTCAGCAGCTAAGAGACATGCAAAGGAAACAAATATGGAGAATAGGGACAGACCTGTTCGAACTTCCATCCTTACCCAGGAAAAAGTCATATACTTTGATGGGGATGACCATGTCGACATACATGATCCTCATCATGACGGTTTGGCTATTACATTATTTATATCTAACCATTTTGTTCGCATGATTCTCATTGATGGGAAAAGCTCAGTGAACATAATCCAGTTGGATGTCCTCAATAGAATGGACATCCTTGAATCCGATATTGTCCAGAGATCACATTGGGGGACATCAAACTTCCTATCTATATAGAGGGAGTGAATTATGTTAAAATAAAAAATTCTATGTTATTGATTGCTTATCATGCTGTAATGTTATCTTTGGCAGGCCATGAATACACGATATGAAGGCAGTCCCCCTCAACATATCACCAATGTGTCAAGCTCCCAACTCTATGAGATATGGTGAAGATAGAAAGTGATCAGCAGGAGGCAAAGAACTGTTACACTTCTTCAATGAAGCCAGCCTCCAAGGAGCAAGACGTCATGGAGGCAAGAGAGCAAGACGTCAAGGATATTCTGTTGAACCCAGAGGATCCTGAATCCAAAATTTTTATAGGATCCGGGATCCTAGACAGTATTGAGTAGGATTTAGTATCCTTCTTGGAAAGAAGAAAATCTACCTTTGCTT
Organism: Helianthus tuberosus; assembly: GCA_030545235.1. Classification (NCBI taxonomy): domain Eukaryota; kingdom Viridiplantae; phylum Streptophyta; class Magnoliopsida; order Asterales; family Asteraceae; genus Helianthus; species Helianthus tuberosus. The sequence continues at coordinate 26,284,464 of CM060391.1, read as the reverse complement.
GGAAACATGAAGATATGACAGGTATATCTAAGAATGTTATTACTCACAAACTTGGTATTGACAGGTCTTTCAAGCCAATACACCAAAAAAGGAGAAAGTTTGCACTTGAAAGGAATGCCATTATCCAAGAAGAGGTAGACAAATTGCTCAAGGCAAGTTTGAGTGGACTGATAAGCATGAAGCTGCACTCAAGGTTCTTAAGGATTATCTATCCTCAGCACCAGCCCTAATGAAACTAGAAAATGGAGAATCGTTATCCTTATACTTAGCTATTTTAGCTAAAGCAGTAAGTGTGATCCTAGTTAAGGATCATGAAGGCTCTCAACATCCGGTATACTATGTAAGTAAAATTCTACTTGATGCTGAGGCCAGGTATTCTCATTTAGAGAAATTAATTCTTGATTTAATTATGGCTTCTGCTAAACATAGACATTATTTAGAAACTTACACTATTATTGTGAAAACTAACCTTCCTATCAAGAATGTTCTCAGGAAACTTCAAATGTCAGGTAGAATGGCAAAGTGGGCAATCAAGCTTATTGCATATGACATTAAGTATGAACCCATGACTGCCATCAAGTCCCAAACTTTAGCTGACTTTGTGGCTGATTTGTTAGGGGTGGATTTCTAAATGATCAGTGATCCTCATTTACTGTTGGGTTTAGTGATCCTCAATTCTGTCTGAAGTAGTGATCCTCAGAAGTGTTGCAGGATCAGGATCATGGATCATCATAAGGATCCTTGTACTAACGGTTGTCTACTTTGAATTCGAAATTGTTTTGCAAGAGTATCAATTTGGACTTGGTCTTGGCGATTGTTATGACTCATTTTCTGAGTATGCATGCTGACTAATATCCTGCTTTCAATTGTTTATCTATGATCAGGATACTGGGCGAGGACATTGCTAACATCCTGGCTGATATCCTGGGGTATATCAAATTAATCACGTGCAGGTTAAAGACTGGGACTTGCCAACGGTCAAGTGGACTTGATCTCCTCAAGACTCGGACGTATTTGTTAAAGGAGAGACGTTGAGCCCGAAAGACCAGGTCTACAACGTTCAACTAAGGAATATTCGGTGGATCCCGGTTATATAGGATAGTTAGTTACGTTAGTTTTACTATAAATAGATGGGGGCGGATCAGATTAAGTCACTCAATTCACACATTTTCGAACACTTTCTCTCTAGCTCATCGCAAACACTACACAACACTTGTATTCGAATTACATTGTAACACCTAGTCGATCCTGTAACACCCCGAAAACGGGTTTGGTAATCAAACCACGTTTATACTAAAAGACGGGTAATTTACCTTTAGTGGTAAAAGAAACCCGGTGAATATTAGGATTCTTAAATAAACAAGAATTTGCTAACTAGGGATTTTAACCTAGTTAGCTAATAGTTTAGAAATAACTTATAATAGGGTTAAAATTAACCAAAGTTATTATAGAAACTAAAGTGGAGGGACCTAAGTTGTAAAACTTGAAACTAGAATTTTTTAAAACAAATTAAATAAAAACCAAACACACAAATTAGTGTTTTGGTCGATCAGAAGCGCAGGAGAGCGACCAGGAACTCTCATCAAACCCTAACTCCACAAATTTGATCAATTGAAGGCTAATTCCTGTCCCAAATCGAAATCTGAACATAGATACGTGATCCTCATCACAAGGGGGTTACAAGGTATGTAAAATTTGGTGTTAATTCACTGTTTGAAAATCTCATGAAATTGGGAAATCTGAAAATTTATGATGCATGTTTGTTAATTGCATGGAATAGGAACAATATAGTGTCTAGGAGTAAGCCCTAGACAAGTATATGTTGAAATCATGCTTAGCTCAAGTTTTTGTTGATACTAAATTCATGTATGAGATGTTTTTAGGGTTTTGATTGCAAAAAAATAGTGTTATGATGTCAAGAACAAGCTTAAATTGAAAGCTGAATTCAAACGATTCTTGATCAGAATTTACAGCCGATTTGTATTGGCTGTAACCTGGACAAAAAGTGATAAAATAATGTGTTTCTTGAGTCTAGAATGTAATTCCAGGAAATATCTTTAAAACCCCACTGGAATCGCATTTTTTCAACGAAAATCGAGCGTTTTATGAATTTTTCCGTATCAAAGGTTCAAGCTGCGTTTTCTGGCAGAAATTGCAGCTCATCACGAATGTCATAACTCAATTTAGGAATTGAGTTATGATCTCAAATTCTTACTGTATAAAGTTTTAAGCGATTAAAAGAATCGCCAATTGGAATTTCGTCAATCGGATAAACGAGGAATTTTTAATGAATTTTTCCGTAAGCTGCAGTCAGAAGTGACGAATCTGATTGCAGCTTAGTAAATGAATTTTCACGAATTTTTGGTAAAGAGTTAGATCTTGAAATTTTAACTCAAGGGCTAACCCTCCGATAGGTACGCCACATAAAAAAATCATAATTTTTGAAGACTTGTAAACAGGTTAAACAAGTCACCAAAAACAGCCAATTTTCATTGATATGAAATGCCTAAATGAAATCGCGGCTTACTAGTTAGTATGTAAAAATTGATTTTTGTTAAGAGTTCGGATGAAATATGCCTAAGTGAGTTCAATGAACTAAATGTGCATATGAATATGTTGGTAAGTCAATTGACTTTTAAAAGTCAAACTAACCAATGATAAAGTCAAATAGTAGTTTCGACATAGAAAATACGTGAGGTGGAATAGTCGTGAATTGAAATGACTAATCTAACCACCTTGTGAATGATGATAGTTTGTCGCCTAACGAGCTAGGTGGAGGCTTGGGAAAGAAGCGGTCAAACGAATCAAGCACGAGAAGAAAAGCATATTCGGATGCGAGGTAAGTGGAGCTTACGCCCCTTTACATTGCTTGCAAAATTACTTAATTTCAAGTATTGCATATGAATGCTACTAAGTGGTTGGTATACAATGTTCCGACACGATTCAATGAGAGTCGGAACAAGGGAAAATGGTAAGAAATCATGAATCATGGTAAAAGGAGTAAAAAGGTAAATTAGTCTTGTAATGACGAACAAATAAAAACGGTTTTAAGTAAAACAAGTTAAAGGAAAACCGGGTTAGGTTTAAAGGGATGAAATGGTAACTAAGTACCATCTCATATGGATAAATGGCAAATTAGACTAAATGGGTCAAATGGTGTTGTTAGCACCATTTGACAATTACATTTGACAATCGCTTGTTGAGTTTTGTAATCACAGGAAATAACATAAGTATGCGTTGCTTTAACTAGAAAGATTTAAAGCAAAAGTTATGTAAACGGGTCAATACCTTGACCCGAGCCAGGTACGTTTAAATAAGCTTTTGGTTAAACATACAATTTTTGGTCAAATATTTAGCGAAAGTCCTTCGTCGTATAGTGAGGGACTAAAGTTGACCAAAACACGCTTGAAGGGTATATCGGGCAAACGACCCATAGGGGGGTTGATTAGAAACTTACATAAAGATTATGGAATCATTAAATATGAATAAAAGTCATAGGAATTCATATTCGTGGGTCAAATGCTCAAAAACGGTCATTTGCGTAAAATGATCAACCAATGGGTAAATTTGGGAAAAAGGGATTCATTATGTTAAATCCGCCACAAAATAGTTGTGGTGGAATATTTGTAGTTAATTAGACATGGACTTTTGTGGCGTCAAAAGAAAAGCACAAGTTCTAGACTAAAATGCGTAAATACCTCAAACGTGTCAAAATAAGCATATGGGTGAAATGGATTAAAGAAGGTATATAATTCTATAATCGGAACCTAATATGTTAGACATTATTGAATTTAATAGGTTTGTGAGAAATAAGGGTCGAACAAACTTGTATGTTTGATAAAATCACAAACGGGTCAAATTTTGGTAAAAGAGTATTAAGCCGAAGACTTAAAAGTCTTAAATTTTATCAAGCCGGATATTGGATTTTAACACCATATGATGGAGAATCAAATTTTAAACATGCAGGAAGAAACGGTAAGTCAAACGGATAAGCGGTTTGAAAGATATGAAAGATTTCGTGTCAAATTACGGCAAAATGGAAAAGCTGCATACAGGGCCCACCGTAACTTACGGTGCCACCGTAAGTTACGGTGGAGCTGATATGGTTACGGTGGTAACCTACTGTTGTACGGTAGAAGAGTATGAACTCAGGGGCCACCGTAACTTACGGTGCCACCGTAAGTTACGGTGGAGATTATTTTCAAGTCCTTGTTTTCTTTTGAACATCAATTGTTTCCCGTACTCGTTTGGACATGATTTAAACCCCGTAAGACTAAAGCATTTCATGTTTATGAAATGTAGGTACACTTTGGGATGCCGGAAGACGATCAAGCTCAACGAAGAACCGAACACAATATAGATACACGCTTCCGCACTTTGCTACGTTGTAAATTTTAAACAACGAATTCAACCACGTGATGTAGAATAACTTATGATTTGTAAAAGTTTTAGTAAACCCGTATTTCCGATGTATATGTAATTGTAATTACATGATTGTTTTCGTAAAAGATTCATTAAACCTTAAATTAACTTAACGGGTGTTACAGATCCGCACCACATCCTGCACTGTATCCTGATATTTGAAGCAATAGAAGAACAAGGCAGCTGCGATTGTCAGCTCCCGAGGTTTTATGCCGGCGATCTAGATTGATCAAGGGCTTTCCTCGTACATCTCGTGTCCACCTTTACATTTTCGCTCATTGTTTGATCATAGATACAGCTCTATATCCTGAGCCGTATCCTGAAACTGTTTTCATATCTAATTTTGTTAACACATTTTTCATATATATTTCTAGCACACTACCTCACTTAACTAATTTGATCACTTAATTGCTTAGGTAATTTTTGACCAAAACAATTTGGCACCCACCGTGGGGCAAGTGGTGCTACTTTTACTAAAAATCTTTGCAAAATCATTAATCGGTTTTTTATTTTCAAAACTTTTTGCCACATTGTTTACAATGGCCTCAAGATCAAACATGAGCTCTTCCACTATGCCTGCTACAACCTCTGTTACTACTGGTTCGGTGCTTCCACCACCTCCTCCAAGGATGCCGTTTTCTTCACAATCTCAAGATGTTATCCCTACTCGGAGTGTCCAGGGATCTGCTCCCGTTTTTGCCTCTAACGATGAAATTTTGACTTTATTTGGAAGTGTGCAGGAACAAATGAGGCAGCAACAGGAGACTAACCAAATGCTGTTAAGAGAAATACAACTCTTAAAAGCTAGCTCGAGTAGACCCGCTGAAGAAACTGTCACTCCTATACAGCCCAGGGCTTTGAACTTCAGTTCCGCAGTTTACACTGAGGATAATAGGGGGAATATCGTCCCAAGCCATTCTCAGAATCATACCCCTGAGATACCCTCTTCGGTCAGGATATCGACTGTGAGAAGCTCAGGATATGCTTCAGGATATGGCCAAAATCCTCAGAATGGTAATGTGTCAAATAATAATATTCTTGCTACTAACAACAATGGCTCTTTGCAGGATGCAGGTATGACGTCAACATTTACCAGGGAGCTCCAGAAATTGAAGGACATGATATCCAGTGTACCTGGAGTGGTCCAGCCAATTCCGGAAGTATCCCAAGACAGCCACAGGATATCCCGCTTTGCATATCCCATCTGTGATGCTGAAATCCCAAAAAGATTTCAGACTCCCAACATGAAGCTGTATGATGGGACTACGGATCCTGAAGAGCATATTGCCTAGTATAGGGAAAGAATGGAGATTAACCCTATCCCTCCGGAGCTCAAGGAAGCATGCTTGTGCAAGGGATTTGGTTCTACCCTGACAGGATCAGCCTTAAAATGGCTGTTAAACGTCCCTCCTCACTCAATTACTTCGTTTGCTCATTTGGTTAATTTATTTAACAGTCAATTTTCTTGTAGTCGGAGTTTTGAGAAACTAACCAGTGATCTTTACAGGATAACTCAAAGGGCCTCAGGAATCCTTGAGGTATTATGTGAACAAATTCAGTCGAGAATCCTTGGATATCCCACATCTTGATGTTGCAACAGCTGTGCAAGCTTTTAAGATGGGGTTGCAAAAGGATTCTCAGTTTTATCAGGATCTTGTAATGAATCCCTGCAGGAATCTCGACGAAGCTCGTAACAGGGCTTTGAGATATATCCGTCTGGAAGATGACAAGAAGATGCAGGAGAGGATGAATTCTACCTCAACCTATGAATCAACTAACAGGAAATTAGAAACCTCATATAAGCCATATCGCTCCAGGCCATATGGCAGAAATGATAACAAGAAAGTGAATGCTGTTGAAGACGAGGATCCTGAAGAATATCCTGACTTATCTGAATACTGCTTTTCTGTTAATATACCTGAATTAATGTATGCTATGCAGGGCCTAGGGGACAAAGCTAGGTGGCCTCGAAAGAACCAGCAGAAAGCTGATTGGAAGGATAAATCCAAATGGTGCGCCTTCCACGAAGACTTCGGACATATGACCGAGGATTGCATTGCTTTAAAGAAAGAGATAAGTTACCTGCTAAGCAAGGGGTATCTGAAGGACTTGCTGGGAAAAAAGAAGAATAAAGGGCAGGATCCCGAGAAGGATCCTGAACGAGCAGCATCACCCCCAGCAGATGCCAAGATAATTAACTTTAGAGTAAATTGCAATTTTACCCCCTGTGGTTAGGGGTGATTGGCACTCTTACCCCCCCTTAGGAAATAATTGCAATTTTACCCCCCACTGTTCACCCTTATGTCGCAACCTTACCCCCTAAGCTCAGTCAACGGTAGTTTGACCATTATATGTAAGGGTATTTTGGTAATCTTACTCTAAAGTTTTTTTTATTATTATTTTTATTATATATATAGTAAACTGCAATTATTATTGTCATCATCATCTTCAATTATAATTTTCTACCAATTATAATTTTGGGAACCAGGAACTGCCGAGCTTATCCACCATCACAGCTTGACGAGCTCTCTTATCCACCATCACCGTCGCCATCTGAGCCACCACAACCACCACTGCCGCCACAACCACCACTGCCGAGCGAGGTCTATGGCTAAGGAGTTGCAGGGGACTGTGAAGGAGATATTGGGTAGAGACATTGAGCTGCTGTTGCTGCCATTGTTGAGAGGCTTGAATGCGGTGGCGGAAGGGCGTGAAGCGGAAGAGCTGATGTTGCCGCCATTGTTGAAGCACCTTCTTGATTCCGAGAGGGATGGTTGTTTGCAGGTTTGGGTGAACAGAGTCTTATCTTCCCATCTCTCTCTTTCTTCAACCCTTCTCTCCTTCTACCATAACAACCACCATCCATCACCATCTTCACCTCCACCAAACCACTGCCACCATCGCTATCATCGAACACCGATGGTTGACAGTTATGACCGGCATACCATCGCCATCGAAAAGAACTCCACCACCTCCTTCTTAACGTTCCATCACGACCTCATTCCGAAAAGATCTCCCCACCTCATGCTCAGTTTCGTCCTAATTAAAACTCAGAACGATCATTCGAGTCTTTTCCCACACACTGGCACAATCAATTTATACATTTCGTTAATCTGGAAATGCATCTAGTTCGCCGGAGACGCCGGAAATCCAGCCTAGCTGGTTCCGTTCATTCGTTCAGCAATATCTGCAGAAACTTGGAACCCAACTTGAAATCCTTGTGCCCGTTACATATTAATTTTTTTTAAAATTAGTTTCTTGTTTTTGAAAATGGGGAATTAATTTTGCAATACATGGTTATTTTGGTTTTAATTTTTCTTGTTTTAGTCTGTTTTGAAAGGCTGATGTATAAATTGATTAGTATTTTACCGAGTTTCAAAGGCTCCGTAGTAAAAAATTTTGCTTCGTGGTGGCTGGTTCGTAGTGGCAGAGGTGGTTTTATATGGTGGCGTAAGTGGTGGTTTATCAAAAATTGGGGGCTGGGTGGAAGAAGATGGCAGTGGTGGTTGTGGTGGTGAATGGCGGTGGCAGTGGTGGTTGAGGGTGGTGGCTGGAGGTGGCAGTGGTGGTTGTGGTGGTGAATGGCGGTGGCAGTGGTGGCAGGGGGTAAAATTACAGAGTAAACAAAACACAGGGGGTAAAATAAAAGGGTAAAATAGTCATTTCACCACAAAGTCAACAGATCAGTCAACAAAATTGAGCTTAGGGGGTAAGGTTGCGACATAAGGGTGAACAGTGGGGGGTAAAATTGCAATTATTTCCTTAGGGGGGGTAAGAGTGCCAATCACCCCTAACCACAGGGGGTAAAATTGCAATTTACTCTTAACTTTATTTCAGGAGGATCCGACATTTGTGGGACTTCGTATTCGGCGGCCAAGAGACATGCAAAGGAAGCTAAGAGCGAGAGGGGAGACAGACCAGTCAGAATGACTACCCTCACAACTGATAAAGTGATCACTTTCGATAGTGATGACAGGGATACTGTTCAGGATCCTCACCATGATGCTTTAGTAATAACATTATATGTGGCTAACCATTTTGTACGCAGGATACTGGTAGACAACGGTAGTTCTGTCAATATAATTCAGCTGGAAACATTGAAGAGGATGAATGTATCTCCGATGGATATCACTTCGAAGTCCACTGTGCTCGTTGGTTTCAGTGGAGAAGCTAGGAATATCGTAGGGGAGATAAAGTTACCAGTATATGTTGAAGGGGTCAACTCAATACAACGCTTCCGTGTGATGGACTCCTTATCCTGCTATAACATCATACTGGGAAGACCATGGATTCATGATATGAAGGCTGTGCCATCAACATATCACCAATGCATCAAGATCCCTACCCCTTGGGGGGTTGTCAAGGTGGAAAGTGATCAACAGGAAGCGAAAGAATGCTACTCATCCTCGATGAAATCCTCAACTAAGCCTAGTACAGCATAGCAATTAAAGATGCGGGCCCAGGATATCGTGGAGGATTCGGAGCAGGATGTGAAGACAATTATCCTGGAGCAGGATAATCCTGATATCTCGGTGCTCGTAGGAACCAATATCCCTCAGGATATTGAAGAACAGTTAACTAACTTTTTGAAATGCAGGATGTCAACGTTTGCGTGGAAGCATGAGGATATGACAGGCATATCCAAAGACATTATCACTCACAAGCTTGGAATTGACAAATCATTCAGGCCTGTTCAGCAAAAAAGAAGAAAATTCGCTCCTGAGCGGAATGCGATTATCCAAGAGGAAGTTGAAAGATTGTTGAAGTCCAGGATGATCAGAGAAGTCAAGTTTCCAAAATGGCTGGCAAACGTAGTTGTGGTACAGAAGAAAAACGGGAAATGGAGAGTCTGTGTAGATTACACGGACTTGAACAAGGCTTGTCCTAAAGATCCATTTCCTCTTCCTCATATCGATGCAATGGTAGATGCTACTGCTGGACATGAAATGTTAACATTCATGGACGCATCCTCAGGATTTCAGCAGATTCAAATGGAGCCTTCAGATAAGGAGGATACTGCTTTCATGACACCAACAGGTATATATTGCTATACTGCTATGCCTTTCGGTTTGAAAAATGCAGGTGCAACATACCAGAGATTGGTAAACATGATGTTCAAAGATAAGCTGGGGGACACCATGGAGGTATATATTGACGATATGGTGGTAAAATCTAAAAGAACTGAGGATCACCTCCAGGATATCAAGGGAGGATTTGATATCCTGGATCAATACAACATGAAGCTGAATCCTGCTAAGTGCCATTTCGGAGTGGGGGCAGGAAAGTTTCTTGGATATATGGTGACAAAAAGGGGGATAGAAGCAAGCCCAGAGCAGATCAAAGCTATCCTGGATATAAAATCACCCTCAAATATGAAGGACGTACAAAGGTTGACAGGCCGAGTAGCAGCTTTGAATAGATTTATTTCAAGATCCTCAGAAAAATGCAAGGAATTCTATGATATCCTCAAGAAGAATAAGAAATTTGAATGGGGAGCAAAGCATGAAGCAGCCTTGCAGGATTTGAAGCGATATCTCTCAACCGCACCTCTATTGATGAAGCCCGAAAATGGTGAACCACTATCCCTATACCTCGCTGTATCAGGGAATGCTGTAAGTGCCGTTCTTATAAAAGACCATGAAGGTCAGCAATATCCTGTATATTATGTTAGTAAAAGTTTGTTAGATGCTAAAACTAGGTATTCTCATTTAGAAAAATTGATATTAGCTCTAGTCATGGCATCAACAAAGCTTAGACATTATTTTGAGACACATAGGATCCATGTTAAAACAAATTATCCTGTCAAAAATGTGCTTAGGAAACCAGAGATGTCAGGCAGGATGGCCAAGTGGTCAGTGAAGTTAAGTGCTTATGATTTAGTATATGAACCTAGAAATGCCATAAAGTCTCAGGCTTTAGCTGACTTTGTGGCTGATTTCAGTAGTGATATTCAGGATGAGGTAGACCTAGAAGTTCAACAGTTAGGAGAATCTTCAGGATCCTGGACATTATATACTGATGGTGCATCCAATATAAGAGGTGTAGGTTTAGGTATACTACTAAAATCGCCACAGGGGGACATATTACCCCAGGCCATTAGGTGTGAATTTCCTGCTACTAATAATGAGGCAGAATATGAAGCTTTAATTGCAGGATTAGAATTGGCTAAGAGTATGAGTATCAAGAATTTGCGAGTATATGTTGACTCCTTGTTAATTACTAACCATTTTAATGGATCCTATGCAGTTAAGGGTGAGAAATTAATCGAATACCTCGATATTCTCAAAAAATTAGCAGAATATTTCGATGTTTTTACACTTGAACAGGTACCAAGAGAGGATAACGCTGAAGCAGATGCCTTAGCAAATCTGGGATCATCGATCAGGATACCAGAAGGAACCCAAATACCAATAATACGTGTCTTGTATCCTGCAACGAATCATCGGGATAAAGAAGTAGCGGGTATTCGGGATCCTGGAGCAGAGTATCCTGAAGAGGATCCTGAATCTTGGACGGCTCCAATCATGAGATATCTCAAGGAAGGATACATCCCTGAAAATGAAAATCCTAAGGCATTTAGGATGAAGGTATCATGATTCACTATTATAAATAATGTTTTATACAAGAAATCTCTTGCAGGACCGTATTTGAGGTGCTTGGAGGATCCTGAAGCCAAAGAAGTACTTCAGGATATACATGAAGGGGATTATGGTAACCATACTGGGGGCAGGTCATTATTCTCAAAAGTATTAAGGACAAGATATTATTGGCCGACAACGAGAAAAGATGCCGCAGAATATGCTCGAAGATGTGACGCATGTCAAAGACATAGTAACATATTACATCAGCCTGCTGAACCGCTGTATCCTATTATTTCCCCTTGGCCGTTTATGAAGTGGGGTATGGATATAGTGGGAAAGCTTCCGAAAGCTCCAGGAGGAAAGGTTTTCATGTTGGCAATGACGGATTATTTCTCCAAGTGGGTTGAAGCAGAAGCATTTGTTCAAGTTAGAGATCAAGAAGTAGTATCCTTCATAAAGAGAAATATCCTGACCAGATTCGGAGTACCAGCCGAGATAATCTGTGACAATGGTTCTCAGTTTATAAGCAAGAGAACTACTGACTTTTGCAAGAGTTGGGGAATCAAAATGATCACATCTACTCCGGTACATCCTCAAGCGAATGGACAAGCAGAATCCTCAAACAAGATAATTGTCAATAACTTAAAGAAGAGACTTGGAGCCAAAAAAGGAAGATGGGCAGAAGAATTACCCTTTGTTTTGTGGGCTGATAGGACAACGGTCAAGAATGCAAAAGGCCAAACCCCATTTTCCTTGGTATTTGGAGCAGAAGCAATGATTCCAACGGAAATGACAATACCTACTGCAAGATCTACCCTAAGTGATCCTGAACAGAATCCTGAAGCCTTGTGTCAGGATTTGGATACTATAGATGAAAAAAGGGATGCAGCAAGGCTAAGAATGGCAGCATATCAACAAAGAATATCCAGAGCATATAACAAGAATATTAGGACCAGAAGATTTAAGGTTGGAGATTGGGTGTTGAGAAAGGCTTTTCAGAATACTACTAATCCTGCCGATGGCAAGTTAGCTCCAAAATGGGAAGGACCATATGAAGTTGAATCAGAAGCAGGGAAAGGAGCATATAGACTCAAGAATATGGAAGGGGATATGCTACCGAGATCTTGGAATGCTATACACCTTAAGCTTTATTTCAAGTGAGTTTAGAATTTAATTTCTAACTCAGGATGGTATGAATTCTATCTTTTTTAAATATGTTTGGTTTAATTTATTCTTTGAAACCCAATACTAACTTAAGCATCGGATGGGTGTTAGCCAAGCTAACACCCACCTTAGTTTAAGGATGTTTTGCAGTATATGCTCCAGGATATAGCTTCAGGATGCTCACTCAAGATACTTCGGAAGATTAGAGGATTGGCCCCCTTTCTCACGTATAAGGGATCCTGATCCCTTCACAGGTTTAAAGGTATTCACCTTTCTTCCGAATTGGGTTTAAACACCCCGCCTGGAGCGCAAGTTATTCAGGGATAGTTCAAGGTGGCGGGACCAGTCCATGTAAAAGTGGCTGACAATTTCGTTACTGTTGGCTATATCCTGAATCCTAAAGGTATATGAGGATTGATCACCCTCTCTCACGAAAGGGTATTTTCATACTCTCTAAGGTTTAAAGGTTTTCACCTTTCTAAGTCTTGGAGTTTATACACTCCCGCCTGTAGCGCACGAAAATTTGGGATTTTCCCCAGGATACAAGGAATTTATCTCCAGTACATTCTTGGGTTTTATCCCTGTGACATGAAAAATTGCCTATACAATGGAAACTGACATTCAGAAGATTTCTAAGTATTTGAAGACATTGTACACAGGGGACATTCCTACCAAGGCAATGATGTGAAGCTCAAAGGATAAGGTTCAGAACTCATGCACTAAGTGTCTCAGACAGGGGACATCTTCATTGGAAGAGTTGCAAAGGGATTGAAATTTGGTAATAGGTTTATACCCTATTCCTGGTATGATCTTTCCTTTGTAAACATCGTTTAAGTTTTTGATAATACTATGTTTGGTAAATGGTTAAATATCCTGATATATTCTCAAAATTTGTTTTTAAATACTTCTCAGAATATTTGATGAAAATATTTGAAACTAATACTAGTTTGAAACTTTGATCATTTAAGTATTATCGAAACAGGTTTTGGAAAGCTAGATTGTTTTTACTCTTTAAAAAGCTTTCTACGAAGTTGAAAAAATCTAATAACAGTTTTTATTATCATTGAGCATATTGATCAGGATATTTGTACGAAAATTTTGTAAAACTAAGATCTGTACTGTTTTGGTCAAAAATCAAGCAATGACAATGTAACCAAACTTTCTGTTGTGAGGTATGATGCTTGAATTGATGAACAATAATAAGGATCACTATGAAGTGTAATGAACAAATGACACGAAGATTTATACGGGGAAAAAGCCCTTGATCAAGAGTTGATCTCCGGCACAAAAAACCCCGGGTGATGGAAACTACCGATCACCAACTCAAATTAAACAAACAATCTGTTACAACTTCGGATGATAGCGAGCTAAGTACAAGGATCACTATAGTGTAATGTGTAGAAATGTATGGAAAATGCTAAGTGTTTGTCGAGAGCCAGTGAGAGCGGTTGTATTAGTGTGTGTGTAGCCAAAAATAGCTAAGTGTCCCTAAAATAGCTCGCTACCCCTTTACAAATAGAAAATATCTAGCCTAACTAACATTCCGCAAAAGGTGCAAGTCTTCCTCGACTCCACAACGTCCATTTCTGGCCAAGCACGTGCAGAATAGACTAAGAATATTCTCCAAGAATGTCGCCAAGACTAAGTCCAAGTTGATATTCCTGCAAAACATTTACGAATTCAAAGTAGACAATCGTTAGTACTGGGATCCTTATAGTTATCCATGATCCTGATCCTGATCCTGCAACACTTCTGAGGATCACTACTTCAGACAGAATTGAGGATCACCAAATCCAACAGCGAATAAGGATCACTGGTCATTTAGAAATCCACCCCTAACAATTGCCCCCAAAATATAAGGAGTAAATATGTAAATAAATGAGTTATATTTTGTCGATCTTATCCGTAGCAAACTAACGGATAACTAGCCGTTGAAGACGGACTAGCCGTTGCAAACCTGACGTCACTGAAGTGACAATCCTGCAAATCATCATTATAAATAGAAGTTAGAGATAGGATCAATTCACATTTAAATTCAAGAGAGAGACTCCCTTTAAATTTAAGTCCGCAGATCAAACAGGTAATCCTCTTTCTCTTCTTCCTTTACGTTTTCTTTCTTTGCTCCTTCTTTCTTTACATTCTTCACAGTCATGATGATGCTACGATCCTCCCCCGCCAAGGATCATAAGAAGGACAGTCCTCTCAAAAGCCAGGGGATCATCAAAGACTCTCCGAAAGAGAGATGCTGCTTCAATGATGCACAAATAGACAGAATTCGCCACTGTTTTCCGGCGAACACCGATTTCAAGCCATTCGATCCCACTGTTCTGAGCGACTACATTTCTGAGACATGGATTGCCTTTCCTGCTACCCCATTCACCATAGGATACACCTATCCTTTTCCAGCCTTTACCCAGTCCTTTTTCTCCCTTACCGGCATCTCCTACATCCAGGCTATGCCGATCATCTGGAGGGTCTTATATACCCTTGAAAAGATCATCGAGCAGGAAGAGGTTGACCTAGGAATGTCGGAATTAGCTGAGATGTATGATCTCACAACGTTTGGATCCCACCGATATTTGTTCAAACGTAAACCCGGAGAAGAACATCCTATCTTTAAGGCTACAAAAAACGACACCTACTGGAAACGGCGGTTCTTCTTCGTCAGAAGGGATTCTATCCCGGATGGAAAGGATTTACCGAAGAAATGGAGCACTCATGGTAGGATCGGAGGATCCTTAGAAGGATCACTAAGTAAGCTCATTCTGATAATGCTTACTAATACGCTTTTGTTTCTTTTTGTGCAGCTATCACATTCTCGCACATTATTCCTTCAGCTGCCACCAAGGGGAGACTTGCTGCCTTTAGAAAGCTTGATCCTGAAACCAGAACTTTCAAGACAATCACCCAGGACTCACAAGAGGTATCCTCAGGCTCTGTCACCATGTCAAGTAAGTATCCTGTTCTTTTTAATATTTAAATGTTTAAATAAATAGTTATATATGAATAGAATAAGGACACTTATCTGATTTGGGTGTGTAGGCGCTGGAAAGTCATCAAGATCTGCCTCCAAATTTAGCGTCACCGAGCTTAACACCGTACGATCCTCCAAGAAGAAGCTTCCTGCTAGCCCAACTGCTTCTATCCCCAAGGCACCCGCTAAAGGAAGGGGTGGCAAGAAAAGAAAAGCCTCCGAAGCTGAGGATCTGCAAGGTCTACCTTTGATCCGCCACCAGTTCCTTGAATACTTCAACGAGGTAAGGATCCTTATCCCTGCTTTAGGTATCCAGCTTATTTGAGGATCACTTGTTCCTAAACTGTTCTTTGTCTTTTTTGCAGAAATTTGCTGAGATTGAAGATTATGTTGGGCATGTCGAGGAGCAGGACAAGAAGATTGCTGACCTCCAACAAGTCGCATTGCTTAAGGATCTCAAGATTGCTGACCTCCAAAAGGATCTCAAAGATGCCAAAACTGAAGCGGCCAAGATTATGATCAATTTTGATTATGAAAAGCAGGAGATCACAGAGGACGCCAAAGTCTCCGCCGCCATTGCCATGTACAAGACTAAACTCCAGATGGCCTTGGAAGCTCAGGATCCTGACTTCGACAGGAGCAACTGGGATGTGGAAGGCTGGAAGGCAAGGCTGGCTGAACTGGATGACGAGGAGGAGGCTGAGGATGTCCTGGCAATTGAGGCTGGAGGCAGTGGCAAGGATCATGGTGGTGAAGCTAGTGGAGCTGGAGATGGTAGTGCAGCGAAGGTGTAGGTTGCAACAATGGGCGATGATGGACATTTCTAGACGTAGCCGGAGCCCATTTTTTTTAGTTTGGTTATGGTTTTTTGTTTTGATGGTGTTTTGGTAAACAATGGTTGGTCTGTATTTGAACAATAGTAATTAGGGTTGAGGATCATGGATGATCCTTTGAACAATAGGTAGGATTACAAATGGTGGAGGGATCCTCTGTTTGGGGGATGAAGCCATTGTGATCCTCCCGTCTTTAATTTCCTGCACTCGTTAGACCTACAAACAATGGACACCCTTTGCCAACCCATGTGGACGGGCCACATTTTGCTGGTAGAAACGTGGGTTGGCAATTTTGACAACCTTAAAAGGGTTCAAACTTTTGTGAATAAAATGACTTTAACTTTTTGGCTATATCCTGTGTTGTTATCCGTATTGTTATTTTATTTTTCAATTTATTGTAATGTCCATGTCGTTTAAACTTATCAAGTAAAGAAAAAATTTAAAAAATATCCCTTAAGAATTAAGGATATGATCAAGGATCACATAAAAATAATTTAAGGATCATAATTCCAGTTGTCAAAGGATAAGTGTCACTTATAATGAATAAAATCAAAACAGTTTAGGATCATACCTGAGAACCCAAGTTAGGATCCTATCCTTCAACACTTAAAATTAGGATAACCCAAGATACAAACCTTAGTTGAAAGTAAGGGTCGAGAGTCTTTGGCCATTTATCTTCACAAACCTGAAATAAGATATTGCTTGGAACTGAGCCATCATAAGATGAATGTTAGTGACTGGGGACAAGCCCAAAGGATAACTGGGGACAAGCCCAAAGGATAACTGGGGACAAGACCAAAGGATTGTATGTAAACTGGAGTATGGCCCTTACTGGCGACTATCCAAACTTAGTGAGATGAAAATGCCAAAACCTTAGCTAACGTGACAACGTTAGAAACCTTAGGAACGGATGTATGGTACGTCTACCATTATACGTAGGATCCTGAATATAGCCAGTACAACGAAATTGTCAGCCCCTAAAGCGGGTACTGGTCCCATTGCCATGAACTATACCAGGATCATCGTGCGCTACTGGCGAAACTGGGGACAGGCCCAGACTGGGGACCAGCCCACACAACTGGATACTTCTGTGGATACACAATGCTTAGTTAAAGATACCTGAACCTTCAAAACTCAGAAATCAAGTAAAAGGAGGATAAAGGACGGAGGATCCTTACCCTTGTAAGAATAAAAAGAATGAAATAGTTTAAGATTGAAATGTTACCAGAAAGAGGATCATCTATCAGCGGGGATCCTTCAAGGATACTTGTCTGGTAAGGATCATGGATCATGATCACATGAAATATTTCTTCAAATGTACAGCATTCCAAGCTCTAGGTAGCAAATCACCCTCCATTGTTAGCAATCGATATGCCCCCTTTCCTGCTTCAGCTTCAATCAAATAGGGTCCTTCCCACTTTGGTGCTAGCTTTCCATCAGCAGGATTGGTGGTGTTTTGAAATGCTTTCCTTAATACCATATCCCCAACTTGGAATTTCCTGAGCCTGACATTTTTGTTGTAGGCTCCAGCCATCTTTTGTTGATAACTGGCCATCTTTATCCTTGCTAAATCCCTGATTTCTTCTATAGTATCCAAGTCTTGAATCAAGTTTTCAGCATTTTCTTCAGGATCACGAACGCTTGTTCTTGCAGTTGGAACCACCATCTCTGTAGGGATCACTGACTCTGCCCCAAATACCAAAGAAAATGGAGTTTGGCCTGTAGCATTCTTGGGAGTTGTTCTATCAGCCCACAACACATAAGGTAGTTCTTCTGCCCATTTTCCTTTCTTGGCTCCAAGCTTCTTCTTCAAATTGTTAATGATGATCTTGTTGGATGATTCTGCCTGACCATTAGCTTGTGGATGGACTGGTGTTGATGTTATCATCTTAATCCCCCAACTGTCACAAAAGTTAGTGGTTCTATTCCCAATAAATTGGGATCCATTATCACAGATAATTTCAGAAGGGATGCCAAATCTAGTAATAATATTCCTTTTAATAAAGGATATAACTTCCTTTTCTCTGACTTGAGCAAAGGCTTCAGCCTCTATCCACTTAGAGAAGTAATCAGTCATAGCAAGCATGAATACTTTTCCACCTGGTGCCTTAGGAAGCTTTCCAACTATATCCATTCCCCATCTCATGAATGGCCAAGAAGAAGATATAGGATGCAAGAGCTCTGCTGGTTGGTGAAGGATATTACTATGCCTCTGACAAGGATCACACTTCTTGGCGTATTCCACAGCGTCCTTCTTCATAGTGGGCCAATAGTATCCTGTTCTCAGGATCCTTGAGAATAATGCCCTGCCCCCAGTGTGGTTTCCACAATCTCCTTCATGGAAATCCTTTAGGACTTCTTGAATTTCAGGATCCTCAATGCATCTCAAGTATGGTCCTGCAAGAGATCGTTTATACAACATATTATTTAATATTGTAAATTGAGATACCTTAATTCTAAAAGCCCTTGGGTTTTCTCCTGTAGGGATTTCTCCATGTTGTATGTATCTCATGATTTGGAGTATCCATGATCCTGAATGAGATTGGGTATCATCACTGGGGATTATTGCAGAATCTTCTCCTATCTCCATAGCTACATGATCCTTGATAGCAGGGGTCAGGATATGGATAATAGGGATCTCAATATCCTCAGGAATCTTCAAAGATGATCCTAGATTGGCTAATGCATCAGCTTCTGCATTCTCTTCCCTTGGTACCTGTGTCAAACTAAAGGATACAAAAGAGAGTGCCAATTCGTTGACTATCCCCAAATATTTGATTAGCTTTTCACCTTTAACAACATAGGATCCATTAAAGTGATTAGTGATCAATAAAGAATCTACATGTACCTCAAGATACCTGATACTCATATGCTTTGCAATTTGCAAACCAGCTATCAAGGCTTCATATTCAGCCTCATTGTTGGTAGTTTGAAATTCACAAGCTATGGAGTGGGGTATTATGTCCCCCTGTGGCGATTTTAGTAGTATCCCAAGCCCTGTTCCATTCACATTGGAGGATCCATCAGTAAACAGTATCCAAGGATCCTTGGTTTCTTCAAGCTGTTGGACTTCTAGTCCAGCTTCCTTTTGCAAATCACTACTGAAATCTGCCACAAAGTCAGTTAATGCTTGGGATTTAATGGCTGTCCTAGGCTCATATCTTATATCATATGCACTCAATTTCACTGCCCACTTAGCCATCCTTCCTGACATTTCAGGTTTCCTGAGAACATTCTTAATTGGGAAATTAGTTTTAACAATAATGGCATGGGTCTCAAAATAATGTCTTAATTTAGTAGATGCCATAATTAATGCAAGGATAAGTTTTTCTAAATGTGAATACCTGGATTCAACATCAAGTAAGATCTTACTTACATAATAAACAGGATGTTGTGTACCTAGGTGATCCTTAACAAGGACCGCACTTACTGCTTTTGAGGATACCGCCAAATATAAGGATAACACATCTCCCTTTTCTGGTTTCATTAAAGCTGGGGCTGAGGATAGGTAATCTTTAAGAGCTTTAAGGGCACTTTCATGCTTCTCAGTCCATTCAAATTTCTTGTTTTTCCTCAGGATGTCATAGAACTCCTTACACTTTTCTGAGGATTTGGATATGAATCTGTTCAAGGCTGCGATCCTGCCAGTCAACCTTTGCACATCCTTAGCATTGGCAGGAGATTTAATATTCACGATAGCCTTAATTTGCTCTGGACTTGCTTCAATGCCCCTCTTTGTTACCATATATCCTAAGAATTTACCTGCCTTTACACCAAAATGACACTTAGAAGGATTTAGTTTCATATTAAATTTATCAAGGATATTGAATGCTTCCTCCAAGTCTTTAAGGTGATCCTCAGCTCTTTTGGACTTAACCACCATGTCATCAATATAGACTTCCATAGTGTATCCAATTTGTTCTTTGAACATCATATTGACAAACCTTTGGTAAGTAGCACCTGCATTCCTTAATCCAAATGGCATAGCAATATAACAGTATATACCAGTTGGGGTCATAAAGGCTGTATCCTCTTGATCGGATGGTTCCATCTGAATTTGTTGAAATCCAGATGAAGCATCCATAAAAGTTAACAACTCATGGCCCGCGGTAGCATCCACCATGGAGTCAATGTGGGGTAATGGGAAAGGATCCTTGGGACATGCCTTGTTTAAATCTGTAAAATCGACACATACCCTCCACTTTCCATTTTTCTTTTGAACAACAACCACATTGGCTAACCATCTTGGATACTTAACCTCTCTAATCATACCTGCTCGAAGTAGCTTATCTACCTCTTCCTGGATAATAGCATTTCTTTCAGGTGCAAACTTCCTTCTCTTTTGATGGATTGGCTTGAATGACCTGTCAATGCCAAGTTTGTGAGTAATTATATCCTTAGATATACCTGTCATGTCTTCATGTTTCCAGGCAAAGATGGTCTTCCTTCTTTTGAGAAAGGATACTAGCTCTTGTTCAATATCGCTAAGGATCCCTGACCCTATGAAGATCTTTGATTCAGGATCATCAGGATCCATGAGGATTTCTTTCAAATCCTGTTCTCTTGCCTCCAAGACGTCTCTTGAAGGATACTTTAATTGCTATTGCTCCCTTGGTCTTGAGGCTGGTTTCATTGATGAGGTATAGCAATTCTTAGCCTCCTGTTGATCACTCTCAATTTTCACCACTCCCCATGGACTTGGAAGCTTTACACACTGATGATAGGTGGATGGAACTGCCTTCATATCATGTATCCATGGCCTGCCAAGGATAACGTTACAACACGATAAGCAATCAATAACACAAAACTTTTGATAAGAATGCAATCCTTCAATATAGATTGGGAGTTTGATGTCCCCCAATGTATTCTTTGTTTCTCCACTAAATCCCACAAGTACTGAGGATCTCGGGATAATATCGGACTCTGGGATATTCATTTTCTTGAGAACATCCAGCTGAATGATGTTCACAGAGCTTCCTCCATCTATAAGGATCCTGCGAACAAAGTGGTTAGAAATAAACAATGTAATTACGAGACCGTCATGGTGAGGATCCTGGATGTCAACACGATCATCCTCATCAAAAGTAATGACTTTATCCTGGGTGACAACGGAGGTCCTGACGGGTCTGTCTCCATTATCCATCTTGATTTCCTTAGCGTGTCTTTTTGCTGCTGAGAAGGATGTACCACAGATGTCTGATCCACCGGATATGAAATTTATGACTTGTGCATCTGCCGGAGGAGCAGGAGCCCTTTCCGGGATCCTTTCAGGATCCTGGGTTCTTGACTTCTTTCGTCCCAAGAGTTCCTTTAAATGCCCCTTGCTCAATAAATAACCAATCTCCTTTCTAAGTGCAATACACTCTTCAGTGAGATGCCCAAAATCCTCGTGATATGCACACCACTTGGATTTATCCTTCGTAGCAGCTGGTTTATCACTTTTCCTTGGCCACCTAGCTTTCTCTCCTAGATTCTGCATTGCAAGGATTAGTTCATTGTTATCAACAGAGAAACAATATTCAGAAATAGGAGGATAATTCTCATCATCCTCTTCTTGTTCCACTGCGTGCACATTCTGATTATCTGATCTGTTATAAGACTTGGATTTGTTGTTCCTGAAGTAGGATCCTTGCTTATCCTGTTTGGAGGATCCTGTCAATCTGTCCTGGATCCTTTTGTCATCCTCTAGGCAGATGAACCTAAGGGCCCTAGTCCTTACTTCATCAAGATTCCTGCAAGGTGTCATAACAAGATCATCATAGAACAATGAATCCCTAAGCAATCCCATTTTAAAGGCTTCAACAGCCGTAGCTATATCTAAATTGGGAATGTCTAAGGATTCTTTACTAAACTTAGTGATATAATCTCTAAGTGATTCATTTTGACCTTGTGTTACCCTATATAGATCACTAGTTAATCGTTCAAACTTTCTGCTACAAGAGAATTGACTATTGAACAAGTTAACTAAATTAGCAAATGAAGTAATAGAGTAAGGGGGAAGACTTAGCAGCCATTTAAGAGCAGATCCTGTAAGTGTGGACCCAAATCCCTTGCATAGGCATGCTTCTTTCAATCTTTCCGGAATTGGGTTGATCTCCATCCTCTCCCTGTATTGAGCTACATGCTCTTCTGGATCCGTTGAACCATCATATAGCTTCATTGATGGTATCTGGAATCTTTTAGGTATCTCAGCATCACACAAAGGTGGTGCAAAACGAGATATCCTATGGCTACCATCCGCAATCTCAGGAATGGGTTTAACCACTCCTTGTACACTGGATATCATATCCTTAAGCTTTTGCAATTCCCTAGCCATGGCCTGATTGATACCTGTATCCTGCATAAAGCCATGGTTAGTGTTATATAAATTATTAAAAGTGTTACCTCCCACAGGATTCGAGTTTGGAATTGCGGATGTGAATCCTTCTTGTCGAGACTCTGGCATAATTGAAGGACCAGATGAGGCAATGGTCTGCATTGGTATGAAGTCTCCTTGATGGACGTCTGAGTTCTGAGGTTGCATATTTCTCAAGGATCCTTGATTTTGAAGGGGGTTGGACCCTTGGAATTGCGATGATCCTTGAATCTGAAAGGATCCTGGAACCAGGGAGGATCCTTAAACAAGGGAGGATCCTGGGGTCAGAGAGGATCCTTGGACCTAGGAGGATCCTTGGACCTGGGAGGATCCTTGGACCTGGGAGGATCCTTGTACTGCATGCATTCCCACATATCCTCCTGACGTGAAGTATCCCTGTTGCTGAGAAGAGGATCCTAATGGTTGAGAAGAGGATCCCTGAGGCTGGAAGCAAGAGCCAAATGTTTGACTTATTGTTGTTGTCCCATAACGCCTTCCTGGTAGTTCACCCAAGTATTGCACGTCCGGAACTGCTGAGTATTGTGAGGTTACGACCGGAGTGTCGAAGTTCAGCGATCTTTGCATCAGAGGGGAGTGATCCTCCACTGATTTCCTCTGTTTCTTGATTTCATCGATTTCCCGAAGGATCCTTTCGTTGGTCTTATCCTGCTGTTGTGCATGATTCCTCATCTGCAAAATCAAGGTATAGAGATCATTAGTAGTAGGATTAGTTGAAACAGAAGAAGTAGGTGGTTTTTGGAAAAT
This sequence comes from Helianthus tuberosus, assembly GCA_030545235.1. Classification (NCBI taxonomy): domain Eukaryota; kingdom Viridiplantae; phylum Streptophyta; class Magnoliopsida; order Asterales; family Asteraceae; genus Helianthus; species Helianthus tuberosus. The sequence goes on along the minus strand of CM060391.1, from coordinate 26,261,370 downwards.
AGGAGTTGGTTTCTTCGCAGCATTCTTAGCATTCTTCTGGGATCCAGAAGGTGGTGGAGGCAAAGGAGGAACGCCTTGTGAGGAACTGAATGAGGGCATCAAACTTGAAGTATTCTTCACTGAGGAAGCCATCTGTTTGGTTGTAGCGAACCGAATTGACCACGAAAATACGAATCTTTCTAAGAATGAAGCACCAATTGCCCCACGGTGGGCGCCAAACTGTTTTGGTCAAAATTCAAGCAATGACAATGTAACCAAACTTTCTGTTGTGAGGTATGATGCTTGAATTGATGAACAATAATAAGGATCACTATGAAGTGTAATGAACAAATGACACGAAGATTTATACGGGGAAAAATCCCTTTATCAAGAGTTGATCTCCGGCACAAAAAACCCCGGGTGATGGAAACTACCGATCACCAACTCAAATTAAACAAACAATCTGTTACAACTTCGGATGATAGTGAGCTAAGTACAAGGATCACTATAGTGTAATGTGTAGAAATGTATGGAAAATGCTAAGTGTTTGTCGAGAGCCAGTGAGAGCGGTTGTATTAGTGTGTGTGTAGCCAAAAATAGCTAAGTGTCCCTAAAATAGCTCGCTACCCCTTTACAAATAGAAAATATCTAGCCTAACTAACATTCCGCAAAAGGTGCAAGTCTTCCACGACTCCACAACGTCCATTTCTGGCCAAGCACGTGCGGAATAGACTAAGAATATTCTCCAAGAATGTCGCCAAGACTAAGTCCAAGTTGATATTCCTGCAAAACATTTACGAATTCAAAGTAGACAATCGTTAGTACTGGGATCCTTATAGTTATCCATGATCCTGATCCTGATCCTGCAACACTTCTGAGGATCACTACTTCAGACAGAATTGAGGATCACCAAATCCAACAGCGAATAAGGATCACTGGTCATTTAGAAATCCACCCCTAACATGTACTAAGAAAGACGGAGGATAATAGCAAGAAATATGAAAAATAAAATTACTTGAAACAATCAGTACTAGTTGATAACCGAAGGTTTCATCCTGAAACCCAGGACCCATCCACCTTCGGATATCAAATTGTTTTGATGCAGAAATAAAAATTGTTCATACGACTTAAAATTGTTAAAACGATTTAAAGGAAATAAGCTCTAGGGGGTAGTGCCTTCTTCGTCCATAGTGATTTCAGCAGCATCCGTCTTGGGATCCGCCTCAGCATCCTTCTCAGCATCGGTTGCTTTTTCAACTGCTTTGGAAGATTCTTCGACAGCTGATTTGGAAGAAGTGCCGCCGAGGTTCTTTAGCTTGGTCTCCCAAGCACCAACATCCCAAGAAGGGCATTCAAAACCTAATGTTTTGGCTTCATGGGCCATCTTCAATCTGGCCTGGAGGAGAGAAATGACGACGGAACTCTTGAGGCTTTCCCGGTAGCTGACCATATCCCGTTCATGTTGCACATGGGCAGCTTCAAGATCGGCCTGGGCTTGAAGAGTAGCTTTGTTGAGAGTAGTTTGGTGTTCTTGAATCATAGCTTTAAATTTCTGCTCGTAATGACGAGATTTGGCGGCTGCAATCATGCCTTGATCGGAGATTGTGATTTCAGCTTCCTTTAGCTTGGTTTCAAGCGTCTAGTTAAGCTTGCAGGATTCTTGATATAGGTGAACCAGACGCTCAAGACCCTACAAAGGTAAGGGGACAGGTATTAATATTGATATATCTTTGTAAATAATGTAAGCTGCATGATGTGATATGAGAATACTAACCTGGTTAAGAAAGGAAGTCATAAACCCGCTAGCTTCAATGAACCCGTGCTTCTCATAAGGAAATGTGTCAAAAATGACTGGGGAATCAGGCTCTTTCCTTTTGCGGGAACTTGAACTCCGGGGCTTGGTAGCCGGTGAAGGTTTGGGAATAATGATGGCTTTGGAACTGCTGGGTTTGGATGAGGCTGTGGCCTTGGGACTAGGTTCCTTCTTGACCTGAATCTGATCAGAATAACTATCCAACTCGTCGAGGTTAAAGACTTCAGGGATCTTGGCCGGTGCTGCATAAAGGAAAAAGTTTCACATCATTATTACTCTTTATTTTATTATACTGTTTTGACTAATTATTTTGAAAGTAATCCTTACCAGACATTTCAGATGACGAGTATTGACTGGAACTCGGAACGTGTGTGGTGAAAGTCATGTCTATTGCAGGTAATCGGTAAACAGTGTTGATTCTTTCTTCTGATTCAGCGGTAGGGGGAGCTACTTCCTTGAAGTTCACTGCATAAGGACCAGAAAGAAGGATATTAGTAGGAGATAAAAACCAAACGGTCTATGAGAATATTTATGACCCTACCGGTGGTTAACCACTCCACCGGAAGGTTGGCACCCTCAGCAATGGAGTCTCGTTTGACAAAGAAAAACTTGCATTGCCATCCGTCTTCGTTTTTGGTGGCTTTAAGAATAAGGGGTTTGCTAGAGGTCGAGAAAAGCAAGAACCGGCTAGAGCCATGGGATCGGAGGCGATAAGCAATAGGCAAATCCTCGATGCAGAGATCGGGGCAATGGAGGTTTTTGATTTGGTTAAGTACAATTAATACTCTCCATACCATGGGCATGGTTTGAGCAAAAGAGATGCCGGTGGTTCGGAAGAATTGCATCATGAATTCGGGAAAAGGGTATCGAAGACCTAGCGAAAAGGGATATGCTGGAAAGCAAACCCAATCAGTGGAAGAAACATCCGATCGAATTGACCGATCGAACGGTCTAAAGACCGTGTTATCTGGGAAGGCGCCGGAAGCTCTCAAAGCCGCAATGTCTGCGTTGTCAAAAGCACAGATCTCCTTTTCGGGGTTTTTGAGGAGATTTTGCTGGGTGAAGGTTTCGGCATCCATTACGAGTAAGGCGATGAAAGTTGATAGAAAGTAAATGAGAAATGGAGAATTACCTGAAGGCTCTGTTGAAGATATCTGCTTTTCAAACAAGAAGAGAGAAGATATAGGGGCATTATGGATCTCCATTGAGCAAAAAGCGTGTTGGAGGTTACGATGTGAACTCGACCGTCGCTTCATTTTAAATGTCTTGAATTATGGGATAAGACTTTTGAAATATATCCGTTGGATTGGTATACCAACCGATATATTTGGGGACAATTGTTATGACTCATTTTCTGAGTATGCATGCTGACTAATATCCTGCTTTCAATTGTTTATCTGTGATCAGGATACTGGGCGAGGACATTGCTAACATCCTGGCTGATATCCTGGGGTATATCAAATTAATCACGTGCAGGTTAAAGACTGGGACTTGCCAACGGTCAAGTGGACTTGATCTCCTCAAGACTCGGACGTATTTGTTAAAGGAGAGACGTTGAGCCCGAAAGACCAGGTCTACAACGTTCAACTAAGGAATATTCGGTGGATCCCGGTTATGTAGGATAGTTAGTTACGTTAGTTTTACTATAAATAGATGGGGGCGGATCAGATTAAGTCACTCAATTCACACATTTTCGAACACTTTCTCTCTAGCTCATCGCAAACACTACACAACACTTGTATTCGAATTACATTGTAACACCTAGTCGATCCGCACCACATCCTGCACTGTATCCTGATATTTGAAGCAATAGAAGAACAAGGCAGCTGTGATTGTCAGCTCCCGAGGTTTTATGCCGGCGATCTAGATTGATCAAGGGCTTTCCTCGTACATCTCGTGTCCACCTTTACATTTTCGCTCATTGTTTGATCATAGATACAGCTCTATATCCTGAGCCGTATCCTGAAACTGTTTTCGTATCTAATTTTGTTAACACATTTTTCATATATATTTCTAGCACACTACCTCACTTAACTAATTTGATCACTTAATTGCTTAGGTAATTTTTGACCAAAACAACGATATTCCTGGATCATATTCTATGTTTATTCCGCACGTGCTTGGCCAAAAGTGGACGTTATGGAGTCGTGGAGGACTTGCACCATTTGCAGAATGTTAGTTAGTGTAGATATTTTCCATTTTTAAAGGGGTAGCGAGCTAATTAGAAAACACTTGGCTATTTTTGGCTACACACACACTCGTACAACTGCTCTCACCATCTCTCGCTAACTCACTTGGCGATTACACACTTTTTTACACAATACACTATAGTGATCCCTGTACTTAGCTCGCTATCATCCGAAGTTGTACGACATTTCCTATTTAATTTGAGTTGGTGATCGGTAGTTTCCATCACCCGAGGTTTTTTATGCCGGAGATCATTCATTGATCAAGGGCTTTTCCTCGTATAAATCTTCGTGTCACTTGTTCATTACATTTCATAGTGATCCTAATGATTATTAATCAATTCAAGCATCATACCTCACAACAGAAAGTTTGGTTGCATTATCATTGCTTGATTTTTGACCAAAATAGTTTGGCGCCCACCGTGGGGCAATTGGTGCTTCATTCCTAGAAAAAATTGTATTTTCGTGCTCATTTCGGTTCGTTACAACCAAGCAAATGGCTTCCTCAGTGAAGAATACTTCAAGCTTGATTCCGTCATTCAGCTCTTCACAAGGCGTTCCTCCTTTGCCTGCACCACCTTCTGGATCCCAGAAGAATGCTGAGAATGCTGCGAAGAAACCAACCCCCGTTTTCCAAAAACCACCAACTTCTTCTGTTTCAACTAATCCTACTACTAATGATCTTTACACTCTGATTTTGCAGATGAGGAATTATGCACAAGAGCAGGACAAAACCAACGAAAGGATCCTCCGGGAGATCGATGAGATCAAGAAACAGAAGAAATCAGTGGAGGATCACTCCCCTCTAATGCCAAGGTCGCTGAACTTCGACACTCCAGTCATAACTTCCCAACACTTAGCAGTTCCGGACGTGCAATACTTGGGTGAATTACCAGCAAGGCGTTATGGAACAGCAACTATGAGTCAGGCATTTGGCTCTCACTTCCAGCCTCAAGGATCCTCTTCTCAACCATTAGGATCCTCTTCTCAGCATCAGGGATACTTCACGTCAGGAGGATATATGGGAATGCATGCAGTCTAAGGATCCTCTCAGGTTCAAGGATCCTCCCAGGTCCATGGATCCTCTCAGGTCCATGGATCCTCTCAGGTCCAAGGATCCTCTCAGGTCCAAGGATCCTCACAGGTCCAAGGATCCTCCCAGGTCCAAGGATCCTCCCAGGAACAAGGATCCTCCCAGGTCCAAGGATCCTTCCCGGTCCGAGGATCCTCCCTTGTCCCAGGATCCTCTCTGGTTCCAGGATCCTCTCTGGTCCCAGGATCCTCCCTGGTCCCAGGATCCTTTCAGGTTCAAGGATCATCTCAACTTCAAGGATCCAATGTCCTTCAGGATCAAGGATTCTTGAGAAGTATGCAGCCTCAGAGCTCGGATGTTCATCAAGGAGACTTCATACCAATGCAGACCATTGCTCCCTCTGGTCCTACAATCATACCAGAGTCTCATCAATATGGATACACATCTGGGATTCCAAACATGAATCCCGTGGGAGGTAACACTTTCAATAATTTATACAACACTAATCATGGCTTAATGCAGGATACATGTATCAATCAGGCTATGGCCAGGGAGTTACAGAAGCTCAAGGATATGATATCCAGTGTTCCAGGAGTGGTTAAACCCATTCCTGAAATTGCAGATGGTAGCCATAGGATATCTCGTTTTACACCACCCTTATGTGATGCTGAGATACCCAAAAGATTCCAGATACCATCCATGAAACTGTATGATGGTTCAACGGATCCAGAGGAGCATGTAGCTCAATACAGGGAGAGGATGGAGATCAATCCTATTCCTGAAAGGTTAAAAGAAGCATGTCTATGCAAGGGATTTGGATCCACACTCACAGGATCTGCTCTTAAATGGCTGCTAAGTCTTCCCCCTTACTCTATTACTTCATTTGCTAATCTAGTTAATTTGTTTAATAGTCAATTTTCCAGTAGTAGGAAATTTGAACGATTAACTAGTGATTTATATAGGGTAACACAAGGTCAAAATGAATCACTTAGAGATTATATCACTAAGTTTAGTAAAGAATCCTTGGATATTCCTAACTTGGATATTGCTACGGCTGTAGAAGCCTTTAAAATGGGATTACTTAGGGATTCATTATTCTATGATGATCCTGTAATGACACCTTGCAGGAATCTTGATGAAGTAAGAACCAGGGCCCTTAGGTTCATCCGCCTAGAGGATGACAAAAGGATCCAGGATAGATTATCAGGATCCTCAAAACAGGAGAAACAAGGATCCTACTTCAGGAACAACAAATCCAAGTTCTACAATAAGTCTGACAATCAGAACGTGCATCTACAATAAGAGGATGATGAGGATTATCCTCCTATTTCTGAATACTGTTTTTCTGTTGATAACAATGAACTAATCCTTGCAATGCAGAATCTAGGTGAGAAAGCTAGGTGGCCAAGGAAGAATGATAAACCAGCTGCTACAAAGGATAAGTCCAAGTGGTGTGCATACCATGAGGATTTCGGGCATCTCACTGAAGAGTGTATTTCACTGAGAAAGGAAATTGGTTACTTGTTGAGCAAGGGGCATTTGAAGGAACTCTTGGGGCGAAAGAAGTCAAGGATCCAGGATCCTGAAAGGATCCCGGAAAGGGCTCCTGCTCCTCCAGCAGATGCACAAGTCATAAATTTCATATCCGGTGGATCAGACATCTGTGGTACATCCTTTTCAGCAGCAAAGAGACACGCTAAGGAAACCAAGATGGATAATGGAGACAGACCCGTCCGGACCTCCGTTGTCACCCAGGATAAAGTCATAACTTTTGATGAGGATGATCGTGTTGATGTCCAGGATCCTCATCATGATGGTCTTGTAATTACATTGTTTATTTCTAACCACTTTGTTCGCAGGATCCTTATAGATGGAGGAAGCTCTGTGAACATCATCCAGCTTGATGTCCTCAAGAAGATGAATATCCCGGAGGCTGATATTATCCCAAGATCCTCAGTGCTTGTGGGATTCAGTGGAGAAACTAAGAATACATTGGGGGACATCAAACTCCCAATATATATTGAAGGATTACATTCTTACCAAAAGTTTTGTGTTATAGATTGTTTATCATGTTGTAATGTTATCCTTGGCAGGCCATGGATACATGACATGAAGGCAGTCCTATCCACCTATCATCAGTGTGTAAAGCTTCCAAGTCCATGGGGAGTGGTGAAAATTGAGAGTGATCAACAGGAGGCTAAGAATTGTTATACATCCTCAATGAAGCCAGCCTCAAGACCGAGGGAGCAATAGTAATTAAAGTATCCTTCAAGAGATGTCTTGGAGGCAAGAGAACAGGATTTGAAGGAAATCCTCATGGATCCTGATGATCCTGAATCCAAGATCTTCATAGGATCAGGGATCCTTAGCGATATTGAACAGGAGCTGATATCCTTCCTCAAAAGAAGGAAAACCACCTTTGCCTGGAAACATGAAGACATGACAGGTATATCTGAGGATATAATTACTCATAAAGTTGGCATTGACAGGTCATTCAAGCCTATACATCAAAAGAGGTGGAAGTTTGCACCTGAAAGGAATGCTATTATCCAGGAAGAGGTAGATAAACTACTTCGGGCAGGTATGATAAGAGAGGTTAAGTATCCAAGATGGTTAGCCAATGTGGTTGTTGTTCAAAAGAAAAATGGAAAGTGGAGGGTATGTGTCAATTTTACAGATTTAAACAAGGCATGTCCCAAGGATCCTTTCCCATTACCCCACATTGACTCCATGGTGGATGCTACCGCGGGTCATGAATTGTTGACTTTTATGGATGCTTCATCTGGATTTCAACAAATTCAGATGGAACCATCTGATCAAGAGGATACAGCCTTTATGACCCCAACTGGTATATACTGTTATATTGCTATGCCATTTGGATTAAGGAATGCAGGTGCTACTTATCAAAGGCTAGTCAATATGATGTTCAAGGAACAAATTGGACACACTATGGAAGTCTATATTGATGACATGGTGGTTAAGTCCAAGAAGGCTGAGGATCACCTTAAAGACTTGGAGGAAGCATTCAATATCCTTGAAAAGTATAATATGAAACTTAATCCTTCTGTTTTGGTCAAAAATCAGACGAGGATAATGCAACCAAACTCTCTGTTACGGGGTATGATGCTTGGTTAATTGTATGAACGACAAGTATATGAAATCAACGATGAACACCGAGATTTATACGAGGAAAAAGCCCTTGATCTTTAGAAGATCTCCGGCATAAAAAACCTCGGGTGATGGAAACTACCGATCACCAAATATATTGCTGAAACAATAGTGATCCTTGTACAACTTCGGAAGAAAACAAGCTCGATACAATGAATTTCTAGTGTAAGTGTGTGTTTTTTGCTAAGTGTTTACAGAGAATTCGAGTGTTGTGTGTTGTTTGTGTGGTGTGCACGACTTATGCCTTTTTTGAGTTTGTTTCCCCTTAAAAAGATAAGAAAAAACAACTAACTAACTTCCTGAAAAAGGTGGAAGTCACCCATGACCACCACTAACGGTTATTTCTTCAATATGCACGTGCCTAAAAGTATATTCCACGAGATTCCAGCAAAGAAGTGGTCCACTACGTCCATTACCTGCATTTACACATTAAAAACGTGCAAAACATAAGTTCTGTTAAGGATCCTGGATCCTCAGACTCGTGATCCTCAGACTCGTGATCCTCAGACTCTGGATCCTCAGACTCTCTGCATCAGCCATTAAGCATCCGTGATCCATGCCTAGTCTCAGGATAGATGATCCTTAGCATAAAATTCATGCCCTAACAATTGCCCCCAATATGGCAGCTGTGATAAGGATTCACAGCTGTCATATTTCCGTCAGAAGCGGACTAGCCGTTGCTGCTGGTAACTAGTTGTTACACTGCCTTTCGTCACTGATAAGACCTGCTATAATCATCATTGCAGAATATAGAGTTAGAGATAACTCCTCAAATGCCTTTACAGATCAGAAGATCCTTCCGTTCGTGGAGAATGAATCCTTCTACACAGTTTGCTATTAACCTTCCTGCACTTTAATTTCTGCATAGACACTTTAACTGTTAGATAGCCTTATCCGGCCTGGGTGGATGGTCCACGGTTTTGCTGGTGAAATCCAGGCCAGATGATTTGATACATAATGAATGGGTAATAACATTAAACTTTTTTAGCTACATCTATAGTTGTTTCTTCCCTTTTTATTTTTCATGTATGCTTTCTATTTTCAAAAATATCATCACCAAACAACTAGAAAGTTATTGAAAATCTGATGATAATGTAAAACTTTTAACAGAAAACTTGAAGTGTTCGAACAAATGTGGATCAATGATCCCTAACCAAAAAGAATAAGAGACAACTTACAGCTTAGAAAAAGTTAGAATATAACATACCAGAGAATCCAAGTTAGGATTCTATATCCTCGTAAATTATTACTGAATAAGCAAACTTTGAAAAGTAAAGCTTCTAGGATCAAGGATCCTTATCGTCAGAACTTGTATAACTTTAGACAGTAGTTTCTAGGATGAAGGATCATGGATCCTTGAATAATAGGCAGGATAATGGGTGGTGGATGGATCCTTTGTTTGGGGGATGAAGCCACTCGTTATCCTTCCGTCTTTTATTTTCTGCACTACAAAGACCCGTAAACAATGGACACCCTTTGCCAACCCATGTGGACGGGCCACGTTTTGCTGGTAGAAATGTGGGTTGGCAATTTTGACAACCTTAAGGGGTTGAACATTTTGTGAATAAAATAACTTTAACTTTTTGGCTATCTCCCGTGTTGCTATCCTTATGTATCCTTTAGTTTTCAATTGTTGTGATATACATTTGTTTGAATAAAAAAAAAGTTTAACAAATTAAGTTTAAGAATTTTAGGATATGATCCAGGATCAAATATCCTATAGTCGAAAAGTTTCGAAAAGTAATATATTTTAAGGATCATAAGTTCAGTTGTCAAAGTATAAGGGTTATTCAAATGAATAATGAATAAAATCAAAATAGTTAAGGATCATACCTGAGAATCCAAGTTAGGATCCTAACCTTTATCATTATAAACAGGATAACCATAAGACAAACCTTAATGGAAGGTAAGGATCAAGGATCCTTGGTCGTTTGTCTCCAAAAACCTGAAATAGGATACAACTTGGGACTAAGCCAATATAAGATAAGAGTTAGTAACTGGGGACAAGCCCAAATAAACTGGGGACAAGCCCAAATAAACGGATGTAAACTGGGGTCAAGCCCATATAAACGGATGTAAACTGGGGTCAAGCCCATATAAACGGATGTAAACTGGAGTATGGCCCTCACTGGCGACTATCCAAACTTGAGCGACATGAAAATGCCGAAACCTTAGCTAACGTGAAAACGTTAGAAACCTTAGGAACGGATGTATGGTACGTCTACCATTATACGTAGGATCCTGGGTACAGCCAGTACAATGAAATTGTCAGCCCCTAAAACGAGTACTGGTCGCACTGCCTTGAACTGCACCAGAATCATCGTGCGCTACTGGCGAAACTGGGGACAGGCCCAAACTGGGGACAAGCCCAAACTGGGGACAAGCCCAAAACTTTGGAGAGTTGGCCAACCACTTTGATCTTCTGTAAAATGATAACAACTCTGCAAAAGCTTAAACTTTGTGAAAATAGATGTTAACTGATTAACATCTTTAACTTATGATAAGTAATAAGTATAAAATGAATGAAAATGAAAGTAATGTGTTACCAAATGTAGAATCATATATCCTTTGAGGATCCTGGATCCTTGATCAGAATACCGGTATCGCTGAGGATCCCTGATCCTTCTTACTTAAAGTATTTTTTGAGATGAACAACATTCCAAGCTCTTGGTAGGAGATCATCATCCATTGTTAACAAGTGATATGCCCCCTTTCCTGATTCAGCTTCAATTAGATAGGGGTCTTCCCACTTTGGTGCTAGCTTGCCATCAGAAGGATTTGTAGTGTTCTGGAATGCTTTTCTTAGCGCAAAATCACCAACTTGAAATCTTCTAATCCTGACATTCTTGTTGTATGCTCCAGCCATTCTTTGTTGATAACTGGCCATTTCCTTTTTTCTGACTTTGAGCAAAAGCTTCTTCTTAGGATGCAGATGTTATGTTGGTTGGTGTAGAATAGTACTGTGTCTTTGACAAGCATCACACTTCTTTGCATAATCCACAACATCCTTCTTCGTGGTAGGCCTATAGTATGTTGTTCTAAGGATCCTTGAGAATAGTGCTCTGCCCCCAGTGTAGTTTCCACAGTCTCCTTGACTTTGAAAGCTTTAGGATTTTGTCCTGTAGGGATCTCTCCATGTTGTATATATCTTAGGATTGGAAGGATCCAAGATCCTAAATTCGACTGTGCAGGATCACCAGGTATGATTGCAGAATCCTCCACTATCTCCATGGCTACGTGATCCTCAATTGCAGGAGTTAAAACATGGGTGATGAGTATTTTTCACATCTTCTGGCATCTTTAGGAATGATCCAAGGTTAGTTAAAGCGTCAGCTTCTGCATTTTCTTCCCTGGGTACCTGTGGTAGACTGAAAAAAGCAAAAGAATCTACCAGTTTCCTGACTCATGATTAGTGGTTTGGAATTCCATGCAGTGGATTGGGGTATAATGCCCCCCTGTGGCGATTTTGGTAGTGTGCCTTGTCAAGTTCCTTTAACATTTGAAGCTCCATCCGTGAAGAGTGTCTAAGGATCCTTGGTCTTCTCAAGTTGTTGAACTTTTAATTCAGCTTCCCTTTGTAGATCACTACTGAAATCAGCCACAAAGTCAAGTAAAGCTTGGGACTTGATTGCCCATTTTGCCATTCTACCTGACATTTGAAGTTTCCTGAGAACATTCTTGATAGCAAGGTTAGTTTTCACAATAATGGTATGAGTTTCTAAATAATGTCTATGTTTAGCAGAAGCCATAATTAAATCAAGAATTAATTTCTCTAAATGAGAGTACCTGGCCTCAGCATCAAGTAGAATATTACTTACATAGTATACCGGATGTTGAGAGCCTTCATGATCCTTAACTAGGATCACACTTACTGCTTTAGCTGAAATAGCTAAGTATAAGGATAACGATTCTTCATTTTCTGGTTTCATCAGGGCTGGTGCTCTTCTTGGATAATGGCATTCTTTCGAGTGCAAACTTTCTCCTGTCATATCTTCATGTTTCCAAGCGAAGGTAGACTTTCTTCTTTTCAAGAAGGATATTAAATCCTGCTCAATACTGTCTAGGATCCCGGATCCTATAAAAATTTTGGATTCAGGATCCTCTGGGTTCAACAGAATATCCTTGACGTCTTGCTCCTTGGAGGTTGGCTTCAATGAAGAAGTGTAACAGTTCTTTGCCTCCTACTGATCACTTTCTATCTTCACCACATCCCATAGAGTTGGGAGCTTGACACATTGATGATATGTTGAGGGGACTGCCTTCATATTATGTATCCATGGCCTGCCAAGGATAACATTATAGCAGGATAAGCAATCTATGACACAAAATTTTTGAAAAGAATTAACCCCCTCTATGTAAATAGGAAGTTTGATGTCCCCCAATGTAATCTTTGTCTCCCCACTGAATCCCACAAGGACAAATGATCTTTGGACAATATCGGATTCAAGGATGTCCATTCTATTGAGGACATCCAACTGGATTATGTTCACTGAGCTTTTCCGATCAATGAGAATCCTGCGAACAAAATGGTTAGATACAAATAATGTAATAACTACACTGTCGTGATGAGGATCCTGAATGTCCGCACAGTTATCCTCATCATATGATATTACTTTCTACTGGGTAAGGAGGGAGGTCCGAACAGGTCTGCCCCCATTCTCCATCTTTGTTTCCTTTGCACGTCTCTTAGCTACTGAGAACCTCCGGAGATGAAATGGATGATTTGAGCATCAGATGGTGGAGGAGGAGCTTTTTCAGGAACTTTCTCAGGATACTTGATTCTTGACTTTTTCCTTCCGAGCAATTCCTTCAAGTATCCTTTGCTCAAAAGATAACCTATATCCTTCCTTAATGCTATGCACTCATCTTTGAGATGACCAGAATCCCCATGGTAAGCACACCATTTCGATTCGTCTTTGGTGGCAGGCGGTTTGTCATTCTTCCTTGGACACGTAACCTTGTCACCTAAACTCTCTTGTTCCACAGCATGCACACTTTGGTTGTCACGCTTGGAGTATTGCTTAGATCAGTTATCCTTGAGATAGGATCCTTATTTGTCTTGCTTTGAGGATCCTGACAATCTCTCGTGGATCCTTTTGTCATCCTCTAAACGGATGAACCTAAGGGCCCTATTTCTTTCCTCATCTAAGTTCCTGCAAGGGGCCATGACAAGATCATTATAGAACATTGAATCCCTAAGTAAACCCATTTTAAAGGCTTCTACAGCTGTAGCTATATCCAAGTTATGGATATCTAAGGATTCTTTACTAAACTTAGTGATGTAATCTCTAAGTGATTAATTTTGACCTTGTGTTACCCTATATAGATCACTAGTTAATCGTTCAAATTTTCTACTACATGAAAATAGGCTATTAAACAAATTAACTAGATTAGCAAATGAAGTAATAGAGTAAGGAGGAAGACTTAGCAGCCATTTTAATTTTGACCCGGTAAGTGTGGATCCAAAGCCCTTGCACAAGCAACCAGATTTGGTGTCTGAAACCTCTTCGGTATTTCTCCTGAATGATTCAAGTTTGGAATTCCAGATGTGAATCCATGTTGGCGGGATTCTGGCATAACCGAGGGACCAGAGGAAGCAATGGTCTGCATTGGTATGAAGTCTCCTAGATAAACATCTGAACCTCTGGGTTGCACACTCCTTAAGTATCCTTGATCCTGGAAGATGTTGGATCCTTGAAGTGCTGTGAATGTAGGTCTTGGAGGATAATCCATTGATCCGGAAACCTGAGATGAAGATCCTTGAACCTGGAAGGAGGAACCTTGAACCTGAGAGGATCCTTGAACCTGGGAGGAGGATCCCTGAACCTGAGAGGATCCTTGAACCTGAGAGGATCCTTGAACCTGAGAGGATCCTTGAACCTGAGAGGATCCTTGAACCTGAGAGGATCCTTGAACCTGAGAGGATCCTTGAACCCGGGAGGAGGATCCCTGAACCTGAGAGGATCCTTGAACCTGAGAGGATCCTTGAACCTGAGAGGATCCTTGAACCTGAGAGGATCCTTGAACCCGAGAGGATCCTTGAACCTGAGAGAATCCTTGAACCTGAGAGAATCCTTGAACCTGAGAGGATCCTTAAACCTGCGAGGATCCTTGAACCTGCAAGGAGCCTTGAACCTGAGAGGATCCTTGAACCTGAGAGGATCCTTGAACCTGAGAGGATCCTTGAACCTGTGAGGATCCTTGAACCTGCGAGGATCCTTGAACCTGAGCGGATCCTTAAACCTGCGAGGATCCTTGAACCTGAGAGGATCCTTGAACCTGCGAGGATCCTTGAACCTGAGACATTGCCGATGATCTAGAACGTATTCCTGTTGATCCACCCTGGTATTGGACATGTGGAGCTGCAAAGTGCTGGGAAGTTATGACCGGAGTGTCGAAATTCAGCAACCTCGACATCAAAGGGTTGTGATCCTCTGCTGATTTTATCAATTTCGCGAAGGATCCTGCCATTAGTTTTGACCTGCTGCATGTGATCCTTCATCTGCACAATCAAAGCATAAAAATCACTGTTAGTAAGTGTAGAGGAAGAAACAACAGTTGGTTTTGTGAAAACGGGGGTTGTCTTTTTCAGAGAATTCTCAGCATTCTTCTGGAATGCAAGGGGGAGATGATGCAAAGGCGGAATGCCCTGTGAAAAAGTGACCGCCGACATAGAACTTGGAGAAGTTCTCCCTGAGAAGCCATGTGGTTGAAGGTAATGAACCGAAACGAATGGAATGAACAAAATTTCTCAGAATTGAAGCACCAATTGCCCCATGGTGGGCGCCAAACTGTTTTGGTCAAAAATCAGACGAGGATAATGCAACCAAACTCTCTGTTACGGGGTATGATGCTTGGTTAATTGTATGAACGACAAGTATATGAAATCAATGATGAACACCGAGATTTATACGAGGAAAAAGCCCTTGATCTTTAGAAGATCTCCGGCATAAAAAACCTCGGGTGATGGAAACTACCGATCACCAAATATATTGCTGAAACAATAGTGATCCTTGTACAACTTCGGAAGAAAACAAGCTCGATACAATGAATTTCTAGTGTAAGTGTGTGTTTTTTGCTAAGTGTTTACAGAGAATTCGAGTGTTGTTTGTGTGGTGTGCACGACTTATGCCTTTTTTGAGCTTGTTTCCCCTTAAAAAGATAAGAAAAAACAACTAACTAACTTCCTGAAAAAGGTGGAAGTCACCCATGACCACCACTAACGGTTATTTCTTCAATATGCACGTGCCTAAAAGCATATTCCACGAGATTCCAGCAAAGAAGTGGTCCACTACGTCCATTACCTGCATTTACACATTAAAAACGTGCAAAACATAAGTTCTGTTAAGGATCCTGGATCCTCAGACTCGTGATCCTCAGACTCGTGATCCTCAGACTCGTGATCCTCAGACTCTGGATCCTCAGACTCTCTGCATCAGCCATTAAGCATCCGTGATCCATGCCTAGTCTCAGGATAGATGATCCTTAGCATAAAATTCATGCCCTAACACCTTCTAAGTGTCATTTTGGTGTGAAGGCAGGTAAATTCTTAGGATATATGGTAACAAAGAGGGGCATTGAAGCAAGTCCAGAACAAATCAAGGCTATTGTGAATATCAAATCTCCTGCCAATGCTAAAGATGTGCAAAGATTGACAGGCAGGATCGCGGCCTTGAACAGATTCATATCCAAATCCTTAGAAAAGTGCAATGAATTCTATGACATCCTGAGGAAGAACAAGAAATTTGAATGGACTGAGAAGCATGAAAGTGCCCTCAAAGCTCTTAAGGATTACCTATCCTAAGCCCCTGCCTTGATGAAACCGGAAAAAAGGGAAGTATTATCCTTGTACCTAGCAGTATCCTCAAAAGCAGTAAGTGCGGTCCTTGTTAAGGATCACCAAGGTACACAACATCCTGTCTATTATGTAAGTAAGAGTTTACTTGATGCTGAATCCAGGTATTCACACTTAGAAAAACTTATCAATGCATTAATTATGGCATCTACTAAATTAAGGCATTATTTTGAGACTCATGTCATTATTGTTAAGACTAATTTTCCGATTAAGAATGTCCTCAGGAGACCTGAAATGTCGGGAAGGATGGCTAAGTGGGCAATAAAGCTGAGTGCATATGATATAAGATATGAACCAAGGACTGCCATCAAATCCCAAGCCTTAGCTGACTTTGTGGCAGATTTTAGTAGTGATTTGCAAAAGGAGGCTGAATTAGAAGTCCAACAGCTTGAAGAAACCAAGGATCCTTGGGTACTGTTCACTGATGGATCCTCCAATGTAAACGGAATAGGGCTTGGAATACTACTAAAATCGCCACAGGGGGACATAATACCCCACTCCATAGCTTGTGAATTTCAAACTACCAACAATGAGGCTGAGTATGAAGCCTTGATAGCTGGTTTGCAAATTGCAAAACATATGAGGATCAGGTATCTTGAGGTACATGTAGATTCTTTACTGATCACTAATCACTTTAATGGATCCTAT
Organism: Helianthus tuberosus; assembly: GCA_030545235.1. Classification (NCBI taxonomy): domain Eukaryota; kingdom Viridiplantae; phylum Streptophyta; class Magnoliopsida; order Asterales; family Asteraceae; genus Helianthus; species Helianthus tuberosus. Next base: position 26,244,688 of record CM060391.1, on the reverse strand, counting down.
GCTGTTAAAGGTGAAAAGCTAATCAAATATTTGGAGATAGTCAAAGAATTGGCACTCTCTTTTGTATCCTTTAGTTTGACACAGGTACCAAGGGAAGAGAATGCAGAGGCAGATGCATTAGCCAATTTAGGATCATCCTTGAAGATCCCGGAGGATATCAAGATCCCTATTATCCATATCCTGACCCCAGCTATTGAGGATCATGCGGCTATGGAGATAGGGAATGATTATGAAATGATCCCTAGTGAGGATACTCGATCCCATTCAGGATCAGGATCATGGATCTCACCAATTATGAGATACTTACAACATGGAGAGATTCCTACAGGAGAAAACCCTAGGGCTTTCAAATCTAAGGTATCTCAATTCACAATTTTAAATAATATGTTGTATAGACGATCTCTTGCAGGACCATACTTGAGATGTATTGAGGATCCTGAAATCCAAGAAGTTTTAAAAGACTTCCATGAAGGAGATTGTGGAAACCACACTGGGGGCAGGGCATTATTCTCAAGAATCCTGAGGACAGGATACTACTGGCCAACCATGAAGAAAGATGTTGTCGAGTATGCTAAAAAATGTGATCCTTGTCAGAGGCACAACAATATCCTTCATCAACCAGCTGAATTACTACATCCTATATCCTTCTCTTGGCCATTTATGAGATGGGGTATGGATATAGTTGGTAAGCTCCCTAAGGCACCTGGTGGAAAAGTATTCATGCTAGCTATGACTGATTACTTCTCCAAATGGATAGAGGCTGAAGCCTTTGCCCAAGTCAGAGAAAAGGAAGTTATATCCTTCATTAAAAGAAATATTATAACTAGATTTGGAATTCCTTCTGAGATTATATGTGATAACGGTTCCCAATTTATTGGGGGCAGAACCACTAACTTTTGTGACAGCTGGGGGATTAAGATGATAACATCAACACCAGTCCACCCACAAGCTAATGGCCAAGCAGAATCATCCAACAAGATCATCATCAACAATTTGAAGAAGAAGCTTGGATCCAAGAAAGGGAAATGGGCAGAAGAACTACCTTATGTGCTTTGGGCTGACAGGACAACCCCTAAGAATGCAACTGGTCAAACACCATTCTCTTTGGTGTTTGGGGCAGAATCAGTGATCCCAACAGAAATGGTGGTTCCAACTGCTAGAACAAGTACTCGTGATCCTGAGAAGAATAATGAAAACTTGGCTCAAGACCTGGATACTATTGAAGAAATCAGGGATATGGCTAGGATAAGGATGGCCAGTTATCAGCAAAGAATGGCTGGTGCTTACAACAAAAATGTCAGGATCAGGAGGTTTCAAGTTGGAGACATGGTATTAAGGAAAGCATTTCAGAATACCACCAATCCTGCTGATGGGAAGTTAGCTCCAAAATGGGAAGGCCCTTATTTGATTAAAGCTGAAGCAGGAAAGGGGGCATATAGATTGCTAACCATGGAAGGTGATTTGCTACCAAGAGCTTGGAATGCTGTCCACTTGAAGAAATATTTCATGTGAGCAGGATCCTCATGGCACAGATGATCCTCACGATTGGGATATCCTTAAAGGATCCTCGAAGTATTGGTGATCCTTACTTAGGTAATATCCTAAACTTGAACTATTTCGTTTCTTTATTTTCTCATATAAGGATAAGGATCATGTATCCTTTATCCATCTCTCATGTGAGTTTAAGTTTTGAAAGTTCAGGTATCCTTAGCTTAACATTGGTTATCTGCTGAAGCAATCCGTTCCTTGGGTTTAACCTCAGTTATTTGGGCTTGACCCCAGTTCCGCCTGTAGCGCACGATGATCCTGGTATAGTTCAAGGCTTTGGGACCAGTACTCGTTTTAGGGGCTGATACTCAAGGATCATGGAGATAGGAGAGGATTCTGCAATCATCCCTAGTGATGATACTCAATCTCATTCAGGATCATGGATCCTTCCAATCATGAGATACATACAACATGGAGAGATTCCTACAGGAGAAAACCCTAGGGCTTTCAAAATCAAGGTATCTCAATTTACAATATTGAATAATATGTTGTACAAGCGATCTCTTGCAGGACCATATTTAAGATGCGTTGAGGATCCTGAAATCCAAGAAGTCCTAAAGGATTTCCATGAAGGAGATTGTGGAAACCACACTGGGGGCAGAGCATTGTTCTCAAGGATCCTGAGAACAGGATACTATTGGCCCACTATGAAGAAGGATGCTGTAGAGTATGCCAAGAAGTGTGATTCTTGTCAGAGGCATAGTAATATCCTTCACCAACCAGCAGAGCTCTTGCATCCTATATCCTCTTCCTGGCCATTCATGAGATGGGGAATGGATATAGTGGGAAAGCTTCCTAAGGCACCTGGTGGAAAAGTGTTCATGCTTGCTATGACGGATTACTTCTCTAAGTGGATAGAGGCTGAAGCCTTTGCTCAAGTCAGAGAAAAGGAAGTTATATCCTTTATTAAAAGAAACATTATTACTAGATTTGGTATCCCTTCTGAGATTATTTGTGATAATGGATCCCAATTTATTGGGAATAGAACTACTAACTTTTGTGACAGCTGGGGGATTAAGATGATAACATCAACACCAGTCCACCCACAAGCTAATGGTCAGGCAGAATCATCCAACAAGATCATCATCAACAACCTGAAGAAGAAGCTTGGATCCAAGAAAGGAAAATGGGCAGAAGAACTACCTTATGTGCTTTGGGCTGATAGGACAACTCCCAAGAATGCTACAGGCCAAACTCCATTTTCTTTGGTATTTGGGGCAGAATCAGTGATCCCTACAGAGATGGTGGTTCCAACTGCAAGAACAAGCATTTGTGATCCTGAAGAAAATGCTGAAAACCTGGTTCAAGATCTGGATACTATAGAAGAAATCAGGGACTTGGCAATGATAAGGATGGCCAGTTATCAACAAAGGACGGCTGGAGCTTACAACAAAAATGTCAGGATCAGGAAATTCCAAGTTGGTGATATGGTGTTAAGGAAAGCATTTCAGAATACCACCAATCCCGCTGATGGAAAGCTAGCACCAAAGTGGGAAGGGCCCTATTTGATTGAAGCTGAAGCAGGAAAGGGGGCATATCGATTGCTAACATTGGAAGGTGATTTGCTGCCAAGAGCTTGGAATGCTATCCATTTGAAGAAATACTTTATGTGACAAGGATCCATGATCCTTACCTGACCAGTATCCTTGAAGGATCCTTACAGAATAGACGATCCTCATCTTGGTAATCTTCTAATCTCAAACTATTTCATTCTTTTATTCTTTTATATAGGGATAAGGATCCTGCATCCTTTATCCTCCTTTCACTTGATTATGAGTTTTGAAGGTTCAAGTATCCTTAACTAAGGATTGAGTATCCACAGAAGTATCCAGTTATTTGGGCTTGACCCCAGTTTGGGCCTGTCCCCAGTTTCGCCAGTAGCGCACGATGATCCTGGTATAGTTCATGGCAATGGGACCAGTACTCGCTTTAGGGGCTGACAATTTCATTGTACTGGCTATATTCAGGATCCTACGTATAATGGTAGACGTACCATACATCCGTTCCTAAGGTTTCTAACGTTTTCACGTTAGCTAAGGTTTTGGCATTTTCATGTCACTAAGTTTGGATAGTCGCCAGTGAGGGCCATACTCCAGTTTACATACGATCCTTTGGGCTTGTCCCCAGTTATCCTTTGGGCTTATCCCCAGTTATCCTTTGGGCTTGTCCCCAGTTATCTTTTGGGCTTGTCCCCAGTATATTGGGCTTGTCCCCAGAATTATTGTGCTTGTCCCCAGTTGCTAACTTTTATCTTATATTGGCTTAGTCCCAAGTTGTATCCTATTTCAGGTTTTTGAAACGACTAAGGATCCTTGATCCTTACCTTTTACTAAGGTTTGTCTTTTGGATTATCCTGTTTACAACTGTTAAAGGTTAGGATCCTAATTTGGATTCTCAGGTATGACCCTTAACTATTTTGATTCTATTCATTATTTATTTGAGTAACCCTTATCTTTTGACAACTGAACTTGTGATCCTTAAACTATATAACTTTTCAAAACTAATCGGCGATGGAATATGTGATCCTTGATCATATCCTAAACTTTTTGAGGATATTTCTTAAATTTTTCCCTACTTGATACGTTTAAACAAAATAAACATCATAACTGTTGGAAAGTAAAATATCAACACAGGATAAGCCAAAAAGTTAAAGTTATTTTATTCACAAAAGATTAAACCCCTTAAGGTTGTCAAAATTACCTACCCCGAGCATCTACCAGCAATACGTGGCCCATCCGCTGGGGTAGGTAAAGGGTGTCCATTGTTCATAGGTCTAACAAGTGCAGGAAATTAAAGACGGAAGGATAACGAGTGGCTTCATCCCCCAAACAGAGGATCCATCCACCACCCATTATCCTACCTATTGTTCAAAGGATCCATGATCCTCAATCCTAATTACTATTGTTTAAGTACAGACCAGCTATTGTTCATCAAAACATCATCAAAATAAAAACCATAACCAAACTAAAAAATGGGCTCCGGCTACGTCTAGAAATGTCCTTCATCGCCCATTCCTGCAGCCTATGCCTTCGCTGCATCATCATCCCCTCCAGCTCCAGTATCCTTCGCTTGATCCTTGCCACTACCACTAGCCTCGATTGCCAGGACCTCATCAGCCTCATCCTCATCCTCCAACTCAGCCAGCCTGGCCTTCCAGCCTTCCATATCCCAGCTGCTCCTATCAAAGGCGGGATCCTGAGCTTCTTGAGCCATCTGTAGCTTGGTCTTGTACATGGCAATGGCAGCGGAGACCTTAGCATCCTCCGTGATCTCGCTCTTCTCATAATCAAAATTGATCAGAATGGCAGCTGTTTGAGCTTTGGCATCGTTGAGATCCTTTTCAAGGGAAGCGATCTTGAGGTCTTTGAGCATTGCTACTTTTTGGAGGTCAGAGTGTTTCTCCTCTAGCTCTTCAACATTGCCAACATAATCCTCAATTTCAGCAAATTTCAGCAAACAAGACAATGCAAAGTTAGGATCATATGATCCTCAAGTGGATAGGATAACCAAGCTAAGTTAGTGATCCTTACATCATTAAAGTACTCGAGGAATTGATGGCGGATCAGAGGCAAGCCTTGAAGGTTGTCAGCTTCAGAGGTTTTTCTTTTCTTTCCACCTCTTCCCCTTGAAGTGGTAGCCTTGGGGATTACAACGGAGGGGCTAGCAGCAGACTTTTTCTTGGAGGATCTGACATTGTCAAGGTCAGTAATGTTGAACTTGGAGGCAGATTTTGAGGATTTCCCAGCGCCTACACATTCAAAACAGATAAGTATCCTAATCCTATTTCTATTCAACTATTTATTTAAATATTTGACTATACAAAATACAGGATACTTACTTGACATAGTGACAGAACCTGAGGATACTTCTTGTGAATCCTGGGTGTTTGTTTTGAATGACCTTTTTACAGGATCAAGTCTTCTGAAAGCAGCGAGCCTTTCCTTGGTGGCAGGTGAAGGTATAAGATGCGAAACTGAGATAGCTGTACAACAGAAACAAAAGGATGTTAGTATACAAAAACAAGGTTATCTGGTGATCCTCCTCAGGATCCTATATCCTACCATGGGTGTTCCACTTCCTTGGCAGATTCTTTCCATCCGGGATAGAATCCCTTCTAACAAAGAAGAATCGCCGTTTCCAGTTTGTATCATTCTTAGTGGCTTTGAAGATGGTATGCTTTTCACCGGGTTTACGCTTGAATAAGTATCGGTGGGATCCAAATGTTGTCAGATCATACATCTCTGCCAACTCCGACATTCCTAGGGCAATTCCTTCTTGCTCAATGATCCTTTCCAGGGTATATAAGACCCTCCAGGTCATTGGCATATCCTGAATGTAGGAGATGCGGGTGAGGGAGAAGAAAGATTGGGTGAATTCAGGGAAAGGATACGTGTATCCTATTATGAACGGTGTGACCGGGAAGGATACCCAAGTTTCAGAAACGAAATCACTTAGAACAGTTGGATCAAACGGTTTGAAATAGGTGTTCACCGGAAAGCAATGCCAGATTCTGTCTATTTGCGGATCAGTGAAGCAGCACCTTTCATTCGCTGAATCTTTGATGATCCCCTGGCTCTTAAGAGGACTGCCCTTCTTGTGATCCTTAGCAGGGGAGGTGTAACAACTGTGCTTGTAATCACTATGAACAGTTCTATTATCAATAAAACAATGTTATTTGATCCCAATGTTTGTTTTGTTATGTTTTACATTTTTCATTTTTTGACTTTTATGTAATTTCAAACTCTACATCGCTTTCTGGAGAGTTATACGCAAACTAGTGCGTAAACGTACTCAGTTTAATGCGAGAAATACTCCAGAACATCAACATATACTCAACATACCTTAAATAACCTTTACATAACTTAGAAATAAGTTTTGAAGGCTTTGGTATGGCAAAAACAAGTTAATTCGCTTACAGGGACTAAACTTGACAAACTGCGAAAGTACGATGATTCGTACTGGAACGGACATTCCGGAACATAACCATAAGTTAAACATACCATAAATATCCTTTACATAGCTTAGAAATAGGCTTTGATGGGTTCGGTATGCTAAAATAAACTTTTGGGTCATTCAGGGACTAAAAGTGTCAAAAAGTGCACAAGTTTGCATTTTCGCGCATAACTTACATTCTGAATACATCCGGACATCCAAAAATTTATGTGAGCATGACTATATTATATTTTAGTGTTCGCCTTAAGAAAAATCCATTCGTTGCGTCATTTGGATCGTTTTTCGCGCTTGTGCGCATTCCGTCGTAATTAAGCGAACATCGCGTTCGTACGACCAAACGAACCATCACCCGGCATAATTTTTAGCATGTTTCATGTCCACAATGTTTAGGCAACATTTTAGGGCCTTAAAGTTGGCTTTACGGGCCTTAGAAGTGCCGGAAATGGGCTTAAACACGTGCAGGGACCAAAACTGTCAATTTTGCAAGAAGTTTGCTGATCAGACAGCTAGGCGGCCCGCCTCAGCCAAGCCTAAATCTTAGGCGGCCCGCGTCAGACTCCCAGAACAGATCAGAACGAACAGTCAGCGTGTACCAGCTGTTTTAACCACAACCACACACTTGCAACTTGCATATTCAGCTGATAAACATCATTTTTAGGCACCACAACTTTCCGACACTTGTACGGTTTCGATTAAGGCACAATATTCAACAAACGATCTTAACGGTTACCCGAAAACTATAAATACCCCACCCCCCATTGTTCATAATCACTAGAAATTTGATTTGAGAAACTCTAAGTTGAAACATTTGTTTCATACCTGAGATTTTCGAATCGAGTTTAGCATTCGGGGACCCTTCGTAAGTATTCTTTCGTTCTTTTCCTTATTTTACTGCTTTTCGAGTCAGAAAGTCAAACTTTGTTTGACTTTCAGCGTTGACCAGTAATGGTCAATGCGAAGTTCGTTTGAACTTCGCAACGTGAGTGTAATCACGTTGGTCATAGTCCCTTGGGACTATGCCCACTGATTACCACGTTGTCTAGGGTCGTAGGGTAGGCGATCTAATAAATCGCCTATACCTTCGAACCCGACCCATTTGGTCGATCATTAGGATCCGACCAAACACATTAGGTGACCATAGTAGGTAGGGAATAACCTTCCAAGGTTATACCCTATGGTCACATCGTTTAAGTAGTTGTATGATAGGTAGTTTATATGCCTTAGGTAAATTACCAGAATACCCTTTTCATGTATAATTGGTAATTAAGCATATGTAACCTAAACCTTTGTCACATAACTGATTATGTAACATGTTTAGGCATATAACACTTGTCATAGGGCTGGTTAGGCGTTCCGAACGCGTTTCACGCGCACGATGCGTTAAAGTAGCATAAGCTACCTAAACGGATCGTAATGGGTCGATAAGACTTAGGTCAAGTTTCATTTAGCATGTAGGCTTTGTTAAACCATATCACATGAGTTCCTACACTCATTTGGTTTACAAACCCTAATGCTACCCGATCTTCCGATTTAGGTCCGGTTTATTAACATAGTTACCTATATTAGGTGCCGTTTGATTCCGTGATCTATAGCATTACTTGGTGGTCGTCTTTAGACAACTGAGCAATCTCAAGTGAGTACATAGACCCCTCTTTTACTGTTTTCCAAACTGTTTTGGGGTGGAACACATGTGCCTACTTGTTACTTTCATGCTTTCCTGTTTTCACATCATATATCGGCTATGTTTGTTAGTACATTATAGTACATGATTTCATTACATTTCATGCTAGGTGTGCCCATTGTGTGCATTACTTGGTACATTGTTTTACATTACATTTCATGCTAGGTGTGCCCATTGTGTGCATTACTTGGTACATCGTTTTGCATTACATTTCATGCTAGGTGTGCCCATTGTGTGCATTACTTGGTACATTGTTTTACATTACCTTTCATGCTAGGTGTGCCCATTGTGTGCATTACTTAGTACATCGTTTTACATCATATTTCATGCTAGGTGTGCCCATTGTGTGCATTACTTAGTACATCGTTTTACATTACATTTCATGCTAGGTGTGCCCATTGTGTGCATTACTTAGTACATCGTTTTACATTACATTTTCACGCTATGTATGTTCATTTGATTACATACTTAGTGCATCACATGCTTACATTTTTGGTATGACATTTGGTTTGTTTAACATGGAACAATACATTCATTAACATTGATCATGCCATTCGTTAGTAGGTAGTGGTACCATAGGAATTGACAACTCCCGTTCCGGACATCCCAGGGAAAGGGGACAGAAAGGAATGACCGAATTCGATATACATAATTTAGATAAATCTTTAATTTGTTTAAGGGTTTATCGCCTCAGTCTCAAGGCTTGGATGTATGCATTTTAACAATACCGCATAAATGTTTGTATCAATATAGCATGCATTTGTTACACACAACATGACTTTGATTTAAACTGTGTTTTACTTCAATACCTTGTTGTTGTGCATTTTACATATGGTTTAGTTGATACATTTCACTTACAATACATGACATTTTGGTTACACATTACATGATCTACATTGAACATAAACATTTTGACATTGATATACACATTTGGTGGTTTACATTGAACATAGACATATTGACATGGTTTACACAATAACACTTGACAATTGGTTTGTACATGAACATTTTACATCTTGATGGTTTGGTTTGATTAAGTGATTAAGTAACGATGCGTGTGTAATATGATACAAACATGGTGGATACGCCGCTGGTACTTCCTATATATAAGTGTTTGTATAATATTACATAGCGTAACGTTATTTGAATCATTTCAGTTTGATACATATAACATTTTATACAAATAACATACTTTTCATAAGACATTGTTTTACAACCAACTTATCCTATACAAACTCATTTTACATGGTTATTCATTTAACCTTACATTTACTTATACATATCAACTGATCTTATCGTTTTTCAAATGATTTACAAGACAAAGCAAATTACAAGGTTCATGACTAAACATTTTCTCAAATACAAGTCATGAATCCTATTTTCACAAACCTATGTATCTCACAGGCATTTTTATGCTGACGTACCTATTTTCACATGTGTTTTCAGGTGCTTTTCCGTAGGATGTTGATCATGACACTAGGGCGGACCTGTGCCTTAGAGACTTTAAAAGAAGATAGACTATGTTTAATTATGTTATAAACTCTGTATTTCTGTTTAAAACAATGAAACTTTTGTGTTGTTAAATAAAATACAACTTTGTATGCCATGGTTATGAAACAATTAATTCTGTCGCGATCACTCCCCGGCGTTTCCGCCGCGGTTCGTTGTTATACACGGTCGGGGTGTGACAGGAGGATCTTAACATCATCTTGAAGAAGGTGAAGAGAGAAGGAGCAGAGAAAGAAAACGTAAAGGAAGAAGAGGAAGAGAGATACCTGATTGATCTGCGGATATGAATTTAAAGGGAGTTTCTCTTGAATTTAAATGCGAATTGATCCCTATCTCTAACTCCTATTTATAATGATGATTTTGCAGGATAGTCACCTCAGTGACGTCATACTCGTAACGGCTAGTCCGACTCCAACGGCTAGTTATCCGTTAATTTGTTATGGATAAGAACAAAATATAACTCATTTATTCACATAATTACTCCCTATATTTTGGGGGCAATTGTTAGGGGTGGATTTCTAAATGATCAGTGATCCTCATTTACTGTTGGGTTTAGTGATCCTCAATTCTGTCTGAAGTAGTGATCCTCAGAAGTGTTGCAGGATCAGGATCATGGATCATCATAAGGATCCTTGTACTAACGGTTGTCTACTTTGAATTCGAAATTGTTTTGCAGGAGTATCAATTTGGACTTGGTCTTGGCGATATTCCTGGAGCATATTCTATGTTTATTCCGCACGTGCTTGGCCAAAAGTGGACGTTATGGAGTCGTGGAGGACTTGCACCATTTGCGGAATGTTAGTTAGTGTAGATATTTTCCATTTTTAAAGGGGTAGCGAGCTAATTAGAAAACACTTGGCTATTTTTGGCTACACACACACTCATACAACTGCTCTCATCATCTCTCGCTAACTCACTTGGCGATTACACACTTTTTTACACAATACACTATAGTGATCCCTGTACTTAGCTCGCTATCATCCGAAGTTGTATGACATTTCCTATTTAATTTGAGTTGGTGATCGGTAGTTTCCATCACCCGAGGTTTTTTATGCCGGAGATCATTCATTGATCAAGGGCTTTTTCCTCGTATAAATCTTCGTGTCACTTGTTCATTACATTTCATAGTGATCCTAATTATTATTCATCAATTCAAGCATCATACCTCACAACAGAAAGTTTGGTTGCATTATCATTGCTTGATTTTTGACCAAAACATGATTCCAGTAGTGATCTACAAAGGGAAGCTGAATTAGAAGTTCAACAACTTGAGAAGACCAAGGATCCTTAGACACTCTTCACGGATGGAGCTTCAAATGTTAAAGGAAATGGACAAAGCACACTACTAAAATCGCCACAGGGGGACATTATACCCCAATCCATTGCATGTGCATTCCAAACCACTAATCATGAGGCAGAGTATGAGGCCTTGATAGCAGGTTTGCAATTAGCTAACAATATGAGGATCTGGTATCTTCAAGTATATGTAGATTCTCTATTAATTACTAATCATTATAACGGTTCTTACACTGTCAAAGGTGAAAAGCTAATCAAGTACTTAGAAATAGTCAGGAAACTGGCAGATATATACAACATGGAGAGATTCCCACTGGAGAAAATCCTAGAGCTTTCAAAGTCAAGAAATTCAAGAAGTCTTAAAGGATTTTCACGAAGGAAATTATGGAAATCACACTGGGGGCAGAGTACTGTTCTCAAGGATCCTTAGAACAGGATACTATTGGCCTGCTATGAAGAACGATGTTGTGGATTATGCCAAGAAATGTGATCCTTGTCAAAGACACAACAATATCCTTCATCGATGAAGAATGGCTGGAGCATACAACAAGAATGTCAGGTCCCTACTTAATTGAAGCTGAAGCAGGAAAGGGGGCATATCGTTTGTTAAAAATGGATGGTGATCTCCTACCAAGAGCTTGGAATGCTGTTCATCTAAAGAAATACTTTAAGTAAGAAGGATCAGGGATCCTCAGCGATACCAATATTCTAATTAAGGATCCGGGATCCTCAAAGGATATATGATTCTACATTTGGTAACACATTACTTTCATTTTCATTCATTTTATACTTATTACTTATCATAAGGCAAAGATGTTAAACATTTAACATCTATTTTCATAAAGTTTAAGCTTTTGCAGAGTTATTATCATTTTACAGAAGATCAAAGTGGTTGGCCAACTCTCCAAAGTTATTTGGGCTTGTCCCCAGTTTGTTGGGCTTGTCCCCAGTTATTTGGGCTTGTCCCCAGTTATTTGGGCTTGTCCCCAGTTTTGGGCTTGTCCCCAGTTTGGGCCTGTCCCCAGTTTCGCCAGTAGCGCACGATGATCCTGGTACAGTTCATGGCAATGGGACCAGTACTCGCTTTAGGGGCTGACAATTTCATTGTACTGGCTGTATCCGGGATCCTACGTATAATGGTAGACGTACCATACATCCGTTCCTAAGGTTTCTAACGTTTTCACGTTAGCTAAGTGTTAGGGGAGGATTTTCTAACAATTAGTGATCCTTATTCGTTATCCTAATTAGTGATCCTTACTTCTGTGACAGGTGGTGATCCTCAGAAGGGCTTTAGGATCAGGATCATGGATCACTTTAAGGAACCTCGTACTGACGATTGTTTACTTATGTTTTGTAGCATCTCGCAGGTATAACAAGCTTGACCAAGTCTTGGCGACATTCCTGGAGAATATTCCCAAACTATTCTGCACGTGCTTGACCAAAAATAGACGTTGTGGAGAACGTGGAGGCGTGGCACGAAAGTCGGATAGTTAGTTTGGTAGTTAGATTTCTATTTTAAAAGGGGTAACGAGCTAGTAGAGAAACACTTAGCCATTTTTTGCAGCTACACACACTCGTATACTCGCACACTCGAAGCTCTCGACGAACACACATTCATTTTCACTCATTTATACACATTTCACGATAGTGATCCTTGTACCTAGCTCGTTACTATCCGAAGTTGTAAACATTTAATCATTTATTTGAGCTTGGTGATCGGTAGTTTCCATCACCCGGGGTTTTTTGTGCCGGAGATCAACTCTTGATCAAGGGATTTTTCCCCGTATAAATCCTTGTGTTGTTTGTGCAAATCTACATTGAAGTGATCCTCATCGCTATTACACATTCTAAGCATCATTCCCCGAAACAGAGAGTTTGGTTGTATATCATAAACATAATTTTTGACCAAAACAGTTTGGCGCCCACCGTGGGGCAATTGGTGCTTCGTCCTTAGAAAAATTCGTATTTCTGTGCTCATTTCGGTTCACTACAACCAAGCAAATGGCTTCCTCAGTGAAGAATACTTCAAACTTGATTCCTTCATTCACTTCTTCACAAGGCGTCCCTCCTTTGCCTCCACCACCTTCTGGATCCCAGAAGAATACTGAGAATGCCGCGAAGAAACCAACTCCCATTTTCTCAAAACCACCTACTTCTTCTGTTTCAACTAATCCTACTACTAATGATCTCTATGCCTTGATTTTGCAGATGAGGAATCATGCACAAGAGCAAGATAAGACCAACGAAAGGATCCTCCGGGAGATTGACGAAATCAAGAAACAGAAGAAAACGGCAGAGGATCGTTCCCCCCTGATGCCCAGATCTTTGAATTTTGATACTCCGGTGATTACTTCTCAGCCATCAGTGGTTCCAGACATTCAATATGTGGGTAGACCGAAAGGAGTGCACTATGGAACAACAACAATGGCCCAGGCATCAGGTTCATATTTCCAGCCAGCGGGATCCTATCCTCAGCATATGGGATCCCTCACAAGTTCAGGAGGATATTCAGGAATGCAGCAGTTTCAAGGATCCTCCTTCGTTCCAGGATCATCCCAGGTTCAAGGATCCTCCTTCGTTCCAGGATCATCCCAGGTTCAAGGATCCTCCTTCGTTCCAGGATCATCCCAGGTTCAAGGATCCTCCTTTGTTCCAGGATCGTCCCAGTTTCAGGGATCCTTCCAGATGCCAGGATCCTTGAGGAATTTGCAAACAGGAAGTTCAGATGTCCATCAGGGAGATTTTATTCCGATGCAGACCAATGCCTCTACTGGTCCCTCGATCATTCCAGAGCCTCAACAATATGGATTAACATCCATTCTTCCTAATTTGAATCCAATGGGAGGTAACACTTTTAATAATTCTCATACTACTAACCATGGTCTTATGCAGGATCCAGGTATCAATCATGCCATGGCTAGAGAATTGCAAAAGCTAAAGGATATGATATCAAGTGTTCCGGGAGTAGTTAAACCTATCCCAGAGATTGCAGATGGGAGCCACAAGATATCTCGTTTTGCACCACCAATCTGTGATGCTGAGATACCCAAGAGATTCCATGTGCCAACAATGAAGTTGTATGATGGTTCAACGGATCCTGAAGAACACATAGCACAATACAGGGAGAGGATGGAAATCAATCCAATTCCAGAAAGGTTAAAAGAAGCATGTCTGTGCAAGGGATTCGGATCCACTCTTACTGGATCAGCTCTCAAATGGCTGCTAAGTCTTCCTCCCTATTCTATTACCTCATTTGCTAACCTAGTTAACTTGTTTAATAATCAGTTTTCTTGTAGTAGAAAATTTGAACGATTAACTAGTGATTTATATAGGATAACCCAGGGTCATAATGAATCATTAAGGGATTACATTACCAAATTCAGTAAAGAATCCTTAGACATTCCCAACTTAGATATAGCTACGGCTGTTGAGGCCTTCAAAATGGGATTGCTTAGGGATTCGTCCTTCTATGATGATCTTGTTATGACACCATGCAGGAACTTAGATGAGGTAAGAACCCGAGCACTTAGGTTCATTCGGCTAGAGGATGACAAGAGGATCCAGGAGAGGTTAGCAGGATCCTCAAAGCAGGATAAGCAAGGATCCTCATTCAGGAACAACAAATTCAGATCCTACAACAGATCTGATAATCAGAACGTGCACTCTGTTGATCAAGAAGAGGATGACGAGGACTATCCTCCAATTTCCGAATATTGCTTTAGTGTTGATAACAATGAACTAATCCTTGCTATGCAGAACCTAGGTGATAAAGCTAGATGGCCGAGAAAGAATGATAGGCCGGCTGCAACTAAGGATAAATTAAAGTGGTGTGCATATCATGAAGATTTTGGGCACCTCACAGAAGAATGCATTGCATTAAGAAAGGAAATTGGATACTTGTTGAGCAAGGGGCATCTAAAAGAGTTGTTGGGAAGAAAAAAGTCAAGGACTCAGGATCCCGAAAGGATCCCTGAGAAGGCTCCAACTCCTCCAGCAGATGCACAAGTGATAAACTTTATTTCTGGAGGATCCGACATTTGTGGCACATCCTTCTCAGCAGCTAAAAGGCATGCAAAGGAAACTAAAATGGATAATGGAGAAAGACCAGTTCGAACATCAAGTGTCTCCGAAGGAAAAGTCATAACCTTTGATGAAGAGGATCGTGTTGATATCCAGGATCCTCATCATGATGGTTTAGTTATTACTCTTTTCATATCTAACCATTTTGTCCGCAGGATCCTTATAGACGGAGGAAGTTCAGTGAACATTATCCAGCTTGATGTTCTAAAGAAGATGGGTATCCCTGAATCAGAGATCATACCAAGATCCTCCGTGCTCGTGGGATTTAGTGGCGAAACTAAGAACACCCTGGGGGACATTAAACTCCCAATATATATTGAAGGCTTACACTCTTATCAAAAATTTTGTGTTATTGACTGTTTATCTTGTTGTAATGTTATCCTTGGCAGGCCCTGGATACACGATATGAAAGCAGTCCCATCTACTTACCATCAATGTGTGAAGCTCCCTAGTCCTTGGGGAATAGTAAAGATTGATAGTGATCAGCAGGAGGCTAAGAATTGCTACACTTCATCGATGAAACCAGCCTCGAAGTCAAGGGAGCAATAGCAATCAAGGTATCCTCCAAGGAATGTCTTGGAGGCCAGAGAGCAGGATGTGGTAGAAATCCTCATGGATCCCGATGATCCTGAATCTAAAATCTATATCAGATCAGGGATCCTTGGCGAAATGAAAGAAGACCTCGTATCCTTCCTCAAAAGGAGAAAGACTACCTTTGCATGGAAACATGAAGACATGACTGGTATATCCAAAGATGTTATCACCCATAAACTCGGCATTGACAGATCCTTCAAACCAATCCATCAAAGGAGAAGAAAGTTTGCACCGGAAAGGAATGTCATTATCCAAGAAGAGGTAGATAAATTGCTCCGGGCAGGTATGATTAGAGAGGTCAAGTATCCAAGATGGTTGGCCAATGTGGTTGTTGTTCAAAAGAAAAACGGAAAGTGGAGGGTATGTGTCGATTTTACCGATTTAAATAAGGCATGTCCCAAGGATCCTTTCCCTTTACCCCACATTGACTCCATGGTGGATGCAACTGCGGGTCATGAACTGTTAACTTTTATGGATGCTTCATCTGGATTCCAACAAATCCAAATGGAACCATCCGACCAAGAGGATACAGCCTTCATGACTCCAACTGGTATATACTGCTATACTGCTATGCCGTTCGGATTAAGAAATGCAGGTGCAACATATCAAAGGCTGGTGAATATGATGTTCAAGGATCAGATTGGACAAACTATGGAGGTCTACATAGATGATATGGTGGTAAAATCCTTAAAAGCTGAGGATCACCTAAGAGACTTGGAGGAAGCATTCGATATCCTTGACAAATATAACATGAAACTTAATCCTTCAAAATGTCACTTTGGTGTTAAAGCAGGTAAATTCTTAGGATATATGGTGACAAAGAGAGGCATTGAAGCTAGCCCGGAACAAATCAAAGCAATAGTGAACATCAAATCTTCGGCCAATGCTAAGGATGTTCAAAGGCTAACAGGAAAGATAGCAGCCTTGAACAGATTTATATCCAAGTCCTCCGAGAAGTGTAAAGAATTCTATGATATCCTAAGGAAGAACAAGAAATTTGAGTGGACGGAGAAGCATGAAAATGCTTTAAAAGCCCTCAAAGATTACCTATCCTCGGCCCCGGCTTTGATGAAACCAGAAAAAGGTGATGTGTTATCCTTGTATCTTGCAGTATCCTCAAAAGCAGTAAGTGCGGTCCTTGTTAAGGATCATCAAGGTACACAACATCCTGTCTACTATGTAAGTAAAAGTTTACTTGATGCCGAATCCAGGTACTCACACCTTGAAAAGCTTATTCTTGCATTAATTATGGCATCTACCAAGTTAAGACATTATTTTGAAACTCATGTTATCATTGTTAAAACTAATTTTCCAACTAAGAATGTCCTCAGGAAACCAGAGATGTCAGGAAGGATGGCTAAGTGGGCAGTGAAGCTGAGTGCATATGATATAAGATATGAGCCTAGGACAGCCATCAAATCCCAAGCATTAGCTGACTTTGTGGCTGATTTCAGTAGTGATTTACAAGAAGAAGCTGAACTAGAAGTCCAGCAGCTAGAAGAGACCAAGGATCCTTGGATACTTTATACTGATGGATCCTCAAATGTCAAAGGCACAGGGCTTGGAATACTACTAAAATCGCCACAGGGGGACATAATACCCCATTCTATAGCTTGTGAGTTCCAAACCACTAACAATGAGGCTGAGTATGAAGCCTTAATTACTGGTTTGCAAATTGCAAAGCATATGGGGATCAGGTATCTTGAGGTACACGTAGATTCTTTGTTGATTACAAACCACTTTAATGGATCATATGCTGTTAAAGGTGAAAAGCTAATCAAGTATTTGGAGATAGTCAAAAGTTTGGCACTCTCTTTTGTTTCCTTTAGTTTGTCACAGGTACCAAGGGAAGAAAATACAGAGACTGATGCATTGGCTAATTTAGGATCATCCTTGAAGATCCCGGAGGATATCAAGATCCCTATTATCCATATCCTGACCCCAGCTATTGAGGATCATGCGGCTATGGAGATAGGGAATGATTATGAAATGATCCCTAGTGAGGATACTCGATCCCATTCAGGATCAGGATCATGGATCTCACCAATTATGAGATACTTACAACATGGAGAGATTCCTACAGGAGAAAACCCTAGGGCTTTCAAATCTAAGGTATCTCAATTCACAATTTTAAATAATATGTTGTATAGACGATCTCTTGCAGGACCATACTTGAGATGTATTGAGGATCCTGAAATCCAAGAAGTTTTAAAAGACTTCCATGAAGGAGATTGTGGAAACCACACTGGGGGCAGGGCATTATTCTCAAGAATCCTGAGGACAGGATACTACTGGCCAACCATGAAGAAAGATGTTGTCGAGTATGCTAAAAAATGTGATCCTTGTCAGAGGCACAACAATATCCTTCATCAACCAGCTGAATTACTACATCCTATATCCTTCTCTTGGCCATTTATGAGATGGGGTATGGATATAGTTGGTAAGCTCCCTAAGGCACCTGGTGGAAAAGTATTCATGCTAGCTATGACTGATTACTTCTCCAAATGGATAGAGGCTGAAGCCTTTGCCCAAGTCAGAGAAAAGGAAGTTATATCCTTCATTAAAAGAAATATTATAACTAGATTTGGAATTCCTTCTGAGATTATATGTGATAACGGTTCCCAATTTATTGGGGGCAGAACCACTAACTTTTGTGACAGCTGGGGGATTAAGATGATAACATCAACACCAGTCCACCCACAAGCTAATGGCCAAGCAGAATCATCCAACAAGATCATCATCAACAATTTGAAGAAGAAGCTTGGATCCAAGAAAGGGAAATGGGCAGAAGAACTACCTTATGTGCTTTGGGCTGACAGGACAACCCCTAAGAATGCAACTGGTCAAACACCATTCTCTTTGGTGTTTGGGGCAGAATCAGTGATCCCAACAGAAATGGTGGTTCCAACTGCTAGAACAAGTACTCGTGATCCTGAGAAGAATAATGAAAACTTGGCTCAAGACCTGGATACTATTGAAGAAATCAGGGATATGGCTAGGATAAGGATGGCCAGTTATCAGCAAAGAATGGCTGGTGCTTACAACAAAAATGTCAGGATCAGGAGGTTTCAAGTTGGAGACATGGTATTAAGGAAAGCATTTCAGAATACCACCAATCCTGCTGATGGGAAGTTAGCTCCAAAATGGGAAGGCCCTTATTTGATTAAAGCTGAAGCAGGAAAGGGGGCATATAGATTGCTAACCATGGAAGGTGATTTGCTACCAAGAGCTTGGAATGCTGTCCACTTGAAGAAATATTTCATGTGAGCAGGATCCTCATGGCACAGATGATCCTCACGATTGGGATATCCTTAAAGGATCCTCGAAGTATTGGTGATCCTTACTTAGGTAATATCCTAAACTTGAACTATTTCGTTTCTTTATTTTCTCATATAAGGATAAGGATCATGTATCCTTTATCCATCTCTCATGTGAGTTTAAGTTTTGAAAGTTCAGGTATCCTTAGCTTAACATTGGTTATCTGCTGAAGCAATCCGTTCCTTGGGTTTAACCTCAGTTATTTGGGCTTGACCCCAGTTCCGCCTGTAGCGCACGATGATCCTGGTATAGTTCAAGGCTTTGGGACCAGTACTCGTTTTAGGGGCTGATAATTCCATTGTTCTGGCTATGCTTAGGATCCTACGTATAATGGTAGACGTACCATACATCCGTTCCTAAGGTTTCTAGCGTTTTCACGTTAGCTAAGGTTTCTAACGTTTTCACGTTAGCTAAGGTTTTGGCATTTTCATGCCACTAAGTTTGGATAGTCGCCAGTTAGGGCCATACTCCAGTTTACATACGATCCTTGGGCTTGTCCCCAGTTATCCTTGGGCTTGTCCCCAGTTATCCTTGGGCTTGTCCCCAGTTATCCTTGGGCTTGTCCCCAGTTGCTAATTCTTATTTTATATTGGCTTAGTCCCAAGTGATGCTCTATTTCAGGTTCTTGAAGATAGGCAACTAGGGATCCTTGATCCTCACTTTATTCTAAGGTTTATCTTATAGTTATCCTTATTAAGGTTAGGATCCTAACTTGGATCCTCAGGTATGATCCTTAACCATTTTTAATTCTATTCATTATTTATTTGAACAACCCTTATATTTGACAACTGAACTTATGATTCTTAAACTATATCACTTTTTAGAACTTATCGGTTATGGGATATGTGATCCTTGATCATGTCCTAAGCTTTCTGTATATCTTTTCTGATTTTTTAAGGCTTGATAAGTATAAACAAAATAAATTTTACAACAGTTGGAAAGTAAGACATTATAAAGGATAACAATACAAGATAAGCGACAAAAGGTTAAGTTTTATTTATTAACAAAAAGACTAACTCCTTGAGGTTGTCAAAATTGCCAACCCACATTTCTACCAGCAAAATGTGGCCCGTCCACATGTGTTGGCAAAGGGTGTCCATTGTTTACGGGTCTTTGTAGTGCAGAAAATAAAAGACGGAAGGATAACGAGTGGCTTCATCCCCCAAACAGAGGATCCATCCACCACCCATTATCCTGCCTATTGTTCACAGGATCATACATGATCCTTAATCCTAAAACCTACTGTTCAAGTACAACCCATCATTGTTCAACAAAAAACACCATAACCAAAACAAACTATCAAACTTAGAAAATTGGGCTCCGGCTGCGTCTAGAAATGTCCTTCATCGCCCAATCCTGCAGCCTAAACCTTCGCTGCATTGTCACCTCCAGCTCCACTTGTTTCACCACCTTCACCTTTGCCTCCAGCTTCAATTGTCAGGATCTCTTCAACCTCCTCAGCCTCTTCATCGTCCAGTTCAGCAAGCCTTGCCTTCCAACCTTCAATATCCCAGGTGCTCTTGTCAAAAGCAGGATCCTGAGCTTCCAAGGCCATTTGAAGCTTGGTCTTGTACATTGTAATGGCAGCAGAGATTTTGGCATCTTCGGTGATCTCACTCTTCTCATAGTCAACATTGACCAGCACCTTGGCCATCTGCTGTTTGGTATCCCGAACTTCTTTCTGAAGATCAGCAATTGTGAGATCCTTTAACACCGCAACCTGCTGGAGATCGGCAATCTTCCTATCCTGATCCTCAACGTGGCCCACATAGTCCTCAATCTCTGCGAATTTCTGCAAAAAGAAAAAGGTCAGGATCATGTAATCAGCAGGATATATCAACAGGATATATGAGCAAAGACAGTGATCCTCACCTCATTAAAGTACTCAATGAATTGATGACGGATCAGAGGCAGACCCTGCAGATCCCCAGCTTCAGAGGCTTTTCTCTTCTTGATTGCCTTCCCTTTGAGGGGTGCTTTGGGGACCGAAGCTGTCGGACTAGTGGGAGCTTTCCTCTTGGAAGATCTGACAATGGTGAGATCAGCAACGTTGAACTTGGAAGCGGACTTGGTAGATTTTCCGGCACCTACACAATCAAAATAAGATAAGTATCTTTTATTAATTCATATTTCATTATATATTTAAATTTTAGACAAGGATACTTACTTGACATTGTGACAGAGCCTGAGGATACCTCCTGTGAATCTTGGGTTGTTGTCTTGAAAGTTCTTGTCTCAGGGTCAAGTTTCTTGAAGGCAAGGAGCCTTTCCTTAGCAGCAGGGGACAGTTTGAGGTGTGAGACGGTGATAGCTGCATAAAAAGAAAGCAAAAATATGAGTTATCCTTACATCAAAAGAAAGTTCCTGGTGATCCTTCTCAGGATCCTCCATCCTACCATGGGTAGCCCATTTTTTAGGAAGATCCTTTCCATCCTCAATGGAATCTCTCTTGACAAAAAAGAAACGCCGCTTCCAATTAGCATCATTCTTGGTGGCTTTGAAGATCGGGTGTTCCTCACCGGGTTTACGTTTGAACAAATAACGGTGAGAGCCAAAGGTGGTAAGATCATACAGTTCTCCCAGCTCCGCCATTCCTAGATCTATTCCCTCCTGATCGATGATCCTTTCAAGGGTGTATAAAACCCTCCAAATCATCAGCATGGCTTGAACATAAGAGATGCCGGTTAGTGAAAAGAAAGATTGGGTGAAGGTTGGAAAAGGATAAGAATAGCCTATGGTGAACGGAGTGACGGGGAAAGCAACCCACTTATCGGAGATATGATCGCTCAAGGCATTGGGATCAAAAGGCCTAAATTCGGTGTTCGCCGGGAAGCAGTGGCGGATCCTATCTATCTGAGCATCATTGAAGAAACAGCGTTCTTTAATGGAGTCTTCAATAATCCCCTGGCTTTTCGGAGGACTGTTCTTTGGGTGATCCTTGGCCGGTGAACTTCGGAGCAACATTTTCGAAGAGACGGAGATAAAGAAAGAAAAACAGAGTAAGAGAGGAAGAAAGAGGAGAAAGAAATACCTGATTGATCGTCGATTGAGAATTTAAAGGGAGTTTCTTTCGAATTTAAATGCATAATGATCCTATCTATATCTCTATTTATAATTATGATTCTGCAGGATTGTCACTTCCGTGACATCATCATCGCAACGGCTAGTTCTATTTTAACGGCTATATATCCGTTAGTTAGTTGCGGATAAGATCAAGAAAATATAACTCGTTAATTTTACAAATTACTCCTTATATTTTGGGGGCAATTGTTAGGGGAGGATTTTCTAACAATTAGTGATCCTCATTCGTTATCCTAATTAGTGATCCTTACTTCTGTGACAGGTGGTGATCCTCAGAAGGGCTTTAGGATCAGGATCATGGATCACTTTAAGGAACCTCGTACTGACGATTGTTTACTTATGTTTTGTAGCATCTCGCAGGTATAACAAGCTTGACCAAGTCTTGGCGACATTCCTGGAGAATATTCCCAAACTATTCTGCACGTGCTTGACCAAAAATAGACGTTGTGGAGAACGTGGAGGCGTGGCACGAAAGTCGGATAGTTAGTTTGGTAGTTAGATTTCTATTTTAAAAGGGGTAACGAGCTAGTAGAGAAACACTTAGCCATTTTTTGCAGCTACACACACTCGTATACTCGCACACTCGAAGCTCTCGACGAACACACATTCATTTTCACTCATTTATACACATTTCACGATAGTGATCCTTGTACCTAGCTCGTTACTATCCGAAGTTGTAAACATTTAATCATTTATTTGAGCTTGGTGATCGGTAGTTTCCATCACCCGGGGTTTTTTGTGCCAGAGATCAACTCTTGATCAAGGGATTTTTCCCCGTATAAATCCTTGTGTTGTTTGTGCAAATCTACATTGAAGTGATCCTCATCGCTATTACACATTCTAAGCATCATTCCCCGAAACAGAGAGTTTGGTTGTATATCATAAACATAATTTTTGACCAAAACACTAAGGTTTCGGCATTTTCATGTCGCTCAAGTTTGGATAGTCGCCAGTGAGGGCCATACTCCAGTTTACACAAGTTTATTTGGGCTTGACCCCAGTTTACATCCGTTTATTTGGGCTTGTCCCCAGTTTATTTGGGCTTGTCCCCAGTTTGTTGGGCTTGTCCCCAGTTTATTTTGGGCTTGTCCCCAGTTATTATGGGTTCATTCCCAATTATTTGGCTTTGTCCCAAGTTTGTTTTCTTGCAGGATCTTGGAACTCTAAAGTTATACAAGTTCTGACAATAAGGATCCTGGAAACTTTACTCTTCACACATTTTATTCAGTATTAGTTTACAAGGATATAGAATCCTAACTTGGATTCTCTGGTATGTTATATTCTAACTTTTTCTAAGCTGCAAGTTGTCTCTTATCCTTTTTGGTTAAGGATCATTGATCCACATTTATATGAACACTTCGAGTTTTTGGTTAAAAGTTTAACATTATCACCAGACTTCCAATAACTTTCCAGTTGTTCGGTTGTTAGGGGTGGATTTCTAAGTAATCAGTGATCCTTAATTGCTGTTGGGCTTAGTGATCCTTACTTCTGTATGAACTGGTGATCCTCAGAAGTGCTTCAGGATCAGGATCATGGATCACTATAAGGATCCTTGTACTAACAATTGTCTACTTTGAATTCGAAATTGTTTTGCAGGAGTATCAATTTGGACTTGGTCTTGGCGATATTCCTGGAGTATATTCCTTGAAGTATTCCGCACGTGCTTGGCTGAAAATGGACGTTATGAAGTCGTGGAGGACTTGCATGATTTGCGGAATGTTAGTTAGAGTAGATATTTTCTATTTTTAAAGGGGTAGCGAGCTAATTAGAAAACACTTGGCTATTTTTGGCTACACACACACTCTTACAACTGCTCTCACCAACTCTCGTTAACTCACTTGGCGATTACACATTTTTATACACAATACACTATAGTGATCCTTGTACTTAGCTCGCTATCATCCGAAGTTGTATTACATTTCTTGTTTAATTTGAGTTGGTGATCGGTAGTTTTCATCACCCGAGGTTTTTTATGCCGGAGATCATTCACTGATCAAGGGCTTTTTCCTCGTATAAATCTTCGTGTCACTTGTTCATTACATTTCATAGTGAACCTTATTGTTGTTCATCAATTCAAGCATCATATCCCACAACAGAAAGTTTGGTTACATCGCCATTGCTTGATTTTTGACCAAAACAGTTTGGCGCCCACCGTGGGGCAATTGGTGCTTCATTCCTAAGAAGATTCATATCTTTGCGGTTATTTCGGTTCATAACAACCAGGCAGATGGCTTCCTCAGCGAAGAACACCTCAAACTTGATGCCATCATTCAGTTCTTCACAAGGCGTTCCTCCTTTGCCTCCACCACCTTCTGGATCCCAGAAGAATGCTGAGAATGCTGCGAAGAAATCAACCCCCATTTTTCAAAAACCACCAACTTCTTCTGTTTCAACTAATCCTACTACTAATGATCTTTACACTCTGATTTTGCAGATGAGGAATCATGCACAAGAGAAGGACAAAACCAATGAAAGGATCCTCCAGGAGATCGATGAGATCAAGAAACAGAAGAAATCAGTGGAGGATCACTCTCCTCTGATGCCAAGATCGCTGAACTTCGACACTCCGGTCATAACTTCTCAACACTCAGCGGTTCCGGACGTGCAATACTTGGGTGAATTACCAGGAAGGCATTATGGAATAGCCACTATGAGTCAGGCATTTGGCTCTTACTTCCAGCCTCAGGGATCCTCTTCTCAACCATCAGGATCCTTCTCTCAGCATCAGGGATACTTCACGTCAGGAGGATATTTGGGAATGCATGCAGTACAAGGATCCTCCCAGGTCCAAGGATCCTCCCAGGTCCAAGGATCCTCCCAGGTACAAGGATCCTCCCTTGCCCCAGGATCCTCTCTGGTCCCAGGATCCTCTCTGGCCACAGGATCCTCTCTGGCCACAGGATCCTCTCTGGTCCCAGGATCCTCTCTGGTTCCAGGATCCTCTCAGGTTCAAGGATCATCTTAGCTCCAAGGATCCAACGTCCTCCAGGACCAAGGACTCTTGAGAAGTATGCAGCCTCAGAACTCGGACGTTCATCAAGGAGACTTCATACCAATGCAGACCATTGCTCCCTCTGGTCCTTCAACCATGCCAGAGTCTCGTCAATATGGATTCACATCCGCAATTCTAAACATGAACCCTCCGAGAGGTAACATTTTTAATAATTCATATAACACTAACCATGGGTTTATGCAGGATACAGGTCTCAATCAGGCCATGGCTAGGGAGCTACAGAAGCTTAAGGATATGATATCCAGTGTACCAGGAGTGGTTAAACCCATTCCTGAAATTGCGGATGGTAGCCATAGGATATCTCGTTTCGCACCACCTTTATGTGATGCTGAGATACCTAAAAGATTTCAGATACCATCCATGAAGCTGTATGATGGTTCGACGGATCCAGAGGAGCATGTGGCTCAATACAGGGAGAGGATGGAGATCAATCCAATTCCTGAAAGGTTAAAAGAGGCATGTCTATGCAAGAGATTTGGATCCACACTCACAGGATCTGCTCTTAAATGGCTTCTAAGTCTTCCCCCTTACTCTATTACTTCATTTGCTAATCTAGTCAATTTGTTTAATAGTCAATTCTCTTGTAGTAGAAAGTTTGAACGGTTAACTAGTGACCTGTATAGGGTAACACAAGGTCAGAATGAATCACTTAGAGATTACATCACTAAATTTAGCAAAGAATCCTTAGATATTCCTAACCTGGATATTGCTATGGCTGTAGAAGCCTTTAAAATGGGATTACTTAGGGATTCATTATTCTATGATGATCTTGTTATGACACCTTGCAGGAATCTTGATGAAGTAAGGACTAAGGCCCTTAGGTTCATCCGTCTAGAGGATGATAAAAGGATCCAGGATAGATTAGCAGGATCCTCAAAACAGGAGAAACAAGGATCCTACTTCAGGAACAACAAATCCAAGTTCTACAATAAGTCTGATAACCAGAATGTGCATTCAGTGGAACAAGAAGAGGATGATGAGGATTATCCTCCTATTTCTGAATACTATTTTTCTATTGATAACAACGAACTAATCCTTGCAATGCAGAATCTAAGTGAGAAAGCTAGGTGGCCAAGGAAAAGCAATAAAACAGCTGCTACAAAGGATAAGTCCAAGTGGTGTGCATATCATGAGGATTTCGGGCATCTCACTGAAGAGTGCATTGCACTTAGAAAGGAAATTGGTTACTTTTTGAGCAAGGGGCATTTGAAAGAGCTTTTGGGACGAAAGAAGTCAAGGGTTCAGGATCCTGAAAGGATCCCGGAAAGGGCTCCTGCTCCTCCAGCAGATGCACAAGTCATAAATTTCATATCCGGTGGATCAGACATCTGTGGTACATCCTTTTCGGCAGCAAAAAGACATGCTAAGGAAACCAAGATGGACAACGGAGACAGACCTGTCCAGACCTCTGTTGTCACCCAGGATAAAGTCATTACTTTTGATGAGGATGATCGTGTTGACATACAGGATCCTCATCATGACGGTCTTGTAATTACATTGTTTATTTCTAACCACTTTGTTCGCAGGATCCTTATAGATGGAGGAAGCTCTGTGAACATCATTCAGCTTGATGTTCTCAAGAAGATGAATATCCCGGAATCTGATATCATCCCAAGATCCTCAGTACTTGTGGGATTCAGTGGGGAAACAAAGAATACATTGGGGGACATCAAACTCCCAATCTATATTGAAGGATTGCATTCTTATCAAAAGTTTTGTGTTATAGATTGTTTATCATGTTGTAATGTTATCCTTGGCAGGCCATGGATACATGACATGAAGGCAGTCCCATCCACTTATCATCAATGTGTAAAGCTTCCAAGTCCTTGGGGAGTGGTGAAAATTGAGAGTGATCAACAGGAGGCTAAAAACTGCTATACCTCATCAATGAAGCCGGCCTCAAGACCAAGGGAGCAATAGCAATTAAAGTATCCTTCAAGAGATGTCTTGGAGGCAAGAGAGCAGGATTTGAAAGAAATCCTCATGGATCCTGATGATCCTGAATCCAAGATCTTCATAGGATCAGGGATCCTTAGCAACATCGAACAGGAGCTAGTATCCTTCCTTAGGAGAAGGAAATCCACCTTTGCCTGGAAACATGAAGACATGACAGGTATATCTAAGGATATAATTACTCATAAACTTGGCATTGACAGGTCATTCAAGCCTATCCATCAAAAGAGAAGGAAGTTTGCACCTGAGAGGAATGCTATTATCCAGGAGGAGGTAGATAAGCTACTTCGAGCAGGTATGATCAGAGAGGTTAAGTATCCAAGATGGTTAGCCAATGTGGTAGTTGTTCAAAAGAAAAATGGAAAGTGGAGGGTATGTGTCGATTTTACTGATTTAAACAAGGCATGTCCCAAGGATCCTTTCCCATTACCCCACATTGACTCCATGGTGGATGCTACCGCGGGTCATGAGCTGTTAACTTTTATGGATGCTTCATCTGGATTTCAACAAATTCAGATGGAACCATCTGATCAAGAGGATACTGCCTTTATGACCCCGACTGGTATATACTGTTATATTGCTATGACGTTTGGATTAAGGAATGCAGGTGCCACTTATCAAAGGCTAGTTAATATGATGTTCAAGGAACAAATTGGACACACTCTGGAAGTCTATATTGATGACATGGTGGTTAAGTCCGAGAAAGCTGAGGATCACCTTAAAGACTTGGAGGAAGCATTCAATATCCTTGATAAATATAATATGAAACTTAATCCTTCTAAGTGTCATTTTGGTGTTAAGGCAGGTAAATTCTTAGGATATATGGTGACAAATAGGGGCATTGAAGCAAGTCCAGAGCAAATCAAGGCTATTGTGAATATTAAATCTCCTGCCAATACTAAGGATGTACAGAAATTAACGGGCAGGATCGCAGCCTTGAACAGATTCATATCCAAATCCTCAGAAAAGTGCAAGGAATTCTATGACATCCTGAGGAAGAATAGGACATTTGAATGGACTGAGAAGCATGAAAGTGCCCTTAAAGCTCTTAAGGATTACCTATCCTCAGCCCCAGCCTTGACGAAACCAGAAAAGGGAGATGTGTTATCCTTATACTTGGCGGTATCCTCAAAAGCAGTAAGTGCGGTCCTCGTTAAGGATCACCAACACAACATCCTGTTTACTATGTAAGAGTTTACTTGATGCTGAATCCGGGTATTCACACTTAGAAAAACTTATCCTTGCATTAATTATGGCATCTACTAAATTGAGACATTATTTTGAAACTCATGCCATTGTTGTTAAGACTAATTTTCCAATTAAGAGTGTTCTCAGGAAACCTGAAATGTAAGGGAGGATGGCCAAATGGGCAGTGAAGCTTAGTGCATACGATATAAGATATGAACCAAGGACTGCCATCAAATCTCAAGCCTTAGCTGACTTTGTGGCAGATTTTAGTAGTGATTTGCAAAAGAAAGCTGAGTTAGAAGTCCAACAACTTGAAGAGACTAAGGATCCTTGGATACTCTTCACTGATGGAGCCTCTAATGTGAAAGGAACAGGGCTTGGAATACTACTAAAATCGCCACAGGGGGACATAATACCCCACTCCATAGCTTGTGAATTTCAAACTACCAATAATGAGGCTGAGTATGAAGCCTTGATAGCTGGTATGCAAATTGCAAAGCATATGAGGATCAGGTATCTTGAGGTACATGTAGATTCCTTACTGATCACTAACCACTTTAATGGATCCTATGCTGTTAAAGGTGAAAAGCTAATCAAATATTTGGAGATAGTCAGAGAATTGGCACTCTCTTTTGTATCCTTTAGTTTGACACATGTACCAAGGGAAGAGAATGCAGAAGCTGATGCATTAGCCAATCTAGGATCATCTTTGAAGATTCCTGAGGATATCAAGATCCCTATTATCCATATCCTGACCCCTGCTATCGAGGATCATGCAGCTATGGAGATAGGTGAAGATTCTGCAATCATCCCTAGTGATGATACTCAATCTCATTCAGGGTCATGGATCCTCCCAATCATGAGATACATACAACATGGAGAAATTCCTACAGGAGAAAACCCAAGGGCTTTCAAAACTAAGGTATCTTAATTTACAATATTAAATAATATGTTGTATAAACGATCTCTTGCAGGACCATATCTTAGATGCATTGAGGATCCTGAAATCCAAGAAGTCCTAAAGGATTTCCATGAAGGAGATTGTGGAAACCACACTGGGGGCAGGGCATTATTCTCAAGGATTCTGAGGACAGGATACTATTGGCCCACTATGAAGAAGGATGCTGTGGAGTATGCCAAGAAGTGTGATCCTTGTCAGAGGCATAGTAATATCCTTCATCAACCAGCAGAGCTCTTGCATCCTATATCCTCTTCCTGGCCATTCATGAGATGGGGAATGGATATAGTTGGAAAGCTTCCTAAGGCACCTGGTGGAAAAGTATTCATGCTTGCTATGACTGATTACTTCTCTAAGTGGATAGAGGCTGAAGCCTTTGCTCAAGTCAGAGAAAAGGAAGTTATATCCTTTATTAAAAGAAACATTATTACTAGATTTGGTATCCCTTCTGAGATTATTTGTGATAATGGATCCCAATTTATTGGGAATAGAACCACTAACTTTTGTGACAGCTGGGGGATTAAGATGATAACATCAACACCAGTCCACCCACAAGCTAATGGTCAGGCAGAATCATCCAACAAGATCATCATCAACAATTTGAAGAAAAAGCTTGGATCCAAGAAAGGAAAATGGGCAGAAGAACTACCTTATGTACTTTGGGCTGATAGAACAACTCCCAAGAATGCTACTGGCCAAACTCCATTTTCTTTGGTGTTTGGGGCAGAATCAGTGATCCCTACAGAGATGGTGGTTCCAACTGCAAGAACAAGCATTCGTGATCCTGAAGGAAATGCTGAAAACTTGATTCAAGACTTGGATACTATAGAAGAAATCAGGGATTTAGCAAGGATAAGGATGGCCAGTTATCAACAAATGATGGCTGGAGCTTACAACAAAAATGTCAGGATCAGGAAATTCCAAGTGGGGGATATGGTATTAAGGAAAGCATTTCAAAATACCACCAATCCTGCTGATGGAAAACTAGCACCAAAGTGGGAAGGCCCCTATTTGATTGAAGCTGAAGCAGGAAAAGGGGCATATCGATTGCTAACAATGGAAGGTGATTTGCTACCAAGAGCTTGGAATGCGGTCCATTTGAAGAAATATTTCATGTGATCATGATCCGTGATCCTTACCAGAAAAGTATCCTTGAAGGGTCCCTACTGACAGATGACCCTCTTTCTGGTAACATTCCAATCTCAAACTATTTCATTCTTTTATTCTCTTACAAGGATAAGGACCCTGCATCCTTTATCCTCCTTTCACTTGATTCTGAGTTTTGAAGGTTCAGGTATCCTTAACTAAAGATTGAGTATCCACAGAAGTATCCAGTTATTTGGGCTTGACCCCAGTTATTTGGGCTTGACCCCAGTTGTTTGGGCTTGACCCCAGTCATTTGGGCTAGTCCCCAGTTTGGGCCTGTCCCCAGCTTCGCCAGTAGCGCACGATGATCCTGGTATAGTTCATGGCAATGGGACCAGTACTCGCTTTAGGGGCTGACAATTTCATTGTACTGGCTATATTCAGGATCCTACGTATAATGGTAGACGTACCATACATCCATTCCTAAGGTTTCTAACGTTTTCACGTTAGCTAAGGTTTTGGCATTTTTATATCACTAAGTTTGGATAGTCGCCAGTAATGGCCATACTCCGGTTTACACACGATCTTTTGGGCTTGTCCCCAGTTATCCTTTGGGCTTGTCCCCAGTTATCCTTTGGGCTTGTCCCCAGTTATCCTTTGGGCTTGTCCCCAGTTATCCTTTGGGCTTGTCCCCAGTATATTGGGCTTGTCCCCAGAATTGTTGGGCTTGTCCCCAGTTACTAACTTTTATTTTATATTGGCTTAGTCCCAAGTTATATCTTATTTCAGGTTTGTGAAGATAAATAACCAAGGATTCTTGATCCTTGCTTTCAACTAAGGTTTGTATTTTGGTTATCCTGATTATAAATGTTAAAGGTTAGGATCCTAACTTGGATTCTCAGGTATGATCCTTAACTATTTTGATTTTATCATTTATGTGATTGACCCTTATCCTTTGACAATTGAACTTATGATCCTTAAACTATGTTACTTTTCAGAACTTATCAATTATGGGTTATGTGATCTTTGATCATATCCTGAACTTTTTGGGACATTTCTTAAATTTTTTCTCTACTTGATAAGTTTAAACAAAATAAACATCACAACAGTTGGAAAGTAAAATATCAACACAGGATAAGCCAAAAAGTTAAAGTTATTTTATTCACAAAAGATTAAACCCTTCTAAATTGTCAAAATTACCTACCCCGAGCATCTACCAGCAATACGTGGCCTGTCCGCTGGGGTAGGTAAAGGGTGTCCATTGTTCATAGGTCTAACAAGTGCAGGAAATTAAAGACGGAAGGATAACGAGTGGCTTCATCCCCCAAACAGAGGATCCATCCATCACCCATTATCCTACCTATTGTTCAAAGGATCATCCATGATCCTCAACCCTAATTACTATTGTTTAAGTACAGACCAACCATTGTTCATCAAAACATCATCAAAACAAACTACCAAACTACCAAACTTAAAAAAAAAAAGGGCTCCGGCTACGTCTAGAAATGTCCTTCATCGCCCATTCAAGCAGCCTACACCTTCGCTGCATCATCATCCCCTCCAGCTCCAGTATCCTTCGCATGATCCTTGCCGCTACCACTAGCCTCGATTGCCAGAACCTCATCAGCCTCATCCTCCAATTCAGCCAGCCTAGCCTTCCAGCCCTCCATGTCCCAGCTGCTCCTATCAAAGGCGGGATCCTGAGCTTCTTGAGCCATTTGTAGCTTGGTCTTGTACATGGCAATGGCAGCAGAGACCTTAGCATCCTCCGTGATCTCGCTCTTCTTGTAATCGACATTGATCAGAATGGTAGCTATCTGAGCCTTGGCATCCTTCAGATCCTTTTCAAGAGAGGCAATTTTGTGATCCTTGAGCACCGCCACCTTTTGGAGATCGGAGTATTTCTCCTCAAGCTCTTCAACACTCCCCACGTAGTCCTCTATCTCAGCAAATTTCTACAAAGAAGACAATGTAAAGATTAGAGTCAAGTGATCCTCAAGTGGATAGGATAACTAAGCTGAGTCGGTGATCCTTACATCATTGAAGTACTCGAGGAATTGATGGCGGATCAGGGGCAGGCCTTGTAGGTTGTCGGCTTCGGAAGTCTTCCTTTTCTTTCCACCTCTTCCCTTCGAAGCGGTTGCCTTGGGGATGACGATGGAAGGGCTAGCAACAGATTTTTTCTTGGAGGATCGAACAGTGTCAAGCTCAGTGACGCTGAATTTGGAGGCAGATCTTGATGATTTTCCAGCACCTGCACACCCAAAACAGATAAGTATCCTTATCCAGTCTCTTTTTAACTATTTATTCAAATATTTAAATATAAAAAGTACAGGATACTTACTTGACATAGTGACAGAACCTGAGGATACCTCTTGAGAATCCTGGGTGTTTGTTTTGAATGATCTTGTGGCAGGATCAAGTTTTCTAAAAGCAGCAAGTCTCCCCTTGGTGGCAGCTGAAGGAATAATATGCGAGAATGTGATAGCTGTACAAAAGAAACAGAAGCATATTAGTAATCATCATCAGAAATGAGCTTACTCAGTGATCCTTCTAAGGATCCTCTACCCTACCATGGGTGCTCCACTTCCTTGGCAGATCCTTTCCATCCTGGATAGAATCCCTTCTGACGAAGAAGAATCTCCGTTTCCAGTTGGTGTCATTTTTAGTGGCCTTAAAGATGGGATGTTCTTCACCAGGTTTACACTTGAATAAATATCGGTGGAATCCGAAGGTTGTGAGATCATACATCTCAGCTAATTCTGACATTCCCAAGTCAATTCCTTCTTGCTCAATGATCCTTTCAAGGGTATATAAGACCCTCCAGATCATTGGCATAGCTTGAATATATGAGATGCCGGTGAGGGAGAAAAAGGATTGGGTGAATTTAGGGAAAGGATACGAATATCCTATTGTGAACGGTGTGACTGGGAAAGCTACCCAAGTTTCAGAAATGTAGTCACTAAGAACGGTGGGGTCAAATGGTTTGAAAATGGTGTTCGCCGGAAAGCAGTGTCGGATCCTGTCTATTTGTGGATCAGTAAAACAGCATCTTTCTTTCAGTGAATCCTTAATGATCCCCTGGCTCTTGAGAGGACTGTCCTTCTTATGATCCTTGGCTGGTGAGGATCTTAGCATCATCTTGAAGAAGGTGAAGAAAGAAGGAGCAGAGAAAGAAAACGTAAAGAAGGAAGAAGAAGAAGAGAAATACCTGCTTGGTCTTCGGATATGATTTAAAGGGAGTTACTCTTGATTTTAAATGCAGATTGATCTCTATCTCTAACTCCTATTTATAATGATGATTCTGCAGGATAGTCACCTCAGTGACGTCATGTTCGCAACGGCTAGTCCGATTATAACGGCTAGTTATCCGTTGGTTAAATGCGGATAAGAATAAAATATAACTCATTTATTTACAAAATTACTCCTTATATTTTGGGGGCAATTGTTAGGGGTGGATTTCTAAGTAATCAGTGATCCTTAATTGCCGTTGGGCTTAGTGATCCTTACTTCTGTATAAACTGGTGATCCTCAGAAGTGCTTCAGGATCAGGATCATGGATCACTATAAGGATCCTTGTACTAACAATTGTCTACTTTGAATTCGAAATTGTTTTGCAGGAGTATCAATTTGGACTTGGTCTTGGCGATATTCCTGGAGTATATTCCTTGAAGTATTCCGCACGTGCTTGGCTGAAAATGGACGTTATGGAGTCGTGGAGGACTTGCACGATTTGTGGAATGTTAGTTAGAGTAGATATTTTCTATTTTTAAAGGGGTAGCGAGCTAATTAGAAAACACTTGGCTATTTTTGGCTACACACACACTCTTACAACTGCTCTCACCAACTCTCGTTAACTCACTTGGCGATTACACATTTTTATACACAATACACTATAGTGATCCTTGTACTTAGCTCGCTATCATCCGAAGTTGTATTACATTTCTTGTTTAATTTGAGTTGGTGATCGGTAGTTTCCATCACCCGAGGTTTTTTATGCCGGAGATCATTCATTGATCAAAGGGCTTTTTCCTCGTATAAATCTTCGTGTCACTTGTTCATTACATTTCATAGTGAACCTTATTGTTGTTCATCAATTCAAGCATCATATCCCACAACAGAAAGTTTGGTTACATCGTCATTGCTTGATTTTTTACCAAAACATCGGTGATGATATCTTTGAAAATAGAAAGCATGAATGAAACATAAAGAGGAAAGAAACAACAACAGATGTAGCTAAAAAAGGTTTAATGTTATTACCCATTCATTATGTATCAAAATCATCTGGCCTAGATTTCACCAGCAAAACCGTGGACCATCCATCCAGGTCGGACATGGCTATCTAACAGTTAAAGAGTCTATGCAGAAGTTAAATTGCAGGAAGGTTAATAGCGAACGGTGTAGAAGGATTCATTATCCACAAACACAAGAATCTTCTTGTCTGTAAAGGCACTTGAGGAGTTATCTCTAACTCTATATTTTGCAATGATGATTATAGCAGGTCTTATCAGTGACGACAGGCAGTGTAACGACTAGTTACCAGCAGCAACGGCTAATCCGCTTCTAACGGAAATATGACAGCTGTGAATCCTTATCACAACTGCCATATTGGGGGCAATTGTTAGGGCATGAATTTTATGCTAAGGATCATCTATCCTGAGACTGGGCATGGATCACGGATCCTTAATGGATGATGCAGATAGTCAGAGGATCCAGAGTCTGAGGATCACGAGTCTGAGGATCCAGGATCCTTAACAGAACTTATAATTTCTAACAATTGTCACGTTTTTAATATTTATATGCAGATAATGGACGTAGTGGACTCACTCTCAGCTGGAATTTAGGGGAATATTCCATCAAGATGCCCCACATGTGCTATTTTCACAACGGTTATGGAGTAGACTTGATCTTCCTTGAAAATAGGACTTTTTGTTAGCTTATTTAGGGGGTATTGAGCTTATAGAACACAATTAATTTCGTCACAATACCTCTGCAATTCCCTCTCAAACACACACACACACTAGAATTCCTTGTAACAAGCTCAATAACTTCCAAAATTGTAATCTTTTTATGCAATATAGTTGGTGATCGGTAGTTTCCATCACCCGAGGTTTTTTATGCCGGAGATCTTCTAAAGATCAAGGGCTTTTTCCTCGTATAAATCTCAGTGTTCATCGTTGATTTCATATACTTGTCGTTCATACAATTAACCAAGCATCATACCTCACAAAATCAGATTTGGTTGCATTATCCTTGTGTGATTTTTGACCAAAACACCTTTCATTATAAAATCAGCCAAACCCAACCTTTATGTTCATGTTTTGTTACATTCTATAACCTTTACAATTAACGTCGTCCAAAAACTCATTTAAGTTACCTTACATGCTTTACATGTGAGGGCTTTTTAGCCATTTCACTTATTTTAAAACTAGTTTTTTCTTTAAATAAATACAAATTCATACCTTCTTTCTTCTTCAACCTATAACCCAACATCTCGTCTCATCTTCAACCTATAACCACACTACCTCCAACCATAAATTTCAGACCACCACACTACCTCCAACCATAAATTTCAGACCACCGCACTTGTGACAACTCGTATTTCAGAACACATCTTTGTGCTTGATGTAACGTATGTGAATCTTGTGTGATAATCTGATTTGTTGATTTAATGAATGTTATGAGACTTTATGTTTGAATTATGTGTGAATGTATGTATGATGTAATCGCATAACACAACCCAATCGCACAAGCCATTCGGGCTACACAACTTGTACTCGAATCTATAGGGCAGCCCAAGTTTGGGTTCAGCCCATCCCCATTAGTTCGATTAACACATAGGGTGTTAGTACCTATCTCACACTTTACCAAATCACACAAGTTTACAAACCCTAGCTCTCTTCCTCTCTCTCTCAAACTCGACGACAACACACTCTCTCTCAATCGAAGATCTTAGCATTCGAATCTTGTTAGGTCCGGAATCATCTCCGTTTCGATTGCGAATCGACCGTTCGAAGTGCGGAATCCTTGAACGATCGTGACCGAACACACGAACAGTAATTCTAACTGTGATTCTATTGAAGATTTGATAGCGTACAAGAACCGTGAATCACGTACACAACACTTTCTCTCTCTAGTTTCTCTCTCTAGAACTAGAGCTCTCCAAAGTGCAAATGTGTAAAGTCTTCCAAAAAAAATCCTAAATGAGAACCCTAAGTTCTCTATTTATAGGCCAAGGGACATAATGAGATATCTCATTATTTACACAAATGCCACCTTGCCTTTTACTAAAATATAACACTATAAGCACAAAACTTAATCTATTTCTGCTACGGTCTTGAGATGACGGAGGCGATAGACATACTGCACTAACAGACCCCCCCTTGGATATTGCCGCTGTCAATCTCAAACATTCAGACTCGTAGCTTCTTTTCTTTCTCTCTCTCTAGCTCGAACAGAATCCCCGTGGATCTGTCTTCAGCTCCAGCTCCTCCTTTCGGTAACTCTTCAGGCTCCCCCTTTCGTCAAGCTTCCGTGCTTTGGGATCGACACCTGGCTTTCCGGTTACAAGCTCTTCCGGGAAAGAATCCTGGCTCCTATGCACGCTTCCCCTTGCGTTGAGCTCGTCTTCAGACTCCCCCTAAGACTCGGCTATCGGGATCGTAGTCTGGAATCTGCAACACTCATACATTTATAAGTAAAACATTTTTAGATTTCCAGGTATCGTAACCTGGCTCCATCAAACTTTCTAAATCAAGATCCTGGGACTAAGATATAATAATATGAAATATATCCAGGATTACTTGATACACTCCCCCTATCAATAATCTTCATAGATTTGGCAGTTTCAGCGAACCGGATCTGAAACTAGCTCTTTTACAGATTTTAACAATAAAAGCATCCAACTCCCTCACAGTTAATCATCCAAGTCCAAATTAATGACCTTGGAGATATCACAAACTGTTTTTGATTTTTGATTTTAAAACATCAAGTTTCAAATTAATGAACTTGTTTTATTTTTCAGAAACACAATCAGCATACGTAGATTTTAAAACTCAGTTCTCAGACATCGGTTGTCGAAAATATAGCAGAATCAAAAATCTTTTTGTATTTTCTGAAAACATAAAGCAGTAAAGAAATATTTACAAACATATTTACAGACAATATTTTTGTTTGAGTTCGCGTCAGAGGATCATATCAGTTTTTGACAAGTCACAAGTACCGTTGAGCTTAGTTACACATTAAGAATTAAACAATTCACTTAGATTGTCGATATACTGATCCACTTAAATTTTCATACAAAGTTCAACTGATTCAGGATACGAATTAGGTGTTTTTAAGAACTTAAACCTATTCATGTGTCCCACCTCTTGAATATACTCCCGTATCCAGATCCCAATAATCAGTCTTACAGGTGAGTATACTACAATGATATCTGTACATAAATTAGGTATGCGAGGGCCGAGGGATCTCAGATCGATACTTCCGTATACGCAGAGAGATATCAGCTTCGACTTTACGGAATGTCCCCTTTTAGAGGATCTTTTAGCTACAACAGCAGCGACTATCAATTTTATTGTTTCATCGACATGCTGAGGGTTTATGCTATGTTTCAAGCATTTGTAGAAAGTATTATCCAAGGATTAGGTCAGAACTACCGTTCAGCAGAAGTCCCGGAATAATACCCCAGACATCATTGAGTATAAAGACCTAGTATATCAGATTATGAGACCTTTCAAACAAGATTTCAGGGGTTACCTATATATCCAAGTAGTGTTCCCCACGAAATAAGCAAGTTTGAATTTAGGTTTATATCCCGAAAAAGTTTACTAAATGTATAAAAATCTACCGACACATCATCAGTGAGACTGTTTAACGCTATATAATCATTACATTTCTTTAGCATACTGTAACTGTCTACTGATGTACTATCATTTCCTCTTTTTTACACAAAAACTCAATTTTGAATTTTATCATGTTTTTTACTTTTTCAAATTTTCTAATGTTTTTGGATTTTCTGACAATATTACTCCCCCTAAAATGCAAAACCATTTAAAGAAAATTTGACAAACCGATGTAGATAGCTTTGTCTCGCCATCCATTTTCTGCTAAAAGTGTACTGATTTGCAGAAAATCTAACATACCCCCATGATTTACAACCCATTGATTTTCGACAGTTTGAAAACCGTTTTTCAATCTTGTGAAAGTAATCATGTTTGTTCAGCCGTGAGGGTTTCAGCGTATTCAATCAGAACTCCCCCTTACAATAAACTATTTTCCCATAATGATTTCAAAACACTCAAGTTTGTTTTAATCAGAATGGATTTTCCAGAAAAATTAGTTTGTTTACCCATCACTTGTGGGTTCGGGGTCATCTCATCACCTTGTTCTCTTTTAACCATTTTGAAAATTTAACATTATTAGGTCAAACACCACTATCACTTGTAGAAAATCAAGTACAACTTAATGTCCTTGATTAACCACTTGTAAGACGAAATATCACAGTTACCATCCTGTGAATTTCTCAAGAATGATGCCGATACCTGCTTCACACTTACCAACCTGGAAGCTCCGGCAAGTCAGGAATTCAACCAACAGATTTTGACACCCAAGCCTGACCAGTCTTGGGTGTGTTTTGAACATTTCTCTTTTCTTCATAAAATTCTTTTGCCCCTTTTACCTTTCCATCAGCCATCTTGCTAAAAATATGTTTAACATTGCTATTAAACATTTTTCCAGCATCAACACCTTTTGATTTTAGGTTTGCGGCTCGTAATGGTGGAAAGTTCTCATCAT
This sequence comes from Helianthus tuberosus, assembly GCA_030545235.1. NCBI lineage: Eukaryota > Viridiplantae > Streptophyta > Magnoliopsida > Asterales > Asteraceae > Helianthus > Helianthus tuberosus. The sequence goes on along the minus strand of CM060391.1, from coordinate 26,205,634 downwards.
TCATTAACGGAACTGTCTCTTCCCTTTTTACCTCAACTTGTGGCTCCTCTGATTTTGTGGAATCAGATTCATTGCCCGAACTTGGCTTGTCTGACTTGGATGAGCCAGATTCATCGCCAATAACTTTCTTCTTTTTCTTCTTTTCTGTCCTCAGATTTGTATCTGAAGAATTCGATTTGCTTGACTTTGCAGTCGAGTGAATCAATTCATCAGAACTTTTATTCGAACCAACCGGTGAACCTGAAGACAAAATCTTCTCCGAATACTCTCTCGCCTTCTTCCTCTTTTTCCTCAGTCTGTCTTTTTGCCCCTGCGAAAGTTTCACTTTCTGTTCTAGAACCTTCTGTTCTTTGGGCTTAACAGTGACTGGTTTCTTTACCGTTCTCTGAGATTCAACCCTCGATCTTCCCATCGATCTCCCTGGGCAATCTCTGGCAATATGTCCTTTAATATTGCATTCAAAACATCTTCTCGTTTCAAATCTCCAACTTTGGCAGTTAACAGCAATGTGTCCTCTCACACCACAAGTGTAGCACACTCTGTTATCGTACCATCTACAAACCACATATTCAGATTATAACATTGTTTGGCTTTGTGGTAATCATAACTCCTCCTGTAAGCATGATTTGTCCTTTGAGCACTGTGGTCAAACCTGCACCACTTATTACCATCATTTTGTGAATTTTCATTTACAAATTTTTGTGATTTTTTATAATGATTGGATGACTGAACTGATGAGCTTTTATTTTCCTTTTTAAAATTTTTCAAATTTTTAACTTTTTGTTTCTGTTCTACATTCTTCTTAACAGGTTTTTGCTTAGAACATTCACCTGTTTCAGTAGATTGCAAAACAGTATTTTTAAATTTTTCTTGTAAATCTAAAAATATTTTTCTTTTCTTTTCTTTTTCATCATCAGCTTTGTCATCACAATCTTCAATTTTGACTTTGTCAAAATTTGTGACATTGTCACTTATTGGAACAACGTTGATTGGTTTTGGACACACATATGGTGCAGAAGTCCCAAAACTTTTCAACTTATTTTCAAAATCAGCAATTTTAATTCTATAACATTCGGCTTCTTTTTCAAGTCGAATGATTTTCTCAAGATGAGAATTTATTGCTTCTTGTTTTTCGAGATTATTTTTACCAAAAATATCTCTCTCATCTTCTAAAATCTTTATTTGACTTTTGAAATCATTTTCTAATTTTTTAAGATTTTTGTTTTCTGATGACAAACTCTCAACATTCTTCAAAAGTTTGTCATTTTCAGATCTCAGTTTTTCACAGTTCAAGCGCAACTCCAGAATCTGTTCATCATCAGCTTTCTTCCCATCTTTCAAAGTTTTGTTTTCCAATGTCAAACTCTCCACATCCTTTAAGAGTTTCACATTGTCTGCTTCTGATTTTTCACATTCCAAGCATACAACTTCACATTTTGAATTTTCATCCTTCTTGGATTCTTCAATCTTTGAAATCTCCTTTGTCTCTGTTTTGTATGTGCCTGCACAAAAAATTTTAACAAAATCAAGAGGATTCATATATTCATCAATATAACAACCTCTCTTAATATCATATTTCATGACATTTTTAGCAGCAAGACACACAGAGACTCTTTTTCTCATTTCAATGATCACATCCAAATTTATCTTTCTTGATTCTTCTTTTATTTCATCCAATAATTTCCTTTTTCTTGAATCTTCATCACTCCTATGATTTGTAATTGCATTGATAAAACTTCTTAAATCATAGTGTGATAAGCTAGAATTCCGTTTTTGGTTATTTACGAATTTATCCCATTCCATAGGTAAAGCATCAACAAATTTTAAAATTTTTTCATCATTTGAATGATATATCTTATGTTTTTCTAACTTGATGATTAGCTCATAAAACCTTTCTTTCAACATCTCCACTGATTCATTCTTCATACATAAAAAATTTTCGAATCTTTTAATCCAAACATCCTTATTATTCTTATCAATCCAAGATCCAGAAGTCCAAACGTTTAAATTTTTAAGATTTTCGTTTTCCTGTTCATCAAACAGTTTATCCATCTTGAATCACCTGAATCACAAACAAACAAACACAATCAGTTTAATCAATGTCAAACAAATGAATCGGACGGGTATCCGATCGAAAAAATCAACACAAGTCAACAGTGAAAATAATCTCGTGACAACGCTTGTCCGTTTGGATGAGATTGCTATCCGGATGGAGATCCGTATGATGATTCGTCCGGATGGGGATCCGGATGGTGATACGTACGGGTGGGGATCCGGGAGAAGTTGTACGCACGGGTGGTGATACGTACGGGTGGGGATCCGTGCGTATGAAGGTGATGCGTACGGGTTTCTTATTGACTTCTTTGACCTCAAAATGATACCAACTGTTATGATTTAATGAAAGATCACATGCATACCGACACAAACTAATGCAATTTCAGAAATAATGGCAGACAACTATCTATCATTTCATTGGACCTCAATTCACTAGTATCGATTCCCTTTTATCACATGAAAATCACATTAAATCCGATTAATTTCAAGTCCCTATAAGTGGTGCTGACAATCACTCAAGTGTTCACATGCACATGTTGACTAAGAAACTTGATCGGTTGAAATGTTTGTGACACGTGTTGCTATTACGCGAATTGTTAATCGTGCGGATGAAGTGTTCGTCCGGATGGTCAACTAATAGTCAACACGGATGGCTGTGCGTGCGGATGGGGATCCGGATAATGTTATCCGCACGGGTGGTGATACGCACGGGTGGGAATGTTATCCGCGCGTACAAGTTGTCCGTGCGTATGGCAAGTACGTGCGTATGACTTATGCTATCCGCACGTGTGACACAACTCTTATTCGACCAACAAACAATGACCAGATCACGTGACCACCATTATGAGAATTATCTACTAAAATGAAGATCACATGCAATTAACAACTTCACATGCAAATGGCAGATAACATGCAGACTATTATCACATGTAACAGTGCTGACAATCCAGATATTAATCTCGTGACAACTGAATTTCAATTAAAGCTTGTCGCCTAGATCACGTGATATGATTAAAGACAGCAACTGAATTATTTAGAGAATATGTTGACTAATTGACAGGTTGGGTGATGTTGAGACACGTAATGTTATCCGCACGTACCAGTTGTTCGTGCGGGTGGCAGATTCAACAGGTCAACAACGGAATCTTTAGTCTAATTGTTATCCGTGCGTACAACAGAGTCAACAGGTCAACACGGATGATCATCCGCGCGTGCGACTTATCCGCACGGATAGGTCATGCGTGCGTGTGACATCAAGAACAACAGCACATTTCAACTTTTTTTCGAACCACAAATTTCCAATTTTCTCACAAACTGCTTCGAATTAAGAACTGAAATTTTGTATGCTTGTAGATCAGGTACTTTCGCTCAACATATCCAAAATTCAGCAATTTTCGACCGTAAAAACCTGTTCAAATTGACAAAAATCAGATAAGAACGTGAAGAACAAGAAAAATATAAGAATTTTGACAAATCTGGATGATTTAGGCTCTGAATCTGATCAAATCTTGAACGAAATCGTGCGTTTGATCCTCGCAACCGAGCTCCTGCTCTGATACCACTTGTTAGGTCCGGAATCGTCTCCGTTTCGATTGCGAATCGACCGTTCGAAGTGCGGAATCCTTGAACGATCGTGACCGAACACACGAACAGTAATTCTAACTGTGATTCTATTGAAGATTTGATAGCGTACAAGAACCGTGAATCACGTACACAGCACTTTCTCTCTCTAGTTTCTCTCTCTAGAACTAGAGCTCTCCAAAGTGCAAATGTGTAAAGTCTTCCAAAAAAAATCCTAAATGAGAACCCTAAGTTCTCTATTTATAGGCCAAGGGACATAATGAGATATCTCATTATTTACACAAATGCCACCTTGCCTTTTACTAAAATATAACACTATAAGCACAAAACTTAATCTATTTCTGCTACGGTCTTGAGATGACGGAGGCGATAGACATACTGCACTAACATCATCCTTGTTATACTCTCTAATCGGTTAGTGTTTCATGTTATGTATTTTTACTAGGTTGATGATGAATGATGATGTTATATGATGATGTATTATTATCTTGGTATGAATAAAATGTGATTGATCATGAAAGATTGTAATCGGCTCTATATGGGTTTGGATCCGAATGGTTTGGTTATGTTTAGGAATGATTGATGAGGTTTATTGTTCATGAAATCGGATTGCATATGTGTATTAGATAATGTTCATGTTAATCGGATTTCATATGGTTCTAAGAATCGAATGCTTGTTAACCGGCTGTGATGTGTTATTATTCAGATGATTTTTATGTTGTTGTGTATGGTGCATGTTAGTAATCAAGGCCATGAACTCGTTAAGGTGTTTGCTTGTGGTTGATGTTCATGCTATGAATTAAATTAGGGTTCATATGAACTTTAAGATAAAAACCTTGTTTGATCGATTAAGGGATTGGTTAGAATCTGTGATTGTGTTAATTGATAAATGACAAATTTGGAAACCACTGAATGTTTGTAACTGATATGCATGAAAAACAGAAATTAAAACCAAACGCACAAGTCCCTCTCGGTCGCACAAGATCAGTCACACAAGACCTGATCTGATCGCACAAGACGGGGTACAAACACATAAGGCACATAGTACTGTTTATCTATGCATGATCGCACAAGATCTGGTGGATCGCACAAGATGGTGCTGATCGCACAAGATCTTGGGCCTTACACTATATTTGGACTTTTATATTATTGGACCGGATGGCCCAACCCAGTCGCACAACCCAATCGGATCGCACAAGTCGGTCGGATCGCACAAGTCGGGTGGATCGCACAAGTCTACCCAGATCGCACAAGACTTGTGTTGTCTAATTGGGCCGTTTACTTACTGAACTGTTATGTTAAATGGGCCGGGCTTTCTGGATCGCACAACCCATTGTGGATCGCACAAGTATGCTGATCGCACAATAGGTTGGGCCGTTGTTTTATTGGGCTTCATCTTCCGGGTCACACAAGTTTGGACATTTCGTGTTTTGCTTGACATGTATTATGTGTTTGCTATGATCAAACCGTGTTCATAACCTGTTAGACTATGTGTAATCATATGTGCTTTACTTGAACCTAGACCTGACTTGTATGGTAACCATGTTAGGACGTGGTTAGCCTCAACTAGCTCGATTGACCTTTCTATGTATCTGCCGAGCAAATCAAGGTGAGTTCACACTTCTTCCAAGGCATGGGATTCCCAGGGGTTGGGAATGGGATTGAATAACTACTCGTACAACCATTACTATTAAACTACTTACTACTGTCCTCGGATTGAAGGGCACGTACGTAAAACCTACGTACAGTTATACTTACTACTGTCCTCGGATTGAAGGGCACGTACGTAAAACCTACGTACACGACTATAAGACCATCAACTCTATCAAATGAAGTCCCTCATTTATCGACTTAATCGCCGAGGCCTATGGCGAGCGGGTCATTAGTAGATAGCGCTATTAGGGTTTAACAAACCTCACACCGTGCCAGTCGGAGGGGCGTGTACTAATGGACTATGGGCAAAGGGTTAATGCTGATAGACATTAACTTAGGGCACCTCTTACCTTTTCGTAGCAGTCGATACGCGTGGTCTAATAACACATGGGAAGCCCCCACTAATATTCGCAAACATGTCAGGATGACCGCGATACGAATTAATACGATACATGGTTTACAAAACAAACAAACGATTTACGAAATGAATACTATAACCAAACAACCAACTGTGAACTCGCTCAACTTTGTTGTTGATTCGTTGCTACATGCATTGCAGGTCATTAGGTACTCATGGAGCTTGCACAGGGAGGAACGGTCGTTGTGGGATATGGCAGTGTGTGCCATGCTATAAACATTACTTTATTTCGTACTTAATTACTTACAATGGATTTTACAATTATGCTTCCGCTAAACACTTAACTATGCTTTGGTTTTGAACACCTTTCATATTGTTTGGTTGAATTATGTTTACTTACATGCTTGTTCAATATGATTGGTGGCTTGATCCTGGTCAGCCACACCTCTAAGCGGTGATACTCCGCGTGTGGATTTTGGGGGTGTGACAGATTGGTATCAGAGCCATTGGTTATAGCAAACTTGGTTTTAATAAGGGAAAACGTTTTTGTTAAAACCAGACTATAACTTGTACAGTGCTCTACGATCCACAACGACGCTTCACTCCACGTGCAAGGCTCGACATTCTAGGTGATATGGTTTATGTTTTATTGCCTACTTGCTAGATTACATAGAACTTTGCTATGGTATGCTTAGAAAAACGTAGTCACTGTTAATTGAAAACACGTGTGTGCTTACTCCCTTCTGTCATCGCACTTTCGCGAACCCCTCTCACTCATGTTTCTCTTGATATGAAGATCATGTCTGGACGCGTTAACATGACATAAGCCCAGTTGACAACTCTGATCAACCAATAAGTTGCTGCGGCACTTGCAGCTGCTCAGGCAGGAGGTATACCCTGCCATCCCGACTCACTCTAGGATCTCCGGATCCTACTCTCATGAATCCAACCTTTGTGTTAAACTTTGTCCTTTCTTACTCTCACGACAGGTCAACCTGCACATCCTCCTGTGTGCACCTTCAAAACTTTCATGGACTGTTGTCCTGGTACTTTCAGTGGCACCGAAGGGGCAGTTGGACTCCTCCACTGGTTTGAAAAGCTCGAATCTTTTTTCGAGATGTGTGAATGCCCTGAGGCTCGCAGGGTGAAGTATGCTACCGGTACCCTCGAGGGTATAGCGCTCACATGGTGGAACGCTCAGGTTCAAATGCTGGGGTTGGTTGCTGCTAACGCCACCCCATGGAACAATTTTAAGGAAATGATCAAGGAAGAGTACTGCAATCGTGATGAAATTCATAAACTGGAAGTCGAGTTCTTCAACCTAAAGATGACGGGGTCAGAAATTGAAGCATATACGAAAAGATCGAATGAGCTTGCTGTTCTGTGTCCTACTATGGTGGATCCTCCCATCAAACGCATCGAACTATATCTTAAGGGTTTAGTGCCCGAGATTCAAAGTCATGTGACTTCAGCTAACCTCGCCACCATCCAGCAAGTTGTTCAATTGGCTCATCGTTTCACTGATCAGGCGGTGGAGCAGAACAAGTTACCAAAGCGTATTAGTGCTACAGCTACTTCTGAAACTCCCGGCGACAACAAACGTAAGTGGGGTGGAACTTCAAGTAAAGGTTCAACTTCTGTTCAGTCTCAATCTCAGCAGAGAAGAACTGATGACTACAAGAGCCCTGGTCAGCAATCTTCTGGTAGTCAAGGGCATGGTGGATATCGAGGAAACCTTCCAAAGTGCAACAGATGCAACAGACACCACAGTGGTCAGTGCAACAAGGGTCGTTGCCAGAGGTGTCTCAAGATGGGTCATGAAGCTAAGGATTGTAGGAGCTCACGACCTACGAATCAGAACCAACGACAACAACCACCAGCTCCACAAGACTAGCAGCAGCAACAGGGAGGCAACAGGGGATGCAATCAGTGTGGAGCTGAAGGTCACATCAAGAGAGATTGTCCCCAGCTGATTCAGAACCAGAACAACAACAATAATAACAATCAGGGGAATGGAAACAACGGGGGTAACAACGGCAATGGTGCAAGGGGTCGTGTATTCGTTATTGGTCAAGGTGAAGCGAGGAATGATCCCAATGTGATAACGGGTAAGTTCCTTCTCGACGACTTTTATGTTACAGTCTTATTTGATTCGGGTGCCGATACTAGCTACGTGTCTTTAAAAGTTAGCCAAATGCTTAAGCGTACCCCAACACTTTTGAACACCAAGCACACTGTAGAGTTAGCTAATGGTAAAAATTTAGAGGTCACACATGTAGTCAAGAGTTGTAACCTTGTTCTTGCTGGTCATACTTTCTCAATCGACCCCTTCCTATCACTCTGGGTAGTTTCGACGTTGTCATAGGGATGGACTGGTTATCCCAACACCAAGCAGAGATTCTTTGCAACGAGAAGATTGTTCGTATTCCTCGCCCAGGTGATGAACCTCTATTGATTCGTGGTGACAAGAGTGGTGCTGTTGTGAGCATTATCTCTTTCCTTAAGGCCCAGAAGTGTTTGCGTAAGGGCCACACTGCTATTCTGGCTCTCGTTACTGACACCTCGAAGAAAGAGAAGAAGATAGAAGATTTTCCGATCGTACGCGACTATCCTGAGGTATTTCCTGAGGAGCTACCTGGTCTTCCGCCTCATCGCCAAGTCGAATTCCAAATCGAGCTAGCTCCTGGAGCAGCGCCCATAGCTCGTGCACCGTATCGCTTAGCTCCATCAGAGTTGGAAGAACTCTCTAAGCAACTACAAGAACTCTTGGATAAGGGTTTTATTCGTCCTAGCTCTTCGCCCTGGGGAGCTCCAGTCTTGTTTGTGAAGAAGAAAGACGATACTTTCAGAATGTGCATCGACTACCGTGAACTCAACAAGATGACTGTGAAGAATCACTATCCTCTTCCATCATTGACGACTTGTTCGACCAGCTGCAAGGGTCGAGCTACTATTCAAAGATTGATTTGAGATTAGGATATCACCAGCTGAGATTCCGAGAAGAGGACGTCTCCAAAACAGCCTTTAGAACTCGATATGGACACTATGAGTTTTTGGTCATGCCTTTTGGGCTGACAAACGCACATGCGGTCTTCATGGATTTGATGAATCGAGTGTGCAAACCTTACCTGGACAAGTTCGTCATAGTTTTCATCAACGACATCCTGATCTATTCGAAGAGTCAGGAGGAACACGAGCAGCATCTACGACTCATTTTGGAACTCCTTCGAACAGAACAGCTGTACGCCAAGTTTTCAAAATGCGACTTCTGGCTTCGTGAAGTCCATTTCTTAGGCCATGTGGTGAACAAGGATGGGATTCATGTGGATCCATCTAAGGTAGACTCGATTAAGAACTGGCCTGCACCTCGTACACCAACGGAAATTCGCCAATTCTTGGGCTTGGCAGGTTACTACAGAAGGTTCATCAAGGACTTCTCCAAGATTGCACAGCCTCTCACCTCACTAACGCAGAAAGGCGTTGTTTATCGATGGGGAAACGCGCAGGAATTAGCATTTCAGCACTTAAAGGATAGACTTTGCAGTGCACCTATCCTTTCATTGCCAGAGGGCACAGACGACTTTGTGGTTTACTGCGACGCATCCATTCAGGGTCTTGGTTGTGTATTGATGCAGTGGGATAAAGTTATAGCCTACGCCTCACACCAACTTAAAGTTCATGAAAGAAACTACACTACGCACGATCTAGAGCTGGGAGCTGTTGTTTTTGCACTTAAGATATGGAGACACTACCTGTACGGCACCAAGTGCGCCATCTACACTGATCACCGGAGTCTCGAGCATATCTTCAAATAGAAGGAACTGAATATGCGACAACGACGATGGGTCGAACTACTGAATGACTACGAATACTCGATCAGGTACCATCCAGGCAAAGCCAATGTTGTGGCTGACGCCCTCAGTCGAAAGGACACTACGCCTAAGCACGTACGAGCTTTACAACTCACTATTCAATCTAGTCTTCCTACAAAGATACGAGATGCTCAGGTAGAAGCATTGAAACCAGAAAACGTCAGGGCTGAAGCCCTACGCGGCTCAAGGCAACGATTAGAACAAAAGGAAGACGGTGCTTACTACGTAACAAGATGCATCTGGGTCCCACTCTATGGAAACCTACGAGAGCTTGTGATGGATGAGGCACACAAGTCTCGCTACTCAGTACATCCTGGTTCGGATAAGATGTACCACGATATCAAAACTACGTATTGGTGGCCTAGCATGAAAGCTCACATAGCAACTTACGTTAGCAAGTGCTTGACTTGTGCGAGAGTCAAGACGGAATATCAGAAACCCTCAGGCCTACTCCAACAACCAGAGATACCACAGTGGAAATGGGAGCAAATTTCCATGGATTTTGTTACTGGCCTGCCTAGATCTCAACGTGGTAACGATACTATTTGGGTGATCGTGGATCGACTCGCAAAGTCTGCTCACTTCTTGGCTATCAAGGAAACGGATAAGTTCTCCACTCTAGCAGACGTATATCTTAAGGAAGTTGTCTCGAGGCACGGGGTGCACACCTCTATTATCTCTGATCGTGATGCACGTTTTACTTCAGAACTATGGCAAGCAATGCACAAGTCTTTTGGCTCACGTTTAGATATGAGCACAGCTTATCACCCGCAAACGGATGGGCAGTCGGAACACACCATCCAGACCCTTGAAGACATGCTTAGGGCATGTGTAATTGACTTTGGCAACGGCTGGGAAAAGCATCTGCCACTTGTGGAATTTTCGTACAATAACAGCTACCACACCAGCATTAAAGCTGCTCCGTTTGAGGCATTGTACGGGCGTAAATGCCGGTCACCTCTTTGTTGGGCAGAGGTGGGAGATAGTCAGATCACTGGTCCAGAACTTGTGGTAGACACAACAGAGCGAATTGCTCAGATACGATAACGAATGGCGGCAGCTCGTGACCGTCAGAAAAGCTACGCCGATAAGGGCAGGAAACCACTCGAGCTCCAGGTTGGGGAGCGAGTGCTACTCAAAGTTTCACCCTGGAAGGGTGTGGTTCGTTTTGGTAAACGAGGCAAACTTAACCCACGATACGTCGGACCTTTCGAAGTCGTAGAGAAAATAGGCAAGGTGGCCTACAAACTGAACTTACCAGCAGAACTCAGTGCAGTTCACAATGTCTTCCACGTGTCGAATCTGAAGAAGTGTCTGTCAGATGAGACCCTCATAGTTCCTTTGAAGGAGCTCACTATCCACGAGCAGTTACGATTCGTCGAGGAACTAGTTGAAATCACGGACCGGGACGTTAAGGTCCTCAAGCGCACTAGAATACCTCTCGTTCGAGTTCGTTGGAACTCCCGTCGCGGCCCAGAGTTCACCTGGGAACGCGAAGATCAAATGAAACAAAAGTATCCCCAACTATTCGCAAACAGTACAACCACTACTGAGGCTGAAGCTACGGAATTTCGGGATGAAATTCCAGATCAACGGGGGGAGGATGTGACACCCCAGGAAAACCAGGAAAACCATGCAACTTAACTAGCTTCCTCAGCGAGTACGTGCTAAATTTCGGGACGAAATTTCTTTCAACTTGGGGATAATGTGACAACTCGTATTTCAAAACACATCTTTGTGCTTGATGTAACATATGTGAATCTTGTGTGATAATCTGATTTGTTGATTTAATGAATGTTATGAGACTTTATGTTTGAATTATGTGTGAATGTATGTATGATGTAATCGCACAACACAACCCAACCGCACAAGCCATTCAGGCTACACAACTTGTACTCGAATCTATAGGGCAGCCCAAGTTTGGGTTCGGCCCATCCCCATTAGTTCGATTAACACATAGGGTGTTAGTACCTGTTTTGGTCAAAAATTACCGAAGCAATTTAGTGATCAAATTAGTTAAGTGAGGTAGTGTGCTAGAATTATGTGTGAAAAATATGTTAACCAAGTTAGTTATAAAAACAGTTTCAGGATACGGCTCAAGATATAGAGTTGTATCTATGATCAAACAATGAGCAGAAAAGTAAAGGTGGACACGAGATGTACTAGGAAAGCCCTTGATCAATCTAGATCGCCGGCACAAAACCTCGGGAGCAGACAATCGCAGCTGCCTTGTTCTTCTATTGCTTCAAATATCAGGATACAGTGCAGGATGTGGTGCGGATCGACTAGGTGTTACAATGTAATTCGAATACAAGTGTTGTGTAGTGTTTGCGATGAGCTAGAGAGAAAGTGTTCGAAAATGTGTGAATTGAGTGACTTAATCTGATCCGCCCCCATCTATTTATAGTAAAACTAACGTAACTAACTATCCTACATAACCGGGATCCACCGAATATTCCTTAGTTGAGCGTTGTAGACCTGGTCTTTCGGGCTCAACGTCTCTCCTTTAACAAATACGTCCGAGTCTTGAGGAGATCAACTCCACTTGACCGTTGGCAAGTCCCAGTCTTTAACCTGCACGTGATTAATTTGATATACCCCAGGATATCAGCCAGGATGTTAGCAATGTCCTCGCCCAGTATCCTGATCACAGATAAACAATTGAAAGTAGGATATTAGTCAGCATGCATACTCAGAAAATGAGTCATAACAATTGTCCCCAAATATATCGGTTGGTATACCAATCCAACGGATATATTTCAAAAGTCTTATCCCATAATTCAAGGCATTTAAAATGAAGCGACGGTTGAGATCACATCGTAACCTCCAACACGTTTTTTGCTCAATGGAGATCCATAATGCCCCTATATCTTCTCTCTTCTTGTTTGAAAAGCAGATATCTTCAACAGAGCCTTCAGGTAATTCTCCATTTCTCATTTACTTTCTATCAACTTTCATCGCCTTACTCGTAATGGATGCCGAAACCTTCACCCAGCAAAATCTCCTCAAAACCCCGAAAAGGAGATCTGTGCTTTTGACAACGCAGACATTGCGGCTTTGAGAGCTTCCGGCGCCTTCCCAGATAACACGGTCTTTAGACCGTTCGATCGGTCAATTCGATCGGATGTTTCTTCCACTGATTGGGTTTGCTTTCCAGCATATCCCTTTTCGCTAGGTCTTCGATACCCTTTTCCCGAATTCATGATGCAATTCTTCCGAACCACCGGCATCTCTTTTACTCAAACCATGCCCATGGTATGGAGAGTATTAATTTTACTTAACCAAATCAAAAACCTCCATTGCCCCGATCTCTGCATCGAGGATTTGCCTATTGCTTATCGCCTCCGATCCCATGGCTCTAGCCGGTTCTTGCTTTTCTCGACCTCTAGCAAACCCCTTATTCTTAAAGCCACCAAAAACGAAGACGGATGGCAACGCAAGTTTTTCTTTGTCAAACGAGACTCCATTGCTGAGGGTGCCAACCTTTCGGTGGAGTGGTTAACCACCGGTAGGGTCATAAATATTCTCATAGACCGTTTGGTTTTTATCTCCTACTAATATCCTTCTTTCTGATCCTTATGCAGTGAACTTCAAGGAAGTAGCTCCCCCTACCGCTGAATCAGAAGAAAGAATCAACACTGTTTACCGATTACCTGCAATAGACAGGACTTTCACCACACACGTCCCGAGTTCCAGTCAATACTCGTCATCTGAAATGTCTGGTAAGGATTACTTTCAAAATAATTAGTCAAAACAGTATAATAAAATAAAGAGTAATTCGATCAACCTCAGGATGAAGTCTTTCGGGTTCAACGTCTCTCCCATAACAAATACGCCCGAGTCTTGAGGAGATGAAGTCTATTTGACCGTTGGCAAGTCCCAGTCTTCAACCTGCACATGATTAATTCGATCAACCTCAGGATATCGCCCAAGATGTTAGCAGTATCCTCGTCCAGCATCCTGGTCACAAATAAACAATAAAAAGCAGGATATTGGTCAAGACATGTATGCTTAGAAAATGACCCATAACAATTGTCCCCAAATATATCGGTTGGTATACCAATCCAACGGATATATTTTAAAAGTTTTATCCCGTAATTCAAGGCATTTAAAACGAAACGGCGGTCAAGATCACATCATAACCTCCAATGCGCTTTTAGCTCAATGGAGATCCACAATGCCCCTATATCTTCTCTCTTCTTGTTTGAAAAGCAGATATCTCCAGCAGAGTCTTCAGGTAATTCCCCATTTCTCATTCACTTTCTGTCAATTTTTCTTGCCTAATTCGTAATGGCTGCCGAGACCTTCACCCAACAGAATCTTCTCAAAAATCCTGAAAAGGAGGTCTGTGCTTTCGACAACGCAGACATTGCGGCTTTGAGAGCTTCCGGTGCTTTCCCTGATAACACTGTCTTTAGATCATTCGATCGGTCAATTCAATCGGATGTTTCTTCCACAGATTGGGTCTGCTTTCCAGCATACCCTTTTTCGCTGGGTCTTCGATACCCCTTTCCCGAATTCATGATGCAATTCTTCTGAACCACCGGCATCTCTTTTGCTCAAACTATGCCCATGGTTTGGAGAGTATTAATCGTACTTAACCAAATCAAAAACCTTCACTGCCCCGACCTCTGCATCGAGGATCTGCCTATTTCTTATCGCCTCCGATCCCACGGCTCTAGCCGGTTTTTGCTTTTCTCGACTTCTAGCAAACCCCTTATTCTTAAAGCCACCAAAAACGAAGATGGATGGCAACGCAAATTTTTCTTTGTCAAACGAGACTCCATTGACGAGGGTGCTAACCTTCCGGTGGAGTGGTTAACCACTGGTAGGATTGTGAACGTTCACACGTACCTTTAAATTTTTATCTTTTCCTAATATCCTTCTTTTTGATTCCTTTGCAGTAAATTTCAAGGAAGTAGCTCCCCCTACTGCTGAATCAGAGAAAAGAATCAGGACTGTTTACCAATTACCTGCAATAGACAGGAGTTTTACTACACACGTCCCGAGTTCCAGTCAATACTCGTCATCTGAAATGTCTGGTAAGGACTACTTTTAAAATAGTTAGTATAGTATAATAGAATGAAGAGTAATAATAATGTAAAACTTTTTCCTTTATGCAGTACCAGCCAAGATCCCTGAAGTTTTTGACCTCGACGAGTTGGACAGCTATTCTGATCAGGTTCAGATCAAGAAAGAACCCAATCCTAAGGCCACAGCCTCATCCAAACCCAGTGGTTCCAAGGCCATTGTCATCACCAAACCCTCATCAACTACCAAGCCCCGGAGCTCCAGCTCTCGTAAAAGGAAAGAGCCCGATTCCCCCGTCATCTCTGACACTTTTCCCTATGAGAAACACGGGTTCATCGAAGCTAGCGGGTTTATGACTTCCTTTCTTAACCAGGTTAGTATTCTCAAACCACATCCTGCAGCTTATGTCATTTACAAAAATTTATCGAAATCAATACCTGTCCTCTTACTTTCGCAGGGACTTGAACGTCTGGTTCATCTATATCAAGAATCCTGCGGGCTTAACAAGACGCTTGAGTCCAAGTTAAAGGAAGCAGAAGTCACGATCTCCGATCAAGGCATGATTGCAGCTGCCAAATCTCGTCATTACGAGGAGAAGTTCAAGGCTATGATTCAAGAACACCAGACTGCTCTCAACAAAGCTACTCTTCAAGCCCAAGCCGATCTTGAAGCTGCCCATATGCAACATGAACGGGATATGGTCAACTACCGGGATAGCCTTAAGAGTTCCGTCGTCACTTCTCTCCTCCAGGCCAGGCTGAAGATGGCCCATGAAGCCAAAACACTAGGTTTTGAATGCCCTTCTTGGGACGTCGGTGCCTGGGAAACGAAGCTAAAGAATCTTGGCGGCATCTCTACCATACCAGCTGCCGAAGGATCTTCCAAAGTAGCTGAAAAAGCTAAAGATGCTGAGAGGAATACCGAAGTGGATCCCGAACTTATTTCCTTATGTTTGAACAATTTTATGTCTTATGAACAATTTTTATTTTCGTATCAAAACAATTTGATAGCCGAAGGTGGATGGGTCCTGGGTTTCAGGATGAAGCCTTTGGTTATCAACTAGTACCGTTTATTTCCAATAATTTCATCTTTCATTTTTCTTGCTATCACTTCCTGTCTTTCTTATTACAGACCTTAGTTTTGCAAAATATACTCAATGATATATTATGAAAACTTTTATTAAATAGAATTTCTAAAAATTCAATCACCTTTAGAGAAAATCAAAAGATAGTCCATTTTAAAACCTGTTTTGACGATACTTGCTTGACCAAAGTTTCAAACCAGTACCAGTTTCGAATATCTTAATCAAATATCCTGAAAAGTATTTCGAAAATATATTTTGAAAATATATTTCGACAATTTATCCTAACCAGGATGTTTAACCTTTTACCAAACCTAGTATTGTCAAGAACTTAAACGATGTTTACAAAGGAAAGATCATACCAGGAATAGGGTATAACCCTATTATCAAACCTCAATCCCTTTGCAACTTTTCCAATGAAGATGTCCCCTGTCTGAGACACTTAGTGCATTAGTTCCGAGCTTTATCCTTTGAGCTTTACATCATTGCCTTAGTAGGAATGTCCCTTGTGTACAATGTCTTCAAATACTTAGAAATCTTCTGGATATCAGTTCCCGTTGTATAGAGAATTTTTCATGTTACGGGGGTAAAACCCAAGAATGTACTGGAGATAAATCCCTTGAATTCTGGGGGAAATCCCAAATTTTCGTGCGCTACAGGCGGGAGTGTATAAACTCCAAGACTTAGAAAGGTGAAAACCTTTAAACCTTAGAGAGTATGAAAATACCCTTTCGTGAGAGAGGGTGATCAATCCTCATATACCTTTAGGATTCAGGATATAGCCAATAGTGACGAAATTGTCAGCCACTTTTACATGGACTGGTCCCACCACCTTGAACTATTCCCGAATAACGTGCGCTCCAGGCGGGGTGTTTAAACCCAATTCGGAAGAAAGGTGAATACCTTTAAACCTGTGAAGGGATCGGGATCCCTTATACGTGAGAGAGGGGGCCAATCCTCTAATCTTCCGAAGTATCCTGAGTGAGCATCCTGGAGCTATATCCTGGAGCATATACTGCAAAATATCCTTAAACTAAGGTGGGTGTTAGCTTGGCTAACACCCCTCCGATGCTTAAGTTAGTATTGGGTTTCAAAGAACAAATCAAATCAAACATATTTAAAAGAGATAGAATTCATACCGTCTTGAGATAGAAATTACATTCTATTCTTACTTGAAATAGAGCTTTAAGTGTATTGCATTCCAGGATCTCGGTAGCATATCCCCTTCCATATTCTTGAGTCTATATGCTCCTTTCCCTGCTTGTGACTCAACTTCATATGGTCCTTCCCATTTTGGAGCTAGCTTGCCATCTGCAGGATTAGTGGTATTTTGAAAAGCCTTTCTTAGCACCCAATCACCAACTCGAAATCTCCTAGTCCTTATATTCTTGTTATATGCTCTGGATGTTCTTTGTTGATATGCTGCCATCCTTAGCCTTGCTGCATCCCTTTTTTCATCTATAGTATCCAAATCCTGACATAAGGCTTCAGGATTCTGTTCAGGATCCCGTAGGATAGATCTTGCAGTAGGTATCGCCATTTCCATTGGAATCATTGCTTCTGCTCCAAATACCAAGGAAAATGGGGTTTGGCCTATTGCATTCTTTACCGTTGTCCTATCAGCCCAGAAAACAAAGGGTAATTCTTCTGCCCATCTTCCTTTTTTGGCTCCAAGTCTCTTCTTTAAGTTATTGACAATTATCTTGTTTGAGGATTCTGCTTGTCCATTCGCTTGAGGATGTACCGGAGTAGATGTTATCATTTTGATTCCCCAACTCTTGCAAAAGTCAGTAGTTCTCTTGCTTATAAACTGAGAACCATTGTCACAGATTATCTCGGCTGGTACTCCGAATCTGGTCAGGATATTTCTCTTTATGAAGGATACTACTTCTTGATCCCTGACTTGGACAAATGCCTCGGCTTCAACCCATTTGGAGAAATAATCTGTCATTGCCAACATAAAAACCTTCCCTCCTAGAGCCTTTGGAAGCTTTCCCACTATATCCATACCCCACTTCATAAATGGCCAAGGGGAAACAATAGGATACAGCGGTTCAGCAGGCTGATGTAATATGTTACTATGTCTTTGACATGCATCACATCTTCAAGCATATTCTGCGGCATCTTTTCTCATTGTCGGCCAATAATATCCTGTCCTTAATACTTTTGAGAATAATGACCTGCCCCCAGTATGGTTACCACAATCCCCTTCATGTATATCCTGAAGTACTTCTTTGGCTTCAGGATCCTCCAAACACCTCAAATACGGTCCTACAAGAGATTTCTTGTATAAAACATTATTTATAATAGTGAATCGTGATACCTTCATCCTAAATGCCTTAGGATTTTCATTTCTGGGGATGTGTCCTTCCTTGAGATATCTCATGATTGGAGCCGTCCAGGATTCAGGATCCTTTTCAGGATACTCTGCTCCGGGATCCTGAATAGCCGCTACTTCTTTATCCTGAGGATTCGTTGCAGGATATAAGACATGTAATATTGGTATTTGGGTCCCTTCTGGGATCCTGATCGATGATCCCAAATTTGCTAAGGCATCTGCTTCAGCATTATCCTCCCTTGGTACCTGTTCAAGTGTAAAAACATCGAAATATCCTGCTAATTTTTTGAGAATATCGAGATATTCGATTAATTTCTCACCCTTAACTGCATAGGATCCATTAAAATGGTTAGTAATTAACAAGGAGTCAACATATACTTGCAAATTCTTGATACTCATATTCTTAGCCAACTCTAATCCTGCAATTAAAGCTTCATATTCTGCCTCATTATTAGTAGCAGGAAATTCACATGTAATAGCCTGGGGTAGTATGTCCCCCTGTGGCGATTTTAGTAGTATACCTAAACCTACACCTCTTACATTGGATGCACCATCAGTATATAATGTCAAGCATCCTGAGGATTCTCCTAACTGTTGGACTTCTAGGTCTACCTCATCCTGAATGTCACTACTGAAATCAGCCACAAAGTCAGCTAAAGCCTGAGACTTTATGGCATTTCTAGGTTCATATACTAAATCATAAGCACTCAACTTCACTGACCACTTGGCCATCCTGCCTGACATCTCTGGTTTCCTAAGCACATTTTTGACGGGATAATTTGTTTTAACATGAATCCTATGGGTCTCAAAGTAATGTCTAAGCTTCGTTGATGCCATAACTAATGCTAGTATCAATTTTTCTAAATGAGAATATCTAGTTTCAGCATTTAACAAACTTTTACTAACATAATAAACAGGATATTGCTGACCTTCATGATCCTTTACAAGAACGGCACTTACAGCATTTCCTGATACTGCGAGGTATAGGGATAGTAGTTCACCATTCTCAGGCTTCATCAGTAGAGGTGCAGTCGAGAGATATCGCTTCAAATCCTGCAAGGCTGCTTCATGCTTTGCTCCCCATTCGAACTTCTTATTCTTCTTGAGAATATCATAGAATTCTTTGCATTTTTCTGAGGATCTTGAAATAAATCTGTTCAATGCTGCTACTCGGCCTGTTAACCATTGAACATCCTTCATATTTGAGGGTGATTTTATATCCAGGATAGCTTTAATCTGCTCCGGGCTTGCCTCTATCCCCCTTTTCGTCACCATATATCCTAGAAACTTTCCTGCCCCCACTCCGAAATGGCACTTAGCAGGATTCAGCTTCATGTTATACTGATCCAGGATATCAAATGCTCCCTTGATATCCTGGAGGTGATCCTCAACCTTTTTAGATTTCACCACCATATCGTCAATATATACCTCCATGGTGTCCCCCAGCTTGTCTTTGAACATCATGTTCACCAATCTCTGGTATATTGCACCTGCATTTTTCAAACCGAAAGGCATAGCAGTATAGCAATAAATACCTGTTGGTGTCATGAAAGCAGTATCCTCCTGGTCCGAAGGCTCCATTTGAATCTGCTGAAATCCTGAGGATGCGTCCATGAACGTTAACATCTCATGCCCAGCAGTAGCATCCACCATTGCATCGATATGAGGAAGGGGGAATGGGTCTTTAGGACAAGCCTTATTCAAGTCTGTGTAATCTACACAGACTCTCCATTTCCCATTTTCTTCTGCACTACGACCACATTCGCCAACCATCTTGGGAACTTGACTTCTCTGATCATTTTGGACTTTAACAATCTTTCAACTTCCTCTTGGATGATTATATTTCACTCAGGAGCAAACTTCCTTCTTTTTTGCTGAACAGGCTTGAACGACATGTCAATTCCAAGCTTGTGAGTAATAATGTCTTTGGATATACCTGTCATATCCTCGTGCTTCCATGCAAATGTTGACATCCTGCACTTCAAAAAGTCAGTTAATTTTTTTTCAATATCCCGAGGGATATTGGTTCCTACGAGCACCGAGATATCAGGATTATCCTGATCCAGGATAACTTTCTTTACATCCTGCTCCGAAGCTTCCAAGGTATCCCAGGCCCGCATCTTTAATTGCTATGCTGGATTAGGCTTGGTCGAGGATTTCATCGAGGATGTGTAGCATTCCTTCGCCTCCTGCTGATCACTATCAACTTTGACGACCCCCCAAGGGGTTGGAATCTTGATGCATTGGTGATAAGTCGAAGGCACAGCCTTTATGTCATGGATCCATGGCCTGCCTAGTATGATGTTATAGCAGGATAAGGAGTCCATCACACAGAAGCGTTGTATCGAGTTGACCCCTTCGACGTATACTGGTAACTTTATCTCTCCTACAGTATTTCTAGCTTCTCCACTGAAACCAACGAGCACAGTGGACTTTGAAGTAATGTCCATCGGAGATACATTCATCATTTTCAATGTTTCCAGCTGAATTATATTGACAGAACTACCATTGTCCACCAATATCCTGCGTACAAAATGGTTAGCCACATATAATGTTATTACCAAAGCATCATGGTGAGGATCCTGAACGGTATCCCTGTCATCACTATCGAAAGTGATCACTTTATCAGTTGTGAGGGTAGTCATTCTGACTGGTTTGTCTCCCCTTTCACTCTTAGCTTCCTTTGCATGTCTCTTAGCCGCCGAATACGAAGTCCCACAAATGTCAGATCCTCCTGAAATAAAGTTAATTATCTTGGCATCTGCTGGGGGTGATGCTGCTCGTTCAGGATCCTTCTCGGGATCCTGCCCTTTATTCTTCTTTCTTCCCAGCAAGTCCTTCAGATACCCTTTGCTTAACAGGTAACTTATTTCTTTCCTTAAAGCAATGCAATCTTCGGTCATATGTCCGAAGTCTTCATGGAAGGCACACCATTTGGATTTATCCTTCCAATCAGCTTTCTGCTGGTTCTTTCGAGGCCACCTAGCTTTGTCCCCCAAACCCTGCATAGCGTACATTAACTCAGGTATATTAACAGAAAAGCAATATTCAGATAAGTCAGGATATTCTTCAGGATCCTCGTCTTCAACAGCATTCACTTTCTTGTTATCATTTCTGCCATACGGCTTGGAGCGATATGGCTTATATGAGGATTCTGATTTCCTGTTGGTTGATTCATAGGTTGAGGTAGAATTCATCTTCTCTTGCATCTTCTTGTCATCTTCCAAACGGATATATCTCAAAGCCCTGTTACGAGCTTCGTCGAGATTCCTGCGGGGATTCATTACAAGATCCTGATAAAACTAAGAATCCTTTTGTAACCCCGTCTTAAAAGCTTGCACAGCTGTTGCAACATCAAGATGTGGGATATCCAAGGATTCTCGACTGAATTTGTTCACATAATCCCTCAAGGATTCCTGAGTCCCTTGAGTTATCCTGTAAAGATCACTGGTTAGTTTCTCAAAACTCCGGCTGCAAGAAAACTGACTATTAAATAAATTAACCAAATGAGCAAACGAAGTAATTGAGTGAGGAGGAACATTTAATAGCCATTTTAAGGCTGATCCTGTCAGGGTAGATCCAAAACCCTTGCACAAGCATGCTTGTTTGAGCTTCGGAGGGATAGGGATAATCTCCATTCTTTCCCTATACTGGGCAATATGCTCTTCAGGATCCGTAGTCCCATCATACAGCTTCATGTTGGGAGTCTGAAATCTTTTTGGGATTTCAGCATCACAGATAGGATATGCAAAGCGGGATATCCTGTGGCTATCTTGGGATACTTCCGGAATTGGCTGGACTACTCCAGGTACACTGGATATCATTTCCTTCAATTTCTGAAGCTCCCTAGTAAATGTTGACGTCATACCTGCATCCTGCAAAGACCCATTGTTGTTAGTAGCAAGAGTATTATTATTTGACACATTACCGGTCTGAGGATTTTGGCCATATCCTGAACTCCTCACAGTCGACATCCTGACCGAGGAGGGTATCTCAGGGGTATGATTCTGAGAATGGCTTGGGACGATATTCCCCCTGTTATCCTCAGTGTAAACTGCGGAACTGAAGTTCAAAGCCCTGGGCTGTATAGGAGTGACGGTTTCTTCAGCAGGTCTACTCGAACTAGCTTTTAAGAGTTGTATTTCTCTTAACAGCATTTGGTTAGTTTCCTGTTGCTACCTCATTTGTTCCTGCACACTTCCAAATAAAGTTAGAATTTCATCATTAGAGGCTAAAACGGGAGCAGATCCCTGAACACTTCGAGTGGGGATAACATCTTGAGGTTGTGAAGAAAATGGCATCCTTGGAGGAGGTGGTGGAAGCACCGAACCGGTAGTAGCAGAGGTCATAGCAGATACAATGGAGGATCTCATGTTTGATCTTGAGGCCATTGTGAACAATGTGGCAAAAAGTTTTGAAAATAGAAAACCGATTAATGATTTCACAAAGATTTTTAGTAAAGATGGCACCACTTGCCCCACGGTGGGCGCCAAATTGTTTTGGTCAAAAATTACCGAAGCAATTTAGTGATCAAATTAGTTAAGTGAGGTAGTGTGCTAGAATTATGTGTGAAAATATGTTAACCAAGTTAGTTATAAAAACAGTTTCAGGATATGGCTCAAGATATAGAGCTGTATCTATGATCAAACAATGAGCAGAAAAGTAAATGTGGACACGAGATGTACGAGGAAAGCCCTTGATCAACCTAGATAGCCGGCACAAAACCTCGGGAGCTGACAATCGCAGCTGCCTTGTTCTTCTATTGCTTCAAATATCAGGATACAGTGCAGGATGTGGTACGGATCAACTAGGTGTTACAAAGTGATTTGAATACAAGTGTTTATGTGTAGTGACTGCTGAAAGCTAGAGAGCAAAAGTGTACGAGAGTGTGTGAAAGTTTTGTTGTGCCTTAATCTGATCCACCCCCATCTATTTATAGTAAAACAAATGTAACAAACTATCCTAAATAACCGGGATCCAGCAAATATTCCTCAGTCGAACGTTGTAGACCAATTCTTTCGGGTTCAACGTCTCTCCCATAACAAATACGCCCAAGTCTTGAGGAGATGAAGTCTATTTGACCGTTGGCAAGTCCCAGTCTTCAACCAGCACGTGATTAATTCGATCAACCTCAGGATATCGCCCAAGATGTTAGCAATATCCTCGTCCAGCATCCTGGTCACAAATAAACAATAAAAAGCAGGATATTGGTCAAGACATGTATGCTTAGAAAATGACCCATAACAGTACCTATCTCACACTTTACCAAATCACACAAGTTTACAAACCTTAGCTCTCTTCCTCTCTCTCAATCGAAGATCTTAGCATTCGAATCATCCTTGTTATACTCTCTAATCGGTTAGTGTTTCATGTTATGTATTTTTACTTCGGTTGATGATGAATGATGATGTTATATGATGATGTATTATTATCTTGGTATGAATAAAATGTGATTGATCATGAAAGATTGTAATCGGCTCTATATGGGTTTGGATCCGAATGGTTTGGTTATGTTTAGGAATGATTGATGAGGTTTATTGTTCATGAAATCGGATTGCATATGTGTATTAGATAATGTTCATGTTAATCGGATTTCATATGGTTCTAAGAATCGAATGCTTGTTAACCGGCTGTGATGTGTTATTATTCTGATGATTTTTATGTTGTTGTGTATGGTGCATGTTAGTAATCAAGGCCATGAACTCGTTAAGGTGTTTGCTTGTGGTTGATATTCATGCTATGAATTAAATTAGGGTTCATATGAACTTTAAGATAAAAACCTTGTTTGATCGATTAAGGGATTGGTTAGAATCTGTGATTGTGTTAATTGATAAATGACAAATTTAGAAACCACTGAATGTTTGTAACTGATATGCATGAAAAAGGGAAATTAAAACCAAACGCACAAGTCCCTCTCGGTCGCACAAGATCAGTCACACAAGACCTGATCTGATCGCACAAGACGGGGTACAAACACATAAGGCACATAGTACTGTTTATCTATGCATGATCGCACAAGATCTGGTGGATCGCACAAGATGGTGCTGATCGCACAAGATCTTGGGCCTTACACTATATTTGGACTTTTATATTATTGGACCGGATGACCCAACCCAGTCGCACAACCCAATCGGATCGCACAAGTCGGTCGGATCGCACAAGTCGAGTGGATCGCACAAGTCTACCCGGATCGCACAAGACTTGTGTTGTCTAATTGGGTCGTTTACTTACTGAACTGTTATGTTAAATGGGCCGGGCTTTCTGGATCGCACAACCCATTGTGGATCGCACAAGTATGCTTATCGCACAATAGGTAGGGCCGTTGTTTTATTGGGCTTCATCTTCCAGGTCGCACAAGTTTGGACATTTCAGGTTTTGCTTGACATGTATTATGTGTTTGCTATGATCAAACCGTGTTCATAACCTGTTAGACTATGTGTAATCATACGTGCTTTACTTGAACCTAGACCTGACTTGTATGGTAACCATGTTAGGACGTGGTTAGCCTCAACTAGCTCGATTGACCTTTCTGTGTATCTGCCGAGCAAATCAAGGTGAGTTCACACTTCTTCCAAGGCATGGGATTCCCAGGGGTTGGGAATGGGATTGAATAACTACTCGTACAACCATTACTATTAAACTACTTACTACTGTTCTCGGATTGAAGGGCACGTACGTAAAACCTACGTACAGTTATACTTACTACTGTCCTCGGATTGAAGGGCACGTACGTAAAACCTACGTACACGACTATAAGACCGTCAACTCTATCAAATGAAGTCCCTCATTTATCGACTTAATCACCGAGGCCTATGGCGAGCGGGTCATTAGTAGATAGCGCTATTAGGGTTTAACAAACCTCACACCGTGCCAGTCGGACGGGCGTGTACTAATGGACTATGGGCAAAGGGTTAATGCTGATAGACATTAACTTAGGGCACCTCTTACCTTTTCGTAGCAGTCGATACGCATGGTCTAATAACACATGGGAAGCCCCCACTAATCTTCACAAACATGTCAGGATGACCGCGATACGAATTAGTATGATACATGGTTTACAAAACAAACATACGATTTACGAAATGCATACTATAACCAAACAACAAACTGTGAACTCGCTCAACTTTGTTGTTGATTCGTTGCTACATGCCTTGCAGGTCATTAGGTACTCATGGAGCTTGCACAGGGAGGAATTGTCGTTGTAGGATATGGCAGTGTGTGCCATGCTATAAACATTACTTTATTTCGTACTTAATTACTTACAATGGATTTTACAATTATGCTTCCGCTAAACACTTAACTATGCTTTGGCTTTGAACACCTTTCATATTGTTTGGTTGAATTATGTTTACTTACATGCTTGTTCAATATGATTGGTGGCTTGATCCTGGTCAGCCACACCTCTAAGCGGTGATACTCTGCGTGTGGATTTTGGGGGTGTGACAGCACTGCTCCGTTTAACAACCACATCCACCCGTCGCTACCATCAAACCTTGTCGTCACCACTTACACCAAAACACCATCGTTCTAAACCAATGTTGTGATCAAAATCGTATGTGTAATTAAAATTAAATTAGCCTCAATGCTAAAAGATTCCATTTCTGCCGAAAGACACCAGGCTTTCTTAACTTGCCCATCATTAATTTTGTTACACTCAGCATACCCCAAATCATGAAACATCAATATTATAAGCAAAATATTATATCTATAATCATCAATATCATATCCATAGATAAATCATATAATCACACACAAAATTGCCCATCATGAATTTTTGTTACGCTCAACATATACATATTAATAATGCTAGTTCCTTCGTTCATTGGTGATTCACTCGACATTCAAGTCACTAATTATAACTTCATCCGGCTAAATTCTCCGGTGAATTTTCTACGAAAAAGCTGTGGGTTCCTATTTTCGGTTCCACTGAAGGTTTCGTCGACTATTAGGTGAAATCGTTACCATGGTCAGCTGGTCGAAGACCATGGTCGGCCTTTATCTCTAATCGTTTCTCTTCTTTTTACCGTTCTTTGTCTTTCTCTCTCTATCTCTCTCTTCATCTTCGATCTCTCTCTTTCTACCACAACACAGTCGCCATCGTTGTCTCCCCCGATCCCATCATTGTTCCCGTTTCCGTCACCGGGGATACGAACACCATCATCACCAGTCGTCTCCACCTCTCATCGTCGTCGTTCTCTCTTTCTTCGCTCTGGCTCTCATTCTCTCTCATTCGATCTCTCTTTAGAGTATGTTTGTGTGAGGCTGATGCTTTGGGAAAAGAAAGACATAGAGTTGGCCTTTGATTAAAATATATATTAAATTAAAAGCATGAGAAAAGACCATAATACCCTCACATGTATTGCATGCGAGGGGGGTTAACTGTCACACCCAACCGATGGCGGAAACATCGGGATAAGACGAACAAATTGCTCAAAACTTCATAACACTATGTGACAATATAAATTAAATTTGATTTCATAAAAATTGCTAAAAATGTCATACAAGAATCAAATAAGACAACATTGTTTCAAACATGCATTGACAAAATAGATTAATCTAAGTGTGTTTCTAAGTCCACCTAAATCTCGTTTCTTCACTTAGCATCACCTTGTCTATCAAACCTGCAACATGTATTAAAATATGATCAACAAAAAGTTGGCGAGTATACAAGTTTGATACATAGTATAAAATAGTTTGAAATAGTCTAATGGCTCGTATCCAACATGAATCACAATATGCAAGTTACTAGTATGTTGAAACGGTGTCAAGTATAAGTTCAAACCCAAGAATCCAATGCGTTAAAATAGCCTATCCCAAAGAATAACGGGAGGTAACATGTTTAACTTAACAATACCCCGAGACTAGTGGGCGGTGCATTACTCCTATAGCGCTATAATTGTTAAGGTAGGCTTGTATGAAGTTAATGAGCATATAGACACGAAAAGTTTAACATAACATATGATATTAACAAGCATCATATAGTTTCATGTTCAAATATGGATAGAGAGTGATTCAAATAGTTTCAATTGTTTCGTGTGTTTATATATAGAATACATGTTGCACCCAAAAGTGTTAAAAGTAAAAATGGGTTCGAGTATACTCACAAAATTGCATGTTCTTTCCGATTATCCAATGTGACGAAGTTGTTGAGACTAGAAAGTTGAATATGTTCGATTTGGAGTTTTAAGAGATGGTTACATTCGGTCTAAGGATTTGGAGTTTAAAGTACATGAAAAATAGACATATGTGAAAATAATCATCTTGTACACATATATAACAACCCTCTTTAAAATATTTTAGACACCCCTAAATGTCCTAAAATACACCCCGTATACGAAAACCGGCCCCGAAATACCTTTATTTCATTAAATAACAAATAAAAACAAAAATAATAGTTTGTCGCGAGGCGCGACAGACTCCTCTTCATCTGTCGCGGGGCGCGACCGAGCAATAAGTGGCGAAACCAAGTGATGCCACTTGGCATGACACGCGTCGAGACCACCGGTGACTCCCCTGTCGCCACCTTTTTGGCTCTAGCGGGGCACGACGGCCCCCTGTTTCCGTCGTGGGGCGCGAGAAACCCCCTGATCAGCCCTATAAATTCTGAATTAATAGAAATTCTGCTCTGGTATAATACCCGCTAAATAGCGAAGCTCTGCCTCGTTATAAGTATTATAACCCCCGGTTACGTAATAGTGACGCTGCCCGATTGATCTAGTGCTCCGTAACGCATGTCAAGGCTTTGCCTGACTCAGTAGTTGGAGTTCTGTCTCGGGGAGGGTATATCTAATGTAAATTGAGTTATTATACTAACGCGCGTGCATTGTTTTATTTAAATAGATTATAACCAGGAAGTCACCAGGAATTATCTAAAATAGCAATGTGAGTAATCTCCTTTTTATGTAAACCTTTTTGTGAGTAATTCCTCTTTTTGTAAACTGTTTTTACAAAACCTCAATTGTTTAATTTATATTTAACAGTGATTGGTTATTTGTATTCTACAATTATCGTCGGTATGTTGGGGTTTTGTATACAAAATTTGTTACTACACAGTGAGTAGTAACATTACCACCAGTCAGGATTGACAGTACCGTGGGTGGTAATTAAAGTAGATATGAACAAATGTAATTGTTGGATTACCCTCAATGTTGTAAACTGATAAAACTTGTTTTGATTAAACTGGGATTCACTCACCAGTAATTCTTGCTGATAAAATGTTTTAAACACTTGTTTCAGGTAACTTAGTATGAAGCCAATAAAAGCCAGCTGGAGGGCACTGAAGACTTAGAAAAGTGGTTATGAAAGTTACCTAATTAAAAAGGAGAATTCTTTTCAATATTTAGGGTTTATCCCTATAAATATATTACCAATGAAAATCAGGTTTTGTCCACTTGTTATTATAAATATATTATCAGAAAAACTTGGATTTTATACCATTTATCTATTTTAAACATTTTGGTGTTTAACTCTGATAAAAATATTTCCTAACTACGGTCCTGATGAAAATTTCTGCTACCAAATTAATAAACACCGATACCATCAGACTAGTTCTCGGCTCCCGCTCCCGGGGTGGGGTCGGGGCTGTGACAACATAACACTTGTTCTTGACACTATTGAAACTCAAAAGAGTTTGTGTGTTTTCATGGATTCAAAGGTCCATTAGAATCGTAACAAGTGCATGGTCAAAGATGATGTAACTTACACTTGACAAATAACCAATAAGTTATCATTAAGGTCTAGTTACTTGGATAATTATAGATTATATAGATAACACTATGATTATTATATAGAGATTACAAAGTCCTATAGGTCAAGCATGAGGTAGGAGATTAAAGTCTCCATTTAGGTACCTCTTTGTGCCATATAATTCATACATGGTGTAGGAAGAATCAAGTCTTCCATTTAGGTACCTTGTAACACCTCGTAAAATCATGTACAATATAATGGTGACACGTGTCATAAACACAAATCAAGTAAAAAGTTAACTTTGAGGGACTAAAGTTGACAAACGATGAAAAGATGTATGTGGAAGGACCAAAAGTGTCAACATGCCAAACTTGTGCCTCTGATTGACCTCACACGATGTTCGTATTCTTTATTGAGTAAATTGTCGGACGCAAGAAGCCGTTTGTGCTTAAAATAAAAATTTACAAAGCACAGGGGTTAAATGTGTCAACATGTTAAATTCTTACCTCCGATTGACCTTTTAACGATCCCGAGGCTTTGTAATATTTTATTATACTCTCATGAATATCGGATAATGATTTCATTAATTCTCGATGCAATTAAATGATTTAATTTGCAAATTCCAAGAAGAAGGGATTAAAAGCGTCAACAATAGAAAATAGTGCCTTTCGAGTAATCCCTAACTGATCGGAAGCTTAACGATGTTTATTTTATGACCCAAGACACTTAAAAGTTAACTATGGGGGTTAATAGTGCAATAAATGAAAGATATTTCAAGTATTAAAGGACCAGGGACTGAAAGTGCAAAGTTTGAAAGTTTTGTAACCGGAACAGGGAGTGTTGCGGGCCGCGTAGGCCATCCCTAAACATCTTCGCGGGTCGCGAGGAAGGTGCCAGCGACATAATTCTGGACAGCTGCATGTTGCAGCTCTTACACCGGCATTGCATGGCTTCTGAGCGATACCAGGGGCTTGTAAACGGTTTTTACTTCCACATGAACACTTGTAAACATCTGGTATCACTCCCTAACAGCTGGAATCATCTCAAAGACCCCCAAATTCCTATAAATAGGTCCATTGTTTGCTCATTTAGAACTTGCAACTATCAATTTTCACTCTCAACTTCCTCTCTAGAGCATCCTGGTCATTAAGGAAACTCTCTTAAGTTAAATCTTCGTGCTAAGGACCCTTGTAAGTGTTCTTAGCTTCTGTAGTTTAGTTTTTACTAGTTTAAGGACCGAAAGTTAAAGTTATTGTAATTATGCTTTGACTTTTTGATTAATCATAAATGGTCCAGCCATTATTCGAATTGAAAATGGCTATGTGTTGGTAATTAAGAAGGTGATAATCCCTCAAAAGGGCACCTCCTAATTATCATGTTTACTTAGTTAATTGTCGGGTCAAAGTAATTAAAATAAAAGTCAAACGGGTCAGTTTTTAAATAAAATTCATAACTGATAATGTAGAAGCTATAAAATCAGTTTTATCACTTTAATAACTTGGTAAATATTATAAGAACATGTTTAGACATGTTCAACCCGACAATTATGAGTTTAGGCTCGGTTCGCAACCGAAAGTCGCAAAAGTTGACTTTTGTTTTGACTTTCAGTTCTGACCCGAATTAGCTTAGTATCTTTATGCCTTAAGGTTCCTTTGTGACCATATCATATGTTAGTATAACTCTCTGAGGTTATACTACATGGTCCCTTAGAAATCAGAGTTTATTTGCATGTTTCCGTTATTTGCTTAAAAAAAGACTATTATGCCCTTATGTTATAAAAATGAGATTTTTGAATATATGCTCATATGGATAACTTAGCTACTGATATATAAACATGTCAAAATTAATTTGACATCATTTTCTGGTCTCAAACTAAAGTTATGCAAGATATTGTAAAATGAAACTTTTTATTAATTAAACTATGTTTTTAGCATAAATCATGTTTAAACCCAATTTTTTTACACCAAACTCATTACCTACTATTTTGATATTATTGTTAGGTATTTTTGGAATATTGGGTCAGATTATAAACTGACCATATCATTGAGTTCTTGTACAATTCGATAAATGACGATAATACCCTTTTTGTTAATAAAATGAGATTAACATATGATTAACATGCCAAAATTTTTCCTACTGATTTTATATGAAAAAATAAAATATTTTAAACTTTCAAGACTTATCAAAATCTCAGAATTTCATAAACATCTTAATTATCGTCAATTATCGACTTTTACGATAATTAGGTGCATAGTATGGTTTAAAACCATATTTAACACCTAAGACTTGTTACCTACTGATTTCATAAATAGATTTTAATACTTTAACAGTAAGTATAAGTCTTGAACTCAGACTTCCAATTTTATCCTTAAAAACATATGTGAAATGACCAAAATGCCCCTACGGTGCATAGTTTGGCCATAAATGGTAAACCACACATATGTATGATATCCTACTGTTATAACACTATAAAATAAATGTTTTTACAGAATGTTTTAGACCAGAACCTCAGTTTATGTTTAAACCCCTTTTATGAATCTTAAAATGACCAAAATGCCCTTACGGGACTCAATTAAGTGTTAAAATCTTTTTTGGCATAATTGTTGATATCCTACTGATATCATATCATATTTAAAGCATAATAACTTATGAAACTTATACATGACTCATCCGGTTACCCGTTATGCATATACATGTTCGGTACAGTTTTTGTAACTAGTTTGCATAAATTAGCCGAAACGGGTCAAACCTTATCATTTTTACTTCAAAATCCAGAATGTGTTTAGTTTACCCATTTTATACAAGTCTTCATACTTGTTGGGTCTAAATCACATTCCAATCCGATCATCGCTTAATCTAGCGTTTCATGTCGTAAACCTTGCTTTAAAACTAACCGGTCTAAGTTACAACTTAAATAAGACCCGTTAGGAATCTAATAGGTTATTAAAACCTTCGTTCCAAATTAGGAGCCCGGTAAAAGCTACCTACACTTATTTGAGTAGAATATACGGCTGAGTATACAAAATTTGCATTTTTAAGCTCAGGTAAATACTTTTAACTTATTTTCCCTTATACGGGCTTGGGATACGGTAAATTATTACCGCTTGGTCGGGTATGGAATATTTAATCAATTAGTGGTTATTTCATTGACATAACCCGTTTAAATCTGTTCTGTTTGATATATAAACTTTTGGGAGTTAATATGACCGTGTCCTGGATATCCTCAGCTCATTTCTTTTGAAAATGGCCACGACTTAAGCACAGGGTGTAGGCATACACCTGACAGTTACGTATGTATAAAGATATTACTACATGTGAGTGTAACTCCTTGTGGGACTATATTAGTGGTGTGTCTATTAATTTTGTCTCGGTTTCCATACCGGGCCCTGAACGTACGACAAACATGTAAATCCGTATACAAGATTATTTTAGACAATTATCCCAAGTTATAAAAGAATATTTGTGCCTTGTGCATTCAAATCAATTTTCATAAATGTTTTCAAAAGAGTCGGTTAATTGTATTTACTAGTGTAAACTGACGTATTTTTCAAAAATACTAAGTGGCAGGTACTACGCGAAATTGGCTGGAAACTTCTGAGCATTATTTAAAGAATCTTGCAAGTTCTTAATGCTTAAAGTGTGTTGAACAATATTTTGCATTATGTTTTAGATCCGTCTGTGGATCCTTATACAACCGTCTGTATAATATTTTACTCGTACTTTACATTTCGGGTTGTAATAATATTTTTCCTCCAAGACTTCCACCGTGCTATAAACTGTGTATAATTGACTGTGATGATATCAACTACGTCACGATACTCCCCACCGGGCCCACCGGTAATATGTGGAAATATCAGGGTGTGACATACCTCTATTGTTCACCACTACACATGTTGTTAGAAACAACAAGGAGGGTCATGAACTTACAAATAAGAAAGGAAAATGGACAACTAATCTATGGAAAAACATCAAGTGTGGAGTGGATTCTTATGAAGGATTGCCCAAGCTAATCCTACAATCACACATACACCAAGCTTCAAGCTTGAACACTACTTGTGGGTAAAACCCTAACTAAAACAGAATGTTTTTGAGGTTTTAACATCTGCTTTTACTTGTCTTAGCCTTGTTTTTAAGCCCAACTAACCATTCAATTGATTACGAGCATAAGGACATGGGTTTGAGATGAGATAAACTCAAGTTCAACTAAGATTAACAAAGTTTAAGTAAAAACAGGAACTTCAGTCCACTTTGGAGTAGGGCTGGCAATAGGTAACCTGTAGGTAACCTGCTAAGACACGATAACAAAAAAGTACACCATGTGATTTTTTACGTTTTTTAAAATAATCAAAATTTGAAAGTTAGGATCCATTATTTCTCCTTCTAGGTGCATTAAATATACAACTGTCTTATAGACATTGGATATAAAGTAGTTAAACGAGTCGTATTCATGTTTAAAATTTTTGTTGTTCGCGTTATCAGATACCTGTTAAACCTGCTAAGACGCGATTTGCCAGCCCTACTTT
Source organism: Helianthus tuberosus (assembly GCA_030545235.1). Lineage (NCBI taxonomy): Eukaryota > Viridiplantae > Streptophyta > Magnoliopsida > Asterales > Asteraceae > Helianthus > Helianthus tuberosus. The sequence continues at coordinate 26,172,456 of CM060391.1, read as the reverse complement.
AGAGCCTATTTGGTGACATTCCAGACCTTGGTTTTCCATGGAAAACATGTGGAAATGTTCCTTAGGTCGATCCAAGTGTTTGAAAAGAAGAATGGATGAAAAAGACTAAGTATTGAGTGAGTTATGCTCACTTAAAGAACTTGTGATGAATCTGTCGAAGTTTTGATTTCCAGCAGCTTTTGACAGAGATTTAAGAGTGTTTTGGACAAGTTGCAAAATGGAAAATGCTTGGAGAATGATGGGTTTTTATAGGGAAGTGTTTAGGGTTGAGGTTGGTGTGTATTTAATGCTTAAAACAAGTTTAAAAATCAAATAAAACACAAAACAGCGCCAAAAACTCGTTTGATCAACATTTCTTGAGATGGGCCGCCCTCACGGGCCGCGAGGCACATCTCTGGGTTGGGTTGCGGGCCGCTAGAGAGTGGGCTGGTCCAATTTTTTGATTTTTTGACATATTACACCCCCATACTTTCATATAGTGTCGTTTTAAGTGTATTTTAGGGTGTTTAAGGCACAAGGATCATAGTTAAGGGTATGTTATGTAAATGAAGCAGAAACGAAATATAAAATAAGTATAATTATGTTTATTTGTCGAGAAATAGTGTCGAATTTGCGTAATTTAGCATATAGGTCACAAGTTTGCAAGTTTGACATTTTTAGCACAAAGTATGAATAAAGTGTTGTATAAATGATATTTTTGAACATATGAACATGTACGAAGTGTAATAAACATAAATGTAACGAAAATATGAATTTTGTTATGATCCAAGTCTTGAATTTTATATCGAGTACAACGAAAGAACGATTACAAGAATACAAAGTTTCCAAAAATAGGATTACAAGCAAGGGTTACCAAATATAGAAAGTATGAAAACGCAGGGCGTTACATTAACAGAAAAAAAAATGACGTTTGTGTTAAAGATTCACCTCTGTAACAAAAAATGAACATAAAGGTCGGGTTTTACCGATTTCATAGTGAAAGGTATGAAGTGCAATTTAGGTATAATATAAAGGTTGATTTGTGCAATTTAGGTATAATAATAATTCCATTTACAACATCGTTGCCTCCTATACCTTTTGATGATGATTTAAATTTAAATTCCTTATCGACACTAGAGTACGATTGGTTGTGACTTGTGAGGGTAGATGGGCACTACGTTATAACATGCTATCTGATTGCAGTGATCATCGTGAAGCACTGCTACAAGTGATTCTATCACGACAGAGATGGAATTTAGTGATGGTGGTCATGGTTGTGATGAAACATTTATTTGGATTTTTTATTTTTGTATTTTTGTATTTTCATCTTAATGTTTTTATTATTTTTGTTTTAATAATTGATATATTAGTTTGGAGTGAAGTTTTTGTCTTTTAATAATTGATATATTAGTTTGGAGTAAAGTTTTAGTCTTTTCATGTATAGTTTTGTTATTTTAAACAAATGTTTATGTTATGAAATTTAAGGTTAAAAGTGTTGATAGACTTGTAGATGTAAAAAGGAATGAATAATCTTACCTTTTATCGTATAAGAAGGCACTGAAAACATAAACATAACTTAACTAATGTGCATTATATATTTTTTTCAATATACATTGTATTATAAATTTATTAATACACCTCAACATATACATTAGGGTATATATTATACAAGCTATATGTTATCAAATAGGGGTTAATCACTTGTGGGAAGAAGAGAAAAACAGCAACTTGAAGCTTGTAATGGAGTCGTATGAAAATAATGAAGAACCATTGTTATCGATTCTACTAGAACGCAAATAAAAAATTTGTAGGAAGTGGAATTGGCCCGTTAACAATTAGGTTTTGTTTTTTATTTTTATTTGTATCTTTTAGTTTTTTCTATAATTTTAATGTAATTTAAAGAAAATTTAAGAGTTAAATGCCTGGTTGGTTCCTGTGGTTTGCAAATATTGCGGATTTGGTCTCAGTGGTTCACTAATTACAGAGTTGGTCCTAGTGATTGCAATTTTTAAACTTGGGTGATCCTTATTACTAATATTTGTTAAATTATTAAGTTAAGTCTTATTAATTGACTCAAATACCCTTATTTATTCAGAAAACATAAATAAAACAATATATTCTTGTGGGTCCCACCTCACCACCACTCCTACTTTTACCCCCACTTCTTCTTCAACACTTCACTGATTCCATCTCTACCACCACATATCGTAGTTGCAATCTCCTTCAATTAACCCTTTTAACTTATTAAAACAATATGTTTTTCCATTTATAAACCCAAATCAGGTTAGTCTAGATGCAATATTAATATAGATATGCACATAACCTGCCTTAAAAATGGAGGTCAACAAGATCAAGGTAGTTGTTGAAGCACGAAGTAGTGTGACGACGACGAACGTTTTGGTGGTCAGAGACACACAGTGGAGCGAAGACGGTGGTTGTTGAAGCTGGGATCGAAGAGGGCGGCGGTTGGTCGGAGACGGTGGTCGTTGTTGAAGGGATCGGAGAGGGCGGTGGATGTTGAGCGAAAACAGTGGAGCGACAACGGTTCGGGCTGGTCACGAAGACAGTGGTTGTTGAAGGTGACTGTGACGGTGGAGGTAGTGGTGGTCGATTGACGGTGGAGGCGGTGGTGATGGGTTGAAGGTGACGGTGGAGGTGGTGGTGGTGGTGGGTTTTAGAGAAAGGGGAGAAGATGAAGAAGACGAGGGTGGGTCCATTTCTTTTTTTTAACTGTTTAGGGGCAATCTAGTAATTTCACACATATTTAAATGAAAAACTTAACATAGATCAATAATAAGGACCAAAATTACAACCACTAGGACCAAGTGCGTAATTATTGAACCACTGGAACCAAGTCTACAATATTTGCAAACCACAGGAACCAACCAGGCATTTAACTCAAAAATTAATGAAAATACGTTTTTACTTTATTTGACTTTCATATTTAATTTTATGTATTTATAAAATGTTCTTTTTAATTAATTTTATTTTATATTTAAATTTGGGGAAAGAACTTAAGCAATAGAATAATTCAAGTGATTGGTGCTTCAAATGATTTAGTGACTATGTGATTGAATTGTGTAAAATGAGATGGTAGCTTGATTAGTGGGTTTTTAGGTGCTGTTTGTTTTTAAGAGGTAAAATGTCTGCAGTCTGTGGACCACATCTGCAGACATCTGTAGCAGAATAGGTGGACTAAATGTCTGCAGTCTGCAAGAAGAAAACTGTTTGTTTTTTAACTTCTGCAGGCTTCTAAAAAAACTGGTGGTGGTGTACTATAACAACCCTACTAAATATTTTCGACGCCCTAATATATTTTAAAATATCCCTATATGTCCTAAAATACACACCGAATACGGGCACTGGCCCTAAATACCTATATATAATTAAAAATTAAAATAAAAACAATTTTTATGGTTCCTGGCGGGTCGCGAAGACCCTTAAGGGCTCTTACGCGGGCCGCGACAGATGGGAGATCAGGCGGAAACCCTAGCGTGCCACGTGGCGTGAACGTGTTGGGTCTAGGGTTCGAGTCAGCCAAGCTAGGGCCTACCCTAGTTGGCCTCGCGGGCCGCGTTGCCCCTTGCTACGTCCTTTGCAGGCCGCGACACGGTGGTCGAACAGCCCTATAAATTGCTTTGATCGGCCTTCAGTCGAACTCGCTCACTTATTTCTTTCTCTCTCGAATTTCTATATAGATAAAGCTATTCTCGGGTATAATACCCCCTAAATAACGAAGTTCTGCCCCGTTGTAAGTATCATAACCCCGATTACGTATTAGATACGCTGCCCGATTGATCCAGGGTTCCGTAACGGCTGTCGTGGTTCTGCCCGACGTAGTCGTTGGAATGCCGTCTCGGAAAGGGTATTACTAATGTAAATATTGGGTTATCATACTAACGTGGCCGCCCGTTCCCGGGTTATTAGGGGACGGGGGTTGCGACAGAAGGTGGTATCAGAGCTAAGCCACTGATTCAGCCACAGAAGTGTTCTGCTGACACCAAGATATTGTTCAAATTGTTAAGAAATTAATTACAGAAATACAAGCATATCTGTATTTTATTGTTGTGTGTTATTTGACTCTTTGTTAGTTTACAGTATGAGCGATCAAGGACCCTCCGACGCCTATCGTCAGTTGTCCGACTCACCTAGAAGCGAAGGCACCTCTTCACAGCCTGCCCTCTCAGGGTATTCAGCTGACAATGAAGATGGGATAGTCGTGTTTAAGGCTCAGTCTAAGGAGCCATTCCCTCCTAAAAAGAGAGGATGGTTCAGTAGGGGAGCACATGAGCGTAGGAAAAGAATGAAAAAGTTACAACAGCAGCGAGTTCTAGCAGCCGCTAAGAGAGAAACAGATGCCCACACCCAAGACATGCTTAATAGGAGTTTAGCAAACTTCCATATCTTACCAACCACAGCTGCCGACCCAAACCTGGAGCAACTCATAGCACCTCAACCATTACCCTTGTTTCCCACACAGCCAATGGAGATTGAAAACAACCCAGAAAATCAAATCCAAATGCATGATTTTAACCCAGAAGAGATACCTAGGATACCAGCACCCAATCCCTTAGACCCAGACTACGATCTGTGGTTCGATGATCATAGGGATTATCAGCAACGCTACCACCTAACAGAAGAACCCATGCCAAACCTGGCAGCTTACCTAGGTCTGGACCCTCTTGATCCCTACTATGATAATGATGAATACATTAGGGAAATCCTAGAGAATCCATACCCTCAGGAAGAACCCATGCCACAGTACCCAGATCCAGTACCAGCACCTGCACCCCCAATGAGTGCAGAAAATGTGCAAGAGCTCCGAACTTTCGGAGAAGAAATTTTAGAAAGTAGCGAGAGAATGAGGCATGTTGGAGAACGACTCGTTTGGAAGTACGACTAGCGTAATATGGAGTTCTGGATGAACCCATATCAGTGATGGTGATAGTAATAATATATATATATATATATATATATAATATGTGTGTATGAAAAAAATATATAATATAATATAATAATAATATATCTATCGTAGTATTGACCACTTTGTGGTTAGTGATGCATATTAGTATTGTAATTTTAGATTCCATTTCCAGTTTGTATTAGATGCATACTATAAGAAAAAGTAAGTCGCAATGCTTGACGCTTTTGACCAATATGTGTGTTGTGTGATTGTTTGCCTTAAATGTTATCCTGTGATATTAATAATTGGCAAATGTTTAAAATTCAGATGGACAACGAAGTGAACCAGGAAAACCAGAATAACGATAACCAGAGTAACAATAACGACAACCCGACCAATGATAATAATGGAAACCCAGTGGATAACAGTGCCATCCAACACATAGTGGCATAAGGGATAACAGATGCAATGCCATATATTATCAAAACAATTAGGGAAGCCGATAATAAAAGTAACAATGGCAGTAAGCGACCAACTGAACCTGAACACAGCGTAAACAATGGACCCATACTTCAAGCGCCCATTCCCAAAAGAAGAAGAACCATGTCCTATGGTTGTTCTTATAAAGAATTATGGTCTTGTAAACCAATGGAATTCTCGGGCAATGAAGGGGCCGTTACAGCTTTACGCTGGATAGAAAAGACTGAAGCAGTCTTGAAAATTAGCAAGTGCGCAGAAGAGGATAAGATAATGTTTGCTTCAAATCTGTTTAAGAACTCAGCACTAGAATGGTGGAACACTATCCTCCAGTCTAGGGGAAGTGATAGGGTTTACAATATGGAATGAGAGGAATTTAAGAACATGGTGGAAAGAAAATTACGCCCTCCCTATGAAAAGGAACAGATAGCAAATAAGTTCCTAAACCTTACGATGACTGGAGTGGATAGTAAGGGATACACTACTTTATTCTTTGAATATGCTAGAATAGTGCCAACCCTTGCATCACCCGAACCAGTATTAATCTCCCGTTACATCTGGGGATTAATCAGTGAGATAAGGCATGTAGTCAAGGCAGCTAGACCTCAAACCATAGAAGAAGCTGTAGAACTAGCAAACACCTTGACTGATGAATTAGTGCGTACACGAGAAGAGGATCAGAGGAGGAACCTAGCTCAGAGGCTTATCTAAGAATTCCGTTATGGAAATTCCAACCGTGGGAAAAATGTAGGTTCTACCTCTACACCGTACTGCAAAGCTTGCAAGAAGAAGCATTCAAGAAAATGCTCCACTTACTACAATTTCTGCAAGATACCAGGACATAAGGAAGAAGATTGCAGGAAGAAACCTAATAATGGATTGTGCTTCAACTGTGGAGAAAAAAGGTCACATCAAGCCGAACTGTCCAAAACTAGCTCCAGTCACGAACACCAAGAATACTAAAAATGTTAGGGCATTTATTCTGACTGCAGAAGAAGCAAAGATGATCCCAGATGTGATCGCCAGTACGTTTTTAGTTAATGATGTTTTTGCTAAGGTATTATTTGACTCTAGTGCAAACCAAAGTTTTATTAATACTTCATTTTGCAAACTTCTCAATCAACCATTAACTAAAGTCCCAAAAGAATGTCTAGTAGAAACAGCAAATGGAGAAACCATTAAGATTTCTGAAATCTTGCAGGGAGCAAGAATAGAATTTCTAAATCAAAAATTTATTGCAAACCTTTACCCAATGAATTTGGCAGGATTTGATGTTGTGTTAGGAATGGATTGGTTAATAGCCAATAAAGCCAGTATTTTATGTGATCAAAAGTCAATTCAAGTAAATTCACCCAGGGGTGAAAAGATCACAATTAAAGGAGATAAACCGTCTAGATCCACAAAATTCATCTCTGTGATGAAAACAACAAGTTATATAAGGAAAGGATCATTAGTGTATTTGATTTCCATAATCACTAACACTAAAGGAAAAGAAATAAAAGATATTCCAGTAGTATCCCAATTTTCAGATGTATTTCTAGAAGAGTTACCAGGGCAACCTCCAGACAGAGAAGTTGAATTCAGAATCCATCTGCTACCAGGAACAGCACCAATTGCTAAAGCACCCTACCGTTTGGCACCCGCTGAAATGCAGGAATTAAAGAAACAGTTAGACGAATTATTGGAGAAGGGATTCATACAGGCAAGTTCATCGCCATGGGGAGCGCCGATCTTATTCATTAAAAAGAAAGACGGATCAATGCGTATGTGCATTGACTACCGTGAATTGAACAAGGTCATGATTAAGAATCGGTATCTATTACCAAGAATCAATGATTTGTTCGATCAATTGCAAGGAGCTCGATTTTTCTCTAAAATTGATTTACGGTCATGATATCATCAATTAAAGGTACAGGAAGAGGACATTCCTAAGACCGCTTTCAGAACAAGGTATGGCCATTATGAATCACCAACCGAGGTTAGAAGTTTCTTAGGATTGGCCGGTTATTATAGAAGATTTATTCGAGATTTTTCTAGAATAGCCATTCCCTTAACTAAGTTAATCTGTAAATCCGTTAAGTTTGAATGGGGACCAAAACAAGAAGAGCCTTTAGAATTCTTAAGCAAAGATTAACCAATGTACCCATACTAGCGTTACCAGAAGGAACTGAAGACTTTACAGTCTATTGTGACGCTTCTAAGTTAGGTTATGGATGTGTGTTAATGCAACGTCAAAAGGTTATAGCCTACGCCTCTAGACAACTTAAGAATCATGAAGAAAATTATTCAACCCATGATCTAGAATTAGGAGCTATAATTTTTGCCCTTAAAATTTGGATCATTACCTTTACGGCAGTAAGTTTACCATTTTCACCGACCATACGAGTTTAAGGTATGTTTTCGGGTAAAAGGAGTTGAATATGAGACAAAGACGCTGGATGGAGATACTTAGTGATTATGATTGCAATATCCAGTACCATGCAGGAAAGGCAAACGTAGTAGCTGATGCTTTAAGTAGGAAGTATCGTGAAAAGCCAAAAAGAGTACATTCACTTAAACTAAATCTACAGATAGATTTAAATGAACAGATTAGAAAGGGACAAGAATCAGTAATCAAGGATGATACTGAAAAATTGAAAGGAATGATTAAGGAACTAGAACAAGGAACAGATGGAATTTGGAGATTCCATAAGAAAAGAATATGGATACCTAAATTAGGAAACCTACGCCACCGTATACTAGAAGAAGCCCATAAGTCTAAGTATACGATGCATCCTGGAAGTGATAAGATGTATCAAGACTTAAGAAAGAATTTTTGGTGGATAGGAATGAAAAAGGATATATCATCTTATGTTTCTAAATGTCTAACCTGTTCCCAAGTTAAAGCTGAACATCAGAAACCCTCAGGTTTATTGCAGCAGTTAGAAATGCCAGCATAGAAATGGGAATTGATAACAATGGATTTTGTTACCAAATTACCCAAAACAAGAAAAAGGTAATGATACAATTTGGGTGATTGTAGACAGGCTAACTAAGTCAGCCCATTTTCTACCAATGAAAGAAACTTTCAGTATGGAATAATTAGCTAAGTTGTACGTAAATGAAATAGTTCCATTACATGGAATTCCTTTATCAATTGTTTCTGACAGAGATAGTCATTTTACCTCTCATTTTTGGACAAGTTTCCAAAAAGCAATGGGAACCAGGTTAAATCTAAGCACCGCTTATCATCCTCAAACGGACGGACAAAGCGAAAGGACAATTCAGACACTGGAGGACATGCTTAGAGCTTGTGTAATTGATTTCGGAGGTAGTTGGGATGACCACTTGCCATTGATAGAATTTTCTTATAATAACAGCTATCATACAAGTATAAATGTTGCACCATTCGAAGCACTTTATGGACAAAAGTGCCGAACGCCAGTCTGTTAGGCAGAAATTGGAGAAAAGCAATTATCCGGACCTGAAATAGTGAAAGAAACAACAGACAAGATCATTCAAGTCAAGGAACGATTGAAAGAAGCACGTGATCGACAAAAGAGTTATGCAGATAACAGACGAAAGCCATTGGAATTTTAGGTAGGAGATAAAGTGTTATTGAAAGTCTCTCCTTGAAAAGGAGTGGTAAGATTCATCCAAAGGGGAAAGCTAAGCCCCAGGTATGTTGGACCTTTTGAGATTATTAGAAAAATAGGACCTGTAGCTTATCAGCTACAACTGCCAGAGGAAATGGCAGGAATACATGATGTATTTCATGTATGTAATCTCAAGAAATGCATAGCTGATGAATCACTCGTAGTACCTCTTAAGGATATAGAGGTAAATGAACAACTAAAATTTGTAGAAAGACCTCTACAGATTGAAGATAAAAAAGTCAAGAACCTCAAGCACAAGTGATTAGTTCTGGTCAAAGTGAAATGGGACTCCAAAAGAGGACCAGAATACACATGGGAACTTGAATCAGCAATGCAAAGGAAACATCCACACCTGTTCCAGTAGATATCGAGGACGAGCTCTAAAACAAGGTGGGGAGGATATAACAACCCTCCTAAATATTTTTGACGCCCTAATTTATTTTAAAATATCCCTATATCTCCTAAAATACACCCCGAATACGGGCACTGGCCCTAAATACCTATATATAATTAAAAATCAAAATAAAAAAAAATTTTGGTTCCTGGCGGGCCGCGAAGACCCTTAAGGGCTCTTACGCGGGCCGCGACAGATGGGAGATCAGGCGGAAACCCTAGCGTGCCACGTGTTGGGTCTAGGATTCGAGTCAGCCAAGCTAGGGCCTACCCTAGTTGGCCTCGCGGGCCACGTAGCCCCTTGCTACATCATTCGCGGGCCGCGGCAGGGTGGTCGAACAGCCCTATGAATTGCTTTGATCGGCCTTCAGTCGAACTCGCTCACTTCTTTCTTTCTCTCTCAAATTTCTATATAGATAAAGCTACTCTCGGGTATATACCCCCCTAAATAACGAAGTTCTGCCCCGTTGTAAGTATCATAACCCCGATTACGTATTAGATACGCTGCCCGATTGATCCAGGGTTCCGTAAAGGCTGTCGTGGTTCTGCCCGACGTAGTCGTTGGAATGTCGTCTCGGGAAGGGTATTACTAATGTAAATATTGGGTTATTATACTAACGCGTGTGCATTTGTGTATTTAATAGAAAATCACCAGGAAATCCTTAAGGAAAACCCTAAGACAGCAATGTGAGTAACCCCCTTTTTACAAATTGTTTTTACAAAACCTCACTTAATTAATAATATATTAAACAGTGATTGAGTATTTGTATTCTACAATTATCGTCAGTATGTTGGGGTTTTGTATACAAAATTTGTTACTACCTTGTGAGGAGTAACATGACCACAAGTCGGGTTGACAGTACCGTGGGTGGTAATTAAAGTAGATGGGAACAAATGTGATTGCGCGACGCCCTCAATACTGTACAATGGTTTTACTTAACTTGATTAAACTGGGATTCACTCACCAGTATTTCCCACTGACAAATTGTTTTTAAACGCGTTTCAGGTAACAAAATGTGAAAGCCAAGTAGAAGCCAGCTGGACAGCACTGAAGGCTTGGAAAAAGTGGCTATAAAGTTACCTAAAATAAAGAGATGTTTTACTTAAATAAAATAGGGTTTATCCCTATGAAAATGTGTGTACTTGAAACTTGGGATTTTCCCATGTGTTTAATATATTAAAAGTGTGGTATATTACTCTGTTAAAATATTTCCTAACTATGATCCTGATTGAATTTCCGCTGCCAAAATGATAAACACCCGGATACCACCGAAACTGGCCGCGGTCGCCCGTTCCCGGGTTATTAGGGGACGGGGGTTGCGACATGTACGGACGGTGGTGGTGGGTGGTGGGGGTGGACGATTTGTTTCCATCTACTTTAATTACCACCCATGGTACTCTCAGTCCTGACTGGTGGTAATGTTACTACTCACAGTGTAGTAACAAATTTTGTATACAAAACCCCAACATACCGACGATAAACTGTAGAATAAAAATACTCAATTACTGTTAATCATAAGATAAAAACAATTGGGATTTTGTAAAAACAATTTGTGAAAAGAGGAATCATTCAATAAATGGTTTCATAAAAAGAGGATTACCCACTTCGCTATTTTAGGTATTTCCCTGTGACTTCCTAGTTATAATCTATCAAATTTAAATAAGCACACACGTTAGTAGGGCTGCAAACGAACCGAATGAACACGTACAAGACCTTGTTCGTGTTCGTTTGTTAAGAAGTATATGTGTTTGCGAATCGTTCACGAACACTTATCGAACGAGATTTTATGTTCGTGTTCGTTTGTTAAAGAAATGAACTTGTTCATGTTCGTTTGTTAATTTTAGGCAACGGACAAAAACGAACGTTGACGAACACAAACGAGCACAAACTAATGCTCATGAACACAAATGGAAACAAACGAACACAAACAATCGTTCATGAACAGAATATATAATACACTGACACTTATTATATATTTAATTTGTCGGAATTTTGAAGTATTTAAATAAATATAAAAACTAAAAACACTAATGAAACTATCGAACACAAACGAACACGTTAACGAACGTTCACGAACATAAACGAACGAACATGGGCTCTGTTCATGTTTGTTCATTTAACTAAACGAACAAGATTTTTTGTTCGTGTTCGTTTGTTTAATAAACGAACAAACACAAACGAACTTCTCGCCGAACGGTTCACCAACTATTCGCTGAACGTTTGGTTCGTTTGCAGCCCTAACCCAAATTTACATTAGTTATACCCTCCACGAGACAGAAATCCAATGACTGAGTCAGGCAGAGCCTCGACATGCGTTACGGAGCACTAGATCAATCGGACAGCGTATCTAATACGTAACCGGGGGTTATAATACTTACAACGAGGCAGAGCTTCGTTAATTAGGGGGTATTATACCCGATAATACTTCAAATATTCAGAAATTTAGAAAGAGTTTGAGATTTTGAACGATTTCCAACTGAAAGCCGGTCCCATCTATTTATAGGGTCTGATCGACCCTTTCTCGCTCCCCGCGAAAGACGAGGACAGGGCCGTCGCAGCCCGCGAGCTAGGCAGGCTAGGCCCTAGCCTTGTCTAATCATCAGCATAGCTTCGACACGCACGTAACACGTGACGGCACCGGGCTCCGCCACCTCGCTACTCGCTCGCGCCCCGCGACAGATCCTAAGGGGTCTGTCGCGCCCCGCCAGAGACTTTGAAATTTTGTTTTTATTTAATTTTTATAAAATTAAAGTATTTGGGGCCCACTTTTCGTATACGGGGTGAATTTTAAGACGTATAGGGACGTTCTAAATATTTTAGGAGGGTTGTTATATCCTCCCTTCCTTGTTTTAGAACTCGTCCTCGAGGTCTACTGGAACATGTGTGGATATTTCTTCTGCATCTCTGATTCGAGCTCCCAAGTGTATTCTGGTCCTCTCTTTGACTCCCATTTTACTTTGACTAGAATCAGTCTCTTGTTTTTGAGATTCTTAATCTTTCTGTCTTTAATCTGTAGAGGCTTCTCTATAAACTTAAGCTTTTCATTTACCTCTATGTCCTTAAGAGGTACCACTAATGATTCATCTGCTAAGCACTTTTTGAGATTACATACATGAAATACATCATGTATTCCTGCCAGTTCCTCTGCTAGTTGTAGCTGGTACGCTACGGGTCCTATTCTTCTAATAATCTCAAAAGTTCCAACGTACCTAGGGCTTAGCTTTCCCCTCTCGATGAATCTGACTATTCCTTTCCATGGAGAAACTTTTAATAATACCTTATCTCCTACTTGAAATTCCAATGGTTTTCGCCAGTTATCAGCATAACTCTTTTGACGATCGCGTGCTGCTTTTAGTCTATCCTTGACTTGAATAATTTTGTATGTTGTTTCTTGTACTATCTCGGGTCCAGACAGTTGCTTTTCTCCTATTTCTGCCCAACAGACTGGAGTTCGGCACTTTCGTCCATAAAGTGCTTCGAATGGTGCAACCTTGATATTGGTATGATAACTGTTATTGTAAGAAAATTCTATTAATGGTAAATGATCGTCCCAATTTCCTCCGAAATCAATTACACAAGCTCTAAGCATATATTCCATTGTCTGAATTGTCCTTTCGCTTTGTCCATCCATTTGGGGATGATAAGCTGTGCTTAGATTTAACTTGGTTCCCATTGCTTTTTGGAAACTAGTCCAAAAATGAGAAGTAAAACGGCTATCTCTATCAGAAATAATAGATAAAGGACTTCCCTGTCCGGTGGTAGTCCTGTTAACTCTTCTAGAAAAACATCTGAGAATTGAGATAGTATGGGAATATCTTTCAATTCCTTTCCTTTAGTGTTAATGATTGTGGATCGAGTTGGCTTATCTCCTTTAATTGTGATCTTTTCACCCTTTGGTGAATTTACTTGTATTGACTTTTGATCACATAAAATACTGGCTTTATTGGCTATTAACCAATCCATTCCTAATACAATATCAAATCCTGCCAGATTCATTGGGTAAAGATTTGCAACAAAATTATGGTTTAGAATTTCTATTCTTGCTCCCTGCAAGATTTCAGTAACCTTAATGGATTCTCCATTGGCCGTCTCTACTAGACATTGTTGTTGGAGTTTAGTTAATGGTTGATTGAGAAGTTTGCAAAATGAAGTATTAATAAAACTTTGGTTCACACCAGAGTCAAATAATACTTTAGCAAAAACATCATTAACTAAGAACGTACCGGCAATTACGTTCGGAATCATCTTTGCTTCTTCTGCAGTTGGAACAAATGCTCTAGCATTCTTAGTAGTCTTGTTGTTCATGGCTGGAGCTAGTTTCAGACAATTTATCTTGATATTCCCCTTTTCTCCACAGTTGAAGCATACTCCATTACTGGGTTTCTTCCTACAGTCTTCTTCCTTATGTCCCGGTATCTTGAAGAAATTGCAGTATGTAGATCATTTTCCTGAATGCTTTCTCTTGCAGGCCTTACAGTAAGGTGCAGAGGTAGAACCTATATTTTTCTCACGGTTGGAATTACCGTAGCGAAATTCCTGGGTAAGCCTTTGAGCTAGGTTCTTCCTTTGGTTTTCTTCTTGTGTAAGTACCTATTCATCAGTCAAGGTATTTGCTAGTTCGACAGCTTCTTCTATAGTTTGTGGTCTAGCTGCCTTGACTACGTGTCTAATCTCACTGATTAATCCTCAGATGTAACGGGAGATTAATACTGGTTCTAGTGATGCTAGGGTTGGCACTATTCTAGCATATTCAAATAATACGGTAGTGTAACCCTTACAGTCTACTCCTGTCATTCTATGGTTTAAGAACTTATTTGCTATCTGTTCCTTTTCATTGGGAGGACATAATTTTCTTTCAACCATGTTCTTAAACTCATCCCATTCCTTATTATAGACTCTGTCACTTCCCCTAGATTGGAGAATAGTGTTCCACCATTCTAGAGTTGCATTCTTAAAAAGATTGGAAGCAAGCATGATTTTATCTTCCTCTGCACACTTGCTTATTTTTAAGACTACTTCAGTCTTTTCTATCCAGCGTAGAGCTGCAATGGCTCCTTCATTGCCAGAGAATTCTATTGGTTTACAAGACCAGAATTCTTTATAAGAACAACCATAAGACATGGTTCTTCTTCTTTTTGGAATAGAAAATTGAAGTAGTGGTCCATTGTTTACGCTATGACTGGGTTCAGTAGGTGGTCGCTTACTTCCACTATTACTTTTATTATTTTCTGCTTCCTTAACCATTTTAATAATATATGGCATAGCGTCTATAATCCCTTGTGCCACTATGTGTTGGATGGCACTATTATCTACTTGGATCCCATTATTATCGTTATTCGGGTTTTCTTGATTCACTTCGTTGTCCATCTGGATTATGAACATTTATCACGTATTAATATCACAAAACAGGATTTAATGCGAACAATCATACAAACAACACATTGATCAAAATCGTCGTGTATTGCGACATTTACTCTATTTCATATATCTATATTTTACAAGCTACAACTGGAATTGAAAATACAATACTAACTATGCATCAATAGGTAGTGGATTATCTATATTTTTTTTTCAAATTACTCACATATATTTATATCTATATTATTATTGTTATTACTATTTTCCAGTACTGCATGTTACGCTCGTCATACTTCCAAACTAGTTTCTCCCCTATTTGCCTTATCCTTTCATTTTCATCTAATAACTCCTCACCAAAGGTACGGAATTCCTGTTCATTTTCGGTACTCATGGGTGGTGCTGGTGCTGGTATCGGGTCAGGGTACTGGGGCATCTGTTCTTCGTATGGGTATGGGTTTTCTAGGATTTCCCGAATATATTGATCGGCATCCCAGTATGGATCTAGAGAGTCAAGGTTTGGATATGGTGCTACAGGGTTGGGTATGAATTCCTCCTGTGGGTAAAGTTCTCGATAATCCCTGTGGTCATTATTCCATGGGTCATAAGCTAGAGGGTTTGGTGCTGGGACTCTAGGGATTTCATTTGGGTCGAATGCAGGTATTGGAATCTGGCCTACTTGGTTAGGTTCAATTTCCATGGGTTGAGTTGGAAACAACGATAGTGGTTGTGGTGCAATGATTTGTTCTAAATTTCGGTCTGCGGCAGTGGTAGCTAATATGTGAAAGTTAGCTAATCTCCTATTGAGTATATCTTGAGTCTGTGCATTCATCTCCCTATTTGCTGCTGCTAAGGCCTGCTGTTGCTGTAATTTCCTCATTCTTTTCCTATGCTCATGTGCTCCTCGACTGAACCATCTGTCACACCCCCAACCGATGGCGGAAACATCAGGGTGCGGCACTAAGCATTCAGATTGCTCATGAGATTCCATAACACTAGATATTTCGTTATAGATTAAATTCATTTCATAATAGTTGTCTAAAGTATCAACCACAAAACACCAATTACAAACCATCATCAAAATAGTTTCAAAATTCCTAGTTTAGCTATGATGTGTTTCTAAGCAGCATCCTAGCAAGTTCATGAATCCTAGCATCCTGTCAGCCTGCAACATGTATTAAAATAAAGTCAGTACAAAAACGTACTGGCGAGTATACAAGTTTAAGTATATAGCATAATAGATTAAAAGACTCATATCCATCATGTAAATGATAAAAATAGTTTTAGCCATGCTAGTGTTCGCAGTCCAAGTGATAGCCCAAGTGTCATGATGCTTTGGTGTTTTTCCAAGACTCAAGGAAAACTAGAATCCTCCTAACAATACCCCCGAGAATAATGGGGAGGTGCATCTTCCTATAGCGTTACTATTGTTAAGGCGGAACTACACTCAAGGATTAAACGTTCACATAGCATAAAGAATCAAGAATCACAAGTATCAAGTTTCACATTCAGGATAGAGTTTAGATTCAAAAGTATCAAGTTTTATAGAATACATGTTGTATCCCAAAAGTTTAAAACGAAAAGGGATCGAGTATACTCACAGTGATTGTTATTGGATCAAAGGGAGCTCGTTGGGTTTAGCCTGATTAGATTACAATTGATAAGCGTCGGACAGAATAACAAGATTCGTGCAAGTGTCGGATCAGTCACCTGATCGGATGGCCATCCGGTCGGATGATATATGGGTGTTGGGACAGACCGCCATCCGATCGGATGGTCATCCGTACGGATGACCATTCGATCGAATGGTCATTCAATCCAAGTGTTGAGATTCCAAAATCTTTAACCAAGTGTTCAAACCAGGTCTTTCGATCAGATGGTCATCCGATCGAATGACCGTTTGGTCGAATGACTCTTCGTGTGCAAGTTTCAAAGTTCAAAGTTTTAGATTCCAAATAGTTTAAGCATAGAAGGTTTGAAATACATATGCCACCTTGATCAGATGGCCGTTCGATCGGACGACAGTCCGATCGGATTGCCATTCGATTTAGATGACCTTGTACCACTTCACAAACCTTGTAAAGTTTCCAAGTTTCGAGTTTAACGTTGATGGCACAGTACGTATTGTGACAACGGTAAACACGTCATTTCTCAGCCGATCTGATCGAACGGGAATCACCCCAGTCCGATCATGCGTCTGCTCTTGACGGAGTTTATGTCGGAATCCGTACTCCGGCCATCTTCTCCGGCGATGATCCATTTCTAAGCCGTCTCCAGACTAATCATTAAGTCTATAGTCCGTTTAAATCCGGATTCCACCGTTTTAAGTAAAGTTTTAACAAAAGATGAAGGAAAAGCATGAGTTTTAGCTGAAAAGTCTTGATTTAGCAAAGATTCGGTGTAATAACACATGAAATTCCTTAGATCTGAGCTAGATCTCGACTAGAATGACATCACACAAGAGTTTGTACAAACCGCCATGATGACGTCACCCTCAAGAGCTCAAATCTCAGATATTTCACAGTTAAAAGTGTGATTTCAAAGAAGATTCGTGTAGAGGATAGTGCACAGATCAAAGATGTACAAGAATCAAGTGTAAAACGTACCGAAATCGCCGAGAAATGGAAGAAAAGTGAGAGAGCGTGCGTCTGGTCGAAGGAGGCCGTCACATCAGTGAAGAATGATGTGACAGGTCCTATTTATAGTGAGAGAGAGAGATAAAGGCGGTGGGGCAGTGGATCGGATGGCACTTCAATCGAGTGGCCCTCCGATCGGATGGTCATCCGATTGGATTGCCATTCGGTCAATCCCATCCTTTCCACTTTCCGTCTTTGGTTCATTTTGCGAGTTAGGTTAAGCGTTGCGTATCAACGTGTAATAGTATCATATAACTAGATTATATTGTTAACACAAAAGTCTCCAAGTTTCATAGTTTCCGCTAGTGACAAGTCTCCAGTCTCTCGTTCAACCGAGTCTCAAGTTTCACGAGTCTCAAGAGTCAAGCACCAAAGTATCAAGAATCAAGAATCTAGCTTTCAAGTATCAAGTATCAAGTATCAAGAATCAAGCCTCAAGAATCAAGTTTCATAGCATTAAGAATCAAGTGTCTAGAGTTAAGTATCCAGTATCATAGTATTAAGTATCAAGAATCAAGATTCAAGTATCAAGAATCTTGCTTAAGTATCAAGAATCATAGTATTAAGAATCAAGCCTCATAGAATTTAGATTCACCAAGTTTCAAGCATCACAAGTATCAAAAGTGTCAAGAATCGTATCGTTTAGGGACTAAAATTGACAATAGCTAATAAGTTTAGGGACGCAGGCGTTACAGTCTCCCCTCCTTTAGCAGATTTCGTCCCCGAAATCTAGGAAGAAGACTGCTCGATGAGCTGCGGATACTTGGTCTTCATCTCACTTTCAAGTTCCCAAGTAAATTCGGCGCCGCGCTTTCCTTCCCATCGAACCTTGACTATGGGAATTTTGCTGCGCCTCAGTCGCTTGACACCTTGATCCATGATTTCGACCGGTTTCTCCACGAAGTGTACAACTTCATTTATTTGCAAGTCTTCAAGGGGAACCTGCAGTTCCTCGTCGGCTAGGCATTTACGTAGATTAGATACGTGGAACACTGGATGCACATTGTTTAGTTCTTTTGGCAGGTCGAGCCCGTACGCTACCTTGCCAATCCTTTCGAGTATCGCGAAAGGACCCACATAGCGAGGAACGAGCTTTCCCTTCTTACCAAAACGAACTACTCCCTTCCAGGGAGATACCTAGAGCAGAACTCGATCAAGTTATCACGGATCTGAAGAATCTCATGTTATCACGGATCTGAAGAATCTTATCCGTTGTCTCTTGAATGATTTCAGGGCCAGTAAACTGCTTGTCACCAACCTCATGCCAGTTGAGAGGAGATCGGCACTTGCGACCATACAAAGCTTCGAAAGAAGCCATCTGTATACTGGAATGATAGTCGTTGTTGTACGAGAACTCAATCAATGGTAAATGTACATCCCAGTTACCACTAAAGTCGATGACATAAGAACGGAGCATATCCTTTAGGGTTTGAATAGTACGCTTGGTCTGTCCATCCGTTTGAGGATGAAAGGCCGTGCTAAGATTCAAATGAGAACCCATAGCAGACTAAAAGGTTTGCCAAAGACGTGAAGTAAAACGACCATCACGGTCAGAGATTATGTCAATAGGTATGCCATGGCGGCATATAATCTCATCAGTATAGATTCGAGCAAGCTTCTCCACTTTATAATCCTCACGAATCGGAAGGAAGTGGGCTGATTTGGTCAAATGATCAACGATCACCCAAATACTATCGTGGGCAGAAGGTGTACGGGGTAGTTTGGTAATAAAGTCCATAGCAATGTTATCCCATTTCCAAACACGGATTTCCGGTTATTCTAAGAGTCCTGAAGGAGGTTGATGTTCAGCCTTAACCTTTGTACAAGTAAGGCATTTCAAGACGTAGGCAGCAATGTCCTTCTTCATACCAGGCCACCAATAAGGCATACGCAAATCATGGTACATCTTATCAGTGCCTGGATGAATATAGTAACGGGATTTGAGTGCCTCATTCATAATGAGCTCCCGTAGGTTATCGCGATTCGGAACCCAAATGCGATTGAGATAATATTGAAGTCCATCAGACTTAGTTTCGAGTTGATCCACAGCAGCACCACGTATTTCAACGAATAGACTTCCTTCATTAGTTGACGAATACTGAGCTTCACGAATACACGCATGGAGATCACTAGAGATACGAATAGCATTAACATGAGTTTTACGACTAAGAGCGTCGGCCACTGCATTAGCCTTGCCAGGATGATAGCTAATTTCGGAGTCGTAGTTATTAAGCAATTCCACCCAACGCCTCTGTCGCATGTTCAGTTCCTTTTGGTCAAAGATGTGTTGAAGGCTCTTATGGTCAGTGAAAACCACATACTTAGTACCATACAAGTAGTGTCGCCAAATCTTTAACGCAAACACAACTTCACCAAGTTCTAGATCGTGAGTAGTGTAGTTTTTCTCATGTATCTTGAGTTGACGGAGGCATAAGCAATAACCTTGTCCCGCTGCATGAGCACACAACCTAAACCTTCGAGGCATCACACTATACCACGAAATCGTCATTCCCGCCGGGGAGAGTAAGAACAGGGGCGTTACACAAAAGAGTCTGAAAAGATTCCTCTTGCTCGGGACCCCAAGTAAAAGGTTTCTCTTTCTGTGTCAACGAAGTGAGAGGGACGGCGATCTTAGAAAAATTGGAGATGAATCGGCGGTAATAACCCACCAATCCTAGGAAGGAACGAATCTCAGATGCAGAATTAGGCGTACTCCAATTCTTCACAGCTTCGATTTTAGAAGGGTCAACATGAATACCTTGCTTACTAACGACTTGACCAAGAAATTGTACCTCATCGATCCAAAACTCACACTTAGAAAATTTAGCATTCAAACGCTCACCACGTAGAAGTTCAAGCATCAAGCGTAAATGACGAGCATGATCCGCTTTAGTTTTAGAATAAATAAGAATATCATCAATAAAGACTATCACAAAATGATCCAAATAGGGTTTACACACACGATTCATAAGATCCATGAACACAGCGGGTGCGTTGGTCAACCGAAAGGGCATGACCACGAACTCGTAGTGTCAATAACGAGTGCGAAAAGCGGTTTTGGGTACATCATACTCGAGAACACGAAGCTGATGATATCCAGAACGAAGGCCAATCTTCAAGAAATTGGACGCGCCTTGTAGTTGGTCGAACAAATCATCGATACGGGGAAGAGGGTAGCGATTCTTAACGGTAAGCTTATTATGTTCATGGTAGTCGATACACATACGAAACGAACCATCTTTCTTCTTGACGAATAACACGGGAGCACCCCACGGAGAGGTACTTGGACGAAAGAATCCCATGTTGAGCAATTCTTGTAGTTGGCTGGATAATTCTTACATTTCGGAAGGTGGAAGTCGATAAGGAGCCTTGGCTACAGGAGTCGCACCAGGTATGAGATCGATACGAAAGTCAACAGATCTAGGAGGAGGAAGACCAGGAAGATCTTCAGGAAAGACATCAGGGAAATCACACACTACCGGAACATCGGTTATGTTCTTCCCCTTGCCTTTTTGTTCCACAACGTGGGCCAAGAAGGCAAAGTTATGTTTACATAAACATCTGTTCGCTTGAGTGCATGACATCAACTTCAGTCCTCTAGAAGGTCGGTCTCCATAGACGTGCAAGATATCACCGGACGGAAGAGGTAGACAAACAAACTTCTCGTGATAAGCAATCTCGCCATGGTTTTTACACAACCAATGTCACCCCAACCGATGGCGGAAACATCGGGATGCGGCACTAAGCGTTCAGATTGCTCATGAGTCTCCCTAACACTAGATATTTCAATAGATTTAGATTGATTCAAACATAGTCTAACAGAATCCATATCCAAATACAAGTATCAAATACAACTCTTCAAATGATTGATTAAAGTTTAATAGATTAACTAGGCGAGTTTCTAAGCATCAATCCTAGCTTGTTTCACTTGTTTCCATAGTATCCTATCAGCCTGCAACATGTATTAAAATAAAGTTAGTACAAAATGCACTGGCGAGTATACAAGTTTGAGTATATAGCATAATAGATTCAAAAGACTCATATCCATAATGTAAATGATAACAAAATAGTTTCAGTCATGCTAGTGTTCACAGTCTAAGTGATAGCCCAAGTGTCCCGATACTTTGATGTTTTTCCAAGACTCAAAGAAAACTAGAATCCTCCTAACAATACCCCCGAGAATAATGGGGAGGTGCATCTCCTATAGCGCTACTATTGTTAGGGCGGAACTACACACTCTGGATTAAATGTTCACATAGTATAGAGAATCAAGAATCCCAAGTTTCACATACACATAGGATAGAGTTTAGATTCCAAAAGTATCAAGTTTCAAGTTTCATAGAATACATGTTGCGTCCCAAAAGTTTAAAACGAAAAGGGATCGAGTATACTCACAGTGATTGCTTAACAGATTAATTGTTATTGGATCAAAGGGAGCTCTTTAGGTTTAACTTGATTAGATTACAACAAATAAGTGTTGGGCAAAACAATGAGATTTCATAGAGTGTCGGATCAGTCATCTTGATCGGATGGCTGTTCGATCGGACGGCAGTCCAATCTGATTGCCATTCGATTGAGGTATCTATAGTGAGTGGGGGACGGATTGTCATCCGATCGGATGGTCATCCATACGGATGGCCATTCGATCAAATGGTCATTCGATCCAAGTGTGAGATTCCAAAAAGTTAAGTCAAGTGTTCAACTCATGTTACTTCGATCGGATGGTCATTCGATCAGACGGCAGTCCGATGGATTGCCATTCGATCTGAAGTTCCAAGGTTTCAAAGATTCAAAGTCTCAGTTTCAAAAAGATTCTAAGCATTGAAAGGGTAAGAGGCACATATCACTTCGATCGGATGGCAGTTCGATCGGACAGCAGTCCGGTTGGATTGCCATTCGATCGTTGTGACCTTGTTCCTAAAGTTTCCAAGTTTCTAGTTTAACGGTGACGGCATGGTACATCTTGATACAACTGTAAACACATTATCGTTCAGCCGGTCTGATCGGACGGGAATCACCCTAGTCCGACCAGTCGTCTGTTTGTGACGGTGCTTATTTCGGAATCCATACTCCGGTCATCTTCTCCGGCAACAATCCATTTCCAAACCAACTTCAGACTAATCATCAAGTCTATAGTCCGTTTGGGTCCGGATCCCACCGATCTAAGTAAAAGTTTAAGAAAAGATGAAGAAAATATAAGTTTTAGCTGAAAAGTTTAGATTTAATAATGATTCAGTGTAGAAACGCATGAAATTCCTTATATCTGAGCTAGATCTTGACTAGAATGACATTACACAACAGTTTATACAAACCGACATGATGACGTCATCCTCAAGGGCTCGAATCTCAGAGATTTCATAATAAAAAGTGAGATTTCAAAGGAGAATCTCGTAGAGAATAGTGTAGTGATCAAAGACGTACAAGAATCTAGTGTAAAACGTATCGAAATCACCGAGAATTGAAAGAAAAGAGGGAGTGTGTGCGTCTGGTCGAAGAAGCCTGTCACATCAGTGAGAAATGATGTGACAGCTCCTATTTATAGTGCAAGGAGGAGATAAAGGCGGTGTGCAGCGGATCGGATGACAATTCGATCGAATAGCCCTTCGATCGGATGGTCATCCGATCGGATTGCCACTCGGTCAATCCCATCCTTTCCACGTTCCCGTCTTTGTTTCGTTTTGCGAGTTAGATTAAGCGTTGCGTTGCGTATTATTGGGTAATAGTATCACATAACTAGATTATATCATTAACACCTTAGTTTCCAAGTTTCATAGTTTCCGCCAGTGACAAGTCTCAAGTCTCTCGTTTAACCAAGTCTCGAGTTACACGAGTCTCAAGAGTCAAGCACCAAGTATCAAGAATCATAGAATCAAGTGTCAACAATCGAGACTCTAGTTTCCAAGTATCAAGAATCAAGCCTCAAGAATCAAGTCTCATAGTGTTAAATATCAAGGTTCTAGAATCAAGAATCAAGCATCACAGTATTAAGAATCAAGAATCTAGATTTAAGCATCACCAGTATCAGAAGTGTCAAGTATCACATAGTTTGGGGACTAAAATTGTCAATAGCTAAAAGTCTAGGGACGCAGATGTTATAGTCTCCCCTCCTTTAGGAGATTTCATCCCCGAAATCTAGGAAGAAGACTGCTCGAAGAGCTGTGGATACTTGGTCTTCATCTCACTTTTAAGTTCCCAAGTGAATTCGGCGCCGTGCATTCCCTCCCATCGAACCTTGACTATGGGAATTTTGCTGCGCCTCAGTCGCTTGACACCCTGATCCATGATTTCGACCGGTTTCTCCACAAAGTGCACAGATTCGTTTATTTGCAAGTCTTCAAGGGGAACTTGTAGTTCCTCTTCGGCTAGGCATTTACGTAGGTTAGATACGTGGAACACTGGATCGTTGTTTAGTTCTTGTGGCAGGTCGAGTCTGTACGCCACCTTGCCAATCCTTTCGAGTATCATGAAAGGACCCACATAGCGAGGAGCGATCTTTCCTTTCTTACCAAAACGAACTACTCCCTTCCAGGGAGATACCTTGAGAAGAACTCGATCACCAACATCAAATTCCAGGGGCTTGCGCCTTTTATCAGCATAGGTCTTTTGTCTGCTCCTAGCCTTGATCAAGTTATCACGGATCTGAAGAATCTTATCCGTTGTCTCTTGAATGATTTCAGGGCCAGTAAATTGCTTGTCACCAACCTCATGCCAGCTGAGAGGAGATCGACACTTGCGACCATACAAAGCTTCGAAAGGAGCCATCTGAATACTGGAATGATAGCTGTTCTTGTACGAGAACTCAATCAATGGTAAATGTACATCCCAGTTACCACCAAAGTCGATGACACAAGAACGGAGCATATCCTCTACGGTTTGAATAGTACGCTCGGTCTGTCCATTCGTTTGAGGATGAAAGGTCGTGCTAAGATTCAAATGAGAACCCATAGCGGATTGAAAGGTTTGCTAAAGACGTGAAGGAAAACGACCATCACGGTCCGAGATTATGTCAATAGGTATGCCATGACGGCATATAATCTCATCGGTATAGATTCGAGCAAGCTTATCCACTTTATAATCCTCACGAATAGGGAGAAAGTGGGCTGATTTGGTCAAACGATCAACTATCACCCAGATACTATCGTGACCAGAAGGTGTTCGAGGTAGTTTGGTAATAAAATCCATAGCGATGCTATCTCATTTCCAAACAGGGATTTCAGGTTGTTCTAAGAGACCCGAAGGGTGTTGATGTTCAACCTTCACTTTCAAACAAGTGAGGCATTTAGAGACATAGATGGTGATATCCTTTTTCATGCTCGGCCACCAATAGGTCGTATGCAAGTCATGGTACATCTTATCGGCACCAGGATGAATAGAGTATCAAGATTTGTGGGCTTCATTCATAACGAGCTCATGTAAGTTATCGAGATCCGGTACCCAGATACGATTTAGGTAGTATTGGAGTCCATCAGGTTTAGTTTCAAGTTGATCAATCTTAGCCCCTTGGATTTCCACTTCTAGACTTCCTTCATTTGCTGACGAATACTGAGCTTCACGAATACACGCATGGAGATCACTAGAGATAGGAATAGCATTTACATGAGTTTTACGACTAAGAGCGTCGGCCACTACATTCGCCTTGCCCGGTGAAAACCACACACTTAGTACCATACAGGTAGTGTCGCCAGATCTTTAACGCAAACACAACTGCACCAAGCTCCAGACCGTGAGTAGTATAGTTTTTCTCATGCACCTCGACTTGTCGAGAGGCATAAGCAATAACCTTGTCCCGCTGCATGAGCACACAGCCCAAACCACGGTTCGAGGCATCACAGTATACCACGAAATCATCATTCCCATCAGGGAGAGTAAGAACAGGAGCGTTACACAAAAGGGTCTTAAGAGTCTGAAAAGATTCCTCTTGCTCGGGACCCTAAGCAAAAGGTTTCTCTTTCTGAGTCAACGAAGTGAGAGGTACCGCTATTTTAGAGAATTCCGAGATGAATCGACGGTAATAACCCGCCAATCCTAGGAAAGAACAAATCTCAGATGCAGATTTAGGCGTACTCTAATTCTTCACAGCTTCAATTTTAGAAGGGTCAACATGAATACCTTGCTTACTAACGACGTGACCAAGAAATTGCACTTCATTAATCCAAAACTCACACTTAGAAAATTTAGCATACAAATGTTCACCACGTAGGAGTTCAAGCATCAAGCGTAAATGACGAGCATGATCAGCTTTAGTTTTCGAGTAAATGAGGATATCATCAATAAAGACTATCACAAAACGATCAAGATAAGGTTTACAAACACGATTCATAAGGTCCATGAACACGGTGGGTGCGTTGGTCAATCCAAAAGGCATGACCACGAACTCGTAGTGCCCATAACGAGTGAGAAAAGCAGTTTTGGGTACATCATCCTCGAGTACACAAAGCTGATGATAACCAGAATGAAGGTCAATCTTTGAGAAACAGGACTCACCTTGTAGTTGGTCAAATAGATCATCGATACAAGGGAGAGGATAACGATTCTTAACGGTAAGCTTATTTAGTTCGGTAGTCGATACACGTACGAAATGAACCATCTTTCTTCTTGACGAATAACACGGGAGCACCCCACGGAGAGGTACTTGGACGAATGAATCCTTTGTCGAGCAGTTCTTGAAGTTGACTGGATAGTTCTTGCATCTTGGAAGGTGCAAGTCGATAAGGAGCCTTGGCGACAGGAGTCGCACTAGGTATGAGATCGATACGAAAGTCAACGGATCTAGGAGGAGGAAGACCGGGTAGATCTTCAGGAAAGACATCATGGAAATCACACGCTACTGGAACGTCACTTATGTTCTTCCCCTTGCGCTTTTGTTCCACCACGTGGGCCAGGAGAGCAAAGTTCTGTTTACGTAAGCATCTGTTCGCCTGAGTGCATGACATCAACTTCAGTCCTTTCGAAGGCCGGTCTCTATAGACATGCAAAATATCACCGGACGGAAGAGGTAAGTGAACAAGCTTCTCATGACAGGCAATCTTGGCTTGGTTCTTACGCAACCAATCCATGCTGATTATTACATCAAAACTACCCAATTGCATGGGTATCAGATCAATAGTAAACACGTGGTCGTTAAGAGTCAAGGAACAACCACAGTGGATAGAATCAACTAGATTAGATTTACCATAGGCAATCTCCACCAAAAACGACTTAGGTAACATAGAGCGTGCATAGCTTAACAAAGATTCAAATTCTACGGACACAAAGCTTCTATCGGCACCAGTATCAAATAGTATCGAAGCGTAAAGGTTATTAACGAGAAACGTACCATTAACGACGTCATTGTCGTTACGAGCCTGATTATCATTAAGATTGAACGCTCATCCACGAGCGGTTGGCTGCTGGTCCTGGTTCAACTGAGGACACTGATTGCGGAGGTGAGTAGTATCTCCACACTTGTAGCATGCATGAACAACGTTGACTGGACTCGGATTTTGCGATGGAGCTGGGAAAGCTGGTAGAGCTTCCTGAACTGAGGCTTGCTGAGCTTGTTGAGCAGGGTTAGCTTGACGACAATAAGAGTCGTGTGACCATAGCGATTGCAATTGGTATACAAATGACATGCAGAGTTAGCAGGATGATGGAAGTTGCAAGTGGTACGCTTGGGGTGAGGCCCAGTGTACTGCCTCTTGACTTCAGGAGCAGCAGGGTTTTGAACAGTAGCAGCAGGAGCAGGTTTAGCAGCAGGGTTTGCAGCAGGTACAACAGCATTGCTTCCTGAACCCTGAGACTTTCGCCTTTTGTTCTTGCTGCCAATAGGCTGCTGGGTAACTTGATGTGCAGACTTAGGAGGAGCAGGGTTAGCAAACTGCTTATCACGAACACGGTTGTTGTTGAGACTAGCTGCAAGACAATAGACTTCCTCAATAGTTTCGAGCTGGGTTGCTTCAATAGAATCACGCATAGCAGGAGGTAGACCATTGATGTACTTGGTTATCATGTGTTTAGGAGTAGAAACCAAGTGAGGAACGATCAAGCTGAGCTGCTTGAAACGGGTAGTATAAGCCAGATTATCATCACCAATCTGCTTCAAGTGCCAGAACTCTTCTTCGAGATTCAATTGTTCATGGGGAGGGCGGAACTCAAGCATCATTAGTTCACGCACCTCGGCCCACGGGAGAGCATAGGCTTCTTCATTCGAACGGATGTTCCTCTCATTTGACCCCCACTCCAACGCTATTTCTTGAAACATTCTCGTTACACTCCTAGTCTTTAAGTGATCCGGGCACTCGCTGTTAATGAAGGTAACCTCAATGCTGTTGATGTGCGTGAAGTGTTATATATATTAGGTGTATATTTTAAGCCCTTTTAACACTTATTTTAGCCAAGTTTTAAATTTATAAAACACGATATTTCACTAACACTAAACACACATATGGGCAAGTGCACCCATCGTTGAGTGTAGTATAGCGTTGGTAAGATACCGAGGTCGTCCAAGGACACAAGAGCTTTTAGTACCGGTTTATCCTCAACGTCTAATCAAAATAAAAATTTAGAAAAATGTTTTAAACTAATAAAAACTAACTAAAATGCTGAAAATAAAAATAAAATAAAAACAGATAGACAAGATGAATCACTTGGTTCCGACTCGTATCTAGTATAACATTTGATTATTTCCGCACTTTTGCACATAATTAAGAGATTATCTTAGTTATTGTAGTAGGCCCCTCTTTTGAAGGTGACGTTACCCTCACCCCAGTAGTTTGAGTCAGCAAGGATACAATCCTAAAAGGGTGGATTATTGGAAGATAATGAATTAAGGTATTAATGCAGTATTGTGGTAGGCCCCGCTTTTGGCGGTGACGTTACCCTCGGCTAAGTAGTCTGAGTCAGCAGGGATACAGTCCTAAATAGCCGGGTTATAGTATTAATAGTAGTTAACTTATGAGGGGATCAAAGAGTTTGGACCCCCGCCATCCAATACCGTGAAGTATTGAAAGAGGTCCTACTAAATTTGACCCAGGTCCATTGCAGGACCTCTAAACGCTTAACAATGGCAAGACCTTTACCAAACCGTTCCCTTAACCCCCGACCAGGTAGCCAACATACCTCCATATAGACCGTGGAGATATGAATGGTGAAAATCTTTTATTTTATATAGACAGTAAAATAATGCCAAGACACCACGGACAAACGATAAGGAAAGATCACCTTCAACATAAGTAACTAGTTATTAAAGTCATTAATACAAAACCAAATAAAAAGTGCAAAAGATTAGAAATAAAAAGTATTATACTAGACACTTTGTCTTCACCAAGTGATGTAAGAGACTTAGGCAAACATGGCCTTGATTGTCAAGAACTCTTACGATCAATCTTGGATCCTGAGACGACTCACACACTCTACGATGGACAATGGATGATGGTGGTGGATGATGGTGTTGTGATGGTGGTGGGTGGTGGATGAAGTGTGAGAGAGGTGGTGTGCCAAGGGATGAGATGAAATGAATCCAAGCACTCCTATTTATAGGCTGAACAGAGAGCTGGGCACGGCCCCGTGTCCGCTGGGCACGGCCCCGTGTCCGCTGGGCACGGCCCCGTGCCTGTCTGACACTCTCTCTCCTCATTAATTGTAATTCGCAATTACAATAAATGCGCCTGCTGTACTTTCGACACGCCCCCGTGTCCGCTGGGCACGGCCCGTGGTGGGCAATAGAAGCTTCTATAGGTTTGTCTTTTCTGCTGCTTCTTGGAAACGGCCCCGTGCTGGCTGAGCACGGGGCGTGTTCAGTCTTCTGACTTCTCTATTTTGCTTTGGAAGGTGCCGTTGAGGGGTCGGGCAGTCCACTAATGTTCCTTTTCTTGTATTTATGTTGGATTTAGCTGTCTTTTTGCTTCTTTTGCGTTTTTGAGCTCATTTAATCCTGAAAATACAAAAGGAAGACAAAAACACTCTTTTTCCAATATTAGCACTTAAAAAGGGTTAGTTTTATGTCTTATTTGATGTAATTTATATGTTGCATTTTACACACATCAAATATCCCCACACTTGAACTTTTGCTTGTCCTCAAGCAAAACTCTTTAATATGTGGCTTACACTCCCAAATGGAATAGGTAGAAGAGAAGGTTTTGGGCTTGTCGTAGAGTGTCGGGATATCCAAGATCTTTTTGGGTTTTATTTTTATTTATTTACACTCCTATTCGTAATGATTTATTTAGAACTTTTCATAGGAGAAATTACTTATTTGGGCAGAACATGCCTTTTTAAAATTCCATTTATATACAAGTTCACATACCTCACGGGAGAAATCACTCACACTCGGCCGAAGGTGTATTTTTAGTGAATCACTCGAGAGCGGCATGGAACTTATTCCTACCATAGGCTTGCCAAGCAATCAATCCTCCTCCTTTTTAACTTTTATACCTTTGTAAATATCAAGAGGACTTTGTGGGTTAAGGGTTAGGCTTGGGTTAAAGGTAGGTGATTGGGGTAATGGTTAGTGGTTAGTAGAAAAAGGGCGAAAAAGCGTAACAAGTGTCGGTTTTCGTAAGATTTTCTATTTTTGTAACTTTTTATTTTGATGAAGCTTTTATTCAAACAAAGTTATTTTTGATGAACTTGTTTGTTTATTTTCTTTTTGCTTCATCATCAACACATTTTTTTTTTCAAACGAAAAACCGAACTTGTTACTAAAACAAAGGGTTAAAAATAAAAAAGGTTTTGGTGGGTAAAAGGGTTTTTGTTTTGGGTGATGAAATGAAAAGGTTTAGGCTCAAAGGGGCTAACTAGGGGGATTTTTGGGTAGGTGGTAAAAGAAAAAGAAAAATAATGGTGTAGAAATAAAAAGGGGTTAGTCCTAATGCCTCCATCATTTACTTACTCGGGTTTAAGTTGATAAGGACCGGGAATGTATCGTCATGGCAAGTTCTAGAGTCGTAAGAACCAAGCGGCTATTCACACAAGAAACGAAAAATGAGCATTTAGTCTAAAGATGTAAATTTGTATGCTCAATAAAGGCTCAAAACTCACTTTTGTGGGAATAGGTTTTTATGTGATCAAGTATATATAATCAAATTTTAACTAAGTTTGTCATGCCTTTTCATAATTTTCTTATGTTGGTTCTTTTTATCACTACGCTATCGGTTGTAAATTTGTAAAAATATAACCTTTTTGAGAACTTGAATTTCCCGAATTAAACCTAGACAAGTAAAAAAAATGAAATTTTTGAAAAAAAATTTGGGGTGATTAGCGGTTCCAATAGAGTTTTGTGTAAGGCTTGTGTTTAGGACTTGCAAAATTCAAGGTTTTAGCATCCCCCCCCCCCCCACACTTAAATTACACATTGTCCTCAATGTGTCCCAAAAATACATTTTTAGGTTGATTAGATGTGTAAAATAGTGTTGAAAAGCAAAAATTTTCTGTTACTGGGCACTGAACACGGCCCCGTGTTATCCGGGCACGGCCCCGTGCTCAAGTGCCAGTAACAAAATTAAAACAAGAGAAACAGAAGTCTAGACACGGGGGCGTGTTGGGTGAACACGGCCCGTGTCCAGGTACCTGAACTG
Organism: Helianthus tuberosus; assembly: GCA_030545235.1. Taxonomy (NCBI): domain Eukaryota; kingdom Viridiplantae; phylum Streptophyta; class Magnoliopsida; order Asterales; family Asteraceae; genus Helianthus; species Helianthus tuberosus. Next base: position 26,141,524 of record CM060391.1, on the reverse strand, counting down.
GGCGTTTTTCTGCAGGTGGTTCAGCACGGGGCTGTGTTGGGTGAGCACGGCCCGTGTTGAACCTTCTGGACTGGAGAGAATTGCCGGGTTGCCTTGTTCTTGTGCATGAGTTCATTTTTTCTCGTTCCCCTTTTCATCCTATACCATCATGAGTGTGTTTTATTCATTACAAACCATCCAAACCTTAAAACCATCATTTCATTTCATCATAGAGAGAACTTACATAGCCCTAAATTAAACTAGATAAAACAAGGAAATAATAAGCCATGGAGTCCTAGCCTTTACTTTATTTTAATTAGAAAAATTTCCAAGAAGTAATTAATCTTGGTTAAACAAGGCCTTTTTGAACTCCATCTTCCGCGTGCGGTTCTCCTCAAATGTCGGCAAGCCATTCTTCCACCTCCCTTGGAAGGAGAAAAGAAGGCTCATTGGCATTAGCTTGAGGAGTTTCAACTTCCACCGGGATCTCTTGTTGGTGTTCCACGGGAGGTTCCGCCGGAAAGTCTTCCCACCCGGTAGGGTTGTTGATTCCGAGTGCCAGGTTCCAATCCTGCTGAGGAAGGACTGGTTCCATTGGGGGTGCTACAAGAATATTTAGCCTCTGGTGCAAGAGGTTAATTTCTTGGAAGCTGCTTTCAAGTCCCATCGTAAGATCGTTAATACGGTCGATTAGGACCTCCTCTACTGAAGTCATTTCGTCGAGAGCCTCCCTTAATGCTATCACATATTGCACGAGTGTAGCTTCAATGGAGGGTCTTCTTCCTCTTCCGTTGTTTGACGAATGCACAGAAGATGTATCGCTGTTTTCACTCGACATTCTACGAAAAATAAACTGAAAAAGTTTATTTAATGTAACAGATATCGGACACGACCCCGTGCTCAATGAGCACGGCCCCGTGTTCATCTTTCTGCAGAATTTCGGAGCATGGAAACTTGGATTTTTAAGTTATTTTCTGAACTTGTGGGGTCTTTTTAGTTGCTAATAACTTAAAACAATGTTACATAACATGTTTTTACCAAGATTCCTTGAACAAAACTCATTAATCCCTACCACAAAGTTGGAAGAATTTCAAACTTTCAATGGTAGTTCTTGGAGAAAGATGGAGAAGAAGGAAATGGCTAAAAGAGGAAAGGACAAGATGGGTTGTTGGAACCTTCTTTTAGACTTACCTAGGATAGTTTGAGAGAAGATTCCTGCAAATCTCTGCCCCAAGTTGGTCCAAATGTGCAGAATTCTTGGCTGCATTTATAGAAAACGACAGCATCCTGGACACGGCCCCGTGCCCAGTGGACACGGCCCGTGTGCAGGTGGAGTTCTGACACAGTTTGTCTGTATTCTGACGTACTGATCAGAATGGAATCTTTTGATGGACACGGGGGCGTGTTGGCTGGACACGGCCCCGTGTCGAAGGACTGTTTTATGAAGTTGTCTAGTTTTTAAGGAATTTGTTAGTATCGGGTGGTTCCTGACTGGTTGGAACAACCCCAAAGTGCCTAAGATACCTTAATTGTCCTAGACTAAGGCGAGAACGCAAGAGGTTGTCGGTGAGGGTAATTCCTATTTTCATTCTAGGTGGACAAGTCCAACCCTTTCCCGGGCTCTTGTTAAAGAAGGTGTATGCCGAATCGCTCAGGTCTATGTATGCACCGAACGAAGTCGATGGAGAGTCCTTCACGGCACAATCGACACAGGGACGACTATCGTCCAAGTCTTTGCTAGGAACGAAGGTATTTTCGGGAGCAACGAGGTTGTCGGAATGCGGTTCCAACATTTCTTCATGGTTATCGTCTTGGGGTGGATCAATGAAATCCTTCCTAAGCTCATTCAGAATTAGTTTTTCTAGTTGAAATAACTCATCAAGGAGCATTTCCCCTAGAATATCTGGCTGGGCGCATTCGAGGGAGAAATAGTGCTTATTTTTACTTTCGCCCCTCTTAAGGTTGTAAGAAGTCGGTGGGTCCATGTAGTGGGGCCTATAATTTAGAAAGTAGCATTTTACTTCTTCATGTTTGCCACCACATAATTGACACCACATACCATAAGAGTGCCGAAAGTAAAAACAATTACTATCACTCATGTTTATGTCAGAAATTACCAACCGCCGGGATCTAACGGTTCTGTTTTCAGTAACTGAAACTTGGGCACGGGGGCGTGTTGAGTGGGCACGGCCCCGTGTTCAGCTTACTGTCTGACGTAAAACAGGATTGCCAGTTCCAATGATTGAGCACGGGGACGTGTTCAGCGGGCACGGCCCGTGCTAAGCTCTGCAGAAGCTGAAAAACTAAGAAAATCCTAAAAAATTAAAAAGAAAAATAAAAGATGATTAGGCCGTTGATTCCTAACTTTCTTAAAATCCTTGTGTCCCCGGCAGCGGCGCCAAAAACTTGATGTGCGTGAAGTGTTATATATATTAGGTGTATATTTTAAGCCCTTTTTAACACTTATTTTAGCCAAGTTTTAAATTTATAAAACACGATATTTCACTAACACTAAACACACATATGGGCAAGTGCACCCATCGTTGAGTGTAGTATAGCGTTGGTAAGATACCGAGGTCGTCCAAGGACACAAGAGCTTTTAGTACCGGTTTATCCTCAACGTCTAATCAAAATAAAAATTTAGAAAAATGTTTTAAACTAATAAAAACTAACTAAAATGCTGAAAATAAAAATAAAATAAAAATAGATAGACAAGATGAATCACTTGGTTCCGACTCGTATCTAGTATAACCTTTGATTATTTCCGCACTTTTGCACATAATTAAGAGATTATCTTAGTTATTGTAGTAGGCCCCTCTTTTGAAGGTGACGTTACCCTCACCCCAGTAGTTTGAGTCAGCAAGGATACAATCCTAAAAGGGTGGATTATTGGAAGATAATGAATTAAGTTATTAATGCAGTATTGTGGTAGGCCCCGCTTTTGGCGGTGACGTTACCCTCGGCTAAGTAGTCTGAGTCAGCAGGGATACAGTCCTAAATAGCCGGGTTATAGTATTAATAGTAGTTAACTTATGAGGGAATCAAAGAGTTTGGACCCCCGCCATCCAATACCGTGAAGTATTGAAAGAGGTCCTACTAAATTTGACCCAGGTCCATTGCAGGACCTCTAAACGCTGAACAATGGCAAGACCTTTACCAAACCGTTCCCTTAACCCCCGACCAGGTAGCCAACATACCTCCATATAGACCGTGGAGATATGAATGGTGAAAATCTTTTATTTTATATAGACAGTAAAATAATGCCAAGACACCACGGACAAACGATAAGGAAATATCACCTTCAACATAAGTAACTAGTTATTAAAGTCATTAATACAAAACCAAATAAAAAGTGCAAAAGATTAGAAATAAAAAGTATTATACTAGACACTTTGTCTTCACCAAGTGATGTAAGAGACTTAGGCAAACATGGCCTTGATTGTCAAGAACTCTTACGATCAATCTTGGATCCCGAGACGACTCCCACACTCTACGATGGACAATGGATGATGGTGGTGGATGATGGTGTTGTGATGGTGGTGGGTGGTGGATGAAGTGTGAGAGAGGTGGTGTGCCAAGGGGTGAGATGAAATGAATCCAAGCACTCCTATTTATAGGCTGAACAGAGAGCTGGGCACGGCCCCGTGCCTGTCTGACACTCTCTCTCCTCATTAATTGTAATTCGCAATTACAATAAATGCGCCTGCTGTACTTTCGACACGCCCCCGTGTCCGCTGGGCACGGCCCGTGGTGGGCAATAGAAGCTTCTATAGGTTTGTCTTTTCTGCTGCTTCTTGGGCACGGCCCCGTGCTGGCTGTGCACGGGGCGTGTTCAGTCTTCTGACTTCTCTATTTTGCTTTGGAAGGTGCCGTTGAGGGGTCGGGCAGTCCACTAATGTTCCTTTTCTTGTATTTATGTTGGATTTAGCTGTCTTTTTGCTTCTTTTGCGTTTTTGAGCTCATTTAATCCTGAAAATACAAAAGGAAGACAAAAACACTCTTTTTCCAATATTAGCACTTAAAAAGGGTTAGTTTTATGCCTTATTTGATGTAATTTATATGTTGCATTTTACACACATCAGCTGTCAAACCACTCGAGCATAACAGTCACCGCATCACTGCCCGTGAGAGGCTTTGGGCTGCAAGAGATGAAATGTTTGTAGCTGAACTTTGTGGGCTTTGACTTTTCGGCCTTCGAGTCCACAGAGAATGGAGGAGTGTTTAATCCTTGGATCTCAGAGACGATATTTGGCACGAGTCGAGCAATCTAGTCGGCCATGAAGGACATCATTTTTTTCTGAGACTTTTCCCTGGATCTCTTGAGAGTGTCGGATAGCTTACGAGAGGGCATCTAAAGATCCAATCAAGAGGATCGTATAAGTCTAGATTCACAAAGTCTCACAGTATAAAGATTCACACGTGATAGACTAAGACTCAATATTCAATAAGATTCACGTAGATTTAAGATTCAAGTTTCCAACAAGTTTCACATAGATTCCAATAGCTTCAACACCGTAAACCCACGACCTTCACATGGCATGTTGTACGAAGTTTCGCAACATGTCAGAAACGCTTATATATAGGAAGTACCAGCAGCGTATCCACCACGCTTCGGGCACATTGCTTCCGCCTCGTACTTGGTGTCATGTTACGTGTCGCAATTGCCAATCATAACAACACATTCATCACATCTCACATAGACTTCACATAGATTTACCAAGTAGACTCAATAACATAGATTAACCCTTTAGATTCAACAACTTCAACCCGAGTCCACAAAACTACGAACTTCACTTAGCGCGTGATACGAAGGTTCGGCAACATGCCAGAAACACTTATATATAGGAAGTACCAGCAGCGTATCCACCATGTTTCGGACATGCCACTTCCGCCTCGTCCTCGGCGCTAGGTTACATTTCGCATTTTGTTCCTCAAAACCATCTCATCACCAGTAGTTTCTCATAGCTTAGATTTCAACCATCTCATCACCGGTCTGCAAAACACTAAGTTTCGCATGGCATGTGGTACGAAAGTTGGTAACATGCCTGAAACACTTATATATAGGAAGTACCAGCGGCGTATCCACCATGTTTCAGACACGTCACTTCTGTCTCGTATTTCTATGCCATGTTCCGTTTAGTGTTTCACGACCATAATAACACATAGATTCATCAAATAGTTTCACATAGCATCATGGTTGGTCAAGATTCCCACATAGATTAGCATCATGAACGAAGCAGATATGGTAGAATGCATAAGTCTTAAACAATAGATAAGAGTCAAGATTCCTAGAACTATAGACTAGGGAAAGTATTCCTACTCATCCTAATTCCTTATAGTTATGGCTCTGATACCAATCTGTCACACCCCAATCGATGGCGGAAACATCGGGATGCGGCACTAAGCGTTCAGATTGCTCATGAGTCTCCATAACACTAGATATTTCAATAGATTTAGATTGATTCAAACATAGTCTAACAGAATCCATATCCAAATACAAGTATCAAATACAACTCTTCAAATGATTGATTAAAGTTTAATAGATTAACTAGGCGAGTTTCTAAGCATCAATCCTAGCTTGTTTCACTTATTTCCATAGCATCCTATCAGCCTGCAACATGTATTAAAATAAAGTCAGTACAAAATGTACTGGCGAGTATACAAGTTTGAGTATATAGCATAATAGATTCAAAAGACTCATATCCATAACATAAATGATAACAAAATAGTTTCAGCCATGCTAGTGTTCGCAGTCCAAGTGATAGCCCAAGTGTCCCGATGCTTTGATGTTTTCCCAAGACTCAAGGAAAACTAGAATCCTCCTAACAATACCCCCGAGAATAATGGGGAGGTGCATCTCCTATAGCGTTACTATTGTTAGCGCGAAACTACACACTCTGGATTAAACGTTCACATAGCATAAAGAATCAAGAATCACAAGTTTCACATAAACATAGGATAGAGTTTAGATTCCAAAAGTATCAAGCTTCAAGTTTCATAGAATACATGTTGCATCCCAAAAGTTTAAAACGAAAAGGGATCGAGTATACTCACAGTGATTGCTTAACATATTAACTGTTATTGGATCAAAGGGAGCTCTTTAGGTTTAGCCTGATTAGATTACAACAGATAAGTGTCAGGCAAAACAACGAGATTGCGCAGAATGTCAGATCAGTCATCCTGATCGGATGGCTGTTCGATCGGACGGCAGTCCGATCGGATTGCCATTCGATTGAGGTCACTATAGTGAGTGGGGGACGGATTGCCATCCGATCGGATGGTCATCCGTATGGGTGGCCATTCGATCGAATGGTCATTCGATCCAAGTGTGAGATTCCAAAAAGTTAAGTCAAGTGTTCAACTCAGGTTACTTCGATCGGATGGTCATTCGATCGGACGGCAGTCCCATAGGATTGCCATTCGATCCAAAGTTCCAAGGTTTCAAAGATTCAAAGTCTCAGTTTCAAAAAGATTCTAAGCGTTGAAAGGGTAAGAGGCACATGTCACTTCGATCAGATGGCAGTTCAGTCGGACGGCAGTCCGATCGGATTGCCATTCGATCGTTGTGACCTTATTCCTAAAGTTTCCAAGTTTGTAGTTTAACGGTGACGACATGGTACGTCTTGAGACAACGGTAAACACATTATCGTTCAACCGGTCTGATCGGACAGGAATCACCCCAGTTCGATCAGTCGTCTATTCGTGACGGTGCTTATGTTGGAATCCGTACTCCGGTCATCTTCTCCGGCAACAATCCATTTCCAAACTAACTTCAGACTAATCATCAAGTCTATAGTCCGTTTGGGTCCGGATCCCACCGATCTAAGTAAAAGTTTAAGAAAAGATGAAGAAAACATACGTTTTAGCTGAAAAGTTTAGATTTAGTAAGAATTCGGTGTAGAAACACATGAAATTCCTTAGATCTGAGCTAGATCTTGACTAGAATGACATCACACAACAGTTTATACAAACTGCCATGATGACGTCATCCTCAAGGGCTGGAATCTCGGAGATTTCATGGTAAAAAGTGAGATTTCAAAGGAGAATCTCGTAGAGAATAGTGTAGTGATCAAAGACGTACAAGAATCTAGTGTAAAACGTACCGAAATCACTGAGAATTGGAAGAAAAGAGAGAGTGCGTGCGTCTGGTCGAAGGAGGCTGTCACATCAATGAGAAATGATGTGACAGCTCATATTTATAGTGCAAGGAGGAGATAAAGGCGGTGTGCAGCGGATCGGATGACAATTCGATCGAATGGCCCTCCGATCGGATGGTCATCCGATCGGAATGCCACTCGGTCAATCCCATCCTTTCCGCGTTCCCATCTTTGTTTCGTTTTGCGAGTTAGATTAAGCGTTGCGTTGTGTTGCGTATTATTGGGTAATAGTATCACATAACTAGATTATATCATTAACACCTTAGTTTCCAAGTTTCATAGTTTTCGCCAGTGACAAGTCTCCAGTCTCTCGTTCAACCAAGTCTCAAGTTGCACGAGTCTCAAGAGTCAAGCACCAAGTATCAAGAATCATAGAATCAAGTGTCAAGAATCAAGACTCTAGTTTCCAAGTATCAAGAATCAAGCATCATAGTATTAAGAATCAAGAATCTAGATTTAAGCATCACCAATATCAGAAGTGTCAAGTATTACATAGTTTGGGGACTAAAATTATCAATAGCTAAAAGTCTAGGGACGCAGATGTTACAACCAATCCATGCCAATAATGACATCAAAACTACCCAATTGCATGGGTATTAGATCAATAAAAAACACGTGGTCGTTAAGAGTCAAGGAACAACCACTGAGAATAGAATCTACTAGAATGGACTTCCCATCGGCAATCTCCACCGAAAACGACTTAGGTAACTTAGAGCGTGCACAATTTAGCAAAGATTCAAATTCTTCGGATACAAAGCTTCTGCTGGCACCATTATCAAATAGTATCGAAGCATTAAGATTGAACGCTCGTCCACGAGGGGCTTACTGTTGGTCCTTGCTCAACTGAGGACACTGATTATAGAGGTGAGTAGTATCTCCACACTTGTAGCATGCGCGAACAGCGTTGACTGGCCTTGGATTCTGCTGAGGAGCTGGAAGAGCTGGTAAGGCTGCCTGAACTGGGGCTTGCTGAGCTGGTTGGGCCGGGTTGACTTGACGGCAGTAAGGTGTCGTGTGACCATAGCGATTGCAGTTGGTACACAAATGACATGCGGAAGCAACAGGATGATGAAAGTTGCAAGTCACACACTTAGGGTGTGGACCAGTGTACTACTTCTTGACCTCAGGAGCAGTAGGATTTGGAATAGCAGCAGCAGGAGCAGGTTTAGCAGCAGGAACAATGGCATTGCATCCTGAACCCTGTGACTTTCTCCTCTTGTTCTTGCTGCCACTCGGCTGCCGCGTAACTTGATGTGCAGACTTAGAGGGAGCAGGAGTAGCAAACTACTTATCACAAACGCGGTTGTTGTTGAGACTGGCTGCAAGACGGTAGACTTCTTCAATAGTTTCGAGTTGGGCTGCTTCAATAGAATCACGCATAGCAGGAGGTAGACCATTAAACTTGGTTATCATACGCTTAGGAGTAGAAACCAAGTGAGGAACGATCAAGCTGAGCTGCTTGAAACGAGTAGTATAAGCGAGATTATCATCACCAATCTACTTCAAGTGCCAGAATTCTTCTTCAAGCTTTAGTTGTTCATGGGGAGCGCAGAACTCAAGCATCATTAGCTCACGCACATCAGCCCATGGAAGAGCATAGGCTTCATCATTAGAACGGATGTTTATCTCATTTGACCACCACTCCAATGCTCTGCCTTGAAACATTCCCGTCGCGCTCCTAGTCTTTAGATGCTCTGGGCACTCGCTGTTAATGAAGGTAACCTCGATGTTGTCAAACCACTCGAGCATAGCGGCCACCCCATCATTGCCCGTGAAAGGCTTAGGGTTGCAAGAGATGAAATGTTTGTAGTTGAACTTAGTGGGCTTTAGCTTCTCGCCCTTCGATTCTACAGAGGATGGAGGAGTGTTTGATCCTTGGATCTTAGAGACGATCTTTGGCACGACTCGAGCGATCTGATCGCCCATGAAGTACATCATCTTTTTCTGAGACTTTTGCCTGGATCTCTTGAGAGTGTCGGATAGCTTATGAGAAGACATCCTAAGATCCAACAAGAGGATCGTATAAGTCTAGATCATAAAGTCTCATAGTATAGATTCACACACGATAGATTAAAGACTCAAGATTCAACAAGTTTCACGTAGTTTAAAGATTCAAGTTTCCAACAAGTTTCATAGATTCCAATAGATTCAACACAGCAAACCCACGACCTTCTCATGGCACGTTGTACGAAGTTTGGTCAACATGTCAGAAACGCTTATATATAGGAAGTACCAGCGGCGTATCCACCACGATTCGGGCACATCGCTTCCACCTCGTACTCGATGTCATGTTACGTGTCGCAATTTCCAGACATAACAACACACTCATCATCATCATCATGCACACGTAGATTAAACCGGTAGATTCACGTAGATTAGCCCAATAGATTCACTTAGATTATCCATTAGATTCATAGATTACCCAATAGATTCACATAGATTACTCAATAGATTCACATAGATTACTCAATAGATTCACATAGATTACTACATAGATTAGAGTTAACAACCTCATCACAGTTCTACCAACAATGAATTCCCGCATGGCACGTGCTATGAAAGTTCGGCAACATGACGGAAGCACTTATATATAGGAAGTACCAGCGGCGTATCCACCATGCTTCAATCATGCCACGTCCGTCTTATCATCGGTTTCATGCTTCATTAACCATAACATTAGATTCCGTCATATCTCACAATGCTTTCACGTAGACTAACCAAATAGATTCAACAACTTCAAACCGAATCCACAAAACTATGAACTTCACTAAGCGCGTGGTACGAAGTGTTGGATCGTTGTTTGACCCGATTGAGTCGATTCGAAGAGTTTAAGTCCGATTCAAAGGCGGAATCAGAGAAACGGACACAAACACAGCTGAATAATCTAATATATGTCTATTATATTTCGTTTAACAATGTTTACAACCTGACAGAAAACCGGCAGCACTTCGTTACACTTTCGGAAGTCGCGTATCGAATGAACTAACATGTGCCCCTTATATACTAGTGCTGATTTCGCTTATGTGAACATGACATATAAGCGAAATCACTTGTATCTGATTTCGCTTATATGGTCATGACATAAAAGCGAAATCATGCATGCCATATAAGCGATACCTATCACTTTGACAAATGAGCGATACCTAGTTCTAATGCATGTTGACTGAAATCTAACATTTTACAATCTAAACTTTTTGTCTTTTGTGTGATTATGTCATTGTGACATCACTTGGATGATGTCATGATGACATCATGTTTGACCAATCTTCGCAACGAACTGAGACACGATCTAAGACGAAGTTGACAGATGAATGCACTAACAGACTCCCCCTCAGATGTTGACGAGTCTTAAGTGTCAAGTCTTCTCAGTCTTCAGTTCTATATCAACTTCAGGCTCCCCCTTTCATCAAGCTTCCGTGCTTTGGGATCGACACCTAGCTTTCCATCTACAAGCTTCTCTTTGTTTCAAACTTGTCTTCAGACTCCCCCTTAGACTCTGCTCTCGGGATCGTAGTCTGGACTATCTGCAACACTCAAACATCTATAAATACAATGTTTTCGTATTATCAATCAAATTCTCTAATTCACTCCCCCTATCAACAAACTTTACAGATTTGGCAGTGTTAAAGAATCCAACTCCCTCACAGTTTATCATCCAAGTCCAAATTAATGACCTTGGAGATATCACAAACTGTTTTTGAAATTTTTGATTTTAAATCAAGTTTCAAATTAATGAACTTGTTTTATTTTCAGAAACACAATCAGCTTACTTAGATTTTGAAACTCAGCAATTCAGATATTGGTTGTCGAAAATAAAGCAGAAATCAAAATCTTTTTGTATTTTTCTGAAAATATAAAGCAATAAAGAAATATGTACAAACATATTTACAGACAATATTTTTGTTTGAGAATGCGTCAGAGGATCATATCAGTTTTTGAAAAATCACAAGTACCGTTGAGCTTAATAACACTTTAAGAATTAAACAATTCACTTAGATTGTCGATATACTGATCCACTTAAATTTTCACACAAATTTCAACTGATTCAGGATACGAATTAGGTATTTTAGGAACTTAAACTCATTCATGTGTCCCACCTCTTGAATATACTCCCGTATCCAGAATCCCAATAATCAGTCTTACAGGTGAGTATACTACAATGATATCTGTACATAAATTAGGTATGCGAGGGTCGAGGGATCTCAGGTCGATACTTCCGTATACGCAGAGAGATATCAGCTTCGACTTTACGGTATGTCCCCTTTAGAGGATCTTTTAGCTACAACAGCAGCGACTATCAATTTTATTGTTTCATCGGCATGCTGAGGGTTTAATGCTATGTTTCAAGCATTGCAGAAAGTATTATCCAAGGACTAGGTCAGAACTATCGTTCAGCAGAAGTCCCGGAATAATACCCCAGACATCATTGAGTATAAAGACCTAGTATATCAGATTATGAGACCTTTCAAACGAGATTTCAGGGGTTACCTATATATCCAAGTAGTGTTCCCCACGAAATAAGCAAGTTTGAATTTAGGTTTATATCCCGAAAAAGTTTACTAAATGTATAAAAATCTACCGACACATCCACGGTGAGATCGTTTAACACATTTAAACTTTCCAATTCTTTAGCGTACTGTAACTGTCTACTGATGTACTATCATTTCCTCTTTTTACGCAAAACTCAAATTTTTGAATTTTATCATGTTTTTGGCTTTTTCAAATTTTTCAAATGTTTTTTGTATTTTCTAACAACATTACTCCCCCTAAAAAGCAAAATCATTTAAAGAAAATTGGACAACCAACACTGATAGCTTTGTCTCGCCATCCATTTTCTGCTAAAAGTGTACTGATTTGCAGAAAATCTAACATACCCCCATGATTTACAACCCATTGATCTTAACAGTTTGAAAACCGTTTTTCAATCTGATGAAAGTAATCATGTTTGTTCAGCCGTGAGGGTTTCGGCGTATTCAATCAACACATATTTTTGTATTTTTTGAATATTTGACAAAAATTGAAAACAAACATATTTTTGGTTTTTCAAATTTTTCAATTTTTAGGGTTTTTGAAATATTGTTTATTTATTTACAGAAAAACATATAAACTTCCTGTTTCAACCAACACAGGATCCAGCAGCCTCCTCTCCTTGTTGTGTCAGGCTGCTCCAACCTCCATTATCACAATCTTTGAATTCCATGAGCACCTGCACAAACAAACTACTCAATTACTTGAACAATTTAGCCCAGGCCTGTTGAACCTTAGGCATTTCAACACAATAATTTTCATTCAATGCTGGAAATTCTTTGTCATTTTTCACAAAAACTTTCTCAATTTTAATTTCAACTTTCTCATCTTTTACCAAATCAACATGTTTCTTAACACTCCATGTTTGACCTTTTGGTGTTCCTCGTTTGTAAAAATGTGAATCTTTTTTAACATTTTGATTTTGAACAACAACTCTTGGTTTCCAAAACTCTTGAGGTTTTGTCATATCAACTGTTGTTTTCCAACTCTGTGTTGTTCTGAATCTGGGTGTGTGAGAATTCCAGGTCTGTCTTGAATCGAACCTGTTCTGATTTGATTTCCAATTTTGATTTGAAGCAAACTTGTTTGTATTGAACCTCCAAGTTTGTTTTGAATCAAATTTGGTTGACCTTTGTCTCACATTCTCAGATTTTTGTTTCTCAGCATAAATCTTCTTTTTGTCAACATCCACAAGTTTTAGATTAGGACACTTGCGTGCAAGATGTCCTTTTTGATCACATTTGAAACATGTTCTCATGGACACATCTTTGACCTGTGGTTGTTGCTTTTTCTTTTTAGCAAAGAACTCATCATTAGACTGTCTCATTTTGAGTTCTTTTTCTTTTTCTAAACTTCCTCCTTGAACAAAACTCATTTTTGCTTGAAAATTCGGCGTCTCGTTTTTGTTCCGATGTTGTTTCTTCTTATAACCCAACCCAGCCTTCATGTTCTTCTTTTTGAAACCAGGTTTGGTATACGAACCTCTATGACTCTTACCGACAAACTTTGAAATTTCAGACTTCTCAATCTCAACCATTTTGAAAACTTTGTCGACTTTTTCTGAAATCACATTCTGAATCGGGAATACAACATCTAAGAACAATTTGTCCGATCCAATCATGGTATAAACCAATCCTTTTGAATCATCATTCAAACTTTTCTCGGATTTTGTGTTTTTCAGATATTCATCATGAAGATTTCCTTCATCTTCATCCTGTGATTCAGATTTACCTGCATCAACCGACTCTTCTTTCAACACACTTTCAACGACTTTACCTACCACCTCTGAATCATGAGAATCATCAGATTTGGAATAGGTTATGTCAATGTTGTCTGGCAATTGGTCTACCATGTTGAAAGCTTTTTCGACCTTTTCCTCATCATAAAATGCAAATTTTCCCGGTGGTGGAACTTGATGAAACTCTGAGCCAATGCCTTTCTTATTCTGCTCAGACTCACCATCACCCGGTTTTATATTGAAAATTCGTTCAAGCACATATGACGACACGTGGTAACTCTTTAACTTGTTGTTATCCTGTTCTAAATCAGCAATCTGTCGCTTCAACTTAGCAACATCCTCAATATAGGAATTAACAACATCTTGTTTTATAGCATACATTCGTTTAAGTTCTTTGGTTGTTTCAAAAAGATAATTCATTCTAGATTGAGCATATTTCATTTCGTCTTTCACTTTCTCATATGACTCTTTTGTAACGTGATATGATAATTTCATTGAATCATATTCCTTTTTCATTTCTTGACAAGCAATTCCTTTTTGTTCACATTCATTTGTTATTTTCAAAACATTTTCTTTCAAAACTTCATTTTCTTTCTCTAATTTGTTACATTTTTCTGAAATTTTTTCATCATTTTCTTTAAAAACCTTTTCTTTTTCTAGCATCTCTTAGCATTTTTCTTTGAAAATGTTTTCTATTTTTGTGAATTCAAGATCTCTTGTTCTGAATTGCTCATCTTTTTCAGTACAAGTTCTGCACGGTTCCATGCATTTCTTGCACTGATCAATCAGTTTCAAGTTTTCAAAATCAGAATTTACCTCAGTGATTGGCACTTTGGTGTTTTCAGCAACCTCTGTCTTCTCAGCAACATTCTGCTTTTCTTCAACACCAACTTCATCACCAACCTTATCAGCTTCCTCCTTCTCATTCTTTTCTTCTATCTGCTGTTCTTCAGTAACAGCTTTCTCAACCTCTTCATTCACAACAACTTCTTCACTTTTGATTTCCTTCACAGCTTCAACTTCAACAGTTTCTGTTTTAACTTCTTCAGCATCTTTCTTCAGATCGTTCACCATTTCTTCAACACTCTTCTTCATTCTTTCTTCATCCCTTTTTCTCAGGCACGATAACATGGCATATCTGATCTCTTTTTCATACCTCTTAACGTATGTGTCATCTTTCATCACATTTCTATAGTATTCAGCTCTCAACGGGACTTTGAGAAGAACATCATCGAAGATTATGTCTTTCTTGGGAACAACCGGTTCTCCTTCTCTGTTATAATAACATTCTCTCTTTTTATCCCATCTTTTGCTACCGACAGCCATCTCATATTCCTCTTGCATATCATCCATTCTGTTGTAGACCACATTTCTTTCTCTGTACGTCTTCTCACTCAAGATCTCTTCTCGAGTTTTTTCTTTGATCTCAACTTTTTCTTCATGGACTTCAGTAGTGTCTTTGTCTCTGTTTTCATCTTGAATCTTAGCAACAAAAACATAATGCTTATTTAATTCTTCCTGTTTGGCTTTAGCTTTGAACTGTTCATCAACAATGTCATCTATTGGAAGAACCTCACTCCAATCATATCCTTCATCCTCGTAAATTACAGCATAAGCTCTTGATTTTTCTTTTGGTTTATCTTCAATCAACTTTGGTTCTTCTCTGCTTCGATGGTAAATTGCCTTTCGATAATAATCATCGTTGAAAGGACGTTCACTTCCTTCACCAACTTCAGAGTTTCTGCATTCTCTTTTGAAATGACCCTTTTGCTTGCATTTGAAGCAGGTCACTTTAGATTTGTCGAATCCAAGCTTTGTTAAAGCACCTCCAAGCAATTGTTTCCCGGTAATCTCCATATACCTCTGAGCTCTTCGGATACAACTAGCTAAACACCAACGGATGTCAATGAGCTCCATCTCTTCCGGATCAATCTGGTCGTAGTCTTCTTTGGTCAATTCAGAATTTCCAATTTTTCCAGCTACTAGACCTTCATATGACTCCAGAACAGATGCAAGGAAACTCATTTGCTGCTTCGCTGCATTTATGCTCATTGCAGGAGAATTCTTTAGTTTAAGAGCAATGTTGCACAGAATTTCTTCAGATTCATCAGAATTTATCTTTGAAGATGAATGATATCCAGAATGATGACTTGTTGACGTTGTTGGTGGTTCTTTCATCTTTTCACCACTAAATGCTGTTTTTGGTGAACCAACGCCTTTATCAGAAAGCACACTGCTTTTGTAGTACAAGCCAACGTTCTGTTGATGTGAAGAATCAGTCATCTTGTTTTGCTTTTGTAGCTCCAGATCATGACTTTCAATCTTTTCAAACAAAGCATCAAGAGTAATTGTATCATACAAAGCATCATTTTTCAAAATAAAAACAAACGTTTGCCACTGATCTGCTCGTGGTAACGCTTCAATCACTTTGTCTATCAGTTCCTCTCTTGTTTTATTTATCTCTAATCTCTCCAACTCAATTTTAAGATGACAGAATCTCTCAATCATTTTCCTCACCGACTCTCCTTTTATGTTATCAAAAAGATCAAATTCTTTCTTTAATAAAGCGATTTTGTTCTTTTTAATCTGTTTACCCCCTTCAGCTTTAACACGTAAAGCTTCCCAGACAGACTTAGATGACCCGTCATGAGTTAGTAAAGCAAAAATATCGTTTCTGATTGCTGACTGGATCAATGCTATCATTCTTTGTTCAGCTCCGTATTCAGCTTTATCTTCTCTGGAAAACTTCTTGAATACAAGATCTTCGCCTTTCTCGTCTTTTGGTTTTTCATAACCATACTCCAAGCAAAACCAACTTTCATGAGCATACGCCTTTGCCCAGTTGATAAAACGTTCTTTCCACCAAGTATAATCCTCAATGCTATCAAGAGTTGGTGGCTTTGAGTGAGTTCCGTAAAAGTTATCATGCTTGATGTTCTCATTTAGCACTTTAGAAATGGTTTTTGGTGTAATATTTGTAGCCTCAGACGATTCGGTTGCGAACGCGTTGTAAAACGTATTGAAGAATTCCTCAGCCATAATGCAAACCTGACAACACACAAACACAAACACAATCAGTTTAAAGGTTTTTTTTTTTTCAATTAACTGAAACAAACTGGTACTCGAACTGATGATTTTGTGTGTGGACTGAACGTTGATCAACTGTACGGACTGATATGACCCGGAATGAATTCAATTGACCTGACCCTTCGAAATCTTTGAACTCCGAACCATATGAACTGGACAATTATCACGCAACTTGATCACACAAAACAACTAATTGAAACGTGCAAACCGACTAAACTCCAAACCTTAACCTTGACAATGAATCGTCCATTCCACTAAACCGACACACTAATTTTTTTTAAGCATTGAACCGTCCAATTTGAATTGACCAAGACACTTTAAGATACCAAAACTTTGATTGGGCCTCAATATCCACTAAGACGACAAAAACAATTTTGATCACATGGGCTGCTCTTCAATCGATTTGGAAATACAACAAACAAAACTCAAACTTGTGTAAATGGCAGACAACTTTGATTACCACTCAAATATCATTGGACCTCAAAATACCCTTATGTAGAAATCGAGAAATGTGGCAGACAACTTTTTGATATATACAATGAACCGACAAGTTTAATTCTTCATAACAATTCGATTGGACCTCAATTTAGAGCTAGCCGACAACTAATATATGATCACTTGAAACAAGACTCATCACATGCAAGCTGACACCATTTTAATCTTGCCGACAACTTTCAAAACACAACAACAATTTCCGATAACATGAATGAAACGGTGCACGTAATTCGATGTACACAAAATTCTAAGTGTCACAATAAGCGATACACTAGTTGTCACAAAAGCGAGACCCTGGTTGTCACAAAAGCGGAACCTCAAGTGACACAAGAGCGGAATCTCAAATGTCACAAAAGCGATACCTAGTGGTCACAAAAGCGGAATTAACTGTTCACATAAGCGGAATCAGCTGAAGTATGACCGTAAGAGCGAAATCACAAATAAACCTGCTGATGTCACTTTTTGTACGAGACCGTAAAAGCGAAACCTCAAAAATTCCTATGTTCTAGATCGTTTTTAACTTTGAAAATTTCAAGGCTTTACTAGAACATGATTACGAGTATACTGTGTAAATTTGAAGCGATTTTGACCGTAAAAAATTTTGTTTTTCGAAAAAGAAAGGTGTAGAAACAGATTTCTCGGCTGAATTATGTAAAACTCTTCTTCACTGGCTCTGATACCACTTGTTGGATCGTTGTTTGACCCGATTGAGTCGATTCGAAGAGTTTAAGTCCGGTTCAAAGGCGGAATCAGAGAAACGGACACAAACACAGCTGAATAATCTAATATCTGTCTATTATATTTCGTTTAACAATGTTTACAACCTGACATAAAACCGGCAGCACTTCGTTACACTTTCGGAAGTCGCATATCGAATGAACTAACATGTGCCCCTTATATACTAGTGCTGATTTCGCTTATGTGAACATGACATATAAGCGAAATCACTTGTATCTGATTTCGCTTATATGGTCATGACATAAAAGCGAAATCATGCATGCCATATAAGCGATACCTATCACTTTGACAAATGAGCGATACCTAGTTCTAATGCATGTTGACTGAAATCTAACATTTTACAATCTAAACTTTTTGTCTTTTGTGTGATTATGTCATTGTGACATCACTTGGATGATGTCATGATGACATCATGTTTGACCAATCTTCGCAACGAACTGAGACACGATCTAAGACGAAGTTGACAGATGAATGCACTAACACGAAGGTTCGGTAACATGCCAGAAACACTTATATATAGGAAGTACCAGCGGCGTATCCACCATGTTTCGGACATGCCACGTCCGCCTCGTCTTCGACGCTAGGCTATGTTTCGTATTTTGTTTCTCAAAACAACACATACTTAGATTACACATAGATTACGCTAAGGTACACATAGATTCCACATAGATCACACAAATAGTTCCCCATAGTTTATATTTCATTATTCTCATCACCGGTCTGCAGACACTAAGTTTCGCATGGCACGTGGTACGAAAGTTGGTAACATACCGGAAACACTTATATATAGGAAGTACCAGCGGCGTATCCACCATGTTTCAGACATGTCACTTCTGTCTCGTATTTCTATGCCATGTTACGTTTAGTGTCTCACACCCACAATAACACATAGATTCATCAGATAGCTTCACATAGTATCATAGTTGATCAAGATTTCCACATAGAATATAGCTTCATAAATTTAGTTTGATTCCGAGATTAGAATTTATGTTTTAGATTGCGGACACACGTGCGAGTTGTGTAAAAAGCCTCGAAAGAAACGAAGAATCAAGTTTAAAACCACACACAAAATCGAGATAACATAAAAGGTAGGCACGTAAAAACATAGGGTTGTTCCGGGTAGAGGAACGGTGACTAACCAAAGTGATTCGAACCCCTTTCGAATTGAAGCAACGTGTCTTGACTTACTTAGACAAATACGTCATCGATGTTAGGCCAACGACATGTGTCCTTTTGGTCATTTCACGTTACTAATTGATTGGGAATTTCAAGATTTTGGCGAGACATGAAAATATCAAGGAGTGGGACTAGCTATCAAGGTCTGAGTTTCACCTCTATTTGGACAACATCGTACCCTAATAACGTCGGTACTTATCTATAGATAAGACCTACTAGAATACAATAAGGAAACTTCCCATCAAGGTACGAATGTCACTCCTGACTTGAGGGTAAATCTTTTGCAAAATACGAACACTGGTTAGCAGTGTTTTCAAAGTATCAAGTGTATATTGTGTCAGCCTTAGGAAAGGCATGTAAGTTTAACATGAAAATGTGCTGTTAGGAAGCAGATACGGTAGAATGCATAAGTCTTAAACGACAGATAAGAATCAAGATTCCTAGAACTATAGACTAGGGCAAGTATTCCTACTTATCCTAATTCCCTATAGTTATGGCTCTGATACCAATCTGTCACACCCCCAACTGATGACGGAAACATCGGGGTGCGGCACTAAGCGTTCAGATTGCTCATGAGATTCCATAACACTAGATATTTCGTTATAGATTAAATTCGTTTCATGATAGTTGTCTAAAGTATCAACCACAAAACACCAATTACAAACCATCATCAAAATAGTTTCAAAATTTCTAGTTTAGCTATGATGTGTTTCTAAGCAGCATCCTAGCAAGTTCATGAATCCTAGCATCCTGTCAGCCTGCAACATGTATTAAAATAAAGTCAGTACAAAAACGTACTGGTGAGTATACAAGTTTGAGTATATAGCATAATAGATTAAAAGACTCATATCCATCATGTAAATGATAAAAATAGTTTCAGCCATGCTAGTGTTCGCAGTCCAAGTGATAGCCCAAGTGTCCCGATGCTTTGGTGTTTTCCCAAAACTCAAGGAAAACTAGAATCCTCCTAACAATACCCTCGAGAATAATGGGGAGGTGCATCTTTCTATAGCGCTACTATTGTTAAGGCGGAACTACACACAGGGATTAAACGTTCACATAGCATAAAGAATCAAGAATCACAAGTATCAAGTTTCACATTCAGGATAGAGTTTAGATTCAAAAGTATCAAGTTTCAAGTTTCATAGAATACATGTTGTATCCCAAAAATTTAAAATGAAAAGGGATCGAGTATACTCATAGTGATTGTTATTGGATCAAAGGGAGCTCTTTAGGTTTAGCTTGATTAGATTACAATTGATAAGCGTCGGACAGAATAACAAGATTCGTGCAAGTATCGGATCAGTCACATGATCGGGGTCATCTGGTCGGATGATATATGGGTGTTGGGACGGACCGCCATCTGATCGGATGGTCATCCGCATGGATGGCCATTCGATCGAATGGTTATTTGATCCAAGTGTCGAGATTCAAAAATGTTTAACCAAGTGTTCAAACCAGGTCTTTCGATCGGATGACCATTCGGTCGAATGACTCTTCGTGTGCAAGTTTCAAAGTTCAAAGTTTCAGATTCCAAATAGTTTAAGCATAGAAGGTTTGAAAGACATATGCCACCTTGATCGGATGGTCGTTCGATCGGACGGCAGTCCGATCGGATTGCCATTCGATTGAGAGGACCTTGTCCCACTTCACAAACCTTGTAAAGTTTCCAAGTTTCGAGTTTAACGGTGATGGCACGATACGTATTGTGACAACGGTAAACACGTTATTTCTCAGCCGGTCTGATCGGATGGGAATCACCCCAGTCCGATCATGCGTCTGCTCTTGACGGAGTTTATGTCGGAATCCGTACTACGGCTATCTTCTCCGGCGATGATCCATTTCTAAGCCGTTTCCAGACTAATCATTAAGTCTATAGTCCGTTTAGATCCGGATTCCACCGTTTTAAGTAAAGTTGTAAGAAAAGGTGAAGGAAAAGCATGAGTTTTAGCTGAAAAGTCTTGATTTAGCAAAGATTCGGTGTAATAACACATGAAATTCCTTAGATCTGAGCTAGATCTCGACTAGAATGACATCACACAACAGTTTGTACAAATCGCCATGATGACATCACCCTCAAGAGCTCAAATCTCAGAGATTTCACGGTGAAAATTGTGATTTCAAAGAAGATTCGTGTAGAGGATAGTGCATAGATAAAAGATGTACAAGAATCAAGTGTAAAACGTACCGAAATCGCCGAGAATTGGAAGAAAAGTGGGAAAGCTTGTGTCTGGTCGAAGGAGGCTGTCACATCAGTGAAGAATGATGTGACAGGTCCTATTTATAGTGTGAGAGAGAGATAAAGGCGGTGTGGTAGTGGATCGGATGGCACTTCGATCGAGTGGCCTTCCGATCGGATTGCCATTCGGTCAATCCCATCCTTTCCACTTTCTGTCTTTGGTTCGTTTTGCGAGTTAGGTTAAGCGTTGCGTATCATCGTGTAATAGTATCATATAACTAGATTAGATTGTTAACACAAAAGTCTCCAAGTTTCATAGTTTCCGCCTGTGACAAGTCTCCAGTCTCTCGTTCAACCAAGTCTCAAGTTTCACGAGTCTCAAGAGTCAAACACCAAAGTATCAAGAATCAAGAATCTAGCTTCCAGGTATCAAGTATCAAGTATCAAGAATCAAGCCCCAAGAATCAAGTATCAAGAATCAAGTTTCATAGCATTAAGAATCAAGTGTCTAGAGTTAAGTATCAAGTATCATAGTATTAAGTATCAAGAATCAAGATTCAAGTATCAAGAATCTTGCTTAAGTATCAAGAATCATAGTATTAAGAATCAAGCCTCATAGAATTTAGATTCACCAAGTTTCAAGATTCAAGCATCACAAGTATCAAAAGTATCAAGAATCACATAGTATAGGGACTAAAATTGACAATAGCTAATAAGTTCAGGGACGCAGGCGTTACACCATCCTCTCTTTTTGGTAGGGAATGGTTCTTCGGACTGTGCCTTAAATATGAAAATCCCCTTTTCTGTGTCAGCTGAATACCCCGAGGGGGTAGGCTGGGAAGAAGTTCCTTCATCCTTAGTAGAACTAGACAGTTGACGATAAGCGTCCGATGGTCCTTGATCACTCATACTGTAAACTAACAAATTGTCAAATAACACAAAACAATAATACGCGCACGTAATCCCGTAGATTATTTCCTAACATAATGGATAAAATTTTGGTGTCAGCAGAACACTTCTGTGGCTGAAATCAGTGGTTGTGGCTCTGATACCACCTTCTGTCGCAACCCCCGACCCCTGCCCCGGGAGGCGGGCGGCCGCGGCCTACTCCGAGATGGTGGTATCGGTGTTTATCATTAATTTGGCAGCGGAAATTTCATCAGGACCGTAGTTAGGAAATATTTTATCAGAGTAAAACACCACATTTTTATAATAATAAATATATTGAGATAAACCCAAGTTTCCATTACAAACATGTTTTAGGGATAAACCCTAATTTATTGAAATAAAACTTCTTCTTTATTTATGTAACTTTTATAGCCACTTTTTCAAGCCTTCAGTGCTGTCCAGCTGACTTTCATTTGGCTTTCACATTTTGTTACCTGAAACACGTTTAAAAACATTATATCAGCAAGAAATACTGGCGGGTGAATCCCAGTTTAATCAAAACAGGTTTTATCATTTTACAGCATTGAGGGTAATCCAGCAATTACATTTGTTTCCATCTACTTTAATTACCACCCACGGTACTGTCAATCCTGACTGGTGGTAATGTTACTACTCACAGTGTAGTAACAAATTTTGTATACAAAACCCCAACATACCGACGATAATTGTAGAATACAAATACTTAATTACTGTTAATCATAAGATAAAAACAATTGGGATTTTGTAAAAACAATTTGTGAAAAGAGGAATCATTTACAAAAAGGTTTCATAAAAAGAGGATTACTCACTTTGCTATTTTAGGTATTTCCATGTGACTTCCTGGTTATAATCTATCAAATTTAAATAATGCACACGCGTTAGTACAATAACCCAAATTTACATTAGTTATGCCCTCCCAGAGACAGAACTCCAACGAGTGAGTCAGGCAGAGCCTCGACATGCGTTACAGAGCACTAGATCAATCGGGCAACGTATCTAATACGTAACCAGGGGTTATAATACTTACAATGAGGCAGAACTTCGCTAATTTTGGGGGTATTATACCTGATACTACTTCAAATATTCAGAAATTTAGAGAGAGATTGAGATTGTGAACGATTTCCAATTGAAAGCCGATCCCATCTATTTATAGGGTCTGATCGACCCTTTCTCGCGCCCCGCGAAAGACGAGGACAGGGTCGTCGCGGCCCGCGAGCTAGGAAGGGTATGCCCTAGCCTTGTCCAATCATTAGCATAGCTTCGACACGCACGTGACACGTGGCGGCACCGGTCTCCGCCACCTCGCTACTCGCTCGTACCCCGCGACAGATCCTAAGGGGTCTGTCAGGCCCCGCCAGAGACTTTGAAATTTTGTTTTTACTTATTTTTTATAAAATTAAAGTATTTGGGGCCCACTTTTCGTATACGGGGTGTATTTTAAGACGTATAGGGACGTTCTAAATATTTTAGGAGGGTTGTTATAACGATGGTGGTGGTAAACGGTGGGTGGTGGGTGGTGGGTGGTGGTAGTGGAGATGGACGGTGGTGGGTGGTGGACGGTGGTGGGTGTTGGAGGACAGTGGTAGGTGGTGGACGTTGATGGATGGTGGTGGTGGTAGTGGAGATGGACGGTAGTGGGTGATGAACGGTGGTGGTGATGAACGGTGGTGGTGGACGGTGGTGGGTGTTGGAGGACAGTGGTGGGTGTTGGAGGACAGTGGTGGGTAGTGGACGTTGATGGGTGGTGGCCGGTGGTGGTGATGGACGGTAGTGGGTGGTGGGTGGTGGATGGTGGTGGTGATGAACGGTGGTGGGTGGTGGATGGTGGTGGGTGGTGGTGAACGGTGGTGGTGATGGACCGTGGTGGTCGGTGGTGGTCGGTGGTGGTGTTTAACCCTCTGCAGACCTTAGAAGATTTAAGAAGTGGCTGGACCAAGTCTGCACCAAGAAGACCTCGCGCAGATCTTTTTTAATGAAACGTTTTCGAAAAAACAAATAGTCTGCGCGTGACAATGTCTGTACGTGGTATGCGCCGCGCAGACAGAAGAGCCTGCACAGAAGTTTTATAAAAAAAACAAATAGCACCTTAGTGATCATATGACGGGGTGATGGGTGCCCGTGTACTCTGATATATATACTAAAGCATCTTGGATACGGAAGCTAATAAATTGCTTTTGTTGTAAAGAAAAAACAAAAGAAATATCAATGTTGAAACAAAACAAATGCCATGATAAAAAAAAAACATAAAATATAATAACAATTAGAGTAAATTGCAATTTTTTATTCCTATGGTAGAGTTGGATCGTTTTAACTTTCACAAATAACTTATATTTTTTTTTTTTTTTTTAGAACGGCTAATGGTGATGGCGGTGGAGCTCCGCTTACACCCCGGGCCATGCCTGTACATGTAACCCGTCCACCCAGGTTCGGGGTTCTCCCCCAGGTGAAATCTCCTCTGTAGGTTTCAGCCTACACACCCGGGCAGGAAACCGCAAGTCAAAGCCCCTATGAAGGAGCCGGGCAGGTTGATTGTCCCCAATGGGGATCGAACCTGAGACCTTTGGAAAACCTTCCCACCTCCTCCCAAACCAATTGGTCTGGGAATCATTGGCACAAATAATGGTACTTACTATATGTTCAACCATCACATTTTTACCCTTGATATAAAAAAATCAAAGCACTCTTGATTAAGGGCAACAATGACACCGATGAGTTCTTAATAATATTCATGTTGTCATTCGATTAGGAAATTGATGTCATATAGGGCTTATGTCTTCAATTAAAGGGTAGATGTATGGTGGTAAGACATTGTTGACCATTTACGAACAACTTTACTGCAGAATCTTGTGGTCGATTTTGACCTAAGGTTTAGTTGGAGCATCTTTACGTGATGTGATGATGAACAATTTTTGTTATTATGAAATTTCTTAAGTGGACTATTTGTAGACTTTTGTGACGAAAGATATAACTTTGATTCACGTAAAGATGAACAATTTTTGTTTTTATGAAATTTCTTAAGTGGACTATTTGTAGACTTTTGTGACGAAAGATACAACTTTGATGAGTTGTTGCACGTAGAAATTACATTTGTTGCCATAAACACACGGCATGTATGTGTCTTGTTTTGAATCTTTTTTTCTTAGATGATTGGTTGTAAACTTTACCTCTGAAATCAGGGTGCTACACGGCTAATGACCAACGAGGAAGTGGCGAACAAGATGGTCAGAGAGTTCGAGAAATGAGGTTTGGCCGATTGGGGGTGGGTTATTTTTTTAATTTATTTTGTAGTTTAATAAGGGTAACTTTGTAGAATAGTAACCAAGTTTTAAAAGTGTTTCAATTAGGTCACTCAAGTTTCAAAAGTGTTCCAATCAGGTCACTCAACATTCATTCTTCATTAAAATTAAGGGTTTTTTTCATCCATTTAATAGGTAACCGTGGTGATGTGAATTTTTGTTTCTTTTTTCTCTTTTATTTGATGTTAACGTTGAGTGACGACGTGGATTTTAACTTGTTTTTTTTAATTTTTAATGTAATTAAATGGTTTTTATTTTAATAAATATAATTTCATATATTAAAATAATTCGATCCCAGCATCTTATACTCCATTTTTTTCCTGACACGTGTAAAAAAAGACATGACTCAATTTGAATGTTAAGTTATCTAATTGTGACAAAAACGATACCAGTAACATAATTAGAACACCTTTAAAACTTGGTTACTATTCTGTGAAAATTTTCCCTTTAATAAATAATCCATAAATTGATTAATTACATCATGTAAGTAATCTTTTGTTTGTGTTAAAAGAGGCAGTTCTTTAAAAGACGATAGTACCCCTCATGATGTGAGGATCACAATGGATCTCAGTCAACAAAAACGTTAGGGTCTGTCACTAATAAAGACGAAAAGTGACAAGAAATAGAAACGTTGGTAATCAAAGGTTTAAAAGTCTGGAAGCTGGACAAATATTAATCCTTAAACCAAACCCTGAGGGACGAAAACTGAACTTTAGCCATTTGTAGTTTTCAATTCCTAGTTTTTCCTTTGCAATTGTATTGTTTCTCATGATACTATATTCTTCTTGGTATTCCTTTTTTTTAAATCTTTTCCTTTGCCATATTAAAAAATAAAAGTAAAAAGCTAATGGATAAAATGTTATTTTAAGACCACACGATGTTGAGGGGCTTGAAAAATGGTGTTATGCGACACGTGAAACACGTGTCAGAGTGGGGCGTGGTCTTAAAACGGACGATATGGTCGGGAGCGTGGAAACGGAGTTTTTTTTTGACACGTGTCACACACCTTTTGTATTAGTTTATAATTTACATAATATAATTTAGCAACACATTGTTGTACCTTAAGCATGGGGTGATTTTCAAAAAAAAATTGTGAATTTTTCACTTTTAACCCAAAGGTTTTCATCTTTTTTATTTTAACCCTCTTAATTTGTTTACTTTTAACTCAAAATTTTTCATCTTTTGTAATTTAACCCATAACTTTTTTATTTACAACTTTGGTCCACCATACTTTTTATCTTTCGCAAGTTTTTCGTTTTACGTTTCGTTCTAAAATTTGCGAGTTAATACGACGCAACGTGCGTTTGTGGTTAACGTTTTTGGTCTATTTTTACGCATTTGACAAGTATGTCTATTTTAACCCTCTTAATTTGTTTACTTTTAACTCAAAACTTTTCATCTTATGTAATTTAACCCATAACTTTTTTATTTACAACTTTGGTCCACCGTACTTTTTATCTTTCGCAAGTTTTTCGTTTTACGTTTCGTTCTAAAATTTGCGAGTTAATACGTCGCAACGTGCGTGTGTGGTTAACGTTTTTGGTCTATTTTTACGCATTTGACAAGTATGTCGCAACATGTCTATTTTCCCCCTTTGGCAAGTTCGTCGCAACGGGCGGATCCTATATCGACTTAGTTATTCTTTTCTACGTTATTTTACGAGTTAACACGGCCCAACGTGCGTGTGTGGTTGAACGTTTTTATGTCTATTTTTTTCCATTTAACAAGTTTGTCGCAACGCGTGGGTCCTAAATCGACATAGTTATTTTTTATATGTTATATGTTTCAATCTTATTTTTTCGCATTAACACGCCTCAACTTCAGTGTTCGTGGTCGCTACTAGCGGTGGCATTGATGTTATTTGGCATAGTTTTAGGCCCCTGCCGCAACGCGGGGGTACTTAATTCTAGTTATAATTAAATTATATATATATGAGTAAACTGCCATTTTGGTCCCTGTGGTTTGGCCAGTTTTGCCACTTTAGTCCAAATCTCAAACTTATTACATCCAGGGCCCTGTGGTTTGCATTTTGTTGCCATTTTAGTCCAAAATCCAAAAAACCCCCTTTTTGACTGTTGAGAGCTGCCTATTTTGTCCTTTAGTACATGGGGTATTTTAGTCATTTTTTAAATTCTATTTGTTTTAGTTTTTTTAGCAATAATATATATGGGATGATGATGATCATAATAATCAGATCTCTCTCTCTCTCTTCTCTCTCTCTCTCTCTCTAGCACCACAACAGCCACCTCCTCCCTCTCTCTCTTCTCTCTCTCTATAGCACCACCACCACCGTGAACTCTACCACCGCCACCACTGAAACCCTAAAGCGCCACCACCGCTGTCACCATCAAACCCAATACTGAAACCCTAAATAAATGAAC
The DNA here is from genome assembly GCA_030545235.1 of Helianthus tuberosus. Lineage (NCBI taxonomy): Eukaryota > Viridiplantae > Streptophyta > Magnoliopsida > Asterales > Asteraceae > Helianthus > Helianthus tuberosus. Next base: position 26,113,844 of record CM060391.1, on the reverse strand, counting down.
TAGTTCCGATCTGCTGCTGAATCGAAGCTTGAACGAGTGTTGTCTTCCGATGTGAACTAGTTCCGATCTGCTGCTGAATCGTAGTTGCTGAATCGAAGCTTGAAGATGAAGATTGCTGAATTTCACACGCCTTTATTCAATCCTGCTGAATCGTAGTTGTTGAATCGAAGCTTGAGGATGAAGTAGCTGAATCGAAGCTTGAAGATGAAGATTGCTGACTCGTAGTTCCGATCTGCTGCTTAATAACATGAGGGGAGTTGCTGAATCGAAGAAATCGAAGCTTGAACGAGTGTTGTCTTCCGATCTGCTGACTTCGATGTTCGATTATAAGTTCGATTTCACGATGAAGATCTGTATGTGGACGATTTGGGGATGTATGCCAAAACCCTAAACGGATAGAGAATTTGGGGGGATGTTGCTGATGATGACGATTAGGTTTGCGATATGACGATTTTGGTCGATTAGAGTTTCATTGTTTTTGGATTTGTTGTGAAATCTTATTAAAGATTTGTAATTTATTTATATATGTGCCAGAGGTTTTTGTTCGTTACTGATGCTAATGATGATAATTAGGTTTGTGATGTGATGATTTATTCGATCAGAATGGTGGTGGTGCTATAGAGAGAGAAGAGAGAGAGGGGGAGGCGGTGGTGGTGGTGGTGGTGCTATAGAGAGAGAGAGAGAGAGAGAAAAGAGAGATGATTATTTTTGGGGATGATGGTGATGATCAGTTTACAATAAAATATAAATGACCAAAATACCCCTACACTAAAGGACAAAATAAACAGCTTTTAACAGTGAAAATAAGGGGTTTTTGAAATTTGGACTAAAATGGCAACAAAATGCAAACCACAGGGCCCTGGATGTAATAAGTTTGAGATTTGGACTAAAGTGGCAAAACTGGCCAAACCACGGGGACCAAAATGGCAGTTTACTCTATATATATTAATATAAAGTCATCATGAACACTGATATAGATTTTTAAGTATTTTTTTATTCTAAATTTTGAGTATATATTTATTTTTTATTTTATTTTTAGCATAATCCCTTTTAATGAAATGTTATTCATTATTTAATTTGTTTTTTTAATAAGTTGTGTTAGTTAGTTTATTTTAAAAATCTAACTCTACGACAATGTTCATTTGACATAATTTTATTATGTATTTGTTTATTTTTTTATTCTAATTTTAGACACATTTTGTTTTTCTTTTATAACATTTAAGATACGATGTTTTATAAATTAATGTCGTTTACCTTCTTTCGTTATTCTAAAAATATAGTATAATGCTTTATAATTCCCTTACGCCCCGCTTGCGGTATGCGCATATAATGTATATATGTGTGGGCCGTTTGGGGGCAAAAGCGAAAGTGCAATAATTTTAATGTTATTTTATTAATTTCGTGAAAATAACGTTAAAAGCTGAGGACGGTTAATCATGCATCATGTGGTGGTGTTGATAGCTGAAAGACAAAAGGGTACATGCACTAATCGGTCTTTGTCCCGATTGCTGAGTGTTATGTTGTAACACCCCGAAAACGGGTTTAGTAATCAAACCTCGTTAATAGTGATGGACGGGTAAAATGCCGTTAGTGGTAAAATTTAACCCGGTAAATATTAGGAGTTAAATAAATAAACGTAATATTAATTAAAAAGGGGGAAAAAATGCTTGAGAAAATAAAGTTACGAAAGGCCCGAATTAACGGGACTTAAAAATAAAGCGGGTCATAACTTCCCCAGACCTACCAAGTAACTAGGAATAATAACCTAGTTAAATACATGCCTTAAAATAAAGAAGGAAACTTGGGTAATAACCCTTATTATAAGGTTACAAACTAGAGGGGCTAAAAGAGGAGGAATTAAAACTTGATTCTATTTAATTAAAACACTACACACACACTAGTGTGTGTGTGTGTGTGAAATCGATCAGGAGAAGAGCCAGGGGCTCAAACCCTAACTCATCTCAATCTCACCAAATTGAAGGGCAGAACTAGCTCAAATCAGATGCATGAACACAAATTCATGATCACCTAGTCATGGGGATTACAAGGTATGTCGAATTTTACGATTTGGTGATACTTTGAGATTATGATGAACAATCAAAATCGAAATTCTGGAATGAATGTTGAATCTATGAGTGTTATTGTGATTATATCTTGGTTTAGAAACAAACCCTAGTAGAAAACTTGATGAATTGTTGTCAAAACTAGGGATTTGATAATTACCCTACTATGTGCTAAGTGGGTTTTGATTTTGTAGTAAAGATGATGATATGTTTATGCTAGAAATCATCATAGTTGATAGTTGAAGCAAAATACTTGAACAAATTACAAGTTTGAGTATATGATCATAATTGCTATGAAATGGGTTTAGTTGATTTGATGAAATTAATGTTGTATTGGTATTTATAAATGCCATACTAACTCGTATGAATGAACTACTTCAACAAAATAGGGATTTTGTTAAGAGTTCATAATTGATTAGAAGTGAGTCTTGACACAAGAATTAAACTCATGATTCATGATTGAGTTTAAAGAAAAAAAAAATAGTCAAAGAATCATAAGGTGTGAAAGTCATGATTTGGAATGACTAATCTAACAACCTTGTGAATAATGAATGATAGTTAGCGCTTAACAAGCTAGGTGAAGCTTGGGGAGAAAGCGGGTCGAACGAGTCAAGCATAAAGGAAAAGCGTATTCGGAATGCAAGGTAAGTATGGCTTACACTAGTCTTATATTTTAGAATATTCTCTTATCGTATTAGTTACGAATAAGATAAATACATAGTTGAGGTATGATGTTTCGACGGGTAGAGGTACGGAACAAGATAGTCGAGCATGACAAGAGACCATGTTGATGGTTTAAAAAGGAGTTAAATTGGTAATTCGATCATTTTATAACAAATGGAAAATGAACTTTTAAATGGTTACCTTATAGGGTAAACCAAAACAAACAATAAGGGTAAAACGGTAAATTGGTCACGCGTCGACCATAACTATTGGTTTTAAAAGACACTTATGAAGTATTAAGAAATAGATTTATAAGTAAATTGACCGTACGGTGTAAACCGGTACAAGTTATGTAGACGAGATGATAATAAATCCATCTCGCAAAAGTAAATGGTCATATAGACCAAACGAGTCAAAAGGTGAAAATATCACCCTTTGACAATATCGGCTAATGTTTTGTCGAGTTGCATAATTACAGGAATAAATATTGATTGAATGTTGACATCGCTATTACTTAGCGGCTACTAAGGCAAGGTATCAAAACGGGTCAATATATTGATTCGAGCCAGGTATGTATAATTGGTCAAATCATCATTAGAACTTGAAGTTCAATGAGGGCTAAACAAGTTAAAATGGACATTGGGTTATCTTTTAAGTAAACCGAATGATTTAAGTTATTGTCATTGTGTTTTAAAAACATGATGGCTATTTAAACAAGATCCTAGTTTAAAAAGTGGAATTTTGGTCAATTACGACATGAAAAGTCCTTTGTTGTAAAGAGAGGGTTTAAGATGACCAAAACGCCCTCGTAAGCAAAATCGAGTAAATGAACCTTAAGAGTTGTTTATAAACAAGTTATATGATCAAACAAATACTTTGAATAAGTATACAGAATGAAAAGGGTAAATCTTGGGTCAAATGACTCAATATGGGTCTTTGCCGTAAAATGATAGTCCGAGGGATAAAACTCGGAATATATGTATCTCCACATTAAATCCACCACAAATATAGTTGTGGTGGAAGACTACTTGGTAAGAAATGTGGAAATATAAAGTTAGATACAAATGAAAGCGATTTTAGGCTCGAAAGTGCTTAAATACCCTTAACGGGTCAAAATAAGCATACGAGCGAAAACGGGTTTAAATTGGGTAATAAACCTGTTATTAGAACCTAATATGGTATATAACATTTGTTTGAAGAAGTGTAGGTGATGTAGGAATCAAACAATTATGTTTGTTTGATAAAATGCATAAACAGGTAAAATTTGATAAAAAGGTAACGAGTCGAAGGCTTGAAAGTCTCAAAATTTATTTATGTTGGATGTTGGATTTTAACTCCATAAGATGGAGAATTAAATTACGGACGCGTAGGAAAAAGAATCGGGTAAAACGGATCAATAACGAAGAAGTTGTGGCCGTTTCCGTGAAATCGGGTTATGCTGAGAATCTGCAGCACCAGCAAGCAACATTCTGTCAAAAACAAGCCGTGGCGTAGCGCTACTGGCAGTGGCGCTACGCGAGCGGGTGTCAGTTTCGCGAAATTCGTTTATTTTGACCGTTAATGCATTGCGAACCCGTTTAAATACGTTCTAAGTTACGTATGACTAATCCAACTCATGTTTTATAAGTTTCAGGTAAAATTTTAGCACCGGAGGACGATCAAGCACAATGAAGAATCGAACACGATCAAGAAATAAGCTTCCGCACGACGTTTCGTTGTTACTTTTAAATGACGAATTTAATTACATTATGTTCTAAACTTTTAAATTGTAAAAGGTTTTTAATAAACCCGTATTTTCGATGTATATGTAATCTCAATCACATGATTGTTTTCGTAAATTATACGTTAAACATTGATTTATAAGAACGGGTGTTACAAGTTGGTAATCAGAGCCCAAGGTTGTTGACAAAATGTGTTCGGTTCGAGGCTTGATCGCAAATCCGGTAAGTACATGTATATAGTAAGGATTGAGTATGATTAAAGTGTTGAAGAACAACACATAGGGTTATCGTGTAATACACGATACATCAATCAAATCGATAAAGGATAGATATAGTCAATGAAATTATGTGTGTTGACACGTATAGTAGAAAAGCCTTGTATTATAATACGGGCGATTATTGATGACGACACTACTAACTTTTGTGAATGTTTTAATTGAAGGACACTCGCATCTGAAGATGACGACAGTTGGACAAATTACGGATATGAGGATGAAACGGTCCGATGTATGACAAGCAAAGCATACTCATCAAGGATCTAAATCGCGTAGTGATCGCGAACAAGGTTAACGGAAAAAGGAGAGCCTGATAGAGCAAGCATTATCAGGTGCACGTTTTAAATTATCGTATAAATAAGTAATATGCAACAAATACGTAGAGATTGGAAGTTGCATATGTAGATTGAAAACTTGGAAAAACCTGAATAGAAAAACCTATCCGGGATATTGTTTCCAAGAAAAACAAATAGAGGCATTACTTACATGGGGTGTAATGTGAAAATTATAAAAAGGTCATGTATACCAGGTGTTGATCGCTTACTCTGGCCAAGTAAGTAGTGAACACGTGGTACCATGAACTTCTTATGATGGACACATTTATGTCCGATGTAGTAAGGGTAGGGGTGAATGGGACTAACTTAAAAAGTACCCAAATAAATCAAATGAGCAAAATGTTTGATAATAATGTAAACGCACAGCCGGGTGACGGAAGCGTATTACATTAGGATGATGAGCCCGAGTGAAGGGACAAAGATTAATGTAAAACGATTAAGGTATGCAATTGGGAGGGGTGTGCTTACACTCGAACCCGAAGAATGCAAATATGGCTCTTAACGGGCCGATTTTGTAAAACACCAAATTTGAGAACAAAGTAGGAATATAAAAGCGAAACGAAGTCATAATGCATACCGTAAGGGTTGCAATAATAACGACTTCGGTAAAACACCCGGTTGGTGGGTAAGGATTTAAATGCATGCGTAGACTGAGAAACAAGAACGCGAAATAGAAAGTCAAAAGACTCGGAATATGAGTCATGACTAAAAGATGACAAGAATTTGCAAACAGAAATGTTAATAACTACGCTCAACTATTTTAAAGTTGAACGGGTCGAATAAAGAATAGAGTTTGATGTTCACAAGTGATGAAATTTCACACGAACAAGACAAACGAGATAAATAAAGTATAAAAACTTGGTAGTGCAAGTAAGCGCGAACCGAATAATGGAAGCGCGAAACATTAATGAACCTACGTGATGGCTCATAAAGGAATATATATATAGGAAAAACGCAAACTAGCGAAACAAAAATGTTAAAAAAAACATTAAAATAAAAGAACCCTGGTAATGGGACGTAAAGAAGTATAGGTAAGAACCGGGTAACGGTAAGTGAAGGGCAAACCGACGTGTAATTGACGTTAGAAGTCAAGAAGTCGGAAAGATAATTCGAAAGAAAACAATGTAGCCTTAGACTACGGTCAAGGTTAAACGAAATCCAAAAAGTAAAGGTGAATAATCCTAAACATAAAAAGGGGTGCCTTAACGCCTTATGCGTATATAAACGTATACACATTTGAATGAAGACTAGAATAAAAGATGATCTACGGGATCATCATAACCTACGGGATATTAATTAGTGTAAAGGTCTACGGGGCCAAAATGACCCACGGGTCATGAATTGAAGCAAATGGATCATAAGGGCCTCGCCTTAAAGAGGTGAAAGCTTAAGGAAATAGCCTACGAGGTTAAGTGAAGGAACCTACGGGTCAATAGAGTAAGGTGAGGGAACTTGTTATGAATCCCCACGTAAAACGAGAACGGAAAACAATAAATTATGGGTTGTCAATATCCTGGTATGGATAATTGACAAAAGTTAAAGGGAATATCCTAAAACTAAAAACCTTGGTTTTAGTAAGAAATAACGTTTTTACAAATATAAATTCTGATAGGAATTTAAATAGTAAGCATGAAGGATACAAGTCTTGACACTAATAGGCGCAAGACGATATATTCGAAAAGTGATGTTTTCGAAAATGAAAGGTTGATATGAATTAAACATGATGTGACACGATCACGGCCAAGAAATGCAATGTGAGGTAGAATCACATTATAACCAAGCGAGCGGTAAAAAGTAACTGGACTAATAAGTCTAGTTAGTGAAACCGATTAAGGTCAGCAATTCAAATCAAGAAATTTGGTTTGCTTGAAAGCGATGGATATCGCTAAGTTAACTAAACTAGTGGAAATAACGAGATTACGTTATTTCAAGTTGCGCTATGTCGTAAGAGATACGTAGACAATTAATAACCAAAAAGATGTTACCATACTTTTCTGGTAATACTAACAATTGGTTAAAAGTATAAGTAATGTTTAAAGGATTTCTCGACTCAAATACATTGAGTTTAAACTCAATGAATTATATCATAAAACGTTTCGAGGACGAAACCTCTTTAAGGGGGGTAGACTTGTAACACCCCGAAAACGGGTTTAGTAATCAAACCTCGTTAATAGTGATGGACGGGTAAAATGCCGTTAGTGGTAAAATTTAACCCGGTAAATATTAGGACTTAAATAAATAAACCTAATATTAATTAAAAAGGGGGAATAAATGCTTGAGAAAATAAAGTTACGAAAGGCCCGAATTAACGAGACTTAAAAATAAAGCGGGTCATAACTTCCCCGGACCTACCAAGTAACTAGGAATAATAACCTAGTTAAATACATGCCTTAAAATAAAGAAGGAAACTTGGGTAATAACCCTTATTATAAGGTTACAAACTAGAGGGGCTAAAAGAGGAGGAATTAAAACTTGATTTTATTTAATTAAAACACTACACACACACTAGTGTGTGTGTGTGAAATCGATCAGGAAAAGAGCCAGGGGCTCAAACCCTAACTCATCTCAATCTCACCAAATTGAAGGGCAGAACTAGCTCAAATCAGATGCATGAACACAAATTCATGATCACCTAGTCATGGGGATTACAAGGTATGTCGAATTTTACGATTTGGTGATACTTTGAGATTATGATGAACAATCAAAATCGAAATTCTGGAATGAATGTTGAATCTATGAGTGTTATTGTGATTATATCTTGGTTTAGAAACAAACCCTAGTAGAAAACTTGACGAATTGTTGTCAAAACTAGGGATTTGATAATTACCCTACTATGTGCTAAGTGGGTTTTGATTTTGTAGTAAAGATGATGATATGTTTATGCTAGAAATCATCATAGTTGATAGTTGAAGCAAAATAATTGAACAATTTACAAGTTTGAGTATATGATCATAATTGCTATGAAATGGGTTTAGTTGATTTGATGAAATTAATGTTGTATTGGTATTTATAAATGCCATACTAACTCGTATAAATGAACTACTTGAACAAAATAGGGATTTTGTTAAGAGTTCATAATTGATTAGAAGTGAGTCTTGACACAAGAATTAAACTCATGATTCGTGATTGAGTTTAAAGAAAAAAAATAGTCAAAGAATCATAAGGTGTGAAAGTCATGATTTGGAATGACTAATCTAACAACCTTGTGAATAATGAATGATAGTTAGCGCTTAACAAGCTAGGTGAAGCTTGGGGAGAAAACGGGTCGAACGAGTCAAGCATAAAGGAAAAGCGTATTCGGAATGCAAGGTAAGTATGGCTTACACTAGTCTTATATTTTAGAATATTCTCTTATCGTATTAGTTACGAATAAGATAAATACATAGTTGAGGTATGATGTTTCGACGGGTAGACGTACGGAACAAGATAGTCGAGCATGACAAGAGACCATGTTGATGGTTTAAAAAGGAGTTAAATTGGTAATTCGATCATTTTATGACAAATGGAAAATGAACTTTTAAATGGTTACCTTATAGGGTAAACCAAAACAAACAATAAGGGTAAAACGGTAAATTGGTCACGCGTCGACCATAACTATTGGTTTTAAAAGACACTTATGAAGTAAGCCTTAATAGGCCGAAAAGTATTAAGAAATAGATTTATAAGTAAATTGACTGTACGGTGTAAACCGGTACAAGTTATGTAGACGAGATGATAATAAATCCATCTCGCAATAGTAAATGGTCATATAGACCAAACGGGTCAAAAGGTGAAAATATCACCCTTTGACAATATCGGCTAATGTTTTGTCGAGTTGCATAATTACAGGAATAAATATCGATTGAATGTTGACATCGCGATTACTTAGCGGCTACTAAGGCAAGGTATCAAAACGGGTCAATAAATTGATTCGAGCCAGGTATGTATAATTGGTCAAATCATCATTAGAACTTGAAGTTCAATGAGGGCTAAACAAGTTAAAATGGACATTGGGTTATCTTTTAAGTAAACCGAATGATTTAAGTTATTGTCATTGTGTTTTAAAAACATGATGGCTATTTAAACAAGATCCTAGTTTAAAAAGTGGAATTTTGGTCAATTACGACATGAAAAGTCCTTTGTTGTAAAGAGAGGGTTTAAGATGACCAAAACGCCCTCGTAAGCAAAATCGAGTAAATGAACCTTAAGAGTTGTTTAAAAACAAGTTATATGATCAAACAAATACTTTGAATAAGTATACAGAATGAAAAGGGTAAATCTTGGGTCAAATGACTCAATATGGGTCTTTGCCGTAAAATGATAGTCCGAGGGATAAAACTCGGAATATATGTATCTCCACATTAAATCCACCACAAATATAGTTGTGGTGGAAGACTACTTGGTAAGAAATGTGGAAATATAAAGTTAGATACAAATGAAAGCGATTTTAGGCTCGAAAGTGCTTAAATACCCTTAACGGGTCAAAATAAGCATACGAGCGAAAACGGGTTTAAATTGGGTAATAAACCTGTTATTAGAACCTAATATGGTATATAACATTTATTTGAAGAAGTGTAGGTGATGTAGGAATCAAACAATTATGTTTGTTTGATAAAATGCATAAACGGGTAAAATTTGATAAAAAGGTAACGAGTCGAAGGCTTGAAAGTCTCAAAATTTATTTATGTTGGATGTTGGATTTTAACTCCATAAGATGGAGAATTAAATTACGGACGCGTAGGAAAAAAAATCGGGTAAAACGGATCAATAACGAAGAAGTTATGGCCGTTTCCGTGAAATCGGGTTATGCTGAGAATCTGCAGCACCAGCAAGCAACATTCTGTCAAAAACAAGCCGTGGCGTAGCGCGACTGGCAGTGGCGCTACGCGAGCGGGTTTCAGTTTCACGAAAATCGTTTATTTTGACCGTTAATGCATTGCGAACCCGTTTAAATACGTTCTAAGTTACGTATGACTAATCCAACTCATGTTTTATGAGTTTCAGGTAAAATTTTAGCACCGGAGGACGATCAAGCACAATGAAGAACCGAACACGATCAAGAAATAAGCTTCCGCACGACGTTTCATTGTTACTTTTAAATGACGAATTTAATTACATTATGTTCTAAACTTTTAAATTGTAAAAGGTTTTTAATAAGCCCGTATTTTCGATGTATATGTAATCTCAATCACATGATTGTTTTCGTAAATTATACGTTAAACATTGATTTATAAGAACGGGTGTTACATATGTGCCTTATGTCCAAGGCTTGATGCAAAACTACTATCGTGCCGAAGGTCTCACTGGAAGCAGCCTCTCTATTCCTACGGGGTAGAGGTAAGGCTATCTACATCTTACCCTACTCAGACTCTACCTTTGATTTGCTATCGGTGGGATTTACTGAGTATGATGATGATGATGCTTTATAATTCCCTGAATATACTGTTGCAACATGCTTATTTTATCCGTGTTTTGATAAAAGCCTTGTTCAAAATTGATTGAGTCAATTATAATTGATTTTTTTTGTTTATTTGATCGAGTCAATTATAATTGATTTTTTTGTTTATCACTATGACAAACCGAATCAAAACTATCTCAACACCTTTGATGGCAGTATAGAGAACCTTTTACGTCATAAGCTATAACGAGTGTCGGTGACGAACAAAACTGATATTGTCCGAACAACATTGGTACCACGTTAATTTTGAAAGAACATCAGTACCAATATTATACTTTTGAAACCTTTATCGATCTTTATTTTTATATTTTTTGATCGAAGTAAAACATGTGTCGATATGTTTTTGGGCATATCATGACTTTATTGTTTGGGGTTTATCTTCTGGTCGCTATACAAAGTGTCGATTATGGTATGATACTTTATTGAATCGAACCGGTACCAACTAACTTCCCGCCGCAACGCGCGAGAAAGTCCACTAGTGTATATAAAATGTATTAAAAACTTATAAATATATTACTAGTTATTAAACAAATAATTAACACAAAAAAAAAACATTACATATATTTTAAAAACATTACATAAATTAAAAATAAGAAACTAAAAAACACATAATTTAAATAAAAATTCTAATGATTTCCCACGCAAAGCGGAACCTGAATTCACGGTTGTGCACGTGCCTGAAGTTGATGAGGGCCACTTGAATGATGTCGTCCTCCTCGAGATTACCACCCTCGATCTCCACGGCGTTGTGGATCGTCTCGAATCTTTCGCAATCAAAACGGATTGTCCTAAAATGAGACGAGAGGGAGTCGTCGACGGTTCGGTTGTTATGACCCGTTTAGGCTTGGAAGTGTTGTCAGATTGTTGTCCTCCAAAAAGGGCCGCTCGTGCGCCTACTCGGCGTGTGGTTGCTTAAAGCTTCGACCAACGATTCCCAAAGTGCAATATCCTCCTCTTTGGTCCACGCCACGGTTGCCATCGTAGGTTTTTTTTTTTTTTTTTGAAGTGGAACAACGTTGAAGTGGAAAAGTTGGTATAGAATTGAAGAATTGTGGTTGTATTTATAGTGTGAAATTATAAATTAAAAAAAGTATTTTTTTCTTTTAAATTTAAAAGTTAACCGTTGGGGTAAAACGGCTAACAATCACGTCCATTAACCACGTGCCACCTTGTCTGCAAAATGTCCTTCATGCCGGTGGAGATTCCCCTGCCCCTTGAATAGCGCCGTGGACGGGATGGTGTGAACGACGTTGAGCACAACAACGCCATTTATAAACGCCCACACTGTGTGATCTAAGAAAACTAATGGTAAACGTCGTAGACGGGATGGTGTAAAACACGTTGAGTAGCAACAAATTATATTATACGGAGTATTAATTAATTAATAATTAATTGTAAAAAGTTGAACACAAATAACCAACCAAACCCATTGACAAAATCTAAACAATTAAATAAAAATCCAATTCACACCATTCAAAACTTATGGCCTCTCATCCAACAATATTAAAATACCAACGTGTCCCTCAACTTACACGCGCCGGCGTCAAATACATACAAACAACAACTACTCACCACCCCCTTATTATTTCTATTTCCTTAATCCCCATTATTGCTTTTGCGTCAATTTTCCCCAAAATTTTCGCCCAAAATTTCTTCATCATCCGATCCCTATAAACCCCATAATCCTCATCACAAACTCCAATTGCCTGCTCGCTCGTTAGGGTTTTACATCTCAATCACAATTACTGATTGATTTCAAGGTCCAATTCAGAAAAAAAAAATCGAATTTTAGGGTTTATATATAATTAGATAAGATGAGCTTTCAGGATCTGGAAGCGGGTCGTCCGTTGAATACAAGGCGGGTCGGATACACCAATGGATTCAAGCAACAAGATCCGACCCAAGCTATTGCGTCCGGGATATTTCAGATCAATACGGCCGTTAACTCGTTTCAACGGCTGGTTAAAACTCTTGGAACACCTAAAGATACCCATGAACTAAGGGAAAAACTGTACGTATTGGTTTGTAATTTTGATTGTTGATGATTGAATTTTGTGTTGCTTTGAATTGTATTTATTACTCGTGATTATATTTGAGTAGGGTTTGGTTTTATATTTTCTTGATTTCTAAGTCAACTATTAAATGGTTAGTAACGAACATTTAGGAATTATAAAACGATATCTTGAGATAAGATCATAGTTGTCAATAGCGATCTTAGCGATCGTTACAGTGCGCTAGGTAGTAGCGTATAGGTCTAGTGTCGCTATTAGGGTTGTAGCGATAGATAGCGAGAATGGTGACACTTTTTTTTTGTTTTTCAATATAAATAGCAATTAAATATAGCTATAAATGGTTGTATTTTAGATTTTTGTTAAATACACATGTAAAATAACATATATACCAGGGTATTTTGATAGAATATACATATAATTTTTTTTCTGGTGTATCGCTATTTATAAAATAGCCGCCTGTATTTATCGCTATACGCTATGTAGCATATAGGTCCCTTATCGCTATTTGGCGCTATTCGCCATTAACAACTGTGGATAAGATATGATTTAGGAATTAACTTTTAAAGTTGAGAAATAGCTAGATACTTATTTATTAGTTATAGGTTCTATTTGTTTGCATGACTATATAATTAGTTATAGATTGTTATTAATTGATAGACACAAGACAAGGCTACATACTGGTTACTTAATCTGATGAATATTGACATTGAGGTTACTTAATTAGTAATTGATTGTTATTAATTGGTAGGCATAAGTCGAGACTACATATTGGCCAACTGGTTAAAGATACTTCGGAAAAACTCAAGCAAGCGAGCGAAACAGATCATCGTGCGGAAGTTAGTGTAAGTGGGTTTTAGTATTTTGATGGTTGGTTGTTTTGTATTGCTGTTTGAGATGCTAATGAAGATTGGTAATTGTGCAGGTGAGCAAAAAGATTACGGATGCTAAACTTGCGAAAGATTTTCAAGCGGCTTTGAAAGAGTTTCAGAAGGCCCAGCGCCTTGCAGCTGAAAGGGAGACGGCTTACACTCCTTCTGTTCCTCAAGCGGTTCTTCCCTCAAGGTAAATTAGGTTTCGTTTGCAGTCGTACTTTTAGAGAATTGAACGGAGGACTGATTGTTATGGTTTTATGTGCAGTTATGCAGCCAGTGAAATGGATATAGGCTCGGACAGAAGTCAAGAACAGCGTGTTCTTCTTATGGAATCTAGAAGGTGAGCTCGCTTGTATTAATGTAACTGTTTAGGTGTTAATCTGCAGCTGTGTGCTGAATTCTTTCATGTTTTGTGTGTGCAGGGAGGTTTTGCTGTTGGACAATGAGATCGCGTTTAACGAGGCTATCATTGAAGAAAGAGATCAAGGGATTCAAGAAATCCAAAACCAAATAGGCGAGGTAAACGAGATTTTTAAGGATCTTGCTGTTTTGGTTCATGAGCAAGGAGCTATGATCGGTAAGCACTTTTTTGTTCATTTTATTTTCTAATAATTAATCAATATATTAATTTATGATTACAAATACAATATGTAAACGAGTCTATGTGGGGTTATACGCATTAAAAATATAAAATTCTGGATGACATTCAACCCAGTTTACATGTTCCCTCTAAATTCTTTTATTTGATCAATTTGACCAACACAATTGACACTTTAAGTAAATGGGTTGAAAATGTCATCTTTAATCTTATGTTTCTATTTCGTGGTTGATGCCTGAGGTTTTTTTTTTTTTTTTTTTTTTTTTTTTGCAGATGATATTGGCTCCAACGTTGAGAATTCTCACGCTGCGACTGCACAGGCGAGATCTCATCTTGCGCAAGCATCAAAAACTCAAAGAGCAAACTCTTCCATGGTAAGTGAAATATTGTTAATAATTTTGGTTTAACTAACTATTTCTTTAATCCTGATGATCATGCCTTGTTTTTGTGCAGACTTGCTTGCTTTTGGTGATAGTCGCGATTGTGCTTTGCATCGTGGTCATAATCGTTGCAGTTTGACTTCATACCAATGTATCTACGGGTCAGAAGCAATTTAATATGCTCCTTTTGAGCATCTTGGGTTCTACAAGGATTGTTTTCTTCTTTCTTTCATTGTGTGATAATATACTTGAAATTTATATTTGTTAAAAGGATGCTTTCTGTGTGATTAACAACTTCTCTTTCTTCCCTCTCCCCTTATTTAAAAAAAAATCTTATGTTTTTTTTTTAACCGAAAATGTAACTCATAGGTTGAATTGGATTTTGTACGATTTGGCGTCACGAATCGAACAAAATCCATAAAAGTTTGAAAATCATAACCGTATAAACAGTTGTATCTATGTTTTATGCAATACGGCTACGTCTTTCCATTATATGTCAGGTACATGCGTGCGGTTATCGCTATTTTTTACCTAAGTCGCGCCTATATATATAATGCAAGTACCCCTGACATGGGCTAATATGCAGCTGTCGTATTGGGTTGCCGCTGTGAGCCTCCCCGGGAATGCCGATACCGATGAAATCGTGGGGGGTTCTTTAGCCTCCCATTATTCTTGAACAGTTCTTGTTCGGATGAGATTAACAAGCACTCCGGCAGCGGAGAAGGGTATCTTACTCTGTCATAACAGTAGCTATAATACATGTATTTTTCTCTAAACCACTTCTTGGCTTGGCGCTGTCGTGGAGTGATGGTGGAAAATTCAGATGCTTCGAGTTTGTCTATGGCGTCAAGGCAGTTGGTTGAGGCTGCATCGGTGGGGTCAACTGGACAGCCCTGGAGGACAAGGTCCTGGAACTCGGAGGTGAAAGGTTCGAAGCGGTAGTCTACTTTGTGACGGCCGCCACCGGTGGCCCATGTTGAGGCGTCCCATACGGTGGCGTATGATGACATGGGTTTTGATGGGTAGTCTCCTCCCATGTTCTCGTCTCGCAATACCTCCCTTATTGGGATTTCATCCACGTAGAATCTGAAGAAATTAAATAGTACAAAAAAATTAATAAAAACAAAATGTCAGATGAGCCAAAAGACTGGTAAATGCTTTTGTTGGACTTTATTTAATTGCCTAGCAATCATATGAGCCAAGTTAAAAAGTTGGTTAATATTGCATATTACATCGTTAATTAAAAGGTAAACAAGTAATAGAGATATATTTAACACACCAGAACAATCGGTATATATAAATAGAAAAAGAAAAGATAAAAAGAGTGTGGATCTCGTTGGTTTAAATCCCCTCTTTCCTTACTTTCACCAAATTTATCGATCTGACTAACCCCAATGGATCAAATAGCAATGAATAGGACTATTCCAACAGTTAGACCTTTTTATGATATGGATTATCTATTCCTAATGGGTTGTGGTACTCTTAAAGAAAAGAGTAGACAAGGAATGAATATATCCCTTTCGGTCTATGACACCTAAGTGGAAAAAAATCCGGATCAAACTCTTATTTATCTTAACCTTTGGTTAATTTACTTCGCCGAAAGGGAGCAAAATTGCTAATGAGGTAGTGGTGAAGTGGTTGGGGAAAAACTTGGTGTTCCTTGTGACCCGGGTTCGACTCCCACTCTCCCCATTATTTTCTGCGGCATCCAGGTGAAGGGCGAATATGGGTGGCGCCGGTTCGTCTTGGATGAGAGGCGAGGTTTTACCGATTATTCCATTATCGTGCCTTCGGGCGGGTGGAGGTCGGGTTTCCGCAAATCTGGGGGAGCCTAGGAGCTGGCGGCGGTCGAGTAGTCGACCTTGGCAACAGCGTCCGGTGTCACAGTGGTTGGCACGTTGTTCCTTGTCATTTAAAAAGAAAAAAAAAAGAAAAAAGAAAGGAAACAAAATTGGTCGAACTCTTATTCTTATTGGTTTTTCTTTTCTTTTTGTTAGAACCAAGTCTGATACGAAACAGACTAGAAAACACCACTAAACTTTTTAAAGAGTAAAAGCTAAAAATATATACTTTTGATTTGACCATGTATAATATTATTATTGTAACCATGTCATATAGGAAAAAGTGACTAAACATAGATTTAAATATGTATTTCATAAAGAAAAAGGTGACTAAACATAGATTTGATTGCCCTTGAGGCCAACCTTTTCTTGTGATTGGAGAAAGAGTAGAGAAAATAGCCGCATTTAGCGGCTGTAGTAATCTCTTATGAGTCAAAGTCCAAAAGAGCTTGAAGACTTGTAACATATTCAAGGGTGTTAGTTAAAGTAAAGCCTTCTCTTATCACTTATGAGTTGCTACTTATACACAAAGTGGGATTCGCATGCCTAGTAGCATTAGAGGTGCACAAACCGGTTAATTTTAATAACCGGTTCGGTTAACCAGTTATACCGGTTAATTTGAATTTTTGACTTTAACCGGTTAATGCTTTAACCGGTTATTACTTTAACCGGTTATTTTTTTAACTGGTCCGGTTAATTACTTTAACCGGTTCGGTTAATTAACCGGTTATTTTCGGTTATTAACCGGTTTTTTTGCCTTTTTTTTGAATTTTTCGGTTATTTTTTCGGTTAACCAGTCTATCGGTTAAAAAACCGGTTTAAAAAAACCGGTTAATAACCGGTTATTATACTAAACACTTATAACCGGTTACTAACCTACGGTTAAAAATAACCACTAACCGGTTATTCCTAAATCGGTTATTAACCGGTTACGGTTTCGGTTAATAACCGGTTACGGTTAATTAACCGGTTATTTTGTGCACCTCTAAGTAGCATTATTCATTGACTCGCATGTCTAAATAAAAAAATATAATACCAAGATGATCAACTTTTTATATTTA
Organism: Helianthus tuberosus; assembly: GCA_030545235.1. Taxonomy (NCBI): domain Eukaryota; kingdom Viridiplantae; phylum Streptophyta; class Magnoliopsida; order Asterales; family Asteraceae; genus Helianthus; species Helianthus tuberosus. The sequence continues at coordinate 26,096,586 of CM060391.1, read as the reverse complement.
TACAAGTTTTTACTTTAACTAAAATTCATTACATAATTTTTTTTTTTTTTTGGGTAAAGTACATAAAATTATTTTTCGTCGTCTAATATAATAAAATATATTAGCATATCATTAGATATGCCTTCAAATATACAAAGTTGGCCACCAATTTATTTTTTCACGTATTTACTTTTTTATTTATCTTTATATCACCTATATACTTTATTTTAGGTTGTATTTTCGTATCGAGTAAAATGCCAAAATCGTTCCTGAGGTTTAGTCATTTTTATTTGTTCCATCTAAAATGACATTTTTGTGCATTTGAGTCCTTCATGTTAGCGTTTTATTACCATTTTCATCATTAAGTTTGAAAATTTATTGCTACTTTCGTCCCTCGAAATTTGGCCCACACGGATATAAATGACAAGATTCCAATTTTTTCGGATGAAAATAACACCTCAGGGACCGAAAGTCGCAACCTAAGATAGGAAAATGACATTTTCCTCTTTCGGTAGAGTATTTAAAGACATTTATCACGATCTGTCTACAAATTTCACCTTATTTACTTTATTGACACGTTGAGTTCATCTTATATTCGCAACTCTTTTTTGATTAGTTGCAAATTTTGTACCCACTAGCTAGTTATTACTAAATCTCATAACATGAATTGTACTACTTCTAAAGAAGCTAATATAGGATGTAATGTAAAACATATGTATTTTACATGACCCCCTTTAGCTAACTGTGTTTTTATAAGCCTAAATCCAACAATTTTGTGTTACATTTGCTCACATAACAAAAACAGATTCAAAAGAATGCATCAAACTTACATGATCTTGTTGCGTGTCCAAAGAATACTGTACCGATGAAACTCCTTACTCGGATCAAACCATAAGCGATATCTCTCTTCCCGGCCACGGCTAGTGCTACCGTTACCGTAAACATTCGTCTGAAACCTCCAAGGTTTCCCTCTTACATTCCCCAAAAACTCCACATCTAATTCATCATGTCTTTTAGGAAACACATCCACATTACTACTCTGCATACACCAAACCATTTCATTTCATTCATTTCATTTTCAACATAATAATCAAATACGAAAAGTGCCTTTGTTTTCTCATTTTTTGCCCTAATTCCTCAAAATTTACACACATCAGAGATGATGAATTATGAATTATGATTACGTACGTAAAACGCGACGACAATGCCTGCTGTATTCTCCGTCGGCAATTTGATTTTGGCACTGAAGAATCCATAATTGTAATAATCGGATGATATAATACCAGATCCTGTTACAGTTTATCGTAAAAACGCAATTCAAATCTTACGAAAACCTAAAATAACAATCAGTTTTCAACGAAAAACATTCGAAAACAGTAACCAACCGCACGTACCGGATTGACGATTGAGGAGGAGACGTACGTTCGTATCGTCTTCAGATCGATCGATATTAAAGTCGCTGAACAGAGGAACATAGCCTTGATCGAAAGTTATCGTGTTGAGATCAAACGCCATCGCTGTATGTATACGATTGTTATCGATGAAGAAATGGTTAATACATAAGGTGAACAGGAGGAGGTGATAGACGGTGGAGGATGACGTCAGCAATGGTGACGGTGACGGAGAAGAAGATTGGCTCCGGCGACGGTGACGGTGAAAACGGATGTGTTGACGATTCATGTTTTGATCTAGGGTTTGGAATGAATGTGTATGTATGTATGTATACGTACATGCATATATACGTATAGTCTATAGAGGGAGTGCAGGATTGAAAATGGAAAGAAAGACCGAGAATTCAACAGTGGCGGAATAGACGGAGGGAGAGAATGTTTTGTGCAAAAGACCGAATTGCCCTTGAAAAAACCAAATATATATATTGATATTTTCGGCAATGTGAATAAAACACATAATTGGCGGATCTAGAATTACACGGCACATCACTTTTACATGAGTAAACTGCTAAAATCGTCCCAGAGGTTTGACTCAAATTGCTAGATCAGTCCAAAATCAATTTTTTTTTGCTAAAACAGTCACTGGCCCTAAGTTCTGTTGCTACATCAGTCCAAATAATAGACGGCGTTCAAACCTGCCGTTAATGGATGGGTAAAATTGTCATTTACATATTTTATTTCTTTTAACCCCTGAATTCCCGCACAAACACAAACACATTCACAGCTCTTCATTCAAACCTTCGATTAAACCCTAAGCGATTGATTGACGATGATCGACAATTGGAGCTGCTGGGGCGTTCAAGAAGAGGAGTCGACTTTTAATCCAACTGGAGAGTATGGTATGTTGATTCCCATTGTTCGATTAAACCCTAATTTGTGTAATGTTCTAATCTTGTTTGAGATTTGACGATTTCAGTTTAACACCCAGATTATTTCACTCTAAAGGTTCATCATGGTGGAAGATTTACTGAATTTCCGGACTTGAAGTATAATGGTGGTTATGTATCTTACATTGACAAGGTGAACTCAGATTTGTTTTCGGTTATTATTGTGAATGAAATGATTGTTTGTTTGGGGTATTCGGATGAAGATATAGTAACTTACCATTTCAAAGTACCCGAAGAAGAAAGTTTGGATTTAGGTTTGAAGCCATTGGGTAATGATTCAGATGTTCTTAATTTGATTAAGTATGCTGAATCAAGTAAGGTTATTGAAGTGTATGTTGAGCATTTAGAGACCTACCTTAGGAAAGTTAGCCAAGATCAAGGTCAGGTCACACAAGAGTCAACATTGGTTGAGGGTAGTGATACAAGTGAAAGTGATGGTAGTGATACAAGTGGTAAAGATAGGGAGGATGATGATGATCCAGATTACGTTGTTGATGAAAACAACATAGTTGATGAAGTTGTTGTAGATGACATGGAATTATTTAGAGCTACAGTTGTGCATGAGTCTGTTGAAAAGGAGCAAGTGCCAACTGAAGATGTAGAAAATGAAGACGAGCAAGTGCCAACTGAAGATGTAGAAAATGAAATTGATGATGACACCCCACTGGGCCACATATCATAGAGCAAAGGATTGTAAATGTTGAAGAAAGAACCTGCAGTTGTCGAAGATGGGATTTAACTGGCATGCCATGTAGGCATGCAGTTGCCTGCATTTGGAACATGAGGATGAATGGACGGGGTGATGGAATACCAGAAAGGTTTGTTGATAGAGCCTATTGGGTTGACACATGGAAGGCTGTTTATATGAATACAATAGAACCCATAAATGGCAGAGTCATGTGGCCTGTTTCTAGATACCCAACGACCTTAGTTGCACCTAAGTATCACAAACAAGCTGGGAGGCCTAAGAAAAAAAGAAAGAAGTCTGCTGCGGAGCTTGAAGAATTGAAGAAAGCTGTTGAAACAGGTCCAAAATTGCCTATGAAGGGAAAGTCATTAACTTATGGATTGTGTGGTGCAACGGGACATAACAGGAGAATATGCAAACATGGTGGAGCAACAGGTGGTGATGGAAGTGTTGATGGTGCAACAGCTGCTGGTGGGGGTGCTTAGAATTGTATGCTGTTTGTTTTTTGTTTGCTTGACTTGTCTTTCGGATCAACAGCTGCATTTTGTTTTTGTATGTTACGCTTAGTTTGGACGGATAAAATTCCACCTGTTTTGGTATTAATGTATTGTGTGGTATTATCATAATCAACCTTAGATTCCATTAGTTCCATCAACAATAAAATACAGCATGATACAAAACATTACGTTGATTCATTCGTTCAAGATTCAGGTTTCAACATTCAGTAACTACAACTAAAAATAAAACCAAAACATGATGATCCAAGTAACAATCAACATCATTTTAAGCCTTCTGTTCTTTACTTTCAACTTCTTTGCATCATCTTCCATCATCATAATCTTGTTTTGCAACATTCCGGAATTTTCTTCGTGCTTCTTTGCATCATCTTCCAACATTATAATCCTGTTTTGCAACATTCTTGAATTTTCTTCATGCTGATGAACAACGTTCAGCAGCCCTTGGATCACAACTTCACTGTTATGTGAAATTGATGGCTCAGCCCAGCAAACAAAGCCGCATCCACGACGGTTTGCCTATGATTATTAGAATCACTTCAGAGATAACATATACGTACCTAATTTAACAAAATTACAAATGCTCACCCGTTTGTCGCATCAGTAGAATCTTCTACCAGGGTTAGATTCAGTCGCAGATGTTCGAATTACAGTTGGAGACCCGCATCTGCAAACCACCATGTTGATCTTTGAAGGATTTGAGAATTAGGGTTTTTGTGTTAAAAGGGTGATTGAGGAGAAGATGATGCAGGGACTTTCTTTATATAATAACATGAGTTTTAAAAAGCATTTAATAAATGGGAAAACAAATTAAAATAGAAAATGACAAAAATGACAAGTTTGCCCTCCAGTCAAATCCAGATTTTGAACGGCGTCAAAAAAATGGACTGATCTAGCAACAGAACTTAGGCCCAATGATTGTTTTAGCAAAAAAAGTTGATTTTGGACTGATCTAGCAATTTGAGTCAAACCACAGGGACGATTTTAGCAGTTTACTCTTTACATTATTTTAGGGTATTTATACTCGCTTCAATTTGTGTTGTTGAAAAAATTATATTGTTCTCATCAGTAGAATTAATGGTCATGCATATCCTCTAGTTTTAAATATTGTCCTACAATATTTTAGTGTATAGAGAACACGGGCGGACCCACATTATGTGGCTCGGTGTCCCCGGATCTCAATGTTTTTTAAAAATGTAGTAACGAAGGCGTGTTAAATTTTGTATTGACCCCATAAAAATACTTAGATGGAACCCATTAAAACAGGGGAAATGGATTGTATCACCCTAAACTATGCAAAATTGGCCAATAGCACGCCCAACTTTCAACTTGGCTCCCACCACCCCCAACTCGACAACTTGGTGTCACTGTCACCCCTTCGTTAAAAAATCACTAACTCAGTTAGGTTTTTAATCCTACGTGTCATGGGGATGATGAGGTGGACAGCCTACGTGGACTCACCATTTAACATCTCTGTAAACATAATATAAAAACCTAATTCAACACAAACACATATTCCTTCGCTTTGTCTTTATCAATTCACAACCTGCAAATTTACTTCTTTTTCAACTGAATTCAGATCTGAAATGATGCTCGGTTCATGATGTTTCGAAAATGATTCAAAGTTTTGATTCTGTTTACTGCATCAAAACAATCTATGAACAAACTGATACACATATGGATGTTCTGTTTATGATAATCAACACTTCAAAATCTTTTCTTTTGATTGCTAAACCAAAACAGATTATCAAACAAGAATCAGTTCAGATCTGAACTCAAACAAACAAGAATCAGACAAGAATCAGTTCAGATCTGAACTCAATCAAACAAGAATCAGATCTGAACTAAATCAAACAATCTATGAACACTTCAAAATCTTTTCTTTTCGTCATCTGTTCTCTCAATCAAATAAGAATCAGTTCAGATCTGAACTCAAACATGATGCTCTAATAATTTGTAATTCAATTCAAATCGATAAGTGTGATGAGTTATGAACAAAATACTCAGATTTCAATCAATTCAAATCTCCGATTGATTTTGCTCTGCAACAACCTCCGGCGACCACTCCCACCTCGAGCCGCTGCAACAACCTGCAAATCGTGTCAAATTTACCTTCAGTTCCTTCAATTCAGAAGTTCATTCGGTCCGATAACGTCGAAATATCAAGTGATGGCAGATCTGTGAGCCGATTGATCATCAAACGATGAAGATGGAGACGTTGAGGTGTCGTAATCGATCATGCTCGGTCTGTTTCTCTCTCTTGCTCTCGTCAGTAGCATCGATTTCTCTTTCTATATAGGCATCGGTGGGTTTGACTGTTGTTCTTTGGTCAAAATTGCAGAGATTGAAGAGGAATTGGTTGGGGGATTTGGAGTTTTAAGAGGAATTAGGGTTTGAAGGTTTGTGCGTGTTTGGGAAGAAGAAGAAGAGAGGGTTTGTTTAATCCTGCCTTGGATCTTTTAAAATGAGATTTATATATTAATTATAATTAAAATATAGATTTCTTTAAAAATAATTGGCCACCTCAGCATGACACGTCATAAAAAACAAGCCACATCATCAAAATTTAGCCACGTAGGATAAAAAAACTAACTGAGTTAGTGTTTAGTTAACGACGGGGTGACAGGACAACCAAAGTATTAAGTTGGGGGTGGTGGGAGCCAAGTTGAAAGTTGGGCGTGCTATTGGCCAATTTTGCATAGTTAAGGGTGATACAGTCCATTTCCCCATTAAAACAAGATTAAATTTGGTGTGTGGTAGGTAAATTTCTTGACTTATATATGAAAGGTCATAGTTTCGAGTCATGCTTTCTCCTTTTTTATCGTTTTGTTTTTAATTCCAAATATAAACAGAACAACACCTACCTTCACCCTTATTTCCTTCATCATGTTCAAAACACAACACCCTCGTTGCCTTCCTCTCTTCATTATTTGTATCTGATTTATTAGAAGTTTCTGATACGCATACCATTAATATTGTTATGGTGAATGTATTAATCTATTAGATTTAATGATTTTGTTGATTTTCGTCTTGGAGATAATAAGAGCATAACTGCAGAGAACTATGACATCGTATTTTTAGATTTAATTTGATTTTGTGATTTTTTTTTTCATTTCAAATGACATGGTATTCTTATATCATGTAGTTATATTCTGCTATTGTATATTGTATTCTATTAAGTTTTTCGCCTCGACCCAACCCGAGTGATGTCCGACCAACAATTCTAACATGCAAAATCTTAACACCGAAAAATTGGACCACATTGGATAAAAATCCTGGGTCCGCCATTAGAGAAGATTGTCCTACCATTTTGTACACTAGGCTAATGGTTATGCATTTGTTAATCATGTTGAATCATATAGCATATATGTAGTTATGTGCATCTTAGAACAAGCAAGGTGCACCTCTATGCTGATACACATACATTTTTGAAGGTTGTCGAAAAAGAAAAAGATTATCCCATGCTTGTGGAACTCATGTCCATGACAGAAATACATTAAAGATTCTTCAACAATATGTTCATCCCACAACAAAGTTGAAAAAGTATTAAAATTTTAAAAAACAATTGATTAATGTTTACATTTAATGTTAGTGTCGTGAATCAAATATTCAATGGTGCATAAACTAAGTGAAAGATGCATTTAACATGAAACAATGTGTAACATTAGTAAACATCTCAACTATGTTCGTAACATGTACCATACCTGACGCGTATCTAGACAAACTTTCTCTACATTTCAATACAATTCCGGAAAAAAAAACCGACCAAACCAAAACCAGATGATGTCTAGAAATTAGCCCTCTTCCCAATCATTGTCATCATCATCTTCATCTCCTGAATGCTCGGCTGCTTCAACATTCGTAAGTCTTCCCTGCAAATGTCAAACAAGAAAAGGGACTAAGCCTGACCAATAGAGCTTATGAATGAAACTAGCATGGGTTATGTTTTATTTCAGACATGTTGAAATAAAAAAATAAAAAAAAAACATTATTATTGTGATGATATTGTTTTGCAATCATAACCAACACATTAATTATTAGGCAAAAGATCAAATACAAATAAACTTAACATACTAAACATACAAATTGAAGGAAAACTCAAAAAGACAAGGTGACATTTTTGTAATTACCACCAACTATCAAAGTTACTATACAAATGTGAAATCAACTAAAAATACCTAAAAAACACAATTTTTTTTAATATTTTTTTATAAAAAATCGCTACATTTTGTTAAAAAAAAATTTTTTTTTTGCTACTAAAAGTTGGCGATTTTTTTTATAAAAAATATTAAAAAAAAATTTATTTTGTGTGTGTGTGTTTTTTTTCTTTTTTTAGGTTTTTTGGGAGTTTAGTTTTTAGCATTTTAGCTAGGGGGGGGGGGGGGGGGGGCAAATCCAACCCGTTTCAACATGTAACAAAGACTTGTTTCAACTGGAAACATTTTTGACCGTTACCCAATCTGCCAAGAATTGATCAATACATGAAAATACAAGCAAATTGGGCTGGTGTCATGGTGACGTAGTGATGTTGATAACATAGCATACCAATAAGCATATTTTCATAGATGTTTAGACTTGCATAGTACAAAATTATCTGATAACCAACAATACCTCCATCTTTCACGTACATATATTTCTCAAGCAATCAATTCATTTTTCAATTATTCTTACATTTGATCACAAATTTATATCACCATTTAATAAAATATTTATTCTAATAAACCATTAATCGATTTTACAGAAAGAACATCTCATATCCATTAAAAAAACATTATCATCTTATCGGATTATTGATTATAAAGCATACATAAAATACTTTTATCTGATAGTAATATTAGTCAACCATATTATTCCCCTATAATATTTTGTATGAGCTGTATTTTATTGTATATATTATTGCGTATAACTCTAATTGATTCATTCCTAGTTTAGATGATAGTTAGTTAGGGTATCTCTTGTATATATATGTGTTCTATGTTTATTCTTGATCATCGAAGCATTCAGTATTTCACATGGTATCAGAGCAACGCTCTGAACCCTAACTAAATTCGCTGAGGCTATGGTCTCTGTTCTTGTTTTCTTTTTCACACCCTCTTCCCTATTCCTCCTTCCCATCGTCTGTACCATGGGTGACAAAGGAGATAACAACAACAAAACTGCTGCCCTTCATCCAGTGTATCCCGTGAACAACATTCAACACAAAGTACGTGTGTTGGATGGAACCAAGGTAACCTATTCCTCATGAGTTAAGCTTTTTCAGTTGAATGCCCGTGGCTACAAGGTCCTCGACCACATCGACGGAACCAAGCCATCGGCGAAAGAAGATCCGAACTTCGAATCATGGACAAAAATAGATGCAATTGTGTTACAGTGGATCTACGGATCTCTGTCGGACGAGTTGCTTGTTCGGGTTCTCGAACCCGAGTCCATCGCTCTTGAAGCCTGGACTCGGATCAAGAACATCTTTTTAAACAATAAAGGATCCCGCGCTGCAGCTTTGGAGCATGCTTTCACTAATCTCACATTGAAATCCATGCCGTCCCTTCAAGCATATTGCTAGAAACTCAAAAAAATCGCTGGGTAACTGTTTGATGTCGAAAGCCCAGCGAGTGAAAACCGTTTGGTTATCCAGCTTGTCCGCGGACTCCCACCGGAGTATGACACTGTTGCCGCTCAGCTTAACCAATCACTCCCCTCTTGGGAAGTGGCCGTCAACCTGTTAGATCTTGAAGAACGCCGTCAATCGGCTCGTGATACTCCACCAATTGTAGCTGCTGCTATTGAACCACCCCCACCCCCTCCTGCCACGGATCAACAGTCTCAAAGACGTGACACTGGACCATGTGGGCAGTCCAAATTCTCAAACCAGCAGCGTTGCAACAATGGCCCGAGGCCCAAACGTAATAGTAACCCGCAACAGCAGTCTCTGGCCCACAACAACCCACAACGCACTGGACCCTGGAACAATAACCAATCATACGGACCTGGTGCATCTCAAAACTTTGGGCCTGCACCTTGGTGGGTCAATGCTTATGGGCCGCCCAGTGGCTGGGCTCCCCCACCGTGTCCCCAGTGGCGAAGCTTGAGATTTTCGATCGATGGGTCGAAAACGTATATACCTAAAAATTTCTATAAAACGGGGGGTCGAAAACGTATATACCTGAAAAAATTATACGAAAACTACATACTCTCCACTACTGAGCGAAAAGTTCGAGGGGTCGGCCGCCCCCTCCTACCCCCACTGTCATTCGCTCATACGTGTCCCTACCCAACCCAATCTAGCTGGGCCACAGCTTGGCAACAGGGACCATGGCAGCCCACTGGCAGATCCAACAACAACAAGACATCCTCCTCTCGCACTTCTCCACAGGCTCACATCATCGATTTTGATCCGCTGCAACCTACTGACATCGGTGAGGCATTTCCGGCTCTTGCTGTGGACTCGATTGAACCGGAATGGCACATGGATACTGGGGCTTCCAATCACATAAGTGCAAACACAGGTATATGCACTGACTCACCTACTGTTAATTCTATTAAATCTATACTAGTCGGTAATGGTCACAAAATGCCAATCCTTGGATCGGGAAACATCAACTTTCCTCATTCTCAACACAACATGCGCCTTAATAATGTCCTTTACGCTCCTAAAGTTATAAAAAAACCTTATCTCAGTTAAACAATTTACACGTGATAATCTTGTTTCTGTGAAATTTGACCCATTTGGATTTTTTGTGAAGGATTTCAAGACTGGGAAGATATTGACGCGTCACAACAGTGATAAGAGTCATCTCTATCCTGTCACCGCTCCTGTTCCCGCTCCGTCCGTTTTTACTGCTACCACTCCCGACTCATGGCATGATCGACTAGGCCACTCGGGAGTTTCAATTGTTGATTTTCTTACTTCTAATAAATTTATTGCTTGTAATAAAACTAGTCATCTGTTTTGCAATTCTTGTCAATTAGCAAAGCATAAACACCTGCCCTTTGTTTTATCTAATTCCAAAACTATTTTGATTTTTGATATTGTGCACTGTGATCTATGGACCTCCCCAATCGTGTCAAATACCGGTTATAAATATTACATGATCTTGATTGATGACTATACAAATTATACTTGGCTTTTCCCTCTTCGATATAAATCCTAGACCGTGACCAAGTTTATAAAATTCTACTATTACATCAAAACACAATTTCATTTGCCTATAAAATCCTTTCAAAGCGACAATGGTGGTGAATTCGATAATCATCACTTTAAAATTTTGCCTCCACAAACGGTATTCAATTCCGTTTCTCATGCCCGCATACCTCACAACAAAACGGCAAATCCGAGCGTATGATCCGCCGTATTAATGAAATCATGCTATCCATCCTTACCCATGCATCCGTACCACCCTCCTACTGGGTGGAAGCCGCTCACACGGATGCGTACCTACATAATATTCTTCCATCCAAAATTCTAAAACATCATACTCCTACCACCGCATTGTATCTACGTCACCCAACGTACGATCACCTACAGGTTTTCGGGTCTGCGTGTTTTCCAAATCATTAATCTACCCGCCCACATAAACTTTCTCAACGATCCTCCTTATGCGTCTTTCTTGGCTATCCTGCGAATTACCGAGGATACCGATGCTTAAACATCCAAACCGGGAAAACATTTTTTTTCTCGCCATGTCACCTTTGATGAGATAACACTCCCTTTCTCTCACTCACACCCCAACCGTGATTACTCTCATCTTGAACAAGACCTGTCAACCATAATATTCACTCATCCAAACACATTTACTACACCAACTTATCCACATCTCACTGACCCCACCTCTCCCACTAACCTACCTATCCACTCTACCTCATCCCTTACATCACATTCTCATGCACCAACCCAGCCTGATCCCAACCTTCACTCGGCTCAACCACGGTTCGACATACAGTCAACCTGTCACCCACCCATGAACCACACTTCCGCACCCGTATCTCCTTCACCATCCCCACCCCTCCGCTTACACAACCACCTACCCATCACATGACAACCCGCCTCAAAGCCGGAATTACCAAACCAAAACACCCTGTTAACCTACACACCGCCATCGATTTCTCCGCTTCCTAAATCACACCTCACCGCTCTAACCGATCCAAATTGGCAAGAGGCTATGAATGACGAATATAGAGCCTTAATAGAAAATAACACGTGGGAGTTAGTCCCACGACCGAATAACGCACACATCATTCGTTGCATGTGGCTAAATCGCCACAAGTTTCACGCAAACGGTACAAAGCTCGCCTTGTTGTTAATGGTAAATCTCAACATGTTGGCGTTGATTGTTTTGATACCTTCAGTCCGGTCGTCAAACCTACTACAATTTGGACCGTACTCAGCATTGCCGTTTCACATGCGGTCAATACACCAACTCGATGTCAAAAACACCTTCCTACATGGTGACCTGAACGAAACAGTTTACATGTTTCAGCCACCCGGATTTGTGGACAAACAACATCCGTCCTTTGTTTGCCGGTTACGTAAGTCTCTATATGGCCTTAAACAAGCTCCGCGCGCTTGGTATCACAGGTTTGCCACTTTCATTACAAACTGCGGTTTTCGAAGTACGACGTGTGACACCTCTCTTTTCGTCTACCGAAACGGATCTCGCATGGCATATTTATTACTTTACGTTGACGATATCATACTAACTACTTCTGATGACCGCTTGTTTCGTGATATTATTAATTCTTTATCAGCAGAATTTGCCATGTTAGATTAGGGGAATCTTCATCATTTCTTGGGTATACAGGTAACACGGAACCGAGATGGCTTACTTCTTTCGCAAGGATCCTATGTTCGGGATATCATTGAACGCGCCAACATGTCAACATGCAAGCCATGCAACACCCCATGTGACACTGACTCCAAACTAAGCGCGCATGCTGGTACTCCGTTGTCCGACGGTACACTTTACAGGAGCCTGGCTGGCGCCTTACAATACTTAACCTTTACCCGGCCTGACATTTTTTATGCAGTCCAACGGGTGTGTTTATTCATGCATGCGCCGCGCGAACCACATTTTCAATATTTAGAGCGGATCCTAAGATATCTAAAAGGTGTTGCAGATCATGCCCTTCACATAAAACCCTCAAAGTCTTTGAAACTAACTGCATATTCTGATGCTGATTGGGGGGGGGGGGGTGCCCAGACTCGAGACGTTCCACTTCTGGGTTTTTGTAACACCCGTTCTTATAAATCAAGGTTTAACGTAAATTTTACGTAAAACAACCATGTAACTAAGATTACATAAACATTTGGAAATACGGGTTTATTAAAACTTTTACAATTTATAATTTATTCTACGTAACGTGATCGAAATTCGTTGTTTAAAATTTACAACGTGACAAAGTGCGGAAGCGTGTATATTTATCGTGTTCGGTTCTTCGTTGAGCTTGATCGTCTTTCGGCATCCAAAATATACCTACATTTCATAAACATGAAATACATTAGTCTTACGGGGGTTTAAAACGTGTCTAATCGAGTCCAAGTAACAATTGATCACCAAAACAAGATTCTCAATCTGGCCTCCACCGTAAATCAGAAGAGGTCCACCGTAAAGCCTTTCAACTCCACCGTAAATTACGGTGGACACCGTAATTTACGGTGGCCCCTGCATCAGCAGGTCTACAGCTCAGTTCAGCTATGCCAGTTTTTACGGAAACGGCCATAACTTCTTCGTTATTGATCCGTTTTACCCGATTCTTTTTCCTACGCGTCCGTAATTTAATTCTCCATCTTGTGGAGTTAAAATCCAAAATTCTACATAATAAAATTTCAGACTTTTAAGTCTTCGGCTTATCGCCTTATTTCCCACTTTTGACCCGTTTATGCATTTTATCAAACGAACATATTCGTTTGATTCCTACCTCACCTACACTTCTTCAAATTAATGTTACCTACTATATTAGGTTCTAATCATAGGTTTATTACACCGTTTAATCACGTTTTCGCTCGTATGCTTATTTTGACCCGTTAAGGGTATTTAAGCACTTTAAAGCTTGAAATCACCTTCCTTCTTTTCTAGCATCTTATTCCTACATTTCTTATCAAGAAATCTTCCACTACAACTATATGTGTGTGGATTTAAATGTGTATGTCTATATGTTCCGAGTTTTACCCTTCGGATTGCTATTTTACGGCAAGACTCAAATAGAGCTATGTGACTAACATATCACATCTTTCAACTTCTATACTTATTCTAAATATTTACCTAGTCATAAAACTCGTTTCCAAACAACCTCTATGGGTCATTTGTTCCATTTAGCCTACAAGGGCGTTTTGGTCGATTTTAGTCATTCTTTTACGACGAAGGACTATTAGTGCTTGTTTGAACCCCAAAGTCCGACCTTTTAACCATATTCTTGTTTAGAAACCAATATGTTTCTAAAACACCATAATCATAACTCAATTTATTCGCTTACCTAAAAGATAACCGAATATCTTATTTTAACCTTGTCTAACTGTTATAAAACTCCAAATTCTACATGGTGTATTGTATTATTATACATACCTGGCTCGGATCAATATATCGACCCGTTTCAATACCTTTCCTTAGTTGCTACTAAGTGATAGCGATGTAAGCATCCATGTGCTATTTATTCTAAAAAAAATCATGCAACTTGACAACCCATTAGTCGATATTGTCAAAGGGTGATAATTTCACCTTTTGACCCGTTTGGTCTAAATGACCAATTACCATTGTCAAAATTACCATTCTACCCTTAATGGTTATTATGATTTAACTTATATGATAACCATTAAAAGTACATGCTTCATTCGTCATAATATGATCGAATTACCGGTTTAACTCATTTTTGGCCATCATTGTGTTTTCTTGTCATATTTGATTATCTTGTTCCGTACGACCACACGTCGGATCATCATATCTCAATTAGGTATTTTTATTTTTTCGTAACTAATACGACGAAAGAATATTATAAATATATGACTAGTGTAAGATATACTTACCTTGCATCCGAATTATGCTTTTCCGCCATTCTTGATTTGTTTGACCCGCTTCTTTTCCCAAGCCTCCACCTAGCTCGTTAGGCGTCAAACTATTTTCAATCATTTGCAAGGCGGTTAAATTAGTCATATAAATTACGACTATTCCACCTCACCTATTTACTATGCCGAAGCTACTATTCGACTTCATGATTAGCTAACTTAGCTTATCAAAGTTTACTACTTTTTGATCACATGTTTTGCACAATTAAGTCAAATCAACATTATGATTAGAACCCGCTTTACCCCATCTTTCATGAAATAATTCAAACAAGGAAATTACGCGTTTCATTCGAACTCTCAACTTAAAATCATTCACTTAGGCATTTTAACAAACACCTTGTGGGCATAATTTTACATGTTTATTTATCATGTCTCTAGCTTATCTCTTAGCCCAAATTTCACATAAATCAACCATCTTACAAAGCGGTTAATTTCTATAATTTCTGAAATCACTTGTAAATTGTCAATTTACACTAGATCAACCATCTATTTCCTAGGGTTCATCATATTAACATAAAACCCACTTAGCTTATCAATGGATCATCATGAATCTCATAGATTTTCCAAAAATCTAACATGTTATTGACTAGGGTTTACTCCTAGACATCATATCACTTCAAGATTCACTCATGCATGACATAATTTAGCTAAATTTCAGTTTCTTATAAGTAACCTAGAATTTGAGATGGATCAAAACGTCACAATTTTACATACCTTGTGATCTTTTCAACTAGGTGTTCATGAATACGAGCTTGGATTTCGATTTGGGACTGATTTGGCCTCTCAATTTCTTGGATTTGTGCTTGTTAGGGTTTGGCTCCATGGGGAGCTCCCTGATGTCGCCCCAGAACACACACTGTGTGTGTGTGTTTGTGTTTGTTTTTATTAAATAACTTTTCTAGTTATCCAGCTTTAACCCCTCGTGTTTGGTTCGTTATTAAGTAGGCCACAACCTACTTATTTCTTTTAACAATTTTCCTTCTTATTAACTAGGTTAAATATTCCTAGTTAATTTAGCGGATTCGGGAATATTTATGACTAAGTTTATTTTAGGTCCCGTTAACTCGGGCCTTCTAAGCTTTTATTTCTTAAAAGCTTTTATCCACTTTTTATTTATTATTAGGATTAACTATTTAAATCCTAATATTTACCGGGTTACTTTTACCACTAACGGTATTTTACCCGTCTTTTAGTATTAACATAGGTTAATTACCAAACCCATTTTCGGGGTGTTACAAGTCTACCCCCCTTAAAGAGGTTTCGTCCTCGAAACCTTGCTTACATAGTTCATTGAGTTTAACTCAATGTATCTGTTCCAAGAATCTTTAAAACATTACTTATACTTTAACCAATTATTAGTATTACCAGAGAAGTATGGTAATATCTTTTTGGTTAATAATCATCTACGTATTATATACGGCATAATGTAACTTGAAATAACGCAATCTCGTTATTTCCACTAGTTTAATTAACTTAGCGATATTCATCACCTTCGTATACTATCGAATTCTTTATGAATCCGTAACTTTGACCCGTTTAAAGGTCTCTAGTGAAATCTTTCACCTCTAGCAACAATTTCCTTTATTTTCAAATTTATTCATTCGGTTTAGTTATATCGAGTTTACCGTTTACAAGCGAACCAAATTTCTTAACTTGAATTGCTGACTTTGGTCGGTTTCACTAACTAGACTTATTTGTCCAGTTCCTTTTTACCGCTTGCTTTGTTATAATGTGATTCTACTTCACATTACATTTCTTGACCGTGATTGTGTTACATCATGTTTAATTTATATCAAAATTTCATTTTCGAAAATATCACTTTTCGAATATATCGTCTTGCGCCTATCAACGTCAAGACTTGTATCTTTCATGCTTACTATTTAAATTCTTGTCAGAATTTATGTTTGTAAAAACATTACTTCTTACTAAAACTGAAGTTTTAGTTTTAGGATCTTTTCTTTAACTTGTGTCAATCATCCATACTGGGATATTGACAGTCCGTAATTTATTCTTTTACAGCCTTTGTTTTATGCGGGGATTCTCAATTTATCCGTTGCTTTGTCTAATTAACACCCGTAAGTTTTATCGTTTTGCTCTATAGGCTATTTTATTAGACTTTCACCTCTTTAAGGCTAGGTCCTTGTAGTCTATTTCTTTCTAGTCGTGACCCGTAGGTCATATTAGTCTCGTAGACTTTTCCATTGTTTATAATCTCAAGGGTTATATTGATCCCGTAGATCATTCTTTACGCATGTCTATATTGAAATATATATATGGTGTCAAAGCACTCTTTTTATGTTTGAAAATCATTTGTTTTCACCCTTGAACTTCATTTGACCTTGACCGTAGTCTAAGGCTTCATTTGTTTACTTCCGGGCTAATCCTCCGACTTTATGACTTCTGACGTTATTTACGCGTCAGTTTGTCTCAAGCTTACCGTTATCCGGCTTGTGCTTACTTATGCCATTAAGCATTTATACTTTATTCAACCCGTTCAACCTCAAAATGGTTGAATGTAATTATCAAAATTTATGTTTACGAAATTTTATGGTCTTTTAGTCATAACTCATAATCCGAGTCTTTTGACTTTAAATTCATGTTCTCGTCTCTCGGTTTACGCATGTGTTTAAATTCTTACCCATCAACCGGGTGTTTTACCGAAATCGTTATTATTGCAACCCTTCCGGTATGCATTAAGACCTCGCTTCATTTTTATATTCCGACTTTGTCTTTAAGTTGGACGTTTTACAAAAACGACCCGTTAAGGGACTCATTTGCAATTTCCGGGTTCGAGCGTAAGTACACTCCCTCCCAATACTTGTCTAATCATGCTTGCGTTTTCTGGGTTCGAGTGTAAGTACACTCCCTCCCAATACTTGTCTAACATGCTTGCGTTTTCTGGGTTCGAGTGTAAGTACACTCCCTCCCAATACTTGTTTAATCGTGCTTGCGTTTTCTGGGTTCGAGTGTAAGTACACTCCCTCCCAATACTTGTTTAATCGTGCTTGCGTTTTCTGGGTTCGAGTGTAAGTACACTCCCTCCCAATACTTGTTTAATCGTGCTTGCGTTTTCTGGGTTCGAGTGTAAGTACACTCCCTCCCAATACTTGTTTAATCATGCTTCTTTGTCCCTTCACTCGGGCTCATTATCCTAATGTAATACGCTTCCGTCACTCGGTTGTGCGTTTACATTATTATCAAATATTTTGCTTGTCTGATTCATTTGGGTACTTTTTACTTAGTCCCATTCACCCCGCCATTACCACATCGGACATAACTGCGCTCATTATAAGAAGCTCATGCTATCATGTGTTCACTACTTACTTGGCCAGAGTAAGCGATCAACACGTGGTACGCGTGACCTTATTATAATTACCACATCACGTCCCATGTAAGTAACTCCTCAAATTGTCTCCATGTTTATGGTTTCATTTGGTAAAACTCTATTTAATTGTTAGTTAACAATTATTAGTTTTAATCGTTTATCCTTGAACATGTACAATGTCCCTTTTTATGAACATTTATTCGCATTCATTGATGTGATCATAAATTTTCTCAATAGGATTTGTATTGAGAATACTTGCTTGGATGATCACTCTCGTCCAAGTTTCTATATAAACAAGTCTTGTTATTCATTTGTTATTCATCATTGTGAATAACACATTTCCTATTAAATTTCTCTTGGAAATCAGGTTTTCCAAGTTCTGTCATATGTGTATGCAACCGTTATTACTTACGTGTTTGTTGCATATAACGACTCGTGCGATTAAATTTAAAAGTGTGCACCTGGTGATGCTTACCCTAACGGGCTTCTCTTGTCATTAGTCTTGTTCGCGACCGTTACGCGATTTTGGTCCTTAATGAGTATGCTCTTTCTGTCGTACCCCGGACCGTTCCATCATCATATCCATAATTTGTTTGACTCTCGTCGTCTTCAAACGCGAGTGTCCTTCATTTAAAACATTCACAAAAGTTAGTAAAGTCAACTTCAATAATCGCCCGTATTATAATACAAGGCATTTTCTACTATACACGTCAATGCGCGTATTTTCGTCAACCCTAACAATCATTTAAATTGGGGTAACGTATACCACACGATAGCTCTATGTGTTGTTTACAACACTTAAGCATACTAATTAATAACGTACTTGTACTTACCGGATTTGCGATCAAGCTTCGAACCGAACACCAATCTTTATTAAGAGCATAAGGTTTAAGTCCAAGCACGGTTTCTCCCCACCATACTTGAATCTCTTAAACCAAGGCTCTGATACCAACTTGTAACACCCGTTCTTATAAATCAAGGTTTAACGTAAATTTTACGTAAAACAACCATGTAACTAAGATTACATAAACATTTGGAAATACGGGTTTATTAAAACTTTTACAATTTATAATTTATTCTACGTAACGTGATCGAAATTCGTTGTTTAAAATTTACAACGTGACAAAGTGCGGAAGCGTGTATATTTATCGTGTTCGGTTCTTCGTTGAGCTTGATCGTCTTTCGGCATCCAAAATATACCTACATTTCATAAACATGAAATACATTAGTCTTACGGGGGTTTAAAACGTGTCTAATCGAGTCCAAGTAACAATTGATCACCAAAACAAGATTCTCAATCTGGCCTCCACCGTAAATCAGAAGAGGTCCACCGTAAAGCCTTTCAACTCCACCGTAAATTACGGTGGACACCGTAATTTACGGTGGCCCCTGCATCAGCAGGTCTACAGCTCAGTTCAGCTATGCCAGTTTTTACGGAAACGGCCATAACTTCTTCGTTATTGATCCGTTTTACCCGATTCTTTTTCCTACGCGTCCGTAATTTAATTCTCCATCTTGTGGAGTTAAAATCCAAAATTCTACATAATAAAATTTCAGACTTTTAAGTCTTCGGCTTATCGCCTTATTTCCCACTTTTGACCCGTTTATGCATTTTATCAAACGAACATATTCGTTTGATTCCTACCTCACCTACACTTCTTCAAATTAATGTTACCTACTATATTAGGTTCTAATCATAGGTTTATTACACCGTTTAATCACGTTTTCGCTCGTATGCTTATTTTGACCCGTTAAGGGTATTTAAGCACTTTAAAGCTTGAAATCACCTTCCTTCTTTTCTAGCATCTTATTCCTACATTTCTTATCAAGAAATCTTCCACTACAACTATATGTGTGTGGATTTAAATGTGTATGTCTATATGTTCCGAGTTTTACCCTTCGGATTGCTATTTTACGGCAAGACTCAAATAGAGCTATGTGACTAACATATCACATCTTTCAACTTCTATACTTATTCTAAATATTTACCTAGTCATAAAACTCGTTTCCAAACAACCTCTATGGGTCATTTGTTCCATTTAGCCTACAAGGGCGTTTTGGTCGATTTTAGTCATTCTTTTACGACGAAGGACTATTAGTGCTTGTTTGAACCCCAAAGTCCGACCTTTTAACCATATTCTTGTTTAGAAACCAATATGTTTCTAAAACACCATAATCATAACTCAATTTATTCGCTTACCTAAAAGATAACCGAATATCTTATTTTAACCTTGTCTAACTGTTATAAAACTCCAAATTCTACATGGTGTATTGTATTATTATACATACCTGGCTCGGATCAATATATCGACCCGTTTCAATACCTTTCCTTAGTTGCTACTAAGTGATAGCGATGTAAGCATCCATGTGCTATTTATTCTAAAAAAAATCATGCAACTTGACAACCCATTAGTCGATATTGTCAAAGGGTGATAATTTCACCTTTTGACCCGTTTGGTCTAAATGACCAATTACCATTGTCAAAATTACCATTCTACCCTTAATGGTTATTATGATTTAACTTATATGATAACCATTAAAAGTACATGCTTCATTCGTCATAATATGATCGAATTACCGGTTTAACTCATTTTTGGCCATCATTGTGTTTTCTTGTCATATTTGATTATCTTGTTCCGTACGACCACACGTCGGATCATCATATCTCAATTAGGTATTTTTATTTTTTCGTAACTAATACGACGAAAGAATATTATAAATATATGACTAGTGTAAGATATACTTACCTTGCATCCGAATTATGCTTTTTCGCCATTCTTGATTTGTTTGACCCGCTTCTTTTCCCAAGCCTCCACCTAGCTCGTTAGGCGTCAAACTATTTTCAATCATTTGCAAGGCGGTTAAATTAGTCATATAAATTACGACTATTCCACCTCACCTATTTACTATGCCGAAGCTACTATTCGACTTCATGATTAGCTAACTTAGCTTATCAAAGTTTACTACTTTTTGATCACATGTTTTGCACAATTAAGTCAAATCAACATTATGATTAGAACCCGCTTTACCCCATCTTTCATGAAATAATTCAAACAAGGAATTTACGCGTTTCATTCGAACTCTCAACTTAAAATCATTCACTTAGGCATTTTAACAAACACCTTGTGGGCATAATTTTACATGTTTATTTATCATGTCTCTAGCTTATCTCTTAGCCCAAATTTCACATAAATCAACCATCTTACAAAGCGGTTAATTTCTATAATTTCTGAAATCACTTGTAAATTGTCAATTTACACTAGATCAACCATCTATTTCCTAGGGTTCATCATATTAACATAAAACCCACTTAGCTTATCAATGGATCATCATGAATCTCATAGATTTTCCAAAAATCTAACATGTTATTGACTAGGGTTTACTCCTAGACATCATATCACTTCAAGATTCACTCATGCATGACATAATTTAGCTAAATTTCAGTTTCTTATAAGTAACCTAGAATTTGAGATGGATCAAAACGTCACAATTTTACATACCTTGTGATCTTTTCAACTAGGTGTTCATGAATACGAGCTTGGATTTCGATTTGGGACTGATTTGGCCTCTCAATTTCTTGGATTTGTGCTTGTTAGGGTTTGGCTCCATGGGGAGCTCCCTGATGTCGCCCCAGAACACACACTGTGTGTGTGTGTTTGTGTTTGTTTTTATTAAATAACTTTTCTAGTTATCCAGCTTTAACCCCTCGTGTTTGGTTCGTTATTAAGTAGGCCACAACCTACTTATTTCTTTTAACAATTTTCCTTCTTATTAACTAGGTTAAATATTCCTAGTTAATTTAGCGGATTCGGGAATATTTATGACTAAGTTTATTTTAGGTCCCGTTAACTCGGGCCTTCTAAGCTTTTATTTCTTAAAAGCTTTTATCCACTTTTTATTTATTATTAGGATTAACTATTTAAATCCTAATATTTACCGGGTTACTTTTACCACTAACGGTATTTTACCCGTCTTTTAGTATTAACATAGGTTAATTACCAAACCCATTTTCGGGGTGTTACAAGTCTACCCCCCTTAAAGAGGTTTTGTCCTCGAAACCTTGCTTACATAGTTCATTGAGTTTAACTCAATGTATCTGTTCCAAGAATCTTTAAAACATTACTTATACTTTAACCAATTATTAGTATTACCAAAGAAGTATGGTAATATCTTTTTGGTTAATAATCATCTACGTATTATATACGGCATAATGTAACTTGAAATAACGCAATCTCGTTATTTCCACTAGTTTAATTAACTTAGCGATATTCATCACCTTCGTATACTATCGAATTCTTTATGAATCCGTAACTTTGACCCGTTTAAAGGTCTCTAGTGAAATCTTTCACCTCTAGCAACAATTTCCTTTATTTTCAAATTTATTCATTCGGTTTAGTTATATCGAGTTTACCGTTTACAAGCGAACCAAATTTCTTAACTTGAATTGCTGACTTTGGTCGGTTTCACTAACTAGACTTATTTGTCCAGTTCCTTTTTACCGCTTGCTTTGTTATAATGTGATTCTACTTCACATTACATTTCTTGACCGTGATTGTGTTACATCATGTTTAATTTATATCAAAATTTCATTTTCGAAAATATCACTTTTCGAATATATCGTCTTGCGCCTATCAACGTCAAGACTTGTATCTTTCATGCTTACTATTTAAATTCTTGTCAGAATTTATGTTTGTAAAAACATTACTTCTTACTAAAACTGAAGTTTTAGTTTTAGGATCTTTTCTTTAACTTGTGTCAATCATCCATACTGGGATATTGACAGTCCGTAATTTATTCTTTTACAGCCTTTGTTTTATGCGGGGATTCTCAATTTATCCGTTGCTTTGTCTAATTAACACCCGTAAGTTTTATCGTTTTGCTCTATAGGCTATTTTATTAGACTTTCACCTCTTTAAGGCTAGGTCCTTGTAGTCTATTTCTTTCTAGTCGTGACCCGTAGGTCATATTAGTCTCGTAGACTTTTCCATTGTTTATAATCTCAAGGGTTATATTGATCCCGTAGATCATTCTTTACGCATGTCTATATTGAAATATATATATGGTGTCAAAGCACTCTTTTTATGTTTGAAAATCATTTGTTTTCACCCTTGAACTTCATTTGACCTTGACCGTAGTCTAAGGCTTCATTTGTTTACTTCCGGGCTAATCCTCCGACTTTATGACTTCTGACGTTATTTACGCGTCAGTTTGTCTCAAGCTTACCGTTATCCGGCTTGTGCTTACTTATGCCATTAAGCATTTATACTTTATTCAACCCGTTCAACCTCAAAATGGTTGAATGTAATTATCAAAATTTCTGTTTACGAAATTTTATGGTCTTTTAGTCATAACTCATAATCCGAGTCTTTTGACTTTAAATTCATGTTCTCGTCTCTCGGTTTACGCATGTGTTTAAATTCTTACCCATCAACCGGGTGTTTTACCGAAATCGTTATTATTGCAACCCTTCCGGTATGCATTAAGACCTCGCTTCATTTTTATATTCCGACTTTGTCTTTAAGTTGGACGTTTTACAAAAACGACCCGTTAAGGGACTCATTTGCAATTTCCGGGTTCGAGCGTAAGTACACTCCCTCCCAATACTTGTCTAATCATGCTTGCGTTTTCTGGGTTCGAGTGTAAGTACACTCCCTCCCAATACTTGTCTAACATGCTTGCGTTTTCTGGGTTCGAGTGTAAGTACACTCCCTCCCAATACTTGTTTAATCGTGCTTGCGTTTTCTGGGTTCGAGTGTAAGTACACTCCCTCCCAATACTTGTTTAATCGTGCTTGCGTTTTCTGGGTTCGAGTGTAAGTACACTCCCTCCCAATACTTGTTTAATCGTGCTTGCGTTTTCTGGGTTCGAGTGTAAGTACACTCCCTCCCAATACTTGTTTAATCATGCTTCTTTGTCCCTTCACTCGGGCTCATTATCCTAATGTAATACGCTTCCGTCACTCGGTTGTGCGTTTACATTATTATCAAATATTTTGCTTGTCTGATTCATTTGGGTACTTTTTACTTAGTCCCATTCACCCCGCCATTACCACATCGGACATAACTGCGCTCATTATAAGAAGCTCATGCTATCATGTGTTCACTACTTACTTGGCCAGAGTAAGCGATCAACACGTGGTACGCGTGACCTTATTATAATTACCACATCACGTCCCATGTAAGTAACTCCTCAAATTGTCTCCATGTTTATGGTTTCATTTGGTAAAACTCTATTTAATTGTTAGTTAACAATTATTAGTTTTAATCGTTTATCCTTGAACATGTACAATGTCCCTTTTTATGAACATTTATTCGCATTCATTGATGTGATCATAAATTTTCTCAATAGGATTTGTATTGAGAATACTTGCTTGGATGATCACTCTCGTCCAAGTTTCTATATAAACAAGTCTTGTTATTCATTTGTTATTCATCATTGTGAATAACACATTTCCTATTAAATTTCTCTTGGAAATCAGGTTTTCCAAGTTCTGTCATATGTGTATGCAACCGTTATTACTTACGTGTTTGTTGCATATAACGACTCGTGCGATTAAATTTAAAAGTGTGCACCTGGTGATGCTTGCCCTAACGGGCTTCTCTTGTCATTAGTCTTGTTCGCGACCGTTACGCGATTTTGGTCCTTAATGAGTATGCTCTTTCTGTCGTACCCCGGACCGTTCCATCATCATATCCATAATTTGTTTGACTCTCGTCGTCTTCAAACGCGAGTGTCCTTCATTTAAAACATTCACAAAAGTTAGTAAAGTCAACTTCAATAATCGCCCGTATTATAATACAAGGCATTTTCTACTATACACGTCAATGCGCGTATTTTCGTCAACCCTAACAATCATTTAAATTGGGGTAACGTATACCACACGATAGCTCTATGTGTTGTTTACAACACTTAAGCATACTAATTAATAACGTACTTGTACTTACCGGATTTGCGATCAAGCTTCGAACCGAACACCAATCTTTATTAAGAGCATAAGGTTTAAGTCCAAGCACGGTTTCTCCCCACCATACTTGAATCTCTTAAACCAAGGCTCTGATACCAACTTGTAACACCCGTTCTTATAAATCAAGGTTTAACGTAAATTTTACGTAAAACAACCATGTAACTAAGATTACATAAACATTTGGAAATACGGGTTTATTAAAACTTTTACAATTTATAATTTATTCTACGTAACGTGATCGAAATTCGTTGTTTAAAATTTACAACGTGACAAAGTGCGGAAGCGTGTATATTTATCGTGTTCGGTTCTTCGTTGAGCTTGATCGTCTTTCGGCATCCAAAATATACCTACATTTCATAAACATGAAATACATTAGTCTTACGGGGGTTTAAAACGTGTCTAATCGAGTCCAAGTAACAATTGATCACCAAAACAAGATTCTCAATCTGGCCTCCACCGTAAATCAGAAGAGGTCCACCGTAAAGCCTTTCAACTCCACCGTAAATTACGGTGGACACCGTAATTTACGGTGGCCCCTGCATCAGCAGGTCTACAGCTCAGTTCAGCTATGCCAGTTTTTACGGAAACGGCCATAACTTCTTCGTTATTGATCCGTTTTACCCGATTCTTTTTCCTACGCGTCCGTAATTTAATTCTCCATCTTGTGGAGTTAAAATCCAAAATTCTACATAATAAAATTTCAGACTTTTAAGTCTTCGGCTTATCGCCTTATTTCCCACTTTTGACCCGTTTATGCATTTTATCAAACGAACATATTCGTTTGATTCCTACCTCACCTACACTTCTTCAAATTAATGTTACCTACTATATTAGGTTCTAATCATAGGTTTATTACACCGTTTAATCACGTTTTCGCTCGTATGCTTATTTTGACCCGTTAAGGGTATTTAAGCACTTTAAAGCTTGAAATCACCTTCCTTCTTTTCTAGCATCTTATTCCTACATTTCTTATCAAGAAATCTTCCACTACAACTATATGTGTGTGGATTTAAATGTGTATGTCTATATGTTCCGAGTTTTACCCTTCGGATTGCTATTTTACGGCAAGACTCAAATAGAGCTATGTGACTAACATATCACATCTTTCAACTTCTATACTTATTCTAAATATTTACCTAGTCATAAAACTCGTTTCCAAACAACCTCTATGGGTCATTTGTTCCATTTAGCCTACAAGGGCGTTTTGGTCGATTTTAGTCATTCTTTTACGACGAAGGACTATTAGTGCTTGTTTGAACCCCAAAGTCCGACCTTTTAACCATATTCTTGTTTAGAAACCAATATGTTTCTAAAACACCATAATCATAACTCAATTTATTCGCTTACCTAAAAGATAACCGAATATCTTATTTTAACCTTGTCTAACTGTTATAAAACTCCAAATTCTACATGGTGTATTGTATTATTATACATACCTGGCTCGGATCAATATATCGACCCGTTTCAATACCTTTCCTTAGTTGCTACTAAGTGATAGCGATGTAAGCATCCATGTGCTATTTATTCTAAAAAAAATCATGCAACTTGACAACCCATTAGTCGATATTGTCAAAGGGTGATAATTTCACCTTTTGACCCGTTTGGTCTAAATGACCAATTACCATTGTCAAAATTACCATTCTACCCTTAATGGTTATTATGATTTAACTTATATGATAACCATTAAAAGTACATGCTTCATTCGTCATAATATGATCGAATTACCGGTTTAACTCATTTTTGGCCATCATTGTGTTTTCTTGTCATATTTGATTATCTTGTTCCGTACGACCACACGTCGGATCATCATATCTCAATTAGGTATTTTTATTTTTTCGTAACTAATACGACGAAAGAATATTATAAATATATGACTAGTGTAAGATATACTTACCTTGCATCCGAATTATGCTTTTCCGCCATTCTTGATTTGTTTGACCCGCTTCTTTTCCCAAGCCTCCACCTAGCTCGTTAGGCGTCAAACTATTTTCAATCATTTGCAAGGCGGTTAAATTAGTCATATAAATTACGACTATTCCACCTCACCTATTTACTATGCCGAAGCTACTATTCGACTTCATGATTAGCTAACTTAGCTTATCAAAGTTTACTACTTTTTGATCACATGTTTTGCACAATTAAGTCAAATCAACATTATGATTAGAACCCGCTTTACCCCATCTTTCATGAAATAATTCAAACAAGGAAATTACGCGTTTCATTCGAACTCTCAACTTAAAATCATTCACTTAGGCATTTTAACAAACACCTTGTGGGCATAATTTTACATGTTTATTTATCATGTCTCTAGCTTATCTCTTAGCCCAAATTTCACATAAATCAACCATCTTACAAAGCGGTTAATTTCTATAATTTCTGAAATCACTTGTAAATTGTCAATTTACACTAGATCAACCATCTATTTCCTAGGGTTCATCATATTAACATAAAACCCACTTAGCTTATCAATGGATCATCATGAATCTCATAGATTTTCCAAAAATCTAACATGTTATTGACTAGGGTTTACTCCTAGACATCATATCACTTCAAGATTCACTCATGCATGACATAATTTAGCTAAATTTCAGTTTCTTATAAGTAACCTAGAATTTGAGATGGATCAAAACGTCACAATTTTACATACCTTGTGATCTTTTCAACTAGGTGTTCATGAATACGAGCTTGGATTTCGATTTGGGACTGATTTGGCCTCTCAATTTCTTGGATTTGTGCTTGTTAGGGTTTGGCTCCATGGGGAGCTCCCTGATGTCGCCCCAGAACACACACTGTGTGTGTGTGTTTGTGTTTGTTTTTATTAAATAACTTTTCTAGTTATCCAGCTTTAACCCCTCGTGTTTGGTTCGTTATTAAGTAGGCCACAACCTACTTATTTCTTTTAACAATTTTCCTTCTTATTAACTAGGTTAAATATTCCTAGTTAATTTAGCGGATTCGGGAATATTTATGACTAAGTTTATTTTAGGTCCCGTTAACTCGGGCCTTCTAAGCTTTTATTTCTTAAAAGCTTTTATCCACTTTTTATTTATTATTAGGATTAACTATTTAAATCCTAATATTTACCGGGTTACTTTTACCACTAACGGTATTTTACCCGTCTTTTAGTATTAACATAGGTTAATTACCAAACCCATTTTCGGGGTGTTACAGTTTTGTGTCTTTATGGGAGATAATCTGGTCTCTTGGTCGTCAAAACGACAACACACTGTCTCCCGCTCAAGTATTGAAGCTGAATACAGAGGTGTCGCAAACACGGCAGCCGAAACTAGCTGGCTTCGTAACCTTCTTTTGGAATTACACGTACCAACACGCGAAGCCACCATCATTTTTTGTGACAACGTATCAGCCGTATACTTGTCAGGTAATCTGGTTCAGCATCAACGAACCAAACATGTAGAGACTGACATTCATTTTGTTCGTGACAAGGTTCGTATGGCGATATTAGAGTTTTACATGTTCCGGCCGATTACCAGTACGCCGACATCTTCACAAAGGGTCTCCCTAAACAACTATTCAAGAGATTCAAGACCAGTCTGTGCGTTCGTCATACTTCCACTACGACTGAGGGGGCCTATTAGTCAACCATATTATTCCCACAGAATATTTTGTATGAGCTGTATTTTGTTGTGTATATTATTGCGTATAACTCTAATTGATTCATTCCTAGTTTAGATGATAGTTAGTTAGGGTATCTCTTGTATATATAGGTGTTCTATGTTTATTCTTGATCATCGAAGCATTCAGTATTTCACAAGTAAAACATTCACGGTTTAGAAAGTTATCAAAGTCAACTGAAATATACGAAACCTACATCACTCACTTTCTTATCACCCGTCTGAAAGAACAAAGTATCATATCGGTAAAATGAAAGATGATAATACTGTTAAATTGTGAATAACCACAAGTTTTCTTTTCGAGTCCGTTACGCAACTTTTTGGCTTAATAGAATTTCTTTGATCAGAAACACAGATTGTTGTGATATAATCATATGTTATAGATATTATCGGTCAATGTATGTTTACTTTCATTTTTTATTTCACTCAGTGTCATATCATTTTCAATTAACAAAATCAAAAGGCCGGGTCAAATCTGCCAATATATTTTATCTTTTATTTGTTAATTTTATAAATACATAATAATAATTCACGGCTTCTTAAATATAAATAAAATAGAGGAATCTGTGTGGATGTTCACCGGTTCAGTTTTTGGGTTTTTCTGTCGTAACAGAAAACCGAATAGAACCAAATTCAGTAAGGTTCAAACTGAATCGAATAAATCAAATTTGACCCCAAAACATTATGCAATAGCATACATTAAATCAAAGATATTCTATTAAAATTTAAAAGGTATACATACAATACATATCTATAGTATATTCACCTATGATGACTATATCTTTATACACTATAAAAATGATCATTTAATCAACACAATCAAAAACTTCAAGAAATCATTAAAACTACTATCCTAAGTTGCCACTCAAATCCACCAAGATGAGACAATCAATATTCAACTAAATCTACCTTGCTATTTAATAAAATATTTTTATTTAAAATTATGACAATTAATGTCATAGTTACCACGAAAGGAAAAAGACAATGCATTAGTTGGACCAAAAAATCATAAACGTCACCAAATCACAGCTCTGGTCAAAGTTAAAATCAAGACCGTTGAATTACTTATAAACTCAACTAAATGTCTAAATATTAAAGAATTAAATTAAATCAGAAAAAAAAAATCTTGAAAGACTTTTGGCCAAAACAAGTTTATAATTATATAGATAGATTCATGTAACTCCATCCACATGCACCGTGACGTGTACTTTTTACAGAGAGAATATAAACTAGCCTTTCATAATAATGCAAAATATATACACTGATCCTCAAACTATGAACACAAATCAAATCTTATCAAAGAAATTTAGGATTCAACCACTCTTATACAACTCATATCAATAATTAAGTCACCAACAACATATGCAATCATGTTCCACAGCGGCTGCAAAGTGGACGGCTCCCTGAACAACTCAAAATTCAATGATCCGATGCCATGGATCGGGATCTATGTAGCGGCAGCATCATCAATCTGTGGTATAGCCATGGCCTTGGATGCACTCCATGGTTTTAGATACAAAAAGTTTTGGTTCCCTTGCAAGTTCTTCAGCATGAATGCCACAACTCTTACTGTCATAGCAATTTCAATCAAGTTTTCGGTTGATCTGAACGCAGCCATGCCTCGCCGCCAAGATCAGCTGGCGAAAGTCAGCAGCTCCGCCTTCATTTGCATGGTTATGGGGAACTTGCTGCCTTCTTTAGGTACAATGGAAGATACTGAGCTTTTGATGAATATTATTGCTTTGGGTATTCTTGTTGTCACTGCAATTGTTAATATTTGTATTCAGATGGTTACTGGTGTCATCTTTGAGTTTTGGATTGAACATGGTTTGATTATGGTTTTGATGGTTGTTTTATTGTCAATCTTGTGTTGTTTGTCTTTGGCTATTCCTACCAAAAAGTATTTTTTGGATATAACATATGAGAAGAAGTTGAGAAAAGCAAACTTGGTGTGCTTTACTAGAAGGAATGTGTCTGCTGCTGATAGGTTGCGGCAGGATTTAGGGAAGTATTGGATGATGGCGTATACGTCGAGCCCTCAGTTTGTGATCGGGAGGTCTGCACCCTGCTCGGCTTCAGGGGCATTTTGTCTTGTAAACTTGTTGATCTTAGCTGAGTCTATAGTCAGAACCCGGCTCATGCCTTGGTCTTTCAGGTTTTGCTCAGGTGATTCGGAATACAGATGGTCAACCACTTTGGTCCTCATGTGTCAAACGGCTGCAGTGGTGGTGGGGACGATTTCACCGGCTTTTCGATGGTTTATGACCATCAATTTCAGGTGTCCAACGTTGGCCTCGCGGGCCAGTGAGCAAGAGTTTGTTGTTGAAAGGTATTGGATCAAACGGATGCTTTTATGGCAGGTGCAGCCTTTAGATTTAAGAATCTGTAGCCGGCGGGGAAGAAGACTAATTCATGGAGCAAAGTTTCATTTTTTCCGGTTTTTGATTGGGATGCAAAAAGGACTAGTCTTTTGTTGTAAGGCGATCAGATATGTTTCGATTTTCTTTGTGAGCAGGTTCTTGAGGTTAAGAAGGTTTTTAAAAGGCGATAATGGCGTGCATAGTGAAGATGCGGAGAATATGAATACGGAATTGAGTCGTTATGTGATTTATCTTGAAGGAGAAGAAGTGTTGGTGGATTTGATGATGGAAAACAATTGTGATGCTACAGATCACTGGATCAAGATTGGGGAGAAACAGCAGCCGAAAAATCTGATAAAACTTTTAGAACAATCAAGTTGTTTAAGTTCCTTCAATGGAGTACATGATTTTGACAGTAACAAAGTTCCATCTTTAGGTTGTGGAGAACCGCCAAACTGTTGGGCTCTACCTATTGTGACATTAACAAGCATAGCAGTTGCAATTCCGAATATAGACAAACAGTTAAATTTCAACTGATAAGCAGTGTGGATGAAGGTCTCAAGTATGTAAAAGAGATAGAAAACTACCTGGAGAAGGCGAAAGAACTGAAACATGTACTGAAAGCAGCAGAAGTAGCTTGGTCAGAAGTGGAACTTTCTAACAAATGGTCAGATATTGATCTTTCAAAGCTCGCGCATCAAGAACAAGCAACGGGAACTGAAATCATTAAATCGCTTGCAGAAATCTCAAAGGGAAAATATATGGAATTTTTCAACAAGGATATGGTGCATGTGGATGAATTCTTAAAAGATGGCCCATCGCGATGGCCCTTGTGCGTATTGGCCGCAAATTCCATGTACAGGATATGTGAAACACTGATGTTAACAAACCAGAAAGAAACCAGTGAGAGGTTATTTGAGAAGATATCTCACATGATTTGTGATGTATTACTCGCAGCATTGAGTAACCTGCAGTATGTTATTTCAAGAAAATGTCATGAAAGTAGGATAGAGGAGAGGGAGAAGAGTATTCGAAGCGCGGTTCTACTTTTTGGGAAAACCAAAAAGATTTTAGAAGTTATTGACAAGAAAAGACCTCAAGATTCAGATCATGGGAAACTTATACACATCGACGACTGGCATCTAGTGAGCAAGAGTATGGATCCATTGTACTCTATGAATTCATCGACCGATGAGGAAACAGCTGCGTCTAGCCCATCTGATTTTTATATCTCAGTAGAGTAACATTGTGATATTTATGGTTATAATGTTAGCTATCAAAAAGCCATGTATAATATGTATAAAAATCAATGTCAAAGCATTTTTTTCTTATTAAATGATACCATACCTTAATCTTAAGGTCATTGTTGCGTATACATATGTGCAAGTACTCGCTTATGTTATATAAGGCTTAAAACCAAAGGTTGTGACTATGAGAGTGAGACTGCACATAGTCGTGTGTTGTGTTTGGCACACAGATATACTTCAGAATGTTCTACAACTATGTACCGCCTTGTGTGCATTGCCATCGCAATCATATATTAATAATTGATAAGTGCAACTCGATGACTTCTCTTGACCATCTGCCTAGCCAAAACAACCGCAGGTTCTATCTTCTCCACAATGAGGTGTGGCCCGAAATACTTAGAAGCCAGCTTTCCACACTAACTGTGCAAAGGACGTCTGGGCACAAGAGTGGAGCTTCAAATAAACCAAACCACCAACTTCATATACACGCTCATTTTGATGAGTATCAGCTAGCTGCTTCTGTTAGTAAATAATCTAAACTTCTATTATATGTTTATTATGTTGTAATTTATGACTCGTACTTATATTAAGTGGAACAATAATTAGGTTAGTTATAATGGGTCGGGTAACCCATCTCATAAACATCACAAAAGTTACATAATACCGTTTCAAAACGGTTATGTATTTGGCGCCATTAACCATCTCAACGGTTAGAAGATGGTTACCCGCCATTCTGTATATATGTGTAACATTAATCCACTCTTTTGTGTATTCTATACTTTTGTTCATTCATGTTAATTTGTATTATCAAAGTGATCTGGGCCACCAATTTGGTATCAGAGCCAAAGTTTTTCCAAACGATCAAACAAAAGTTACAACATTCGATTCCGACAGAAAACTCAAATTCAGAAAACGACGGCAAACAAGGAAATCAAGCAATGAACACACGGTCGACAAATCTGTTACTATTCCGGTGAACCGGGGTACAAGACACAACAATGCAAGATTAAGGAGAGAGATGAGGCGACTTTACTCATACGACAAGTAATTACTACCAGAACAAGAGGAATTCACGAAAGTGACAACTATGCGGAGGAATTCATTGTAAACAGAACTGAATTAGGTTTTTGGAATGATATATGGTACGTTAATACAAAATTCCGGAATCATTTCGCTGGTATTCATAGTCACTATAAGAAAATTATGAACTCTTTCGGTGTTGAAACAAGACAATCCGGTAACATATTGTTTATTAGAAGGATCAGGGTTGTTAAATTGCATTTACAAGAAGTATGTTTGATTCCTAGTGTGTATTATACTCCTGATATTGATAGGAATGTTCTAAGCCTGAATCAATTAAGACAACAGGGATTTGTAGTGAAATTAGAAGGGGGAAATGTTCTATAACACATATGTTCAAACCTGAAACTGTACTGATTAATTCAGATCTTTCGATGAATGGTATGAGTGAAGAACAATTGCTAAAAACCTTGGGTGATAGTAGGTAACACGATGACTTTAAGCAAAGTTACTTAGAGACGTATTTTGAAGATTTAGAAATGAGTTCGAACCAAGACAAGACAACATGGGTAAATTTGGTATTGAATGGTTTAGAATTTAATACATTAAAGGATTGTGTGACATTGCTGGATCTCATAGAAGAGATAAATGAACTGTGGGTGTTTAGGGATCAAATTAAAGATAGGTTCCGACAAATAGTCGACTAGTTTTTACACTTCTATTTAAGAGTCTCTAATAGACCGATCCCTTCACTGCATGAAAAGGGAAAGAAAATAGAATTATATGATCTTTATATAATTGTGAAGAAGGAAGGAGGACATAGGAGGGTATCACAATACAATTTATGGGTTGAAGAAAGGATAAGATTCAAGAAAACATTGCTGATAACAATGAAACATTGTTGTTCGCACATCATGACAATAACATGAGTCGTGGACAATGTTTTGAGAATTGTGGTCGGGGAAGATTTAATCGTTCACAAGGCATGTTGGAATTAATCTTGATGTTACGGGTCAAGTCAGTCATGGGTACGGGTCAGAAAACGGGTTATCCACATAAGTTGGTTAATGTGATTTAGAAGAAGTCAAGATTGACCTAGTATTGAGGTGAAAGTTGGAAGGTTGCTGCGAGAATAAAGGAGTTCATGGGTTATTTTTGCATGTGTTTATTTACTCTTTTAATTATAAATAAGGTAGTAGCAGTAGGTTATTTTTGTACTCTCATTTTTCATTTAAGCAAGAATTATAGCATTAAACTTTGTGTGTTTGATCTTAGGCTGATAACCAACAAGGCAAAGGCCGTGGCGGATTAAGACAAGAAGGAAGAGAAGGAGATATGTCACACAATGACATCAGAAAGAATGATGATTGTAATAAAGGGAAGAGAAATCCCAGAAATCAAAACAAATTCACAAAAGATCTAAGTGAAGTAAGGTGTTACAACTGTCAAACATTTGGACACTATGCATCGGACTGTCCAGAACCAGGCCATAGAAAAGAATAATTGAATCTTATACAAGAGAATGAAGAGTGACACTCTTAATGGCGTTTACATGAGATAAAAAGGTCACGACGTTTCACATTAGGGTTACATATATAGGGATATCACGATCAGATTTGTATCATAGCATTAATATACGTTTATTTAGAATTATCAAGAACATATTTATGAGGTAATTGTTTTCATGTTGTCAATCTGCTTAATTGCTTACTACTAAATGTTAAAATGATTTGGGCATTTGATAGACATGAACCATGCTTCCTTTGTTTATTGCGACTCTTCCTCTTTAACCTTTTGACCTCATGGCTGCCTTCACTTTGGTTGTCGCTATCATTTGGTAACTCTATTGCATTATTTTAATCTTTGAATGAGTAATAATATTCACTTTGGTTGTCACTATCATTTAGTAACTCTATTACATTATTTTAATCTTTGAATGAGTAATAATAAACATAGAGAAATTAAAAGACATATACTTAAGTATCAAATAAAAAAGATGAATTCTATAACAAACGGAGAAGATTCAAATGTCGGTATATAAAGCTATATATACATGGCTTCTTGATGGCTAACATTACAACCAAAAATGTCACAATATTACTCAACTGATAAACACAAATCAGAAGGACTAGACGCAGCTGTTTCCTCGTCTGTCGAAGAAGACATAGAGCTCAATGGATCCATCTTCTTGCTCACTAGATGCCACTCGTCGATATGTATCAGTTTCCCATGATCCGAATGTTGAGGTCTTTTCTTGTCAATAACTTCTAAAATCTTTTTGGTTTTCCCAAAAAGGAGAATCGCGCTCCGGATACTCTTCTCCCTCTCCTCAATCCTACTTTCATGACATTTTCTTGAAATAACATGCTGCAGGTTACTCAAAGCTGCTAATAATATATCACAAATCATGTGAGATATCTTCTCAAATAGCCTCTCACTAGTTTCATTCTGGTTTCTTAACAACAGTGTTTCACATATTCCGTACATAGAGTTTGCTGCCAATACCCTCATGGGCCATCGCGATGGCACTTCCATTAAGCATTCGTTCAAATACGTATCCTTGTTCGCAAATTCCATGAACTTTTCCTTTGAGATTTCAGCAAGCAATTTGATGATTCCGGTTCCTGTCTTGTGTTTTTGATCATGTGCTAGCTTTGAAAGATCAACATCTAACCATTTGTTAGAAAGTTCAACTCCTGACCAAACTACTTCCGCTGCTTTCATCACATGTTTTAATTCTTTCACTTTCTCCAAGTAGTTTTCCATCTCTTTTACATACTTGAGACCTTCGTCCACACTGCGTATCAGTTGCTCTTTTAACTGTTTGTCTACATTCGGAATTGCAACCGCTATGCTTGTTAACGTCACAATAGGCAGAGCCCAACAGTTTGGTGGTTCTCCAGAACATAAAGATGGTACTTTCTCACTATCAACATCTTCTACACCTTTGAAGGAACTAAAACAATTCGACTGCTCTAAAAGATGTATCAGATTTCTCGGCTGCCGTTTCTCCCCAATTTTTATCCAGTGAGAAGTAGCATCACAGTTGTTTTCCATCATTAAATCCACCAACACTTCTTCCCCCTCAAGATAAATCACATAACGGCTCAGATCCATATTCACGACCCTATTCCTATTCACTGCATCACTATCCACGCCATTATCGCCTATTAAAAACCTTCTCAACCTCAAGAACCCGCTCACAAACAAAATCGAAACATATCTGATCATCTTACAAGAAAAGACTAATCCTTTTTGGATCCCAATCAACCAACTAAAAACACGAAACTTTGCAGACTGGATTAATCTTCTCCCCCGCCGGTTAGAGATTCTTAAATATAAAGGCTGCACCTGCCAGAAAAGCATCCGTTTGATCCAAAACCTTTCAACAGCAAACTCTCGCCCGCTGGCCAGCGAGGCCTTGGTTGGACACCTGAAATTTATAGTCATAAACCATCTAAAAGCCGGTGAAACCGTCCCCACCACCACTGCAGCCGTTTGACACAAAAGAACCATAGTGGTTGACCATTTATAATCCGAATCACCTGAGCAAAACCTGAAAGACCAAGGCATAACCCGGGTCCTGACTATAGATTCGACCAAGATCAACAAGTTTACAAGACAAAAAGCCCCTGAAGCCGAACCGGGATCAGACCGCCCGATCACAAACTGCGGGCTCGACGAATACGCCATCATCCAATACTTCCCTAAATCCTGCTGTAACCTATCAGCAGCCGACACATTCCTTCTAGTAAAACACACTAAATTTGCTTTTCTCAACTTCTTCTCATATGTCATATCCAAAAAATACTTCTTGGTAGGAATAGCCAAAGACAAACAACACAATATTCCCAACAAAACAACCATCAAAACCATAATCAAAACATGTTCAATCCAAAACTCAAAGATGACACCAGTACCCATCTGAATACAAATATTAACAATAGCAGTGACAACAAGAATACCCAAAGCAATAATATTCATCATAAGTTCAGTATCTTCCATTGTACCTAAAGAAGGCAACAAGTTCCCCATAACCATGCATATGAAGGCTGAGCTGCTGACTTTTGCTAGCTGGTCTTGGCGGCGGGGCATGGCGGCGTTCAGATCGACCGAAAACTTGATTGCAACTGCTATGACAGTTAGAGTTGTGGCATTCAGGCTGAAGAATTTGCAAGGGAACCAAAACTTTTTGTATCTGAAAGCATGGAGTGCATCTATGGTCATGGCTATGCCACAGATCAATGATGCTGCTGCTACATAGATGCCTATCCATGGCATAGGATCATTGAATTTTGAGTTGTTTAAGGAACCATCAGATGTGCAGCCACTGTGGAACATGATTGAATGTTTTGTTGTTGAATTGTTAGAGAGGTTGTTGTTGGATTCTTATTTGCTTTGATAAGATCTGCTTTTTTTCACAGTTTCTTGGATCATAGTGTTTTGGATGCTTTTAAAAGGGTAGTTTGTAAAGTATTGTGTGAAAAGTACACCTCACTGTGCATGTGGATGGAGTTGTAGGAAAGTTCATCCGAATAATCAATCATTTGACCACAAAAAATATATAAATATTTGAATAGGAAAAAAAACATATATATAAATATTTGAATTGGAAAAAAAACATATATTGTTTGATGAAAACAATAAATCTATTTAAAAAGGTGGTGTTAAACGTTACTCTTAGGGCTGTAAACGAACCGAACGAACACGAACAAGGCCTTGTTCGTGTTCGTTCGTTAAGGAAATAAATGTGTTCACGAACGATTCATGAGCAGTTACCGAACGAGATTTTATGTCCGTGTTCGTTCATTAAGGAAATGAGCGTGTTCACGAACGGTTCACGAACACAAATAAATTTGACGAATGCGACAAAGGATAAAGGTGGATGGCCCAGAGAGTAGCACTAGAACTTGAATTCCTTATTATCGAATGGAGTTCGATCGTATTCGTCGATGTAAATAATAAGAAATGAAAGGGAAATGGTGCATAAACAAGGTGAAACAGGGTTTTCCAAGTTTAACTCTTAGGGTAATAAAATAAATTAAGTTTAATAATATAAAAAGTATAGATAAAATAAATGAAAGTACAAAAATCTTTCATTAAAACTCAAACATGCGAACATAAACGAATGCAAATGAATGAATGTTCACGAACACGTTCACGAACACCTTACCGAACGTTCACGAACACAATTGAACGAACGAGACCTTTGTTCATGTTCGTTCATTTAACTAATCGAACGAAATTCCTTGCTCGTGTTCGTTCAATTATTAAACGAACGAACATAAACGAACTTCCCGCCGAATGGTTCACGAACTGTTCGCTGAACGTTCGGTTCGTTTACAGTCCTAGTTACTCTTATCAAACATGATATGTTTTCCCTTTGCAAAATTTAATATCCTTCTCACATGAGGGGTATCTTCAGTAGAGGATAGTATATTTAACGAGACTTATGGGCTGTTTGTTTACCTCTTAATGAGGCTCTTAATGATTCAGCATTTAATGGTTCAGACTGTTTGTTTCACAAGCAGATGTCTGAATAGTTCAGACATTTGCCTCTGAATGGTTAAGATTTATACAAAGTCTGAATGATTAAGACCTCTAATCTGAATTGTTCAGACATTTGCCTCTGAACGGTTAAACATTATACATGCTCTTAATGGTTCAGACCTCTTACTGGTTCAGCACTTAATGGTTCAGACCTCTTACTGGTTCAGCACTTAACCATTCAGATGTTGCCAAACAGCCCCTTAGGTGTTGCTAAACGTATCTTTCTCACAAAAGATAGTGGTGTGTTTAACCACATTTTTCAGGTGTTGCGCTAAACGTAACTCTCACACAAAAGATAGTGGTGTGTTTAACCAGACTCTTCGGGTGTTGCTAAATGTACCTCTCTCACGAAACATAGTGTTATGTTTAACCAGACTCTTTACAAGTAACCCGGAAAACAAAATTATGTTTTTACTCTCCTAAGTTTTTCTTGCTTAAAATCATTTTTTTGGCTTTTTACAACACCTCACTGTAAGAGATTGAAAAGAGTGATTTTTATTTTGATGTTTTTAATTTTTCAGATAGCTGTGTGAAATTTATTTAATTTGATTAAAAGGCTTCATGGTTTTTCTTCTTTTTCTTTAATTTAGGTTATATTTTAAAGAATATTCAAGAGTCTTGATCTTTGACTATAGAAGTTTAAATGGTCACGTTTATGTTTCTCTTGGTCCCACTAGTGCATTGTTTTCTTCCTTCCATGGAAATTATTTGATTTGTAGTATTTTCTGGATCGTCAGATTCCTCTATTTTATTTAATTGAATTGAAATATAAAGATTGATTTTTAAAGTATTTAAATTAGGAAGAGAAGGGTAATATGCTTTCTTTTCCTTCACAACTTGAATATAAAACCGTAAGCATTTGTTTTGCAAGTCAAACTTAACCGAGACCTGGACGAGTATGATGCGAGTACAGGTTCCAAAGTGGGTTTCAATCCGAGCATCACTAAGTGCTTCAAAGGAAAAGATTTACAAAACACAAAACGTCGTTAGTCTCATCACAGGAAGGGTTTTCTCCCTATGACCTGTTAGCATAATAAAGTTATTGGACTCTTTTGTATTGGGTTCATTGTTTAGCCCATTTAGCTAGTCATTTATAGTTTTGCTTTACTTTGTTTTGTGGATTCACTTTTCATCATAATAAAACCGTAGCCGTTGTTTCCTCTGCACATGTTTATCAATTATCATGGTATCAGAGCTGCTGATTCGATCCATGCTCGTTCAAGATTTGTAGCAGCCACATTTTTTTCTGTGGCATCGAAATCTCGGTAAATTTGTTTGATCCTTTTGGTATCAAAATTCTGTTCCTTATCGGGGAGTGTGTATTTTCTTTAGCTTTTTTTGTTGAATGGTTCGACCGCGGCAAAAAAAGTTATTAGTTTTGGTTGCACTTAGTGGCGAAACTTGAGATTTCCGAGGGGGGTCGGAAACGTATACATCCAAAATTTTCTATAGAACCGGGGGGTTGAAAACGTATATACCCAAAAATTTCTATACGGAAGCTACATATATAACACTACTGTGCAAAAAGTTCGGGGGTTAGCGTCCCGGCCCCTTCTAACCTGCGCCACTGGTTGCACTCAATTATTGTTTATCTTTGTTAAAGTAGTTTCAAAGATGACGACAGATGGTTTTTCACATCATTCCATTTAATGAATTTCATTTTAATATTGTGAAAAGAAAAAAAAAAGTATTATTGCATTGATTTGAAGAATTCTTTGGTGAAAGGATATATTATTAATTGGTAACACCAATATTGTGATCCGCACGTTTGGGACGTTTCAAGGGGTATTCGCATGTAATGTTTTTCTGATTTGTTGGCTTTTGGCGAATTCTTGACTGTGGCGAATTGTAGGGGTGTGCATTGGTTGGTTTTAGCCTAAAACAATAACCATACTCGCGATATCGGTTAATGGATAACTATAACCATAACCGATCGGTTATGGCGGTTATGATTAATCGGTTTTGATGGTTATAGCAGGTCTGTTGTGGATGGTTAACCGTGTATTTAGCCTAGCTAAAAATAGCTTAATGTTTTTTAACATGCAATAAATTGTTATTGCATATTTGTATATATTATATTACATAGTATTAAAAATACATATAATCTATAATATTATTACCGATTATTACTGAATATTCAAATAAAGTGATCTAATATATTCCATAAATTCAAATATACATTCAACCAAAACCGCAAAACGATATGAAATAACCAATAAATACTATTTTTTTTAATCAAAAACATTAAATATTAAAAAACCGGTTATGTTCGGTTATGGAAACATTGATAATCATAACCGACCCACTACTTTCGGTTTTCAAAAAAACCATTAACCGACCCACCGGTTTTTTATTTGGTTTGTTTTTGTCAGTTAATTCGGTTATGGTTCGGTTAATTCGGTTTTTTAAACACCCCTATCGAATTGTTAGGTTTGGCGAATTGTTGGACTTTGGCTATTTGTTGGGCTTTGGCGTAAAGTTGGTATGTGGTAAATCGTTGGGTTTTGGCGAAAAGTTTGGCTTCATTCGACTTGATTGTTTTGATTTGAGTTTCGTATTTGGTTGCCCTCGTTTGTGCCGCTGTTCTTATTAGGTTTCAACTATATTCATATTGGATGATTCTCTTTCATCTACACCTAGCTTTAAAGTTGCTTTCGATCAATGTGCATATTGCAAAGAGAAAAACTATTGGAAGTCTGGATGTCCATTGTTGCTTAACAAAACAACACAACGGCGAAAATTTTCAAATCCGAATGCACCCTTCGATTTTCCCCACATGCCTGCTTCAGATCCTAAGATTTTTGAGCAATTCAGACTATTTCGAAATTCAGGCATGTCTTCATCTAGTACCTCAGGTATTATCTGAATTTTAGATTCTGGTGCATCTCATCATATGTCACCCTACCTGTCATCTTTTGTATCTTTGGCATCTGGTTTATCTTCGTCTGTTATGTCTGCTAATGCTACATCGATGCCAATAGAAGGTGTTGGGTCTGTGGTTACTCCTCATATCTCGCTCACAAATGTCTATCATATTCCGAATCTTGCATTAAACCTTATTTCGGTTAGTCAATTGTGCAAATCTAGTAATTGGGTGTTCTTTTCGGATTCTGTTTGTTGTGTATTAGATTCACGTTCTATGAGGGTGATTGGGACTGGCCATAGGGTAGGTGAACTTCATGTCTTGAAAGATCTTAAAGAAATTGATGTTGCTGCTTCTAGTGTTGATTTGTCTTCCTTTCGCTTGAGTCGTTCATCTCTTGACTTTTATCGGTGGCATTCTCATTTGGGACATGTGTCAGCATCACGTTTACGTTTTTTGGTTTCTACAAGTGCTTTGGGTCAATTGAACACTTGTGATATTTCTGATTGTAGTGGTTGCAAACTTGTTAAATTCTCTGCTTTGCCTTTCAAAAAAAGTATCCATCATTCTGCTGCTCCTTTTGATATTGTGCACTCTGATGTGTGGGGTCCGTCACCAGTCTCCACTAAGGGTGGGTCGATTTATTTTGTATCTTTATAGATGATTATACTCGTTATACGTAGGTATATCTTATGAAACGTAAATCTGAATTCTTTGGCATTTACAAAGACTTTGGAGCCTATGTATAACAACCCTAAATTAAACCGACACTCTCCCGAAAATTTTTCCGACACCCTAAAATAATTAAAATATCCCAATATGTCCTAAAATACCCCCCATACGTGAAAACGGGCCCCGAATACCTTAAATATTATTAAAATTAATTAAAAATGGAGTTTTTGGGTTTGAGGTGGGCCGCGTAGTCTTTGGGCTAACCCCTACGCGGACCGCGACCTAGTGAAATCTGGCACGACCATGGGCCGCCACATGGCCCAACACCCGGCAAACCTATACGATGACCCGGACACCCTAAACCCTACCCGGGCTACTACGCGGGCCGCGTAGCCCGTTGTTTATGTTTACACGGGCCGCGTAAAAGTCGAGATGAGGCACTATAAGTAGCAGGCATTGGGTTTCATCAAAACTCGTTCATTTCTTTCTTTCTAAACGAAAATCTCTCACAGTAGGCATAATATTCGAGTATAATACCCCCTAATTAGCAAGGTTCTGCTCCGTTGTAAGTATCATAACCCCTAGATACGTATTAGATACCCTGCCCGATTGATCTATGGTTCCGTAACGGCTGTCGTGGTTCTGCCCGACGTAGTCGTTGGAATGCCGTCTCGGGGAGGGTATTACTAATGTTAAAATGGGTTATTATACTAACACGTGTGCAATTGTGTAAATTATAGATTGTCACCAGGAAACCCTAAAAGATAATCTAAGACAGCAATGTGAGTAATCTCCTTTTTGTTAACTGTTTTTACAAAACCTCACACGATTAATTATATATTAAACAGTTATTGAGTATTTGTAAGGATACAATTATCGTCGGTATGTTGGGGTTTTGTATATAAAATTAGTTACTGCCTTGCGAGGAGTAACTTTCCACAAGTCGGGTTGACAGTACTATGGGTGGTAATTAGTATGACTTGGAAACAAATGCAATTGCGAGACCGCCCTCAATATTGTACAATGATTTTTATTTAAACTTGATTAAACTGGGATTAACTCACCAGTATTTTCCACTGACAAAAATATTTTTAAACGCGTTTCAGGTAACAAAATGTGAAAGCCAAATAGAAGCCAGCTGGACAGCACTGAAGGCTTGGAAAAGTGGCAATAAAGTTACCTAAAATCAATAGATGTTTTTATTAAATAAAAATAGGATTCACTCCTATTAAAATGTGTGTACTGAAAACTTGGGTTTTACCCCATGTATTCAATATTGTGAACGTGTGGTATTTTACTCTGATAAAATATTTCCTAACTACGGTCTTGATGTAAATTCCGCTGCCAAAATTAGACAATACCCGATACCACCGAAACTGGCTCGCGGCCGCCCGTTCCCGGAAATTAGGGATCGGGGGTTGCGACAGAAGGTGGTATCAGAGCTAAGCCACTGATTCAGCCACAGAAGTGTTCCGCTGATATCAAAATTCAGTTTGTTAGGAAATAAATTATGGAATA
This sequence comes from Helianthus tuberosus, assembly GCA_030545235.1. Classification (NCBI taxonomy): domain Eukaryota; kingdom Viridiplantae; phylum Streptophyta; class Magnoliopsida; order Asterales; family Asteraceae; genus Helianthus; species Helianthus tuberosus. Next base: position 26,052,859 of record CM060391.1, on the reverse strand, counting down.
TGTGCATAATTGTATTTTATTGTTATGTGTTATTTGACTATTTGTTAGTTTACAGTATGAGCGACCAAGGACCATCTGACGCGTACCGTCAATTGTCTGGTTCGCCTAGAAGCGAAGGTGCCTCTTCTCAGCCTGCCCTCCCAGGGTACTCTGCTGATACGGAAGAAGTAATATTCGTGTTTAAGGCTCAGTCCGAGGAGCCATTCCCTCAGAAAAAGAGAGGATGGTTCAGTCGACGGGCACACGAGCGTAGAAAGCGTATGAAAAAGTTACAAGACCAGAGAGCACTAGCAGCAGCCAAAAGAGAAACCGATGCCTATACCCAGGATATGATTAATAGGGGTATAGCCAACATCCACATCCTAGCAACCACTACAGCTGACCCTAACCTGGAACAAATGATAGCACCCCAACCACAACTACCAATTCCTGACCAACCGATGGAAATAGAAAACCCTGAAAATCAAGTAGAAATGCATGACTTTAATCCGGAAGAAATACCTAGGGTACCTGCACCTAACCCATTAGACCCAAATTACGACCCATGGTGGGACGACAATAGGGACTATATGCAACGTTACCCGATACACGAAGACATACCCATGCCAAACCTAGGAGCCTACCCAGGGTTAGATCCTCTAGATCCCTATTACGACAATGATGTATACATTAGGGAGATTCTAGAAAATCCTTACCCATACCAGGCCCCTATACCTCCGTACCAGGATCCCGCACCCCAGATTCCGAACCCAGTCCTAGAACCTGCACCCCCAATGAGTGCAGACAATGTATAAGAACTTAGGACATTTGGTGAGGAAATTTTAGAAAGTAGTGAAAGAATGCGACAGGTAGGAGAGCGACTCGTCTGGAAGTACGACGAGCGCAATATGGATTTCTGGATGAATCCATATCCATGAATGTGATGGTGGAGACCGTAGTAGTAATAATAATAATAAAATATGTGTGTACGGATGCCTACTATTATTAGTGTAATTTTATTTCAGTACTGGTGTGTAATAGATGCATATTATATGAATAGAGTAAAGTCGCAATGATCGACGCCTTTGACCAAAGTGCGTGTCATGTGATTAACTATATTAAATATTATTTTGTGATTATTAATGCGTGGTAAGTGTTTAAAATTCAGATGGCCGACGAAGGGAATCAGGAAAATCTGAATAACGATAACCAGAGTAACATTAACTTGGTTAATGAGAGTCCAAACAACAACAATAACAATGGAAACCAAGTGGATAATAGTTCCATCCAACACATAGTGGCACAAGGAATTATAGATGCAATGCCATTTATTATTCAAACGGTTCAGGAAGAAAATAATAAAAGTTAGCATAGCAGTAAGCGACCAACTGAACCAGAACACAGCGTAAACAATGGACCTGTATTTCAAGCGCCCATTCCCAAAAGAAGAAGAACCATGCCTTATGGTTGTTCTTACAAAGAATTCTGGTCCTGCAAACCAATAGAATTCTCGGGCAATGAAGGACCCATTGCAACTCTACGCTGGATAGAAAAGACTGAGGCAGTCTTAAAAATAAGCAAGTGTGCTGAAGAAGACAAAATAATGTTTGCTTCTAATTTATTTAAAAACTCAGCCTTAGAATGGTGGAACACTATCCTCCAGTCAAGGGGAAGTAATAGGGTATATAACATGGAATGGGATGAATTTAAAAATTTGGTAGAAAGGAAATTCTGCCCTCCCAATGAAAAGGAACAGATAGCAAATAAGTTTCTGAACCTTAGAATGACCGGGGTAGATAGTAAGGGTTATACTACTACATCCTTTGAATATGCTAGAATAGTATCAACCCCTGCATCACCTGAACCGGTATTAATATCCCGTTATATCTGGGGATTAATCGGGGAGATTAGGCATGTAGTCAAGGCAGCTAGACCGCAAACCATAGAAGAAGCTGTAGAAGTAGCAAATACCTTGACAGATGAATTAATCCGTACTAGAGAAGAAGACCAGAGGAGAAACCTAGCTCAGAGGCTTACTCAAGAATTCCATTATGGGAATTCCAACCGTAGGAATATAGGATCTACCTCTGTACCATACTGCAAAGTCTGCAAGAGGAAGCATTCGGGAAAATGCTCCACTCCGTGCAATTTCTACAAGATGCCAGGACACAAGGAAGAAGATTGCAGGAGAAAACCTAATAATGGGATGTGTTTCAATTGTGGAGAAAAAAGTCACATCAAGCCGAACTGTCCGAAATTGGTTCCAGCTGCGAACAGCAGGAACACTAAAAATGCTAGAGCATTCGTTCTGACTGCAGATGAAGCCAAGATGATTCCAGACGTGATAGCCGGTACGTTTTTAGTTAATGATGTTTTTGCTAAAGTATTATTTGACTCTGGTGCAAACCAAAGTTTTATTAATACTTCATTTTGCAAACTTCTAAATCAATCATTAACTAAACTACCACAAGAATGTCTAGTAGAGACAGCTAATGGAGAAATGATTAGGATTTCTGAAATTGTGCAGGGAGCAAAAATAGAGTTTTTAAACCAAAAATTTATGGCAAACCTGTATCCCATGAATCTGGCAGGATTTGATGTCATTTTAGGAATGGATTGGTTAGTAGCTAATAAAGCCAGTATTTTATGTGATCAAAAGTTAATCCAAGTAAATTCACCAAGAGGTGAAACGATCACAATTAAAGGAGATAAACCATCTAGATCCACGAAATTCATCTCTGTGATGAAAACTGCAAGTTATATAAGAAAAGGATCTATAGTGTATTTGATTTCTATAATCACTAACACTAAAGGAAAAGAACTAAAAGACATTCCAGTAGTGTCTCAGTTTTCAGATGTATTTCCAGAAGAATTACCAGGATTGCCGCCAGACAGAGAAGTTGAATTCAGAATTCACCTGCTACCAGGAATAGCACCAATTGCCAAAGCACCTTACCGACTGGCACCAGCAGAGATGCAGGAACTAAAGAAACAATTAGACGAATTGCTGGAAAAAGGATTCATACAGCCAAGCTCATCGCCGTGGGGAGCACCAATTTGATTTGTTAAAAAGAAGGACGGATCAATGCGTATGTGCATTGACTACCGTGAATTGAACAAGGTCATGATTAAGAATCAGTACCCATTACCAAGGATCGATGATCTGTTCGATAAACTGCAAGGAGCTCGATTTTTCTCTAAAATTGATTTAAGGTCAGGATATCATCAATTAAAGGTACAGGAAGAAGATATTCCTAAGACCCCCTTCAGAACAAGGTATGGTCATTATGAATTTACTGTCATGCCATTTGGTTTAACCAATGCCCCAGCCGCATTTATGGACATGATGAACCGAATATGTAAGCCATATTTGGATAAATTCATAATTGTTTTTATTGATGATATTCTCATTTATTCTAAAAGTAAGGAAGATCATGCAAAGCATTTGCACTCACTTTTAAGTCTATTAAAAAAAGAAAAGCTTTATGCTAAATTTTCAAAGTGCGAGTTCTGGTTACAACGGGTACAATTTCTTGGACACTTAGTCAATCATGAAGGAATTCATGTGGATCCAACAAAAATCGAGGCAATTTTCAAATGGAAAACCCCTGAGTCACCAACCGAGGTGATGTGCACAAAATGCAACATATAAATTACATCAATTGTGGCATAAAACTAACCATTTTTTAGTACTAATGTTGGAAAAAGTGTGTTTTTGTCTTCCTTTTGTATTTTCAGGATTAAATGAGCTCAAATTAACAAAAGAAGAAAAAAGGCAGCTAAATCTAACATAAATACAAGAAAAGGAACAAACGTGGCATGCCCGACCTCCCCGACAGCATCTTCCTAAGCAAAACAAGAGAACAGAAGGCTGAACACGCCCCGTGCTCAGTGAACACGGGGGCGTGCCCAAGTGCCAGCATAAAAGACAAAGCTATAGAAGCTTCTATCGCCCACCACGGGGCTGTGCTCAGCGGACACGGGGCCGTGGTCAACTATAAGATTCGCAGAATCCAGGCAAATCTTGATAGTACAGATATGCTTCTGCACACGGGGGCGTGCCCAGCAGACACGGGGGAGTGGTCAACTAATGCAGACAAACTGCAATTAATGAAGACAGAGAAGAGGATGGACACAGGGCCGTGCCCAATGGACACGGGGCCGTGCCCGAGCTACTGTTCAGGCTATAAATAGGGGTGCTTGGCTCATTTGCAAACCATCCCTTGGCACACCACCTCTCTCACACTTCACCCACCACCCACCACCACCATAACACCATCATCCACCACCATCATCCATTGTCCATCATAGAGTGTGTGAGTCGTCTCGGGATCCAAGATTGATCATAAGAGTTCTTGACAATCAAAGGCCATGTTTGCCTAAGTCTCTTACATCACTTGGTGAAGACAAGTGTCTAGTGTAATACTTTTTATTTTTAATCTTTTCGCACTTTTTACTTGGTTATGTATTAATGACTTTAATAACTAGTTTCTTATGTTGAAGGTGATTCTTCCTTTTCATTTGTCCGTGGTGTCTTGGCATTATTTTACTGTCTATATAAAATAAAATATTTTCACCATTCATATCTCCACGGTCTATATGGAGGTATGTTAGCTACCTGGTCGGGGGTTAAGGGAACGGTTTGGTAAGAGTCTTGCCTTGTTCAGTGTATAGATCCTGCAAGGACCTGGGTCCAATTTAGTAGGACCTCCCTCAATACCCACCGGTATTGGATGGCGGGGGTCCAAACTCTTTGATCCCCTCATATGTAAGCTACTATTAATACTTTAACCCGGCTACTTAGGACTGTATCCCTGCTGACTCAGACTACTTAGCCGAGGGTAACGTCGCCTTCAAAAGAGGGGCCTACCATAATATACATTAATAACTTAATTAATTATCTTTCAATAATCCGACCCTTTAGGATTGTATCCTTGCTGACTCAAACTACTGGGTTGAGGGTAACGTCACCTTCAAAAGAGGGGCCTACTACAATAACTAAGATAATCTCTTAAAAAGTGCAAAAGTGCAGAAATAATCAAAGGTTACACTAAACACGAGTCGGAGCCAAGTGATTCATCTTGTCTATCTGTTTTTATTTTTATTTTTCATCATTTTAGTTAGTTTTTATTTTTCTAGTTTAAAAACCTTTTTCTAAACTTTTGATTTGATTAGACGTTGAGGATAAACCGGTACTAAAAGCTCTTGTGTCCTTGGACGACCTCTGTATCTTGCCAACACTATACTACGCTCACGATGGGTGCACTTGCCCATATGTGTGTTTGGTGTTAGTAAAATATCGTGTTTTATAAATTTAAAACTTGACTAACGTGTAAAAAGTGTAAAAAGGGCTTAAAATATACTTAAATCCATATCACACTTTACGCACATCAAGTTTTTGGCGCCGTTGCCGGGGACACAAGGATTTTAAGAAAGCTTAAAATCGACGGCCTAATAAGTTTTTCAAAGCCTTTTCAAAACGCGCGCACATTTTTCTGCATTTTAGTTTAGTTTTGCATTTACAGTAGGTTGAACACGGGCCGTGCTCGCTGAACACGGGGCCGTGCTGCATATTTTCCATAAAACACCCAGATACAGTAGCTTGAACACGGGGTCGTGCTCACTGAACACGCCCCCGTGCTCAACAAAATCAGTAACTTTAATTAAAACGCCCAGTTACAGATTCTGTACACGGGGCCGTGTGCACTGAACACGGGGTCGTGTCCAGCCTCTGTTTCCGTTTTTATCTTTGTTTTCTGATCTCGAGACTTGGTTGTGGTCTGCTGTGTGATTCTTATGGATCAATACTCAGGAGGTTACAGCTACACCTATGAGGAGGATGATTATAGGAGTAGCTATTGCACTAATTGTGGTGACCCGCACTCGGTTCAATATTGTAACTTATATCAACCGTCCACTTCATACACCTACTATGAGGAGCCCAGGTATGAGCCATCAACTTCATACACATCCTATGAAGACCAAAGGTATGAACCTCCTCCCTCATACTCATATTTTGATGAACCAAGGTATGAGCCTTCTTACTCATACTTTGAGGAACCAAGATATGAGCCACCACCTTCATATGCTTATTATGAGAAACCATGGCGTGAACAACCCACCTCATATGAGTATTATGAAGAATAAAATTACGACCCTTATCCATCATATACTTACAATGAAGAACAATGGTACGAACCATCTACTTCATATGGGTATTATGAGGAACAAAGGATCGAACAACCGGATTCAAGCTTTGAAAATCCCGATCCTTTTTCTATAACCGAAGTGACCGATAGGATATTAGAACACCTTAAAGTTATCGAGCGCTACATAAAAGAATCTCGCGCAAGGGAAAAGGAGTCCCGCGCAAGAGAAGAATTAAATAAAGAAGAGATAATTGAAAGTGTAAAAATGGAAGAACAAATAAGTGAAAAACCGACACATGAGTTAAGCAACGAAAAAGGCGAGTCCGTTAACGTTAAAATTCAAGAAGAGTCTAATTTTGAAGAAATTAATCTCTTGTCACCTTCTTTTGAAAATCATTGTTTAGTTCCAACTCATGCTACGTTTTTAAAATAGTTAAACACTAACACTAAAATTGACGAAACGGTAAGTGTTAAGTTAACTAAGGATCAAACCTCGCTAATAAAAGAAGATCCATTTGAAATCAACATTACACCGGTTCCATGTTTTTTTTCAAAATTCATTTATTAGTAATGTCACAATTGATAAAGATCTTTGCGTTAACATAATGCCCAACTACATTTTAGAAAAATTAAGTATTAGTGATTTTTCTCCACTTCAAATACCCATTTTTCTATCTAATCGGAAAGTAATAAAATCAATCGGTGTAGTTGAGGATGTCTTGGTTCAAACAAATCAAATGGTAATCCCAACCGACTTTGTCATCCTCGATGACGCTCCTCTAGTGTTGGGACGACCTTTTGTAAAAACCCACGAAGCTTTGAAGAACCCGAAGTATAACAATCTACCTATTCAATTAGGGGCATTTAAAAAGAGTGTCGATCTTGAGCGGTCAATGAAATATCCATTCGGCAATAATGACCCCCTAATTGAAGATGAAGATGAACCACCCGATACAAGTGAAAAGTTTGACCACTTTGTTGAAGAAGAGGTCGCCATAGAACAAACTTTTAAAGTTCTTGCTCAAAATGAGCAACCAAATAAGGAGTCTCCTAAAGACCCACCTCTTGAGCTCAAAGAACTTCCAAAAGGTTTGGAATATGCTTTTCTAGACAAAGATGGTAAATCACCTGTAATTATTTCATCTAAGTTAGATAGGTTAGAAAAATAAAAATTAATTAACCTTTTGAAAAACACAAAAATGCGATTGCTTGGAAGCTTGTAGATATTAAAGGAATAAGTCCTTCCATGTGCACGCACAAAATTTTAATGAATGCTGACTATAAATCGGTAATACAACCACAACGTCGAGTAAATCCAAATGTTCAAGAAGTGGTTAAAAATGAAGTCATCAAATTACTTGACGCCGGACTTATTTATCCTATCTCCGATAGTCCTTGGGTAAGTCCCGTCCAAGTTGTTCCAAAGAAAGGAGGTATAACGGTAATAACTAATGAAAAGAATGAATTAATACCAACGAGAACCGTCACAGGATGGAGAGTATGTATAGATTATAGACGATTAAATGAAGAAACAAGGAAAGATCACTTCCCTTTGCCCTTCATTGATCAAATGTTAGAAAGATTATCCGGTCATAAATTTTACTGTTTCTTGGATGGTTTTTCAGGTTACTTTCAAATCCCAATAGCACCCGAAGACCAAGAAAAGACAACTTTCACATGTCCCTATGGAACTTTTGCTTATCGACGCATGCCATTTGGTCTATGTAATGCCCCCGCAACCTTCCAACGTTGCATGGTGGCCATCTTCCATGACATGATAGAAAAGACAATGGAAGTCTTCATGGACGACTTTTCTATCTTTGGGGATTCATACGACCAATGCCTCGATAACCTTGAACGAATGCTATCCCGATGTGAGGAAACTAACCTCGCCCTTAATTGGGAAAAATGTCATTTCATGGTAACTGAGGGAATAGTACTCGGTCACAAAATCTCAAGCGAAGGAATGGAGGTTGATCGAGCAAAAATAGACACTATTTCTCGATTACCACCCCCATCCTCCGTTAGAGCTATCAGAAGTTTCCTAGGGCATGCCGGATTTTATAGGCGGTTTATCAAAGACTTTTCTAAAATTTCAAGGCCTCTAACAAAATTACTTGAAAAAGATGCTCCTTTCATCTTTGACAAGGATTGCAATCAAGCATTTCTAACCCTAAAGGAAATGCTAGTCAATGCACCTATCATGATAGCGCCTGATTGGAAATTTCCTTTCGAAATCATGTGTGATGCAAGTGACTTTGCAGTTGGAGCTGTCTTGGGACAAAGAAAAGAAAATCATTTTCACCCAATTTATTATGCTAGTAAAACACTTAACGATGCACAAGAAAATTACACAACAACTGAAAAAGAATTACTGGCTGTGGTGTTTGCTTTTGATAAATTTCGTTCTTATCTTGTTCTTTCTAAAACTATAGTCTATACAGATCATGCAGCCATTCGATATCTCTTCAAAAAGCAGGACGCAAAACAACGTTTGATTCGGTGGATTTTACTCCTCCAAGAATTTGATATTGAAATCAAAGACAAAAGAGGAGCAGAAAACACCGCAGCAGATCATCTTTCACGCTTAGAAGACCCAGCTTTGGAGGCAACCAGGGACGAGCAAATCAACGAAAAATTTCCGACGGAGTCCCTAGAAATGGTGGAATACAAAGAAGAACCATGGTACGCCGACTATGCTAACTACTTAGCTAGCGGTATAGTCGCAAAAGGTTGGCCACATCATCAAAGAAAAAAATTCTTTGCTAATGTGAAGCATTATTTTTGGGAAGACCCTTATCTTTTCAAAATGTGTGCCGACCAACTCATCCGACGATGCGTACATGGTAGCGAAACACGAAGAATTCTCCGCCATTGTCATGAAAGTCCATACGGAGGACATCATGGTGCCGCTAGTACCGCACGAAAGGTATTTGATTCAGGGTTTTATTGGCCAAGCATTTACAAAGACGCCCAAAGTCTTGTCAAGACATGTGATGCTTGCCAAAGAACAGGTAATATTTCTTCCAAAAACGAAATGCCACAAAATGGCATTCTTGTTTGTGAAATTTTTTATGTGTGGGGACTCGACTTTATGGGACCTTTCCCACCGTCAAAAGGAAACAAATATATACTTGTGGCAGTAGATTACTTGTCTAAATGGGCCGAGGCACTTCCAACAAACGATGGAAGAGTCGTGGTAATATTTCTGAAAAATTATTCTCTCGTTTTGGAACACCTAATGCATTAATAAGTGATAGAGGTACCCATTTTTGCAACCATCAACTTGAAATTTTCTTAACAAGATATGGGGTCTATCACCGGGTCTCAACAGCATATCACCCTCAAACAAACGGACAAGCCGAAGTGACTAATAGAGGTTTAAAATGAATACTTGAAAAAACCGTAGGGTTAAATAGAAAGGAATGGGCAGATAAATTAGATAATGCTTTATGGGCTTTTCGAACTGCTTATAAAACAACAATAGGTACAACCCCATATAAGCTAGTCTATGGAAAAAGCTGTCATTTGCCAGTAGAAATTGCACACAAAGCCTACTGGGCAATTAAAAATGTAAACTTAGATTTAGAATTTACCGGTAGAAATCGATTTTGTCAGTTAAATTAATTAGACGAACTTAGGAATTATGCATACTCGAACTCCGAAATTTATAAGGAAAGAATGAAAAACTTGCATGACAAACTTATTAAACCTAATGAATTTCGAGTTGGAGACCAAGTTCTTTTGTTTTATTCACGACTTCAATTATTTCCTGGTAAATTAAAGTCTAGGTGGTCAGGACCTTTTTCCATCACCCATATTTTCCCACACGGTGCAGTAGAAATTAAGTCTCGGAATGGAATTCCATTCAAAGTCAATGGCCAACGGCTGAAACTCTATCAAGGATTTATTGAGGATGAAGAGGAAGAAATCTCGCTTCAAACGGTCGAAGAATAAAAGCATCAACATCATATCTGGTAAGTTACGAACCAACGGGATGACATCTTAATCGGTAAGTCTTCTAACCAAGTTTTGGGAAAACAAGGGCACTCACACGAGCACTAAAAAAAAATTTCAGCTTTGCTCGGCACGAGGCCGTGTCCGCTGGACACGGGGCCATGTCCGCGCGACTGTCGGGATAAATCCCCTTTTTCATAACAGTTACACCATTTCACATGCCCCGTTTCCCCGAAAGCACTCTGGTTCATGGCGATTTTCCGCAGATTTTCGACGTCTCCTCTACTTCTAACAACACCAAGGTATGATTCTATCATCATTAGTAGTTAGATTAAGCATTTGCATGTAGTTAAAACTTCAAAAATTTAGGGAGAAATCTAGGGTTCTTGAACTTCATCCGGATCGAACCTCAAATTTTTGCTTAAATCTGTTAGCATTAGTTTAGATTAGTGTTATAAGGAGTAAATCCACTTGTATTGTTCAAAGATTCGCCCGATTTCTCACAAAAACCTCAAACCCTTGTTTTTGAACCGAAAAAGATAAAATTGAATGGGTAAACGGTTTATTTTGGGAAAAACGGCACTTGGGGTTTCATTTTCGGGGAAAACCGCACCTAGTGGACCAAAAATTTTCAAGTTTTCGGGACCGGGTCGAAAAATGAAATTTTTGAGTAACAGATGCCTGGACACGGGGTCGTGCCCGCTGAACACGGGGCCGTGTCCAGCTCGCTGTTTGCAGTTTTGTCCGAAAATTCCACTGTTTCATGCTAACTTTTGGTGTATTCTTTCAGATGTCGAAGAAATTCACGAGGTTTAACGCAAATGAGCTCGATGCTAGGGCTAGATACGAAGTACTTCAAACAAGACCGGAAGAATACCCAAGACAAGCATGTATGGATCTGTTAGCAATGGTGAACCAACTTGACCGGTTTAACAACCTCGTTACCGGCCCACTAAGAGTCACCCTAACCACTCGACTTCGCTCAGTCCACGAGTGCACTATGGAATTCTATAGCACCTTCACGTTCAATTCAAGGTGCGACCCATTTGACAATGATGGGGTAGCATTCCGATGTGGCGGAACTAGGTACTCGATTTCGATGGCACAATTTGGGTCGATAGTCGGGCTGTATGCGGAGGAAGATGCGGGTAATGAAGAAAACACCAGAGGGGTGCGAGAGTTGGATGAGAACGAACGCCAAGCCGCATGGGCTCAGATTGGTGAAGGGCACTACAACCCGCGCAGCACTAAGAGCACTAAGCTGAGGGACCCGCTTTACCGTTACATCCATAGGGTCCTCACTTACTCTCTTAACCAAAGGCATGATAGCAGTGGCGTTGTGGGGTTGAGAGATTTGGTGGTCCTTCATTGCATTCATACCCGCAGACACCTAGATGTTCCGTACCTCCTGCTCCGTAACATGCATCTGAACCGGCTTGCTACTTCACCAACCCCTATCTTCTTCGGGGGGTGGATATACCATCTCTTCAAGCACTTCGTGAACATACCTAGGTCCTTCGAAAGGAGTCCATGGTCGGGAAGAGTGGATGTACACATTTGCCGCTCCATGAACTTCATTTATGAGGCTGAAGACGGGACAGTTAGCTTCCAAAGGATGCAGGGGCATGCATGGAACCCGCAAGAGGCACTTGTCCTTCACGCTCCACAGCATCATCAGTAACAGTATCAGCCCCACGGTGATCCGGGCCAATCCTCCTCACAAGGAGACGGTTTTCCTAACTTCCAAAGTTTACATGATTTATTGCAGGAAAACCTCATGTGCACCAGGAACACCTATAGCATGGCAAGCAATACGTACACCCGGGTAGGAGCAATCGAGAAAAACATTTCCGACATCCAAGATGACATCGGGAGTATCCGGGAGTACATAGCGGGGCATGGTGGAGGAGATGATGATGATGAGGACGAGGACATGGACTAGGCGGGAGGAGTAGAGGTAGGAGCAAATGGTTGGAGATCCCACAGGTTAACCCCCTTTATCTTGAACAATTTCCGGCCTGCGTGCTGTGTGTTGAACAATTTACTTTCCTTTAACTCTTTTTACTTTCTGCATTTGTTTTTCTTTTTAACTTTGTGATGTGGATGTTGAACTTGGTAATTTAGGATGTTTGCTATGGTTTGGTGTAGTGTTTATTGATAAAACAGGTACATACGAGGCTTAGAGCACTAAATATAAGTGACACTAAAGCCGGGACAGGAAAACCGGAGCCAGAAACCTGTTTTTCAACTTTGCAGATTGTCTACACGGGGTCGTGTCCATCCGACACGCCCCCGTGTCCAGCCGACACGCCCCCGTGTCCACTTCCCCAGACCTGCTGTTTGTCTAAATCTGCAGACTTTTGCCAGACACGGGGCCGTGCCCAGTGGAAACGCCCCCGTGTCCAACTTCTGTAAGTTTTCGTTACTGGTACTCCGACACGGGGTCGTGTCCACTTCCCCAGACCTGCTGTTTGTTTAAATCTGTAGACTTTTGCCAGACACGGGGTCGTGTCCAGCCGACACGCCCCCGTGCCCACCTTCTGTAAGTTTTCGTTACTGGCACCTGAACACGGGGTCGTGTTCATCGAACACTGGGCCGTGTCCAGACGCCCAGTAACATAAAATTTTGCTTTTTCACACCTTTTTACACATTCAATCAACCTAAAAACTTAATTTTGGGACACATTGAGGACAATGTGTAATTTAAGTGTGGGGGGATGCTAAAACTTTGAATCTTGCAAGTCCTAATTACAAGCCTTACACAAAACTCTATTGGAACCGCTAATCACCCCAAATTTTTTTCAAAAAAAAAAATTCATTTTTTTACTTGTCTAGGTTTAATTTGGGAATTTCATATTCTATAAAGGTTATATTTTTACAAATTTACAACCGATAGCGTCATGATAAAAAGAACCAACATAAGAAAATTATGAAAAGGCATGACAAGTTTAGTTAAAATTTGATTACATATACTTGATCACATAAAAACCCATTCCCACAAAAGTGAGTTTTGAGCCTTTATTGAGCATACAAATACATATCTTTAAACTAAATGCTCATTTTTCGTTTCTTGTGTGAATAGCCGCTTGGTTCTTACAACTCTAGAACTTGCCACGACGATACATTCCCGGTCCTTACCAACTTAAACCCGAGTAAGTAAATGATGGAGGCATTAGGACTAACCCTTTTTTATTTCTACACCATTATTTTTTTTTTTTACCACCTACCCAAAATCCCCCTAGTTAACCCCTTTGAGCCTAAACCTTTTCATTTCTTAACCCAAACCAAACACCCTTTCACCCACCAAAACCTTTTTATTTTTAACCCTTTGTTTTAGTAACAAGCTCGGTTTTTCGTATGACTTTTCAAAAAATATATATGTTGATGATGAAGCAAAAGAAATAAACAAGCAAGTTCATCAAAAATAATTTTGTTTGAATAATGGCTTCATCAAAAATAAAAATTGCAAAAATAAAAAGTCTTACGAAAACCGATGTTTTTACGCTTTTCGCCCTTTTCTACTAACCACTAACCCAACCACCTACCTTTAACCCAAGCCTAACACTTCACCCAAAGTCTTCTTGATATTTACAAAGGTTTATAGTTAAAAAGGAGGAGGGTTGATTGCTTGGCAAGCCTATGGTAGGAGTAAGTTCCATGCCGCTCTCGAGTGATTCACTAAAATACATCTTTGGCCGAGTGTTGAGTGATCCCCCGTGAGGTATGTGAACTTGTATATAAATGGAATTTTAAAAAGGCATGTTATGCCCTATTAAGTAATTTATCTTATGTAATGTTTTAAATAAATCATGACGAATAGGATTGTAAATAAATAAAAATAAAACTTGATAAAGAATCATGGAAATCCCGACACTCTATGACAAGCCCAAAAACCTTCTCTTCTACCTATTCCAATTGGGAGTGTAAAGCCACATTATAAAGAGTTTTGCTTGAGGACAAGCAAAGATTCAAGTGTGGGGGTATTTGATGTGCACAAAATGCAACATATAAATTACATCAATTGTGGCATAAAACTAACCCTTTTTAGTACTAATGTTGGAAAAAGTGTGTTTTTGTCTTCCTTTTGTATTTTCAGGATTATATGAGCTCAAATTAACAAAAGAAGCAAAAAGGCAGCTAAATCTAACATAAATACAAGAAAAGGAACAAACGTGGCATGCCCGACCACCCCGACAGCATCTTCCCAAGCAAAACAAGAGAACAGAAGGCTGAACACGCCCCGTGCTCAGTGAACATGGGGGCGTGCCCAAGTGCCAGCATAAAAGACAAAGCTATAGAAGCTTCTATCGCCCACCACGGGGCCGTGCTCAGCGGACACGGGGTCGTGGTCAACTATAAGATTCGCAGAATCCAGGCAAATCTTGATAGTACAGATATGCTTCTGCACACGGGGGCGTGCCCAGCGGACACGGGGGAGTGGTCAACTAATGCAGACAAACTGCAATTAATGAAGACACAGAAGAGGATGGACACTGGGCCGTGCCCGAGCTACTGTTCAGGCTATAAATAGGGGTGCTTGGCTCATTTGCAAACCATCCCTTGGCACACCACCTCTCTCACACTTCACCCACCACCCACCACCACCATAACACCATCATCCACCACCATCATCCATTGTCCATCATAGAGTGTGTGAGTCATCTCGGGATCCAAGATTGATTATAAGAGTTCTTGACAATCAAAGGCCATGTTTGCCTAAGTCTCTTACATCACTTGGTGAAGACAAGTGTCTAGTGTAATACTTTTTATTTTTAATCTTTTCGCACTTTTTACTTGGTTATATATTAATGACTTTAATAACTAGTTTCTTATGTTGAAGGTGATTCTTCCTTATCGTTTGTCCGTGGTGTCTTGGCATTATTTTACTGTCTATATAAAATAAAAGATTTTCACCATTCATATCTCCACGGTCTATATGGAGGTATGTTGGCTACCTGGTCGGGGGTTAAGGGAACGGTTTGGTAAGAGTCTTGCCTTGTTCAGTGTATAGATCCTGCAAGGATCTGGGTCAAATTTAGTAGGACCTCCTTCAATACCCACCGGTATTGGATGGCGGGGGTCCAAACTCTTTGATCCCCTCATATGTAAGCTACTATTAATACTTTAACCCGGCTACTTAGGACTGTATCCCTTCTGACTCAGACTACTTAGCCGAGGGTAACGTCATCTTCAAAAGAGGGGCCTGCCATAATATGCATTAATAACTTAATTAATTATCTTTCAATAATCCGACCCTTTATGATTGTATGCTTGCTGACTCAAACTACTAGGTTGAGGGTAACGTCACCTTCAAAAGAGGGGTCTACTACAATAACTAAGATAATCTCTTAAAAAGTGCAAAAGTGCGGAAATAATCAAAGGTTACACTAAACACGAGTCGGAGCCAAGTGATTCATCTTGTCTATCTGTTTTTATTTTTATTTTTATTTTTTAGCATTTTAGTTAGTTTTTATTTTTCTAGTTTAAAAACCTTTTTCTAAACTTTTGATTTGATTAGACGTTGAGGATAAACCGGTACTAAAAGCTCTTGTGTCCTTGGACGACCTCGGTATCTTGCCAACACTATACTACGCTCACGATGGGTGCACTTGCCCATATGTGTGTTTGGTGTTAGTAAAATATCGTGTTTTATAAATTTAAAACTTGACAAACGTGTAAAAAGGGCTTAAAATATACTTAAATCCATATCACACTTTACGCACATCACGAGGTTAGAAGTATCTTAGGATTGGCCGGTTATTATAGAAGATTTATTCGAGATTTCTCTAGAATAGCCATTCCCTTAACTAAGTTAACTTGTAAATCTATTAAGTTTGAATGGGAACCAAAACAAGAAGAAGCATTTAGAATTCTTAAGCAAAGATTAACCCATGCACCCATACTAGCGTTACCAGAAGGAACTGAAGACTTTGTAGTCTATTGTGACGCCTATAAATTAGGTTATGGATGTGTATTAATGCAACGCCAAAAGGTTATAGCATATGCGTCTAGACAACTTAAGAATCGTGAAGAGAATTATTCAACCCATGATCTAGAATTAGGAGCTATAATTTTTGCCCTTAAGATTTGGAGACATTACCTTTATGGTAGTAAGGTTACCATATTCACTGACCATAAAAGTTTAAGGTATATTTTCGGGCAAAAAGAATTAAATATGAGACAAAGGCGCTGGATGGAAATGCTTAGTGATTATGATTGTGGTATCCAGTATCATGCAGGAAAGGCAAATGTAGTTGCCGATGCTTTAAGTCGAAAATACCATGAAAAACCAAAAAGTGTACGTTCTCTTAAATTAAATCTACAAGTAGATTTAATTGATCAAATCAGAAAAGCACAAGAATCAGTAATAAAAAATGATACTAAAAAGCTAAAGGGTATGATTAAAGAATTAGAACAAGGAACATATGAAATTTGGAGATTCCATGAAAAGAGAATGTGGATATCTAAATTAGGAAATCTACGTCATCGTATATTAGAAGAAGCCCATAAATCTAAATATACAATACATCTAGGAAATGATAAGATGTACCATGATTTAAGAAAGAATTTCTGGTGGATAGGAATGAAAAAGGACATAGCAGCCTATGTTTCTAAATGTTTAACCTGTTCACAAGTTAAAGCTGAACACCAGAAACCCTCAAGTTTATTGCAACAGCTAGAAATGCCAGTATGGAAATGGGAATTGATAACAATGGATTTTGTTACCAAATTACCCAAAACAAGAAAAGGTAATGATACAATCTGGGTGATTGTAAACAGGCTAACTAAATCAGCTCATTTCCTACCAATGAAGGAAACTTTTAGTATGGAACAATTAGCCAAATTGTATGTAAATGAAATAGTTTCATTACATGGAATTCCTTTATCAATTGTTTCTGATAGGGATAGCCGTTTTACCTCTCATTTTTGGTCAAGTTTCCAAAAAGCAATGGGAACCAAGTTAAATATGAGCACAGCTTATCATCCTCAAACAGACGGACAAAGCTTAAGAACAATTCAGACAATGGAAGACATGCTTAGAGCCTGTGTAATCGATTTCGGAGGTAATTTGGACGATCACATACCTTTAATAGAATTTTCTTATAATAATAGTTATCACACACGTATCAATGCTGCACCATTCGAAGCACTTTATGGACGAAAGTGCCGAACCCCAGTCTGTTGGGCAGAAATTGGGGAAAAGCAACTATCTGGACCTGCGATAGTACAGGAGACAACCGACAAGATCATTCAAGTCAAAGAACGACTAAAAACAGCACGTGATCGACAGAAGAGCAATGCTGATAACCGACGCAAACCGTTAGAATTTCAAGTAGAAGACAAAGTATTGTTGAAAGTCTCTCCTTGGAAAGGAGTAGTAAGATTCATCAAACGAGGAAAGCTAAGTCCCATGTATGTTGCACCTTTTAAGATTATTAAAAGAATAGGACCTGTAGCCTATCAGCTACAACTGCCAGAGGAAATGGCAGGAATACATGATGTATTTCATGTATCTAATCTCAAAAAGTGTTTGGTTGATGAATCACTAGTAGTGCCTCTAAAGGATATAGATGTAAATGAACAACTCAAGTTTATAGAGAGGCCCCTACAGATTGAAGACAGAAAAGTCTAGAACCTCAAGCACAAGAGATTAGTTCTAGTCAAAGTAAAGTGGGACTCCAAAAGAGGACCTGAGTACACATGGGAGCTTGAATCAGAAATGCAAAGGAAATATCCACACTTGTTCCAGTAGATCTCGAGGACGAGCTCTAAAACAAGGTGGGGAGGATATAACAACCCTAAATTAAACCGACACTCTCCCGAAACATGCATTAATCGGTTAGCGTTCAAATAGTATTGAGTAGTGTGTTTATTGTGATTTGAATATTCGTAACGTATGTAACACCCAAAAGTGCGTAAAGCAAAAAGGGATCGAGTATACTCACAGCGATGAATGGATGGATTGAAGGGAGCGCTTAGAGCGGAATTAGCCTGATTAGAATGATAGCATAACGATAAGTGACGCGTAAAACGATGCAAGGCGTAAGTGGCTCAGACAACAGCTCGGTCGGATGGTAATCCGACCGGATGGTGCAGTCGTGTGGATGACAATCCGTTCGGATGGTCATCCGGTCGGACAGGTTGTCCGGTCGGATGACTATTCGAGTGGATTGTTTCTTCCTTTGATGTGTTTGTGTATGATAGCTTGTCCTTTGAAGTTTTCGTTGTAGCATTTTGAAAACATTGAAGTATTACTACCTTTCAAGTCGGTCGATTGGACGGTCAGTCGTGCGGATGACAATCCGCTCGGATGATTTATCCGGTCGGACGGCAACTCAAGTGGCGAGGTTACTCATTGAGAACAAATCCACAGCAGGTTGTCACTCGATCGAACAGCAGTCCGGTCGGGTGGCATCCTTAGTGCATTGAACACGTTGAAAATTGTTTGAGTGTTAAAGTCCAAGTATCTCATGATCCGAAGAGTAATCCGGTCGGGTTGGTAGTCTGATCGGACAGCAATTCGTTCAATACTCAAACTTCTGATAAAGTTGGTTAAGTGTGGGTCCCTAGGTGTAAGCCGTTCGGATGACGTAGTCGCTCGGATGGCTTATCCGTTCGGACAGTAGTCCGGTCGGATAGCACTCCATGCTAGTCGTTCCGTTCGTCTTTCACTTGGCCGTTTTGATCGTTTGTTGCTTTTATCGAGACGTTTTGACAACGTGCTAACCAACGGAACCCCATCCTAACCCAAGTGACCCGATCAAACAGGAATCACCCTAGTTCGACCAGTTAACCGGTTCAAGACGGTTGTTCTTGGTTAACCCGAAATCGGTGGTCTCGTAAGTAGAATCCAGATCTTGAACTAGTACAACACCGCGAATGAGTAGAAGACTAGAATAAGGTCCGATTCTATCGGTTTTGAGTGCATTGAGTGTAAAAGAGTTGAAAGAAAGTTAGAAACCATCTTTCAATCCTTTTCCACCATGAAAGTGTTTAGATCTCTGCAAGATCTTTGTTTATTTGAGTGGAAATCGGTTGGATCCAAGTTGTTCTTGATGGATTGAAGCCAAAACATGAAGTTCTTCAAGAACACCATGATGACGTCATCCTAGAACACCTCAAATCTAGTGATTTCACGGTTAAAAGTTAAGATTCAAAAGATAGAGAGGTGTTGGAGTGCGTGTAGATTAAGGAAGTACAAGATTTAGGATGAGATCTTACCGGGATTGAGAGAAATCGAAGAAAAGGTGGGGAGCATGAGCTGTTCAGACGTCAGATGCCAAAAGTAGAAAGTTTGAGAGTGACATGGGGTATTTATAGGGTTATCCAAAGAGGAAAGTGTTGGCCGGTCGGATGGCATCTCGCCCGGATGACTTGTCCGGTCGGATGTTATCTCGGTCGGATGACAGCCTGGCACCAGGATCAAGTGGCAGCCCGGTCGGATGGCAATCCGGCCGGATGGCACTTGGTTCGGGTGCTTGGCGCGAAGATTTTTGAGGTTTCGATTGTAATTGCGGGCGATGCGATGCGATAGATTTTCCTAGTCAAATTACTTTTAATCCCAACTACTCATATCTTGCACTATCCCTTCTTCACCAATTATCATACCATTTCGATTGCGATTGAGTTTGACTACGATTCGAGTTTCGATTGCGTTTCGATTGATTACCCCAACACAACATAAATACACATGCACAAGTAACACGTAAGGCACACACACACGTATAACAATAACCAAAATGCGTAGTTCGAGTAGCGAGTGCGATTGTGATTCGATGTTGATTTGATTAGCATAGTTTGATTATCATTTAGTTAACTTTATCGCATTGTTACTTCCTATAGTTCACAGTCGTAATTCGATCAGATAGCGAATAACATACGTCAATTATTGTAATTATTGACACTTACTCCACATAATACAACTAAAATAAACATATAAAAGAAGTTCACTAATAGTCAAGTCACGCGAAATCGGTCGTTGACTTTGACCTTGACTTTGACTTTGACTTTCGAAAACACTGGGTGTTACAGCCTCCCCTTGTTTAGGGAATTTCGTCCCGAAATTAGGCTGAATCCGTAACAAATAACTGCGGGTACTTCGCCTTCATGTCGCTTTCGAGTTCCCAAGTGAACTCTGCGCCTCGTTTGCCTTCCCATCAGACTTTCACAATAGGAATGTGCGAGCGTCTGAGCTGCGTGGTTTGGCAATCCATGATTTCGACAGGCTTCTCCACGAAGTGTAGTGTTTCGTTTACTTGCAGGTCATCGAGAGGTACAATTAAATCATGCTCAGCTAGGCACTTTCGGAGGTTTGACACATGGAAAGTCGGGTGGACGTTACTAAGTTCCTCCGGTAGTTCGAGTCTATAGGCGACTTTTCCGATCCTTTCCAGAATCTTAAAAGGTCCAACATATCGAGGCGCTAGTTTCCCTTTCTTGCCGAATCTGACCACACCCTTCCAAGGTGATACCTTTAGGAGTACGTAGTCGCCAACGTCAAATTCAAGGGGCTTGCGTCGTCTATCGGCATAACTTTTCTGTCGATTCCGAGCTTTCGTTAGATTGTCTCGAATTTGGAAAATTTTGTCTGTCGTTTCTTACAATAGCTCGGGACCAGTTAATTGCGAATGCCTGATCTCGTGCCACACAATAGGCGATCGACATTTTCTTCCGTATAAAGCCTCGAATGGTAGCATTTGAATGCTGGAATGATAATTGTTGTTATATGAGAATTCGACTAACGGCAAGTATTTATCCCAATTACCACCGAAGTCTATGACACACGAACGGAGCATGTCTTCAAGAATACGGATCGTTCTTTCAGTCTGACCGTCGGTTTGAGGGTGGAAAGCGGTACTTAGATTAAGCGATGTACCGAGAGCCGTTTGGAACATTTCCCACAGTCACGAGGTAAACCGAGCATCACGGTCAAAGATGATGTCGCGAGGCATCCCATGATTACAAATGATTTCGTCGGTGTAGATTCGGGCTAATCGTTCTACCTTGTAGTCTTCCCGTATTGGCAAAAAGTGAGCTGATTTGGTCAGCCGGTCAACAACAACCCAGAGGCTGTCGTGACCTGATGACATGTGCGGAAGCTTTGTTATGAAGTCCATAGCTATACTCTCCCACTTCCACATAGGGATAGGCGGTTGTTCGAGTAAGCCAGAGGGTGTTTGATGTTCAGCCTTGACTCTCGCACATGTCAGGCATTTTCCAACGTAGAGAGCAATATCCCTCTTCATGCCCGGCCACCAGTACTTGTAGCGAAGATCCTGGTACATTTTGTCGGCACCGGGATGAATAGAATACCGGGATGAATAAAATACCGGGATTTGTGGGCTTCGTCCATCAAAATCTGTCGCAAATCGGTCCGTTTGGGGATCCAAATTCGGTCCAGAAAGTGGAATATCCCATTTGATTTACTCATAAGCTGGGCTCCGTCATGGTAGATTCTTTCCTTCTTCAGGGTGCGTTCATTAAAACATGCATGCTGAGCTTCGTGGATGAGGGTTTCGAGGTCGTATTGGGCTTGGATGTTACGAGTGCTAAGCAGATAGCTCCGTCTGCTGAGTGCGTCGGCAACAACATTTGCCTTGCCTGGGTGATAACGAATCTCACAGTCGTAATCGTTGAGAAGTTCTACCCATCGGCATTGACGCATATTAATTTCCTTCTGATTAAAGATATGTTGTAGGCTCCTATGATCGGTGAAGATTGTACACTTTGTACCATACAGGTAGTGTCACCAAATCTTTAATGCAAAAACAACTGCGCCTAGCTCGAGATCATGGGTTGTATAGTTCTTCTCGTGGATTTTGAGCTGACGAGATGCGTAAGCTATAACCTTGTCCCGTTGCATGAGAACACAACCAAGACCAAGGTTGGAAGCATCACAGTAGACAATGAAATCGTCGTTTCCATCGGGCAATGTGAGAACAGGAGCATTGCAAAGCATGTGCTTAAGGGTTTGAAAAGCAGACTCTTGTTCAGTTCCCCAAACAAAAGGCTTGTCTTTATGCGTGAGAGCGGTAAGCGGCACAACGATCTTCGAGAATCCTTCGATAAATCGTCTATAATAGCCCACTAGTCCGAGAAAAGAACGGACTTCGGACGGGTTCTTAGGTGTAATCCAACTCTTAACGGCTTCAATCTTCGCGGGATCGACGTGAATACCCTGACTATTGACAATGTGACCCAGAAACTGAACTTCCTCCAACCAGAATTCACACCTGGAGAACTTGGCATAGAGTTGGTTCCCCTGGAGTAGCTCGAGAACCAAACGTAGATGTTGCGCGTGTTCGACTTTTGATTTGGAATAGATCAAGATATCGTCGATGAATATGATGACGAAATGGTCGAGATATGGTTTACACACGTGATTCATCAGATCCATGAAAACCGCGGGTGCATTGGTCAAACCAAAGGGCATAACAACGAATTCGTAATGGCCGTATCGAGTGCGAAACGCGGTTTTGGGTTTATCCTCTTCTTGAATGCGTAGTTGGTGATAGCCTGAGCGTAGATCGATCTTCGAGAAACACGTAGCACCTTGTAGCTGATCAAACAAATCATCAATTCGAGGTAGGGGATAGTGGTTCTTGATAGTTAACTTATTCAATTCCCGATAGTCGATGCACATCCTGAACGACCCATCCTTCTTTTTGACGAAAAGGACAGGCGCGCCCCAAGGAGAGGTGCTCGGGCGAATGAAGCCTTTCTCAAGTAATTCCTGGAGTTGGTTTGAGAGTTCACGCATTTTGGACGGTGCGAGTCGGTAAGGAGCTTTGGCAATAGGGTTGGCTCCAGGAATGAGATCGATACGAAAGTCGATATCACGACTTGGTGGTAAGCCTGGGAGATCTTCAGGAAAGACGTTAGGAAATTCTCGGACCACTGGAACATCGTTTACACCAGGACTACCTTTATTTTCCTTCTCTGCTACTACAATGTTAGCCAAGAAAGCTCCGTATTCCTTGCAGAGATACGTGCTAGCTTGGACACATGACATGAGCTTGAGACCTTTCGAAGCAGTTTCTCCATAGACACACAATAGATCACCATTTGCGAGTGAGAATCGAATCATCTTATCGAAGCACACAACTTCAGCATGGTTTTCGCGAAGAAAGTCCATGCCTACTATGACGTCAAAACTTCCGAGTTGCATCGGAATAAGGTCGATTGGGAAGATGTGATTGTTGAGCTCAAGAGTACAATCACGAGGAACAGAATTAACGGCGACAGTTCTTCCGGTAGCGACTTCAACATCGAATGTCGAGGAGAGTTGGGAGCGCTTACGACTAAGGAGCTTCTCGAATTCGAACGACACAAAGCAATTATCGGCTCCAGTATCAAATAAACACGAAGCATAAATACCATTCACAAGGAACGTACCATTGACCACGTTGTTGTCGGCTTTGGCTTGGCGCATGTTGATATTGAAGGTTCGTGCACGTGCTACTTGTAGCTGTTGCTGCTGCTGCTGGGGCTCTTGTTTCACAACCCTGTTTGGGCACATGTTGGCAAAATGGTTAGGATCGCCACATGCGACGCAGGCTATGGCGTTGACCGCGGGTGCCGGAGGAGCTTCGTGACCCTGAGGGGCGGTGAGTAGAGCTTGATGAGTAGGAGCTTGTCGAGCACGGAAGTTGGTAGTGAAATGGCCGTACATATTGCAATGAGCACAAAAACGACAAGCGATGGTAGTCGGGTGGTGGTAGGTACAAGTAGGGCAAAGCGGATGTGGCCCAGTGTATGCACGCTTGGCAGGTGGTGCATTTGCCACAGGCACCGCTACTTGACGTTGTAGGGCTGGTACAGCTTGTATCGGTGCAGCAGTGATCGCACAGTTCTTATTGCTGGAGCTGCTCTTTCTCTTGTTCTTCCTCTTGTTGCTCTATACGGAGTTGTTTCAGCAGTTGGTGCGGCGGTGGTAGCTTGATGTAGGTGCTTTGAAGTCTTATCCCAGACACCAGCCTTGACCCGCTTGTCATTGATTTCAGCGACCAGTAGGTAAGTCTCTTCGATCGTCTTAGTCTTAGCCGCTTGCACGAAATCTGCAACACAGTCCGGCAGGGCTCGGATATAGTTCTTGATCGCCATGTCTGAGGTCTTGACTTTGTTAGGGCAGATGATGCTGAGCTGTTTAAAGCGAGCAGTGAGAGCAGCATTTTCACCTTCCTTCTGCTTTATGTGCCAGAATTCATCTTCTAACTTTTGGCGCTCATGAGGAGGGCATAATTCTTCCAGCATGACCTCCTTGAGTTCGTCCCACGACAGACCGTAGGCTGCATCATTCCCTCGTTTGTTTCTCTCGGCCGTCCACCAGTCTAGTGCGCGGGACTGGAAGACGCCGGTAGCATTTAGAGTGCGGAGATCGTTTGGGCAACCGCTCTGTCGTAGAGTGACCTCAATGGAATCAAACCATTGGAACAACGCTGTAGGGCCTTCCTCACCAGTGAATTCCTTTGGCCCACAAGACTTGAACTGCTTGAAATTGAAGGCAGCTTTGGGGGTAGCTTTAGGAGTTTTGGTTCTCGACTCCTCAGATGATTTGCTGACGTTCTCGTAGACATCACTCACGGCTTTTGCTACTTGTTTAGCGATGATAGCAGCAAGACGTTTGTCTTTTTTTTCTTGACGAGAAAGTGGTGGGTGGTGGGTGGTGGGATCCAGATGACATTGTCTGCAATAGACATCGTCACAGGACTCAACACAACATATTCGAATCTCACCTCACACGTCTACTACTTACTAAGGCGTAGGAACACGCAATGTAACATGTATCACATAAACACATAAGCACATAATCACAGATTTATATAACCACAGAAGCACATAAGCACATAGGGCACAAAATCACCGAAGCACCTAATCATGTAGTCACAAGAGGTAGTCAGAATACAGAAACCTATCATTCACAGTTCGCGAGTGTTCGAATATAGCGATCGCGTTTTAGTATATCGAGTAGTGTAGTATAAGCGTATAACATAGCAATAGGTCGTCCTTAGTTTAGCGATTTGTCAGCGTTTTGAGGTAGGAATGCAGTGCGAGTCATGCGTGTCGATCGTAGTGAAAGCAAAAATCGAGTAAATTTCCAAAATTTAAACATATAAACAGGTAATACACACATAAGCACATAAAATCGACGAATCATCAGAGTCAGCAGTTGCGGGCTCAGAATCGAAACACATAAAAATTGAGAAATAGATTGTCTGCGGCTATTAGACTTCGACTAACCAAAGTGATTCGACTATTCTCAAGGATGCACAACAAGTCCTTGTTGACCTAATAGGTTGTGCTCTATCACCGTCATGCGGTGAATGGCACACATCTTTTCAGTTGTTTAAGCACTCGAGTCCTTGGAATTTATCAAAACTTTGGTGAGAGTTTTGTAAAACGAGCGGAACAAGTCGTCAAGGTTAGGGTTTCACCCCTGGCTTAACAACTTCGCTCCGGTTTTTGATAAAATAGAGGAGATTATTCATCAAAATACGGATTTCACTCCTGATTTGGCATAATTCTCCCTGTTTTTAGATAAAATGCGGGTTGATTAAGCAACTTTAGTCGAGAGTTTGCGGTTTTCACACCTAATCTTGACTTAGTTGCTCTTTTATAGTTGAAAATTCGAGTGCAGTGATAGTGTAGCATAAGCGAGAATAGCGAGAAATAGCGGTAAGCTCATACATAATCCCTAACGGATATGCACAAGTCGGTCTGTTGGTTCCTAACTATAGACTAGGTCTCTAAGACATCGACCCGGACTAGGTCGAGTCTTGCCTAATTCCCTATAGTTATGGCTCTGATACCAATCTGTCACACCCCAACCGATGGCGGAAACATCGGGGTATGGCACTGAGCGAAACAGATTGTCCAGAAGTTTCCATAACAATTATCATTACCAATCAATTTAAAGTAGCATGTCCCATACCATGCCTCAAAAGGTAAACAAATTATTAAAGACAAAATCTAGGCAAATAATTCTATTCCGACAACTCAGATTTTCAAATAGAGCAATTGTTTAACTGCTTCTAGAGACCCTTGATTTAATTTGTACAGACAACTATTTGTTGGCCTCTAGAGCCTTATTCTAGCCTCGGTTTCTTAGCAGATGTGCATCCTAAGCACCTGTCACATACGTTAAAATAAAGTCAATACATATAATGTAAAGGTGAGCATACAAGTTTGATAATAGCATATAGAGTTCGAAATTCGTTTACGCACAACCAGCACGTACACATAGTGAAATGAAGCACGTTAGTTATCGACATAGATCCATCGATACCAATGACTGCGGGTTGACTGCCTGAGGCAGTTCGCAATACATGATTACCACCGTAATCCATGCAAGTAATTGTCCTTAACAACCCCTGCGAACAGCTGCTGAGTCCAAACTATAGTACTATCGTTGCTAAGGCAGGTAGACAACATTCCATGTGTAAACATAACAAACAAGCATTCATAAGCCACGTATAACATGCATTAATCGGTTAGCGTTCAAATAGTATTGAGTAGTGTGTTTATTGTGATTTGAATATTCGTAACGTATGTAACACCCAAAAGTGCGTAAAGCAAAAAGGGATCGAGTATACTCACAGCGATGAATGGATGGATTGAAGGGAGCGCTTAGAGCAGAATTAGCCTGATTAGAACGATAGCATAACGATAAGTGACGTGTAAAACGATGCAAGGCGTAAGTTGCTCGGACAGTAGCTTGGTCGGATGGTAATCCGACCGGATGGTCCAGTCGTGTGGATGACAATCCGTTCGGATGGTCATCCGGTCGGACAGGTTATCCGGTCGGATGACTATTCGAGTGGATTGTTTCTTCCTTTGATGTGTTTGTGTATGATGGCTTGTCCTTTGAAGTTTTCGTTGTAGAATTTTGAAAACATTGAAGTATTTCTACATTTAAAGTCGATCGATCGGACGGTCAGTCGTGCGGATGACAATCCGCTCGGATGATTTATCCGATCGGACGGTGACTCAAGTGGCGAGGTTACTCATTGAGAACAAATCCACAGCAGGTTGTCACTCGATCGGATAGCAGTCCGGTCGGGTGGCATCCTTAGTGCATTGAACACGTTGAAAATTGTTCGAGTGTTAAAGTCCAAGTATCTCATGATCTGAAGAGTAATCCGGTCCGGTTGGTAGTCTGATCGGACAGCAATTCGTTCAATACTCAAACTTCAGATAAAGTTGGTTAAGTGTGGGTCCCAAGGTGTAAGCCGTTCGGATGACCTAGTCGCTCGGATGGCTTATCCGTTCGGACAGTAGTCCGGTCGGATAGCACTCCATGCTGGTCGTTCCGTTCGTCTTTCACTTGGCCGTTTTGATCGTTTGTTGCTTTTATCGAGACTTTTTGACAACATGCTAACCAATGGAACCCCATCCTAACCCAAGTGACCCGATCAAACAGGAATCACCCTAGTTTGACCAGTTAACCGGTTCAAGACGGTTGTTCTTGGTTAACCCGAAATCGGTGGTCTCGTGAGTAGAATCCAGATCTTGAACTAGTACAACACCGCGAATGAGTAGAAGACTAGAATAAGGTCCGATTCTATCGGTTTTGAGTGCATTGAGTGTAAAAGAGTTAAAAGAAAGTTAGAAACCATCTTTTAATCCTTTTCCAGCATGAAAGTGTTTAGATCTCTGCAAGATCTTTGTTTATTTGAGTGGAAATCGGTTGGATCCAAGTTGTTCTTGATGGATTGAAGCCAAAACATGAAGTTCTTCAAGAACACCATGATGATGTCATCCTAGAACACCTCAAATCTAGTGATTTCACGGTTAAAAGTTAAGATTCAAAAGATAGAAAGGTGTAGGAGTGCGTGTAGATTAAGGAAGTGCAAGATTTAGGACGAGATCTTACCGGGATTGAGAGAAATCGATGAAAAGGTGGGGAGCACGAGCTGTTCGGACTTCAGATGCCAAAAGTAGAAAGTTTGAGAGTGACATGGGGTATTTATAGGGTTACCCAAAGAGGAAAGTGTTGGCCGGTCGGATGGCATCTCACCCGGATGACTTGTCCGGTCGGATGTCATCTCGGTCGGATGACAGCCTGGCACCAGGATCAAGTGGCAGCCCGATCGGATGGCAATCCGGCCGGATGGCACTTGGTTCGGGTGCTTGGCACGAAGATTTTTGAGGTTTCGATTGTAATTGCGAGCGATGCGATAGATTTTCCTAGTCAAATTACTTTTAATCCCAACTACTCATATCTTGCACTATCCCTTCTTCACCAATTATCATACCATTTCGATTGCGATTGGGTTCGACTACGATTCGAGTTTCGATTGCATTTCGATTGATTACCGCAACACAACATAAATAAACATGCACAAGTAACACGTAAGGCACACACACACGTATAACAATAACCAAAATGCGTAGTTCGAGTAGCGAGTGCGATTGTGATTCGATGTCGATTTGATTAGCATAGTTTGATTATCATTTAGTTAACTTTATCGCATTGTTACTTCCTATAGTTCACAGTCGTAAGTCAATCAGATAGCGAATAACATACGTCGATTATTGTAATTATTGACACTTACTCCACATAATACAACTAAAATAAACATATAAAAGAAGTTCACTAATAGTCAAGTCGCACGAAATCGGTCGTTGACTTTGACCTTGACTTTGACTTTCGAAAACACGGGGTGTTACATAAACCCTACCCGGGCTACTACGCGGGCCGCGTAGCCCGTTGTTTATGTTTACGCGGGCCGCGTAAAAGTCGAGATGAGGCACTATAAGTAGCAGGCATCGGGTTTCATCAAAACTCGTTCATTTCTTTCTTTCTAAACGAAAATCTCTCACAGTAGGCATAATATTCGAGTATAATACCCCCTAATTAGCAAGGTTCTGCTCCGTTGTAAGTATCATAACCCGTGGATACGTATTAGATACTCTGCCCGATTGATCTAGGGTTCCGTAACGGCTGTCGTGGTTCTGCCCGACGTAGTCGTTGGAATGCCTTCTCGGGGAGGGTATTACTAATGTTAAAATGTGTTATTATACTAACACGTGTGCAATTGTGTAAATTATTGATTGTCACCAGGAAACCCTAAAAGATAATCTAAGACAGCAATGTGAGTAATCTCCTTTTTGTTAACTGTTTTACAAAACCTCACACGATTAATTATATATTAAACAGTTATTGAGTATTTGTAAGGATACAATTATCGTCGGTATGTTGGGGTTTTGTATACAAAATTAGTTACTGCCTTGCGAGGAGTAACTTTCCACAAGTCGGGTTGACAGTATCGTGGGTGGTAATTAGTATGACTTGGAAACAAATGTAATTGCGAGACCGCCCTCAATACTGTACAATGATTTTTATTTAAACTTGATTAAACTGGGATTCACTCACCAGTATTTCCCACTGACAAAAATATTTTTAAACGCGTTTCAGGTAACAAAATGTAAAAGCCAAATAGAAGCCAGCTGGACAGCACTGAAGGCTTGGAAAAGTGGCAATAAAGTTACCTAAAATCAATAGATTTTTTATTAAATAAAAATAGGATTCATTCCTATGAAAATGTGTGTACTGAAAACTTGGGTTTTACCCCATGTATTCAATATTGTGAAAGTGTGGTAGTTTACTCTGATAAAATATTTCCTAACTACGGTCCTGATGTAAATTCCGCTGCCAAAATTAGACAATACCTAATACCACCGAAACTGGCTCGCGGCCGCCCGTTCCCGGAAATTAGGGATCAAGGGTTGCGACACTATGTTAAGACGCAACATTTGGTTGTGATAAAGTGCTTCCAGTGTGACCAAGGGGGTGAATATACCTCCAATGCTTTTAGCCAGTTACTTGCCTCAGATGGTACAATACACCAAGCATCTTGTACCGACACCCCTCAGCAGAATGGTGTTGCTGAAAGGAAACACTGTCATCTTATGGAAAGTGCTCGCTCGTTTATTATATCAGCTGATGTACCGAGTGTTATTTGGGGAGAAGCATTCCTAACTGTCCAACATGTGATTAATCGAATCCCTATAGCTCATAATTATGGGATGTCTCCTTATGAGAAACTATATGGCCAACTTCGAGATTACCATGAATTAAGGGTATTTGGATGTACTGGCTTTGTTCTTCGTCCTCATGTTGAACGAAACAAATTGTCAAATAAGTCAGCATTATTTGTATTCTTGGGTTATGCTAGTGGTCCAAAAGGTTATGGCACTACACAAAAGGATATCATTGTTTTGATCCCATTAGTAAGAAGTTGTATGTGTCGAGGCATGTTATCTTCCTCGAGCATATTCCTTTCTATTCGATTCCATTCAAATCACACAACGTAACAAAGTCATATCTCCTAAACATTGACACCTTCACTTGTGATATTGATGACTCAACATTGTCTGATGTTCTTACTACATCTGTTGAACCTGATGGTGCAGGAGACCTTGATGAGCCAATAGCACCTAATGGGTTTGTTCAAGACACCCGAATATTGCCAGACACAACTTCAAGTCCAGCCATACCTGAGTCGACTCCTTCGTCTGTTGAAACAACCCAGCCTCTAAAGAGGTCCACGCGTGAATGTAAGTCCACAAAGCTACCAGATTTTGCATACTCGACTTACTCAACTTCATTTGCATCCTTTATTGCAAATATACATAGTCTGTCAGAACCCGCATCGTATAAAGAGGTTGTCTTTAATCCTCTTTGGCAAAATTCTATAGCTGAAGAGCTTACTGCTCTTCATCACACACATATATGGGATTTGGTTCAACTGCCTCCTGGTAAACATGTAATTGGTTGTCGTTGGGTATATAAGACTAAAACAAAGTCTGATGGGTCAGTTGAATGATATAAGGCCAGATTTGTAGCAAAAGGGTACTCACAAAAGTATGGTATGGATTACGAGGAGACATTTGGCCCAGTGGCAAAAATGACTACAGTTCGTACTCTCATAGCTGTTGCATCTGTTCGTCAGTGGAAGATCTATCAAATGGATGTCAAGAATGCCTTTCTGAATATTGATCTTCATGAGGAGGTCTACATGATGCCTCCCTCGGGTATTGCTCATAAGCCCGGTGAAGTCTGTCGGCTTCGAAAAGCGTTATATGGTCTCAAACAAGCCCCTAATGCTTGGTTTGAAAAATTCTCTATAGTGATTACTTCTCTTGGTTTTCTGTCTAGTAATCATGATTCAACCCTATTTGTTCGATGTACGAGTTCAGGACGCATTCTTTTGTCCTTATATGTGGATGATGTGGTTATTACGGGTGATGACTATGTTGCCATTGAATCATTGAAGCGAGATTTGGCTCACCGGTTTGCTATGAAAGATTTAGGCTTGCTACGTTATTTTTTAGGAATTGAGGTAGCTCAGTCTCAGAAAGGATACCTTACCTTCTTTCATAGACAAAATATATATCTCATTTATTTTAGTGGGCACGCCTTACTGATAACAAAACTGTATACACTCCTCTTGAAACTAATGCATGGTATCCTACTGATGGTGTTCCTTTATCTGATCCGAGCCTATATCATACTATTAGAGGTAGTTTGGTTTATATTACAGTTACTCGAGCGGATATAGCTCATGTTGTTCATGTGGTTAGTCAATTTGTTACTGCTCCTACTTCTGTTCACTAGGAGCTGTTCTTCGTATTCTAAGATATCTTTGTGGCACTCAGTTTCAGAGTCTCTTGTTTCCTTTGACATCTTCTCTAGAGTTGCGTGCTTATAGTGATGTTGATTGGGATAATGGATCCTAATGATCGTAAATCAACTATTGGTTTCTGTGTTTTCCTTGGAGATTCGTAAATCTCATGGAAAAGTAAGAAACAAGATGTTGTTTCTAGATCTTCTACTGAAGCTGAGTATCGTGCTATGGTTGTGACTATTGTGAGATTGTTTGGTTGCATTGGCTTCTTGCTGATATGGGAATTAACATTTCCCAGCCTACTCCTCTACATTGGGATAACAAAAGCGCTATGCAGATTGCAAAGAATTCTGTTTTTCATAAGCGAACAAAGCATATTGAGATTGATTGTCACTTCACTCGTCATCATTTACAACTCGAGACTATCTTGCTTCCATTTCTTCCATCAGCCTTGCAGATTGTTGACATTTTTACCAAGGCTTAGTCGGCGTCTCGGTTTCGTTTCTTGTGTGACAAACTCTCAATATTATTGTTGCATTGTAAGTTTGACGGGGGATGTTAGCATAATAAATTTAGTGGGCTCTTTTGTATTGGGTTCATTGTTTAGCCCATTTAGCTAGTAACCCTAGATAGTTTCTCCACTTATAGTTTTGCTTTGCTTTACTTTGTTTTGTGGATGCACTTTTCATCATAATAAAACCCTAGCCGTTATTTCCTCTGTACATGTTTATCAATTATCATGACCACCCTCTAGCGCTAGGATAGCATGTGTTCACCGAATATCACAATATAAGAATAAGTGAGAGTAGTTAGTACCACTTTTACCTTTCAGGTGTGACATCCCTCCTATTTATACTAGGAATTGATAACTGTCGCTTTTGACGTAAGTGTGGTCCCTTCTAGGGTATAACAGTTTAATGGTGACTTCTGGCTTTCTATTAGTGGACACTCTATTGTGCCTTTTGATGTGTCTTCTATTAGTGGACATGCTATCGTGCCACTCGCCTTTGAGGGCCGAGCTCTATAGTCCTTTATTGGTGACGTCGACATTGTAGTCATATCCCTTTTCTGTGACATGGCTTCATAGGTCTTTTTAGCGATGCTGGACCAACACTATGGATCTGGGCCCATATCTCATCATGTAGTTTTACAAGACACAAGTTAATATCTTTCCCATCGGAGCTTGAATCTCAGGGATTATTACCCATCACCAACCATTTCCAAGTTTTCTTAAACGTGATCGATGTCACTTCTTGAAGAAGAGCAACTCACTTGTCCTCGTTGTCAGTGATGGAGAGTGTGAAACCCGGGTGTTAAAGTGTTTAAATTACGTGTTTTAGCGCATTGTAGGGGGTTATATATTTCGAATGTGATAACTACGAGTTCTTGTGGTTTTACAGGTTAGCTGTCTAAATCGGTGAAGTTAGAGGACTTGGCGATGAAGCGGAACTGCTATGGATGATAATCAAGATATATTGAAGTAATTGGGACTTGTTCTGGTCGAAGAGATAGCTCAAATGTTCAAGAAACATGAAAGATCTAAGTCCAGGGTCCTTTGGGTACTTATATGAAAGTTGTAATGCATGTTAAACAAGAAGTCACAAACATTGACGTAAGTTACGGTGTTAAGACCGTAGCCTACGGTTCAAGAATTTCAGCCAAGATGTTCCAAGCGAGTTTCAAATGTAACCTACGGTCTAAATAACGTAGCATACGGTGGAAGAAAGTGGGCAGCTCACATGCAGACTTGGAGGGACGAGAATTAAAAAGGATTCTAAAGAAAGCCTAAGACACGACTTTTGGGGAATAAAAAAATAATATAGGAGACATCATCATCACGTGGAGGGGCTTAGCTTCATTATCACAATACCCTAATTCCAAAAAAGGCAGACATCACGTGGGCTTGGTGGACGTTTTTTTTTTTGGGATTATAGTTAATCACCAATATCATTCTAATCAGAGACATCACCTCCTTAGACGAACTGTGGAGACATACGCAGCCATAGTGGGAATTTTTGGGGAAGCAACAAAATAAGCACTTTTGGTTCTCAATTTCCCTCCCCAATTCTCACTCTACCAACCGAATTGAAGATGAATTCAGCCGTTCCTCAATCTTTTGAAGATCAATCAACTACCATGAGCGGCTAAGTTCTAAGTAGTTTCCTCCGGATGGAAGATTCTTGTAAGTTTTGACTTTTATGCGTTTGAAACAATTGTGAACATCGGTAATCTAAGCATTCGATGCTTTTTACCGTTTGATTTGAGTAGTTGATTTGTAAACGATTGGTTTTATTTAATTATTAATTCTAATTCATTCAATTCCCGAGATTCCTGGTAATTGGGATACATTTGACAGGGGTTGGGGTTAGTACTTCCAATCGTTGTCTTAGGATAATCACAACCAGTTAATCGAATTCAACAATCATGTCTATGAGATTGTCACAACTTAAACACGTAATTGTCATTGCTCTGAATCTAAAATCCGGAGGAACCATTGTTTCTCTTATTGATTACAACTTCGTCTTTAGTAATTCATAGTTCAATTAAACTCTCAAACAAATAGATTTCATTATTGCAACTAGGTTAATAGTTCTTAAATCATAAAGCTTTCCACAATACTCCTTTGGTTCGATACCCTGCTTATCCTATCTATTTAGGTTAAATAGGGTTTTAATTGACATTCACGACAGTCATCAAAATGGCGTCATTGTCGGGGAGTCGTGCGCAAAGTGTTTTGTTTTTAGTATTTTTAGAAAAATAATAAAAAAAATTCAAAAATAGTCTTATTTCGTTTCGTTCAGAATTACGCGGGGTTTTGTGTGTGTGCTTGTGCAGGTGACTTTGTTCGTGCATGCATCATACTCGCAAATCCAGGAAATCTTCACCGCTAATGTTTGATCCACAAATTGAGAGAACAGTTCGGCAAACCCTAGTTTTGCTCTGTGAAAACAAAATTCTACAATCACCAACACCAATGGAGAGTTCGGGAATGCCGGATAAGCAAACTGAAAACCCGTTTCCACAAACCCAGTTCTTACCAACACCCACTCAACCTTCACCAAACACTTCTATACCATCTCAACCACCAGCACAATCCACCCAACAGATCACCACTCAATATTCCCAACAACCACAATTCACTCAAACTACTACCAATCAAGTTCCACCAATGTCTCCACCACCGTTTCCCAATCTAGGTAACCTACCACCATTCTCAACCCAGCCAACATCTTCCCAATACTCGTTGTTCACCCAAACATCAATTGCTCAACATTCTTCACCATATGTGAGGATTGTTCCTGATGAAAATGTCATCCCACCTTATCAAACTCGACCCGTTAACTCATTAGTCGCACCATTCATACCAAATCAATAGCCATAGTACCAGTCATCTCAACCACAACCTTTCGCTTCCAGAGCTTCAGTGTTAGACCAAAGGGATCGTTCGGGGGACTTTGGAGATAGGTATGATGAATATGATGTTTATGTGGGCAATCAAGGCGATACGCGTGTGGTAAACACGGCAGTTTCGAAAGGTATCACACGGGGTATGGGTTTGTAGAAAGTGTGAACTAAGATCTGTTGCGATATCAACATTACAGTCATTAACCTAAGCCAATTAATCAGCAGCCGATTTATGCGAGACCCATAGATATTCCATTGCCACCACCGGTGCATCAATTTCCGGTTCAACAAAGACCACTTTCGAGGAATCTAGTTCTGTAACAACCCTTGCCAAAATTATTATTTCTTATTTTAATAGTGTCCTTTAGGAAACCCTAATTGAGACTCTCAAGTGATATAGCGTGACCCGTAAATTTTGAAAGCATGCAAAACCAGGATCAGGACCCCCTAAAACTCAAGGGGGTATCCCCAAATGGATAATTATCCATAAAAATGAAGTAAAATACGTAGTTTTGTGAAATGTTGACTCACCAAGGCTAAGCAGGACACCAGGCACATCTAGCCTAAATCGGTCGCTGTCGCGACATACGCCAGGGGATAGTATGCCTGGCGCGACACGCGGGGGAGGACAAAACTCAGTATATATAGTAGGGGTTTGGCACTTGCATGGAGAAGTTGTTACGACGAAAAAATTAGTTACATACGAAGAGTTATACACTGTTTCGTTCAAAAACACACACCGTCACGAACCTCTGCTATGATTACAGGGTAATAACTCGATCACTGCTACGATACAATGTCCGATCGATTGAAACCGATCCGATGGATATTTAAGTGTTGCCCGAATTCGGGCTATACTTTGTCATTCATCGTGAGAGTTTTGATTTCGTGAGCTTATCGTAAATGTTGTATTAAGTTACTAACCTAGTTTCGTGTGCATTGTTATTTTAACTAGGTTACCCAGCTTAATCAGTAGGCAAAACTCTGTTCAACTAAACTTGCAAAGTGAGTCATTCTCTTTTTATCAAAAGTGTTTTACAATACCTAAATGTTTTCCAGTTATATTTTACAGGGATTAAGTCTTTGTTATCTTAAATTACTGGCAGTAAGTGGGGTATTGTGCACAATTACTACTGTTTTATCACTTTTAGGTGAAAGGACCTAAATAGTGATACACGTCACTTTTGGGTGAACGGACCCAATAGTGATATGACTACAGTCATAGATCCGGTCGAGTGACAACTGAACCAGCTAATTATAAGATTGGGGCAATTGTAATCGCTCTTAATATTGTAATTTATAACAATGTGTCGTTTTGTGCAAATTGAATGACTCACCAGTATTTCCCCGCTGATAAAATCTTTTTAAACATGTTTCATGTGATTTACTGTGAACAAGGAAAAGTGTCGCGTAGCACTACCAGCTTGATTGAAGTGGCTCAATAAATAAATAAACATGTTTTTGTAATTAGGGAATTTCCCAGTGAAATTCCTTTATTGTAAATTACGGGATTGTCCCGAAACTCGAAATAAAATAAATGGGGTGTTTTCAGCTTAAACGATCCTGTTAATTTTTCCGCTGCCTAATTAAACACCAATACCACGGGTTTCTGTCCCGCGGCTTCTGAACCGGGTAAAACCGGGTCGGGGGTCGTGACAGAAAAATGTGGTATCAGAGCCACTGATTTAAGCCAATTAAGTATTTAGAAATACTTAATTTCCTAGATTGCTGTTGGTGCATCTAGTGTCTGTTAACTTCGTCTTAATTGAGTCTTATGTCTAGATAGATGAACGAGCACACAACAGGGTCAAAATTAGGGTTTTATATGTAAATGTGAGTGATTTCGCTTGAAACTGACATGGACATTTGGAGCGAAATCAGGATAGTATAAATAGGAGTGTGTTGGTTTCATTTGGAGCGGAACCTGGTCATTAGTTCTGAGTCGAGGTGTTGTCCGTTTGTCATCTGAATTGTGTAAAAGCTCAGGATTGATTAATAGAAGGATAATTAGAAAGGAACAAGCTGTTTTGACATCGTTTACATTGATTCCGCCTTTGCAAATGATGATGAACTACTCATACTGACTTTTTAGGGTCACGGAACGATCCAACAAGTGGTATCAGAGCTCAGGACGAGGAGTTCATACCAATTCAGCTTGATTTTACCGGATTCTCACTCTTCTACTCATTCTTTTATGATTTGGACGAGATTTTACGGTTGAAATGGCCTGAAACTCACATATATCAAGCAAAACATAGTGTTAACTAATCCTTGAAAGATTTGGACCTTAATTCAAACAAAATCTGATAAAAACTTGTGATTTCGCTCTAAAATTTGTTCGAACAAGCTGACATCATCCTTATTTCGCTTGAAACAATTGTTTGATTTCGCTTGTAAATCAATTTTCGCTTGAAAGTTTGAGCGAAATAAGAGATTTCGCTTGAAACATTTGTCTGATTTCGCTTGAGTGGGGTTTCGCTTGTATTGCTATTTCGCTTGAAAAGTTATCTTGCTTAAAATCTGATTTCGGTTGAAGTTATTTCGCTTCAACTAATTTCGCTTGAATTTGCTGTTTTTCAAAATCAAAAATTTTCTAAGTGTTTGTTGATCATTTCAGGTACGTGAAGATGGATGATTTCAATCCTTTCTGTGATGTGTTTGCATTTACTGGTGGTTCGGGAGATGGCACATTAGACAACACGAATGAGAATACAACAACACCGAGTGCAAAGAAAACTCTCAATGATGCTATGAGCGTAGACAGTGCATATGGAACATACAACAAGTCGCCCAAGCTGATGGCGATTGAAGATTACAACAGGTGGGCTACAAGATTTGAGGAATGGCTTAAATCGTTTGCTTATTAGAGTTGGAGAAGTTTGAAAAATGGATTTGATATGGGAGGAGATGATTATGAGAACCTAGAGGAAAATCAGATTGAAAGATATGTTTCTGAACAAAAGTGTATTGCTCTGCTTCACCAATCTGTTCGAGATGATATTATCGCACTGATCGAATACAAAGATTCGAGAGATCTCTGGGAAAAAATGTATTGGTAGTGCTGAAATAGTTAAGAACAAAAAGAAACTGTTACGAAAAGAGTTTGATTTGTTTGGTTGTTTAAAGAACGAGTCAGTTTCCAAGATGATTGAGTGATTTGGGCATCTGAAGATGGAGCTTGCTAGACATGATATCATTTACACTCAGGAATAGCTGGTAGATAAGTTGTTTGGCGCACTTCCGAATGAGCAAGACTGGCAGTATTTTGCATTGATGCTGAAGAATACGATAAAGCCTGCTGATATGAAGGTTGATCTGCTTATTGAAAGACTGGAAAGTCACGAGTTGGAGATCAAGAAATCTAGCAAAGTTAACAACTCATCTTATCAGCTGAATGTGGAGTTGTACTACAGAGGAAATCTACCAAAGACTGGTTCTCCAAGAACAACATTTTCTGCAGAGAGCTCAAATTCAAAGAATCAAGAAACTCCTAGCAGTCTTTACCATGGTGGATCTTCTTCAACAACTTCAAACCAATCTGCATCAAAGAATCTGTTCCAATGTAACATTGCTGTTGATCTGAAGAATGGTCAGAATTTCAGTGAAGAGTCTGCTAAACAACAGATGGTGTTTTTAGCTTCTGTGTTAGAATCATACGAAAGTCTCGTTACAGGAAAGATAGGCAACACCAACCTCACAAAGGAAGACTACGATCAAATAGATCCTGAGGAGATAGAATTGATCGATATACGGTGGTGTATGGCCAGTACAGTGAGAAGAGCGCATCGTTTCATGGAGATTACTGGAAGACAGTCTATTGGTGGACCTTCTACCAAGTTAGGCTTTGACAAGTCAAAAGTGACGTGTTTCAAGTGTAAACAGGAAGGTCACTTTAAGCGTGAGTGCAGAAATGCTTACACTGATCATACTGCAAATCCTTTTCAAGAGGATTATTACAAAAAAGGCAATTTATCATCAGAATAAATCAGAACCTCCCAGGATGAAGCAGATAGAGGAGGTACCCAAAGAGAAATCTAGGGCACTTGCAGTTTTTCATGATGATGAAGGTTACAATTGGAGTGATGTTTTGCCTGAGGAAGACGCAGTTGGTTATGCTTTTACAGCAGCAAAGATTGTTCCGTTTAAAGATAAACGATCTGAAGAAGTGAAGTATATAAACA
Organism: Helianthus tuberosus; assembly: GCA_030545235.1. Lineage (NCBI taxonomy): Eukaryota > Viridiplantae > Streptophyta > Magnoliopsida > Asterales > Asteraceae > Helianthus > Helianthus tuberosus. Next base: position 26,013,559 of record CM060391.1, on the reverse strand, counting down.
GGAGGGAAACAACTCATTTCATGAAAAGCAAAATCTATCGTATATACAAAGAAGCTAAACAGGCAAAAAGATGGGATCCTGATAGAGAATGTTATCTTGATCCTAATGGTAACATAGCTGTGGATCCAGATACTGTTGATCTTGAAGTTCTCACCAAGCAAGTTGCTGATGAAGAAGAAGCCAGACAGGGAGAATGGTGGGGAGGAGGAGAAGTTGTTGAGAAAGAAAAAGAGACAGCAAAAGAACCAGAGTCAAAGAAGATTGATGATGGAGTTATTGATACGTCACAAGAACTCACCGCTGAAAACATGAAGAAGATGGCTGACAAAGTTCGAGCTACAAAAGAACTAGAGGTAGTTTCTGGTTCTGGAACTGAGTCCAAAGATAAGGTCAGTACAAATGATACACATGTGTCAGGTAAGAATGGTAAATCTGAGAACAACTGCAAAAATTGCATGAAAGAGTGCAAAGTTTGTAGTACAGTTGCTTACCTTAGTGGTAAGAAGGTTGAAGAACTGACTGGTAGAGTCAGAAGTGTTGAAGATCAAATCTTAAACCGGGATAAATTGTTGAAAGCTTCAAACGATAAATTAAAAGAATTAATTGAGAAAATCGAAAAAGATAAAAATGACGTAGAAAGAATTAGGAAAGAAAATGAAAAATTGATTCTTCAAAATCGTCAAATCTCAGAAAATTTTGAGAAGCTAAAATGAACGGTTAAAGATTGTGATGAAAGAAATGGTAAGACAGACAAGGAAAATCTTCAACTGACCGGTGTTCTTAGAGTGAAAGAAGAGTTAATCAATCAGCAACTGGATGAAATTGCTAAGTTGAAGCTTCAATTTCAAGAAGCCAAAATTGAAAATGAACGCATCCAATTGAAATTGAACAGTTACAACTCTGCAAGCTTTGATTTGTACATCAGATCCAGTTGAAATTGAACAGTTACAACTGGATGTGTTCAAACTGGTTGAAATTGATTTGTCTGAAGTAGAAGGTTTGAATCAGACAAAGAGGCAAATGAATTTTGAAAAAGATAAAGCTTACTACAAGAAACCGGTTGTTCCACCGCGTTTTTATAACAACAATTGAAACAGATGGTCGGGTGGTTATTAGGGTGGTAAGAATTATCAGAAAAAGAATGTTCAAAACAAGAAGTTTCCTGAGAAAAAGGTGTTTGTGAACAGTTCAAGTTCACTTTCTGATGAAGAATTTGAGATTTTTTCAAAATCAAACAAAGAGTTCTTTGAGAAGAAAGCTTCACAACCTCAGTCTGAAGGCACAAGTCGAGTAGTTGACACTCGAACATGCTTTAAATGTAATCAAGTTGGGCATATTGCACGAAAGTGTACCAACTTGAAGTCTAAGACGGAAGTTGTGATGAATTCAAGAAAGAAAGTTGATGTGAAGGGAAAAGCTCCATTGGTTGTTGAGAAAAAGATTTTGAAAAATGACAATATCAAGATCAAAACTGAACCTGTTAAAAATGTGGAAACTAAAAATGACAAGTTTTACAAACGGGTTACATCATCTCAACAAATATGGAAGCCAAAAGTGGTCGAAAAGAAATCAAGTGTTTCAAAACCAAAGGTTTCAGAGTCAGAAAAACAATCGTCTTCTACCACTCCGGTAAAGATGGATGTTCCTTTGGAGTATTATGAGAAACTTGATCCAAAAGAGGCTATTACTTCTGAGAAGAAAGTTGTTTCGAAGAAAGACCAACCATCTGGTCAACCTCAAAAAGACGAATTTTTCTTATATAAAGAGGTTGAGGTTGGGTCTACAGAGAGCTTAAAGATGAATGATAAAAAATTTCCGCCACTTTACACTACAAAATCTCACATTAAAGTTCAGTTACCTGAGTCGAAAGAGGCTTGGGTAGCATCAAAATCTCACTAATTGTTTCTGATATGTGCAGGAGCTTCCAAGATCCGTTTCATGATGGATTATGGATAGTGGAGCTTCTCAGCACATGATAGGGAAAACAGCCCTGTTGTACGATGTTAGAAATTTCAATGGAGGTTATGTGGGATTCGCAGGAAATCAAGGTGGTAGAATAGTTGGAGAAGGAACGTTATCCAAAGGGATTGTTACGTTTGAAAGAGTTAACTACATCGCTGAGCTTGAAAACAATCTTCTGAGCATATCTCAGATATGTGATCGGATGTATACCACTCACTTTACAGACAAAGAATGTTTGATCTTGAAACCAGGATTTGTTATCCCTGAAGAATGGATTATCATGAGGGCACCTAGAGTGAATGATTTGTATGTATTGGACATGAGTGTAGCAACTACGACAACGGGTCAGGCACATTGTTTTGTGTCAAAAGCAACTGAGAAAGAATCGCAATTATGGCACCGGAAGATGGGTCATATACATCTTAGAAAAATGAATCACTTGGTGCACAATGATTTGGTTATTGGTGTTCATGTCAAAGGTTTTCATCTTGAGGGGGAGTGCATTAGTTGCATCAAAGGAAATCAAAAGAAGAAATCGCACCCCAGGAAGAAAGAAAACTCAATTTCGAGACCTTTAGAGAGACTCCATATGGATCTGTTCGGTCCAGTAAACGTCAAAAGCATTACTGGGGATCTCTATTGTCTTGTAGTTACAGATGATTATTCAAGATTTTCATGGGTACTATTTCTGAAGTCAAAAGATGAGACGTTTGATCGTTTAATGACGCTTTTCAAGAAGATGGAAAACTTGTACCTTACACGCATTAGAAGAATCAGAAGTGACAATGGTACTGAGTTTAAGAACAAAAAGATGGAAGAATATTGTGATGAGAGAGGTATATTGCATGAATTTAGTGCTCCTTACACTCCGCAGCAGAATGGAGTAGCTGAAAGAAAGAACAGGACGCTAATTGAAACGGCTAGGACAATGCTTGCTGATTCAAAGCTACCAGTTAATTTTTGGGCAGAAGCAGTATCCGCCGCATTCTATACACTCAATCGGGTTCTCACTGTTAAGAAATTCAATAAGACGTGTTTCGAGCTGATCAACAATCGCAAGCCGAACCTAAAGTATTTAGAACCGTTTAGGTCTCCCTGCACCGTTCTAGAGCCTTTTGGTAAATTTGGTCCAAAGAGCATTGAAGGGATATTTGTGGGATACTCAAGTCCCCAAAAACGAGTCTTTGTTCCAAGCTTGAAGCGGATTATTGAAGCACACAATGTTGAGTGTCAAGGTTACACAATGCCACCGCAGAATCCAGGCGATTCATGGCGTTTTAATTACGATAAATTGTGGGATTCGTTTGACATGGAAGAAGAAGAACAAGATTTCTTTGACGAGTTGGATATTCTGAGAGAGTATGAAGAATCGCAGGAAAGGTTCCCAGCTGAGTATTCAAAACGACCACGACAAACTTCAAATGATGATGAAGCAGGTCCAAGCAATGCTGGAGAACATGATGATATTCAACAAAATGAAGTTGCTCATGATAATCAGACGGTACAGAATGACAATCAAGAATCTGAGAACATGCCAGTATTTGATCGTGGTGATTCAGATTCTGAGGGGGAGCAAATTCAGATTTCAAGTCAGACAAACCCAGTCAGTGAGCAAGGTGCAAATCAGAATATTACTAATCTGGAAGGCGAGGTAGATGTTTCAGGCGAGGTGATGCCGAGAACTCTTTCGTACCATCCAGAGGAGCTGATCATTGGAGAATTGCAATCAGGCGTTCGCACTAGACGTCAAATTGACCAAGGCCTTACATGTTTTTATTCTACAGTAGCTCCTTTACAAACTGAGTTTTCACTTAGTTGTTTTATTTCGCAGATCGAACCGAGTATATACAAAGAGGCGCTAACTGAAGATTCTTGGGTCAATGCTATGCAAGAAGAGTTGAGTCAGTTTGAGAAGTTGGGAGTGTGGAAGTTAGTAGACTTGCCTGATGGTCAGAGGAAGATAAACACCAAGTGGGTGTTCAAGTGTAAGAGAGACGATAGAGGGGTTATTATTCGTAACAAAGCTCGACTCGTAGTCCAGGGTTTCAGTCAGCAAGAGGGGATAGATTTCACTGAAGTATATGCTCCGGTTGCTCGACTAGAAGCGATCAGAATCTTCTTAGCATTTGCATCTTGGAAAAATTTCAAAGTATATCAGTTAGATGTTAAATCTGCGTTTCTCTATGGGAAGATAAAAGAGGTGGTATATGTCGGACAGCCACCGGGCTTCACCAATCCAATCCACAAAGACAAGGTATACTTGCTAGACAAAGCGTTGTATGGTTTACACCAGGCCCCGAGAGCTTGGTATAAGACATTGTCTCAACACCTGCTAGCCAACAGTTTCATTCGTGGAAAAGTGGATGCCAATCTCTTCACCAAAGAGGTCGACGGACATCTTCTGATTGTTCAGATATATGTGGACGACATCATATTTAGGTCAACAAATGAAAATTTGTGCAAAGATTTTGAAAGAGTTATGAAGCAAAAATTTGAAATGTCATCGATGGGTGAGATGAAATTTTTCTTGGGTCTTCAGGTTGATCAATTGCCTAAGGGAATTTTCATACATCAAACAAAGTACGTTCATGATATCTTGGAGAAATTCGGGATGTCAGGTTCTACTCCAGCCTGCACCCCATTAGCAACAAATCATGGGATAAACCCTGATCTCACCGGAGAGAAGGTAGATAAAACGATGTATCGTTCCATGATCGGATCGCTGATGTATTTGACAGCTTCAAGACCCGATATTATGTATCCAACCTGCCTTGCAGCAAGATTTCAATCTAATCCGAGAGCGTCGCACATGGTAATAGTCAAAAGGATATTACGCTACCTTAAAGGAACTCCATCGTTGGGGTTGTGGTATCCAAAAGATGGCGAATTCATGCTCGAAGGATATTCCGATTCGGATTTCGGAAGCTGCAAAGTTAACGCTAAATCAACAACAGCGGGGAACCAGTTCTTCGGACCAAGATTGATTACCTGTCAATGCAAAAAAGCAAACCTCTGTGGCTTTATCCATATGTGAAGCGGAGTATGTATCTGCAAGTAGCTGCTGCTCACAGATCTTGTGGATCCAGCAACAGATGCGTGACTACGGTTTGCAATTTCTAAACACCCCTATCTTTGTTGATAATGAGGCAGCGATTAACATTACTAAAAATCCTGTTCATCACGCTAAAACCAAACACATTGAAATTCGTCATCACTTCATTCGAGATTGTTTCAAGAAGAAGTTGATACGAATTGAGAAAATCCACACTGATGAACAAAAAGCTGATTTACATACCAAAGCATTTGATAAAACTCGTTTTCAATACTTGTTAAAATTGAATGGTATGAAGCTTTTATCGGTGTTGGAGGAGATTCTTGGCGTTGATAAAGGTACTATTGTAGATGATGATGTTGAGAAGCAATCTGCAATGGTTTGTCAATTTTTTACTTGTTTTGGTATTTAGGGGGAGTAGGGTAATATTTTCAGAAAATACAAAAACAGTAAAAAATTTCAAAAATCCAAAAACATGAGATATTTTCAAAATCCAAAAACAATAGAAAACCAGAAAAGAGCTTGTGTAAAAAGGGGAAATGATAGTACATCGGCTTGACAGTTACGGTATGCTAAAGATATGTAATGTTTAAATGTGATTAAACAGTCTCGCTGATGATATGCCGATAGGTTTTTACACATTTAGTAGGTTTGTTCGGGATATAAACCTAAAATCCTTACTTGCTTATTTCGTGGGGAACACTACTTGGATATATAGGTAACCTCTGAAATCTTGTTTGAAGGATCCGTTTTTCTGAGATACTAGGTCTTTATACTTAGTGATATCTGGGGTATTATTCCGGGACTTCTGATAATGCGGAAGCAATGGCCTAGTCCCCGAATAATACTTTATGCATTGCTTGAAACATAGCACCGCCCTCAGCTAAAAAATGATGAAACATTGAAAAATGCTAATCATGGCTGTTGTAAAAAAGATCCTCTAAAGGGGACACACTAAAGTCGAAGCCGTCATCTCTCTGCTGAACGGAAGTTCTGACCTGAGCTCTCACGGTTCTTCGCAATTTAACCCCTTATAGATACCATCTGTGGTATACTCACCTGTAAGTGTTGGTCCCTTTGCACAGGATCTAATCGCAAGGAACAAGATGAATCGACTTTGTCTATTGTGCGGAATCCATTATCACAAATCTCAGATGATCAACACAGAATTCAACGATTAAACACGGTCTGTTCTTTCTATTAAACATTCTGAAAGTACAAAGTTCCGGTAGAAGACAGACACTGGTTAGGTTCTCGCTCGAGTCAAAAGTCCCTAAGGTAATACCCGGACGAGGTATTTATAGGCAACTCAAGAATAGGTGTGTGTTGTCCGATCGGATGGCAATCCAAACGGATGACATCCTGTCCGAACGGATAACATGCTATCCGATCGGATGAGTGCTATCCGATCGGATGGCAATCCGATCGGATGACATTAGTCAACAAAAGTCCACACTTACAGTTAAGCCCCGTTTCCTGAGTTGTCCTTCTATCTACACACATACATTACATAATTGTTTACAAAGACACAAATATACAAAACATGACTACATGCTGACGGAAGCTACAGACGTATGCACTAACAGACTCCCCCTCGGATGTAGCTGTAGTTCCTTCCAGCATAGTCTTTAAATCCTCCTGTTGCGTCTTCGATCACGAGCTCTCTGTCTTCTCTTTTCTGCCTTTTCTTCTAACATTATTCGTCTTTTATGCCTTCCTTCAGTTAACCACCAGTTTCTATAAACTGGATCACCATCACGCTTCCGATCCCATTTGGGTATTTTGTTCTCCTCCGATTCAATCGGCGTTTGATCTGTTGGTGGCACAATCCCCATCTTACGTTTGCCCACCTCAGCAGCTCTTTCAGCAATCTTTTTAGACCTTTGTTCACGCTTATACTTTTTCAGGAACTCATCAATTTCCAGATCTCTCCATTGTGTCTTCCAGTACCTTCCAGAATTGATGTCTTGCGCAAAACAAACATCTACAACTGTTTGGTATTGCTGTGCTTGAGCTTTGTCTCTCTTTTTGTAAACGATCTTGTTGTAGAACAAGCAATTGATATCATTCTTTGAACAGTTAACAAGCCACATTGGATCCAGAATACTGATTCTTCTAGACTTTCCCGTGGACTTGTCATACAGAGAGATAACTGCCTCAGCTGTCGTTTCGTTGTATAACCATCCTTGAAATAAATCATGGAAATCTTGCTCAATGGCTCTGAGAGGCATATTCTTCAGGCATCTGGGTGGCTTCACATCCAGAGTTATATCCTTTTTACCATTCTCTAGATATGTGATAATCTGTTTTGGATACTGTGGCTTCCAATCAGGATAACCATTCTTTGCTTGCAATTTGATGTAGTTCCACAAATCTTGATCATGTTGTCTAACTTCTGGACCATAGTAGAACTGTTTGATATTCTTTGTTTTCACCAACTCATCCACATCCCACCACGGTAAAGAACTGATATCTGACAGAAATTCGAAGTACCGAACTCCTTCTTCCCATCTGATAGCATATACTTTAAGGTCTTCAAGATAGCCCCATGATAGAATGTCTCCCCATGAAAGATTTTTGTCATGTGTGAAATACTGAAGGGCTCTAAGAGTTTTTCTTTCTTTAGGCATAATTTTAAACCACCTTTTTCGTTCTTCAGCAAGAATTTCTCTGGGAATTGTTTCTGGAATACCTTCCGTAGAAACTTTTTCAACAATTTTCCTTCTGATTTCATCTTCATTTCTATCTTTGAACATTTCAGCAAGTGACGGAAATGTTTCATCAATTCCAGCATAATGAAAATCAGTATCTTCATCAGATGAATCTGAAGCATCTTCAACAATGACATCATCGTAATGATCAGCTTCATGAGCATATCTTGGCTCAAATTCTTTCTCTGGAGACTGAGGAATATCATCCTCAATATCAAACTTGAACTTTCCATCTTCCAAACCCAACTCTTCTAACATTTCAGCTCTATTTCTCTGAACCTCGATCTCACCTTCATATTTCTCATGTAGGTAGATAACAGTAGGGTTTGTTAGAAATACCTGGTCTGTATGTTGTTTTCCAGATGATGAGGCTTCATGTTGAATATCATCTTCCTGTTTGTTAATTTCATCATTCATCAACTCTTCAATCCTTTCTTGAACATTAGGATTATTGATTAACAAGCCAGAAGACCCTTGATCATCATCATCGTTTTTCTTGTCATTATCATCTTTCTTATCATCTTTCTGAACAGACTCGTCTTTATCATCATTTTCATCTTCATTCTCTTCATCATCACCAAACATTTCAAGATTAGAATCACTCACATCTTCTCCACGTGCTTTCTTTGCTTCTTTTCTTCTTTCATTAATTTTCATTCTGCGAACAATTTCTGGTATACTGTAAGGCACCGTAGAAGCATTACCAACAAGAAGAAAATGCTGTGTCTTCCATTCTAGCAACAACACTTCTTTGGCCTTTCTTTTCTTTTGAATAGTAGCAACTCTTCGAATAACTTCATCAGTATCAATGAATAGAGAAGACTCACCAACTATCATAAAGTTTTGATTATGTTCATCTTCAGCATCTTGTTCTAGAATATCTACAACAACTTGCTCTTCAACTTGTTCTTGAATATTATCCACATCAACCATTTCAATGTCAACTTGACTAGAACACCCACCAGCTTCTTGAACTTCTTTGATTACACTTTTGTTCTTTTGAGTGGCATCTTCAGCTAGTCGACTTTCTCTTTCCAATCTTCTTTCCTCAACTCTTTTTACTTCAATCTCATTGAATGCAGTATAAACATCCATCTTTAGATGACTTTCCACAACCGCATATAGCATGTTTAGCTGATTGTCTTTCATTACTTTATCAGCTTTCATTGCTTCCATCTCCAACTTCATTGCCTTCATTTCATTTGAAGTAGCTTCACTCATTTCACTGAGAAGCTGATTAAGCGTCTGATTCACATCCTGAAGATTCTTTATCTTCACATTTAATGAAGAAATTTCTGCTGTCAATAATTCAAACATTTTAGAATTATCATTGTTGTCATCCTTCATTTTGTTTATCGACTTCTCTTTTTCTATCAACACCATTCTGATTTGATCATGAGCTTTCATCAGCTGATTAACTTGCTTCTTTAAAACATCACGTTCTACTTCAGCTTTGTCTTTAGCTTTTTCAAGAGCAGCAACTTTCTTCAGTAATTCTTTTACAGCTTCATTATTGAACATGTCATAATCATCTTCTGGAATATCTTCACTAAAAACTGAAGTTGCAGGTGGAAGATTGCCAAAGAAATCATCTGTAACTTTTGGGCGTGAGGATTCTGGAATCTCAATATTTTCTGGAATTGGCGGAAATTCTGAAGAAAAGACTCCACCCTCAGTTACTTCAACATAATCATCTTGACCAACTTTCTTTTTAACCTCTGGTTCTTGAGCTTTTGATGATTCAGCATGCTTTTTGCCTTTGCCTCCTTGATCTTTTTGATCTTTAGCTTCTCCTTTCTTTGCACGCACGCTTCTTGGAATAACTCCAGTTTGAACAGCTTTGCGCTTCTTTATTTGTTTCTTTGGTTGATCCAGTTCAAAAGAAGAGTCTTCTTCGTCCGATACTTTTTGTTTCTTCGAAAGCTTTTTCTTCAGTTGAACTTTGCCTTTACCAAGTGTAGTTGGATCAAGTTCTAATTCTGACTCTGTAGCTTCAGAATCTTCATCACTTGAGACATCTTGAACAACACCTTCAGGTTCTTTGTCTTTGACACTTTTAGCAACATCCTCATTCTTTTTCAAAAAGCTTTCAAGAGTTTGTGACAGCAACTCAGCTCCTTCTCGAATAACTGTAGACGGTTCCAAAACTATGTCATCCACCAATTTCTGCTGTGGTTCTGCAAAATAGACATAGAAGATGTCATTAGAATATTATAACATTTTAAAATTCTAACTTCTCTTATTACTCCCCCTTTCACTGTACCCTTAATAACAATCTTAGGAACTGGTTCCTTTGGAATCGGAACTGTAGGAGATGACTTGGGAGTTCTCTTTCTCTTCTCGTCTTTTACACACCACCATCTAGTATTCTTTTCAGAAAACAAACTCATTTTCTCAACTTCATTGTCAGACTCACTATCTTGATGTCTCCAAGCATCATTCTTTGGAGCAACATAGTCTGGTTTACTAATTCTGCATATCATTCTTTTTGCTCCTGTGTTTGGACCCTTAGTGAGTCTGCTAATTGTCTCTGCTGTCATGTGTCGTAGACCCAAAATATTATCATCACTTTTCTCAAGATCCTTGAACTTTTCATCAATCAACATCTGAACTAAGCGAGGATACATAATATACTTCTTGTTTCCAGCCTTTGCATTTTCAGTCATGTAGTCAAAAATCACTTGAGAAACATTATATAGCCGACTCAACACAAGGCATGTGACAATGTTCATGATATAGTCTGAAGCTTCATCATAGGCACCCTTCCTGTGTGACAGTGTACCAAGAACTTGTAAGCATTGCTGAAACTTGTTTTCAAGATCTTTCCATTTACACTTCCTGTGAACCCCATTCTGTACCACAAACCTTTTGCTAGACGTTCAGAAATAATGGTTGGATCATCATCAGAATCATGTAAGTCTAACACACGTCTTTCATCACCAACTGTTATCTTAATCTCCAAATCTATTTTCTTTCCATTCTCATCTCTCTTTGTTACTGCAGAGTAGATCATTTTATCTTTCTCTTCGTATCGTGCAGAATTCCAAAAACATCTAACATGTGATTCGTAAACTATGGTTTTATCAGTTAAAGCCTTAGCAATTTTACTCTCTCTTAAGAATTTAGCAACTTTTTTAATCACTAATTTCTCTGTATATTCTTTTTCTAACAGGCAGTAAATGTTATGCGTTTTCTCCCAGTCCTGCAGAAAAATACTTGAATTTTATCAAAAAATTTCTAACACTGAAGATTTCACTCTACCTAGTACAGAGACTCGGATGGCTATCCGACCGGATGATCATCCGTTCGGATTGCCTTTTGAATAGCTTGAATGGCTATCCGATCAGATTGTCATCTGAGCGGATTACCTTCTGAAAGAATTTGACTTTGCTATCAGAGTCTTGTGAATGATATGGTTGTCCGATCGGATGGTCATCCGACCGGATTGTCATCCATATCATGTGAGTGCTTATGTTATCCGATCGGATGGTCATCCGATCGGATTTTCATCCGAGTCATGACATGAGATGCACAGTCTTTAAGAATCAATTGATGGGAAAAATTGCCATCTGATCGGATTGTCATCCGATCGGATTGCTATCCGATTCAAAACATTTGCACAAATATCAAGAAATTCATGATGGAACGGATTGTCATCCGATCGGATTGTCATCCGATTGGATTGCTATCCGACTCAAACAACAGTTCAAGAACATTCTAGAAACATCAAAAATTTTTCTAAGGCAAATCCTCAAATTGAGCACATATCTACACAGAGAATCTCATCGTGATCAAAACCCTATGTTCAATGTTGTCTAAAACGTCCTAATCAGGGTTTAATTCAACAAAAACTCAACCGACATACGTAACGTCCTAACATCAGATCTACTTGGTTTCAGCATGTTATGACACAAATTAAACCGGTAAAACTATAGATCTGATCATTCCGAACACAACCCTATGCTTAAATCTCATCAAAACTGACTCAAACTATCTAGATCTGTCCTAAACCCTCCGACAGTGACGTCATCGTCAAGAACATTAAACTAACATCAAATTTTAACAATTTTGAGTAAGAATTACATACCTTTGCCATTGTAAAAGCTGTGCAAACCAACAATCCAAAGATTCGTGCAAAGAAATCCAAAGAAAATAAGATCAGAGAATCAAAGTGTGTGAGAGAGAAAGAAGGTTGTCCGAGCGGGTGAGCTTTGACTGACCTTTGACTCCCTATATATAGTGACACATGAGTCGGATGGTCATCCGAGCGGATTGTCATCCGAGCAGATTGTCATCCGATTGAGGCACACTATTTGACTTTTAAAAACTTTGACTTTTTGACCTTTTAACATTTTCTCAAATTTTATCAGTTTTTAGAAATCCACTTAAGTATCTAGGTCCAAGTCAATGCCCCTAGGTACTTAACTTGCCGACCAACTCCAACTTAATGATCTTGGTTGACCCGATTCAAATCGTACTGACATTTTCTTGTTTATCCATTTTGCTGAAAATTACAAGTTTCAACTTAATGAACTTGTTTTTGACTTTTTCATGATTAGCTCCAAACTCGTCCTCCAACCCAGAAACTTCCTGCATCTTTCTCAAACTGTGAATCTGAAGATCAGCTCTCCACTTTGGTTTGACGGAAAATAACGCAGAAATGTAAAATCTTTTTGGATTTTTAATAAAGTTTCTAAACTAGAAATGAGATACAGAAATAAAATGCAGAAAATGTAATCTATTTACAAACATATTTTTGGTGAGCGTGTTAGGGAATCATATCAGCTGCCGACAAGTTACAAGTACCATTAAGCTTGGTTTCATACTCAGAATTAAACAATTCACCTAGATTGTCGATATACTGATCCACTTAAATTCTCACACACATTTCAATCTTTCCAGGATACGGATTTAGTGTTTTAGAGACTTAAACTTATACGTGTGTCCCACCTCTTGAATATACTCCCGTATCCAGATCCCAATATTCAGTCTTACAGGTGAGTATACCACAGATGATATCTGTAAGGGAATAAATTATAGTACGAAAACGTGAGAGCTCAGGTCAGAACTACCGTTCAGTAGAGAGATCATGAATCGACTTGGGTGTGTCCCCTTTAGAGGATCTTTTATTACAACAGCATTGATTAGCAATTTTATTGTCTTATCATTTATGCTGAGGGTGATGCTATGTTTCAAGCATTGCGGAAAGTATTATACGGGGACTAGATCAGAACTTCCATTCAGCAGAAGTCCCGGAATAATACCCCAGATATCACTGAGTATAAAGACCTAGTATATCAGAAAAAGGAATCTTTCAAACAAGATTTCAGGGGTTACCTATATATTCAAGTAGTGTTCCCCACGAAATAAGTAAGTAAGATTTAGGTTTATATCCCGAACAAACCTACTAAATGTGTAAAAACCTATCGGCACATCATCAGCGAGACTGTTTAACGCATTTAAACATTCCATTTCTTTAGCATACCGTAACTGTCTAGCTGATGTACTATCATTTTCCCTTTTTACACAAACTCTTTTTGAATTTTATCATGTTTTTGGCTTTTTCAAATTTTCTAATGTTTTTAGGTTTTTAATTTTTATTGTTTTTGTATTTTCTGAAATAAAAACCTATCTCCCCTAAAGACCAAAACAAGAAAAAATTCGACAAACCATTGCAGATTGCTTTTCAACATCATCTACAGTGGTTCCTTCATCGACGCCAACGATTTCCTCCGCATCCGATAGTAACTTCATACCATTAAGTTTCAAAAGATATTGAAAACGTGTTTTGTCAAATGCTTTGGTATGTAAGTCAGCTTTTTGTTCATCGGTGTGGATTTTTTCTATTCGTATCAACTTCTTCTCGAAACAGTCTCGGATGAAGTGATGACGAATTTCAATGTGTTTCGTTTTTGCGTGATGAACAGGATTTTTTGTTATGTTTATAGCTGCCTCATTATCAACAAAGATAGGGGAGTTAAGAAATTGCAAACCGTAGTCTCGCATCTGTTGCTGGATCCACAAGATCTGAGAACAGCAGCTGCTAGCAGATACATATTCAGCTTCACATGTGGATAAAGCAACAGAGGTCTGCTTCTTGCATTGCCAGGTGACCAATCGTGGTCTGAAAAACTGGCACCCCGCTGTTGTTGATTTAGCGTTGACTTTGCAGCATCCGAAATCGGAATCAGAATATCCTTTGAGCGTGAAGTCGCCTACTTTTGGATACCACAATCCCAGTGATGGAGTTCCTTTCAGGTAGCGTATAATCCTTTTCACAATTTCCATATGCGATGCTCTAGGATTTGATTGAAATCTTGCTGCGAGGCAGGTAGGATACATAATATCCGGTCTTGATGCTGTCAAATACATTAACGAACCGATCATGGAGCGATACAGCGTTTCATCCACCTTCTCTCCGGTGAGATCAGGGTTTATCCCATGGTTCGTCGCTAATGGGGTGGACATAGGTGACATTCCTGACATTCCGAATTTCTCCAGAATATCATGAACGTACTTTGTTTGATGTATGAACGTTCCCTCGGGTAGTTGATCAACCTGAAGCCCCAAGAAGAACTTCATCTCACCCATTGATGACATTTCAAACTTCTGCTTCATAACCTTTTCAAAATCTTTGTAGAGTTGTTCATTTGTAGACCCAAAAATTATGTCGTCCACGTTAATTTGGACTATCAGAAGATGTTCGTCGACTTCTTTTGTGAAAAGAGTGGCGTCTATCTTTCCTCGGATGAAGTTGTTGGCTAACAGATGTTGAGACAAGGTCTCATACCAGGCTCTCGGGGCCTGATGTAAATCGTATAACGCCTTATCCAAGAGATAAACTTTATCTTTGTGAATTGGGTCGGTGAAGCCCGGTGGCTGTCCGACATAAACCTCCTCTTTCACCTTTCCATAGAGAAACGCCGACTTCACATCTAACTGAAAGACTTTAAATCCTTTCCACGATGCAAATGCTAGGAAAATTCTGATTGCTTCAAGTCTAGCAACCGGAGCATATACTTCGGTGAAATCTATTCCCTCCTGCTGACTGAAGCCTTGGACAACGAGTCGAGCTTTGTTGCGAATAACAACTCCTCGATCATCTCTCTTGCACTTGAACACCCACTTGGTGTTTATCTTCCTATGACCATCAGGCAAGTCCACCAGTTTCCAGACCCCCAACTTCTCAAACTGACTTAGCTCCTCTTGCATAGCATTGACCCAGGAATCTTCTGTCAAAGCTTCCTTATAGGTCCTTGGTTCAATCTGCGAAATAAAACAACTAAGTGAAAACTCAGTTTGTAAAGGAGCAACAGTAGAATAAAAACAAGTAAGGCCTTGGTCGATTTGTCTTCTGGTTTGGACTCCTGATTGTAGCTCTCCGATTATCAACTCCTCTGGATGATATGAAAGAGTTCTTGGCATCACCTCGCCTGAAACGTCTACCTCGCCTTCCAAATTTGTGACATTTTGATTTGCATCTTGTTCATTCACTGGAATTGTTTGAACTGAAAACTGAATTTGCTCCCCCTCAGAATCTGAATCATCACGATCAAATATTTGTCTGTTTTCAGCTTCTTGATTATCATTCTCTACCGTCTGATTATCCTGAGCAACTTCATTTTGTTGAATATCGTCCTGTTCTCCAGCATTGCTTGGACCTGCTTCATCATCATTTGAAGTTTGTCGTTGACATTTAGAAATCTCAGCTGGGAACCTTTCTTGTGATGACTCATACTCTCTAAGAATATCCAACTCGTCAAAGAACTCTGGTTCTTCCTCCATGTCGAAGGAATCCCACAAAGTATCATAATTGAAACGCCATGAGTCGCCGGGATTCTGTGGTGGCATTGTATGGCCCTGACATTCAACAGTGTATGCTTCAATTATCCGTTTTAAACTTGGAACAAAGACACGTTTTTGTGGACTAGAATAACCCACGAAAATTCCTTCAATGCTCTTTGGACCAAACTTCCCAAAAGGCTCTAAAACTGTGCAGGGAGACCCAAACGGTTCCAGATACTTCAGGTTAGGTTTGCGGAGATTTATCAGCTCAAAACAAGTCTTGTTGAATTTCTTTACTGTGAGAACCCGGTTAAGAGTATAACAAGCGGCTGACACTGCTTCTGCCCAAAAGTTGATTGGTAGCTTTGAATCAGCAAGCATTGTTCTGGCCGTTTCAATTAGTGTCCTGTTCTTTCGTTCTGCTACTCCATTTTGTTGTGCAGTATAAGGAGCACTAAATTCATGCAATATTCCTTTCTCATCACAAAATTCTTCAATTCGGTTGTTCTTAAACTCTGTACCGTGGTCACTTCTAATTTATTCCCCTTACATATATCATCTAGGTATAATCACCTGTAAGACTGAATATTGGGATCTGGATACGGGAGTATATTCAAGAGGTGGGACACATGAATGAGTTTAAGTTCTTAAAACATCTAATTCGTATCCTGAATCAGTTGAAATTTGTGTGAAAATTTAAGTGGATCAGTATATCGACAATCTAAGTGAATTGTTTAATTCTTAATGTGTAACTAAGCTCAATGGTACTTGTGATTTGTCGTAAACTGGTATGATCCTCTGACACAAACTCAAACAAAAACATTGTGTGTAAATATGTTTGTAAATATTTCTTTACTGCTTTATATTTCAGAAAATTCAAAAAGATTTTGATTTCTGCTTTATTTTCGACAACCGATGTCAGAGAGCTGAGTTTCAAAATCTAAGTATGCTGATTGTGTTTCTGAAAATAAAAACAAGTTCATTAATTTGAAACTTGAAGTTTTTAAAATCAAAAATCAAAAACAGTTTGTGATATCTCCAAGGTCATTAATTTGGACTTGGATGATTAACTGTGAGGGATTTGGATGCTCATATTGTTAAAATCTATTGAAAAGAGCCAGTTTCCGATTTTGTTCGCTAATACTGCCTAATCTTTATAGATTGTTGATAGGGGGAGTGAATCAAGTATTCCTGGATACATTCATATTATTATATCTTAAAGCCAGGATCTTGATTTAGAAAGTTTAATAGAGCCAGGTTACGATACCTGGACAACTGAAAATGTTTTCACTGTAAAATGTTTTACTTATGAATGTATGAGATTTGCAGATGGTATTCCAGATTACGATCCCGATAGCCGAGTCTAAGGGGGAGTCTGAAGACGAGCTCAACGAAAGGGGGAGCGTGCATTCAAGGAGCCACGTAACGTTCCCAGAAGAGCTTGTAACCGGAAAGCCAGGTGTCGATCCTAAAGCACGGAAGCTTGACGAAAGGGGGAGCCTGAAGAGTTTACCGAAAGGGGGAGCTGGAGCTGAAGACAGATCCACCGGGATTCTGTTCGAGCAAGAGGGAGTCTTCGTTGCTGAAAATGTGTTAAAGCTTCAAGAAGACTCAGTGAGAGAGAGAAAGACCAGAAGCTACGAGTTTGGCTCAGTGTTTGAGATTGACTGCGGCAATATCCAAGGGGGAGTCTGTTAGTGCATTTATGTCTATCGCCTCCGTCATCTCAAACCGTAGCTGAAACAGTTTTACTCTAGCTTTATTTTGTTATAATTAGATAGAAAAGGCAAGGTGGCAATATTGTAAATAAGAGGAAAGCTCTTATAAGCCTTGGCCTATAAATAGAACCATTAGGGTTCTCATTTAGGACTTTTGCCATTTGCTACATTTGAGGAGATAGGATCTAGAGAGAGAAAGTAGAGAGAGAAAGGCAAAAGGTGATTCAAGTGTTTGTACGTTTTCAGATATTATATCGAATCACAGATTGAGTACGTTCGTGTGTTCGGTCACGTTCGTGTACGGATTCCGCACGTTACACGAGTCGGTTCGCAATCGAAACGGAGTCAAAACCGGTCCTAACAAGTGGTATCAGAGCAGGAGCTCGATTGCACGGATCAAACGCATGATTTCGCACAGAAATTCATCAGATTCAGAGTCAAATTCATACAGATTTGTCAAAAATTCTTCATCTTTTCATCTATTCACGTTTTTATCTGAAAAACGCCAAATTAAATGACTTTTTACGGATAAAAATTGCTGATTTTTGGATATGTTGTGCGAAAACAATTGATCTATAAGCCTATAAATTTTCAGAACTTAATTCGAAGCCGTTTAAGAGAAATTTAGAAATTTGTGGTTCGAAGTTTGTTGAAATATGTTGAATGTTGCTGCTGTTGTTCTTGATGTTCACCGTGCGGATGACCATCCGTGTCAAGTCATCTTCATGCGCAGTTCATTAATTTGTTGACTTGTTGACTAGCTACCCGCACGGATAACAATTCAACTCAAGATTCCTTCTTTGCAATTCATTTAAAGATGTTTGACTTTGTTGACTGATTCAGGTTACTACTCGTGCGGATAGCATCATCATCCACTCGTGCGGATAGCATCATTTCCCACCCGTGCGGATAGCATAGAAGTCCACCCGCATGGATAGCAATCCGTGTTGACTTTAGTTGACCTATCCGAGCGAATTACTACCCGCACGGATAGCAATCCGTGTTGACTTTAGTTGACCTATCCGAGCGAATTACTACCCGCACGGATAGCAATCCGTGTTGACTTTATTTGACCTAGCCGAACGGACACTTTTCCGCACGAATAGCATTCCGCGTCACAACAATCCGTGTCAAATATCACATATTCTAATTCATAAAAGTTGTTGCCACCCGCTCGAGCGGTAACTCAGGTCAAGACACGTTATCTCACCAATTTGTCATTTAGTCAACATTTTTGTCGTTTTGTCAGCACCGCTTATCGAAACATGAAATCAATTGAGTTTAGAGTGAACATGCATGTGAGATATTAATTGAAAATTTTGTTTACATAGATTGTCGGGCATTAAATATTTCTGAATTGAGATTGCATGTGAAGTCATTATTTGTTGCATGTGAAGTCATTATTTGATGCATGTGAACTGACATTGTGCATATTGAAATTTGTGAAGTCATCAGATATAACAGGTTGTCGGCCACTTTAATTAATTGAAATCAGATTCTCACGTGAAGGGTTATTGTCAGGTTGCAAGTGAGATTGTCGTTCATTATTTGTGGTCAAAAGGTCAACAAGTAATCCGGACGGATCACACCATTCGCACGGATCCCCACCCGTACGGATTACCTTCAACCACACACCATCCGGACGAATCACCACTATCCGCACGGATCCTCATCCGGACGGATCACACCGTCCGCACGGATCCCCATCCGCACGGATCTCCATCCGGATACTATCTCACCCGAACGGATTCAATCTCACCCGAACGGATAGCAATCTCATCCGAACGGACAGCGTTGTCACGAGATTATTTTCACTGTTGACTTGTGTTGACTCACTCGATCGGATACCCGTCTGATTCATTTGTTTGATATTGATTAAATTCATTGTGTTTGTTTGTTCTTGCTTCAGGTGATTATAAAGGTGCTTGTAAATCGAGAAGATCACATCATGGCTGAAGAATTTTTCAATACTTTCTACAATGCGTTTACCTCGGATACAGTGGAAGGTTCAAACGATACACCCAAAGCGATAACGAAAACCATCAAAGACAACATTAACAATGAAAACTTTTATGGAACCTATTCAAAACCTCCGAAGCTGAATAACATTGAGGATTATGTTTGGTGGAAGGAGAGGTTTGTCAATTGGACGAACGCATATGCACATGAGAGTTGGTTTTGTCTGAAGTTTGGTTATGAGAATCCAACAAATGACAAAGGAGAAGAAATTCTAATCAAAGATTATTCAGAGGAAGACAAAAAGAAATTTTCATATGAACAGAAGATGATTGCTTTGATTCAGCAAGCAGTTCGAGATGACATATTTTCTTTATTAATACATGATGGGTCATCAAAGTCTGTATGGAAAGCTTTGAAAACGAAAGCTAAGGGGGGTAAACAAATTCAGAAAAACAAAATCGCGTTATTGAAAAAAGAATTTGATCTATTTGATAGTATAAAAGGAGAGACAGTGAGGCAAATGATTGAGAGGTTTTGCCATTTAAAGATTGAACTAGAAAGATTTAAAATTCTAAAAACGAGAGAAGAAGTTGTTGATAAAGTAATTGAAGCGTTACCACGAGCTGATCAGTGGCAAACGTTTGTTTTTATCTTGAAAAATGATGCTTTATATGATACGATTTCTCTTGATATGTTGTTAGAAAAGATTGAGAGTCATGATCTGGAGCTACAAAAGCAAAACAAGATGAGTGGTTCATCGCATCATCAGAATGTTGGTCTATACTACAAAGGCAATGTACCTTCGGAGAAAGTTGGCAGTTCACCAAAGATAGCATTCAGTAGTGAGAAGATGAAGGATCCACAAACAACCTCATCAAGTTACCATTCTGGATATCATTCATCTTCAAAAGTTAGTTCTGAAGAATCTGAAGAAATTTTGTGCAACATTGCTCTCAAATTGAAGAATTCCCCGACAATGAGCATCAATGCAGCTAAGCAGCAAATGAGCTTCCTTGCATCTGTTCTGGAATCGTATGAAGGTCTAGTTGCAGGCAAGATTGGTAATTCTGAGTTAACCAAAGAAGACTACGACCAGATTGATCCAAAAGAGATGGAACTCATTGACATCCGTTGGTGTTTGGCAAGCTGCATCCGCAGAGCTCAAAGATATATGGAAATTACTGGGAAACAATCTCTCGGTGGTGCATCTACAAAGCTTGGATTTGATAAGTCCAAAGTGACCTGCTTCAAATGTAAGCAAAAAGGTCATTTCAAAAGAGAGTGCAACAATTCTGCGGTTGGTGGAAATGAACATCCGTTCAATGATGATTACTACCGAAAGGCGATTTACCACCGTAGCAGAGAAGAGCCAAAGATGATTGAAGATAAACCCAGAGAGAAGTCAAGAGCTTATGCTGTAATCCACGATGATGAAGGATATGATTGGAGCCAGATTTGTCCGGAAGAAGATCGTGTTGATATTCAGAAAACAGCTCATGGCAGAAAAGCATCAAAAGTCCAGCATCATGTTTTTGTTGCTGAAATCAAAGATGAAAACAAAGAAGAAAATGCTGTTGCTGAAGTAAAAGAGAAAACTTGAGAAGAGATTTTGAAAGAGAAAACTCAAAGAGAAAGATTCATTGTGGGATGCAGAATGGAGAAAATGCAAGAAGAATATGAGAATGCTGTTGCGAACAAAAGATGGGATAAACAACAAGAATGTTTTGTCAACAAACAAGGTGAACCGGTTGTTCCCAGAAGTGACATAGTTCACGATGATGCTCTTCAAGTAATTCCTCGATCCGGCGAATATTACTCAAATGTTGCAAAAGACAAAACATATGTGAAAAGGCTGGATAAAATCATCAGGGATGCTATGACGATAAAACTGAGGAAGAGGAATGAAGAAAGAATGAAGAAGAATGTTGAAGAGATGGTAAACAATCTGAAGAAAGCTGCTGAAGAGGTTAAAGCAGAAGCAGTTAAAGAAGAAGATGTGAAGATTGTTGAAGAAGTGAAAGAAGAAGTGGTGGTGAATGTGGAAGTTGTGAAAGAAGCTGTTACTGAAGAACAGCAGGTTAGAGAAGATGTGAAGAAAGCAGAAGAAGAAGTGAAGGTTGAAAGTTCAACAGATGTTGATGTTGGAGCTGAAGCAAACACCGAAGTGCCAATCACTGAGGTAAATTCTGATTCTGAAACTGTAATCAAAATTGATGAACAGTGCAAGAAATGCATGGAACCATGCAGTACTGAAAAAGATGATAAATTCAGAACAAGAGATCTTGAATTCACTAAAATCGAAAATGTTTTCAAAGAAAAATGCAAAGAAATGCTAGAAAATGAAAAGGTTTTAAAAGAAAATGATGAAAAACTTTCTCAAAAATGTAAAAATCTAGAAAAAAAAATGAAGTTTTGAAAGAAAAGGTTTCAAAAATGACAGAAGAATGTGATCAAAAAGAGAATGCTTTTCAGGAAATGAAAAAGGAATATGATTCAATAAAATTGGCTTATCACATTACAAAAGAATCATATGAAAAAGTAAAAAGTGAAATGAAACTTGTTCAATCAAGATTGAAATATTGTTCTGAAACAACTAATGAGTATAAACGAATGTATGAAATAAAGCAACAAGTTGTTAATTCTTACATTGAAGATGTTGCTAAGCTAAAGCGTCAGATTGCTGATTTAGAACAGGATAATAACAAGTTAAAAAGTTATCACGCGTCGTCATATGTGCTTGAACGTATTTTCAATATAAAACCGGGAGATGGTGAGTCTGAGCAAAACAAGAAAGGCATTGGCTCAGAGTTTCATCAAGTTCCACCGCCGGGAAAATTTGCATTTTATGATGATGAAAAGGTCGAAAAAGCTTTCAACATGGTAGATCAATTGCCAGAAAACATTGACATAACCTATTCCAAATCTGATGATTCCAGTGATTCAGAGGTGGTAGGTAAGGTTGTTAAAAGTGTGTTGAAAGAAGAGTCAGTTGATACAGGTAAATCTGAATCACAGGATGAAAATGAAGGTAATTTTCATGATGGATATCTGAAAAACACAAAATCCGAGAAAAATTTGAGTGATGATTCAAAAGGATTGGTTTATACCATGATTGGATCGGACAAATTATTCAAATGAAGATATTCCCGATTCAGAATGTGATTTCAGAAAAGGTTGATAAAGTTTTCAAAATGGTTGAAATTGAAAAGTCTGAGATTCCAAAGTTTGCTGGAAAAGGTCACAAAACTTCTTATAACAAACCTGGTTACAAGAAGAAAAATATGAAGGCTGGGTTGGGTTATAAGAAGAAACAAAATTGGAAGAAAAATGAAACGCCAAATTTTCAGGCAAAAATGAATTTTGTTCAAGGAATAAGATTTGAAGAAGAGGAAAAACTCAAATTTAGACAACAGTCTAATGAAGAGTTCAGCGCTCAAAAGAAAAGACAACAACAACAGGTCAAGGATGTGTCCAAGAGAACATGTTTCAAATGTGATCAAACAGGACATCTTGCACGCAAGTGTCCAAATCTGAAACCTGTTGATGTTAAGACGAAAAAGAAGTCTGTTTATGTTGAAAAACAGAAATCTGAAGTTGTGACTCAGAAGTCAACCAAGTTTGATTCTAATCAAACTTGGAAGCCGAAAATGTCAAAGGCTGACTCACAACAAACATGGAAACCAGTGACGTCTAGACTTAAAACAACACAAAGTTGGAAAACAACTGTTGATGCAACAAAACCAAACCAGTTTTGGAAACCAAAAACAGTTGTTCAAAATAAAAATGTTCAAAAAGAGTCACATTTTTACAAACGAGGTACTCCTAAAGGTCAAACATAGAGTGTTAAGAAACAAATGATTTCTGTAAAAGATGAGAAAATTGAAGTTAAAGATGAAAAAGTCTTTGTTCAGAATGACAGAGATTTTCCAAAATTAAATGATGCATATTGTGTTGAAATGCCTAAGGTCCAACAGACCTGGGCTAAATTGTTTAAGTGATTAAGTAAGTGTAAATGTGCAGGTGCTCAAGAAAACTGAAGACTGTGAGAATGGAAATCGGAGCAGCCTACCACAAGAAGAAGAGGCTGCTGGACCCTGTATTAGTTGAAACAGGGAGTTTATTTGTTTTTCTGTAAATAAATAAACAATATTTCAAAAACCCTAAAAATTGAAAATTAAAAAAAAAACAAAAATATGTTTTCAGTTTGTCAAAAATTTGAAAAATCAAAAATATGTTTGTTTTTTTTTAATTTTGTCAAAAAAAAAATCAAAAATTCAAAAATATGTTGATTGAATACGCCGAAACCCTCAAGGCTGAACAAACATGATTAATTTCACAAGATTGAAAAACGGTTTTCAAACTGTAAAATATCAATGTGTTGTAAATCATGGGGGTACATTATTTTTCTGCAAAACAGAGCATGAGATGCAGAAAATGGATGGCGAGACAAAGCTATCAGTGTTGGTTGTCAAATTTTCTTTTAATGGTTTTGCATTTTAGGGGGAGTAAGAATTTGTCAGAAAATCCAAAAACATTAGAAAATTTTGAAAAAGCCAAAAACATGATAAAATTGAAAATTGAGTTTTTGTGTAAAAAGAGGAAATAATAGTACATCAGTAGACAGTTACAGTATGCTAAAGAATTGTAATGTTTTAAATAGCATTAAACAGTCTCACTGATGATATGCCGATAGATTTTTATACATTTAGTAAACTTTTTCGGGATATAAACTTAAATTCAAACTTGCTTATTTCGTGGGGAACACTACTTGGATATATAGGTAACCCCTGAAATCTCGTTTGAAGGACCCCCTCTTTCTGAGATACTAGGTCTTTATACTTAGTGATATCTGGGGTATTATCCCGGAACTTCTGATTTTGCGAAAGCAATGGCCTAGTCCCCGGAGAATACTTTCTGCATTGCTTGAAATATAGCGCCGCCCTCAGCAAATTGATGAAACAATAAAATTGATAGTCATTGTTGTTGTAATATAAAAGATCCTCTAAAGGGGACACACCAAAAGTCGAGCCGTCATCTCTCTACTGAACGGAAGTTCTGACCTGAGCTCTCACGGTTTCGTACTATAATTTATTCCCCTTACATATATTATCTAGGTATAATCACCTGTAAGACTGAATATTGGGATCTGGATACGGGAGTATATTCAAGAGGTGGGACACATGAATGAGTTTAAGTTCTTAAAACATCTAATTCGTATCCTGAATCAGTTGAAATTTGTGTGAAAATTTAAGTGGATCAGTATATCGACAATCTAAGTGAATTGTTTAATTCTTAATGTGTAACTAAGCTCAATGGTACTTGTGATTTGTCGTAAACTGATATGATCCTCTGACGCAAACTCAAACAAAAACATTGTGTGTAAATATGTATGTAAATATTTCTTTACTGCTTTATATTTCAGAAAATACAAAAAGATTTTGATTTCTGCTTTATTTTCGACAACCGATGTCAGAGAGCTGAGTTTCAAAATCTAAGTATGCTGATTGTGTTTCTGAAAATAAAAACAAGTTCATTAATTTGAAACTTGAAGTTTTTAAAATCAAAAATCAAAAACAGTTTGTGATATCTCCAAGGTCATTAATTTGGACTTGGATGATTAACTGTGAGGGATTTGGATGCTCATATTGTTAAAATCTATTGAAAAGAGCCAGTTTCCGATTTTGTTCGCTAATACTGCCTAATCTTTATAGATTGTTGATAGGGGGAGTGAATCAAGTATTCCTGGATACATTCATATTATTATATTTTAAAGCCAGGATCTTGATTTAGAAAGTTTAATAGAGCCAGGTTACGATACCTGACAACTGAAAATGTTTTCACTGTAAAATGTTTTACTTATGAATGTATGAGATTTGCAGATGGTATTCCAGATTACGATCCCGATAGCCGAGTCTAAGGGGGAGCCTAAAGACGAGCTCAACGAAAGGGGGAGTGTGCATTCAAGGAGCCACGTAACGTTCCCAGAAGAGCTTGTAACCGGAAAGCCAGGTGTCGATCCTAAAGCACGGAAGCTTGACGAAAGGGAGAGCCTGAAGAGTTTACCGAAAGGGGGAGCTGGAGCTGAAGACAGATCCACCGGGATTCTGTTCGAGCAAGAGGGAGTCTTCGTTGCTGAAAATGTGTTAAAGCTTCAAGAAGACTCAGTGAGAGAGAGAAAGACCAGAAGCTACGAGTTTGGCTCAGTGTTTGAGATTGACTGCGGCAATATCCAAGGGGGAGTCTGTTAGTGCATTTATGTCTATCGCCTCCGTCATCTCAAACCGTAGCTGAAACAGTTTTACTCTAGCTATATTTTGTTATAATTAGATAGAAAAGGCAAGGTGGCAATATTGTAAATAAGAGGAAAGCTCTTATAAGCCTTGGCCTATAAATAGAACCATTAGGGTTCTCATTTAGGACTTTTGCCATTTGCTACATTTGAGGATATAGGATCTAGAGAGAGAAAGTAGAGAGAGAAAGTAGAGAGAGAAAGGCAAAAGGTGATTCAAGTGTTTGTACGTTTTCAAATATTATATCGAATCACAGATTGAGTACGTTCGTGTGTTCGGTCACGTTCGTGTACGGATTCCGCACGTTACACGAATCGGTTCGCAATCGAAACGGAGTCAAAACCGGTCCTAACAAATGTATTTAACTCTTTCAAATGTGACAATCCCATTGGATAACGTTCCTTCTCCAACAATTCTACCACCTTGGTTACCTGCGAACCCCACATAACCTCCATTGAAATTTCTAACATCATACAGCAACGCTGTCTTCCCTGTCATGTGCCGAGAAGCTCCACTATCCATAATCCATCGTGAAACGGATCTCGGAAGCTCCTGCACATATCACAAACATTTAGTGAGATTTTGTTGCCACCCAAGCCTCTTTTGACTCGGGTAACTTGACATTAATGTGTGTTTTAGCAGTGTAAAGTGGCGGAAAATTCATATCATTTATCTTCAAGCTCTCTTCAGACCCAATCTCAACCTCTTTGTTTAAGGAAAAATCGTTTTTCGGAGGTTGACCAGATGATTGGTCTTTCTTTACAACATATTTCTTTTCAGAAGTCATTTTTTGTTTCTCGTATAAATCCAAAGGTACATACATCTTCTTGGTTGAAGATGATGATTTTTCAATCTCATACACCTTTGGTTTTGGAGAATTTGCTTTCTTGTCAACAGTTTTTGGCTTCCATGTTTGTTGAGGTGATGCAACCCGTTTGTAAAATTTGTCATTTTTAGTTACCAAATTCTTAACAGGTTCAGTTTTGATCTTGGTGTTATCATTTTTCAAAACCTTTTTCTCAGCAACCAATGGAGCCTTTCCCTTCACAACATCTTTCTTGCTTGAATTCATCACAACTTCAGTCTTAGGCTTCAAGTTGGTACACTTTCATGCAATATGTCCAACTTGATTGCATTTGAAGCATGTTCTGGTGTCAACTACCCGACTTGTGCCTTCAGACTGAGGCTGTGAGGCCTTCTTTTCAAAGAACTCTTTGTTTGATTTTGAAAAAATCTCAGATTCCTCATCAGAAAGTGAACTTGAACTGTTCACAAACACCTTTTTCTCAGTAAATCTCTTGTTCTGAACATTCTTTTTCTGATAATTCTTACCACCCTGATATCCACCCGACCATTTGTTTCGGTTGTTGTTAGAAAAACGTGGTGGAATGACAGGTTTTTTGTAGTAAGCTTTATCTTTCTCAAAATTTAATTGCCTCTTTGAATTTCTCAATCATTTGATTTCTGATATATCAATCTCAATCAATTTAAAAACATTTCTCAATTTTCCCACATTCACATTTTCTAAAGGAAATTCAAGATCCGAATACAACTTATCAGATCCCGCCATCTTATACATCACAACAGCAGGTTCGTCATTTAAGTTGTTTTTGGATTTTGATTTCGGAATGTATTTGTCCAGAAAACATTCTTCATCCTCAACTGAATCACTATCCAAAACACTTTCAGCCATGCCTTTAACAATCTCAGTTTGAACACTATCATCAGATGATGATGAAGAAAATGTCACATCAATTGACTCTGGAAGTTTAACCTCATTCGTTTCAACTTCATCATTAACCAACCCTGATTGTTTCTTTGAAAAATTGTTTCGAACTGGTGGTGGAACTTGATGAAACCCGACCCCAGTTCCATCACAGTATACATCTTTGCCTGCTTTGTTTTTCCCAATGGGTTTGGGAACAATGTGTTGTAAAACAAAGCTTGCAGAGTTGTAATAGTTTAGCTTCAACTGGATCCGTTCATTTTCAATTTTAACTTCTTGAAATTTAAGTTTCAACTTAGCAATCTCATCCAGTTGTTGGTTGATTAACTCTTCTTTAACCCTCAAAACGCCTTGCAAATGACAATTTTCTTTGTATGTTTTACCGTTTCTATCATCAGAATCTTTCACCGTGCATTTTAGCTTCTCAAAATTTTCAGAAATTTGACGATTTTCA
Organism: Helianthus tuberosus; assembly: GCA_030545235.1. Classification (NCBI taxonomy): domain Eukaryota; kingdom Viridiplantae; phylum Streptophyta; class Magnoliopsida; order Asterales; family Asteraceae; genus Helianthus; species Helianthus tuberosus. The sequence goes on along the minus strand of CM060391.1, from coordinate 25,985,902 downwards.
AGAATTAGTTTTTCATTTTCTTTCCTAACTCTTTCTACGTCAATTTTATCATTTTCAATTTTGTCAGTTAATTCTTTTAATCTGTCGTTTGAAGCTCTTAACATTTTATCACGGTTAAGGATCTGATCCTCAACACTTCGGACTCTAGCAGTCAGATCATCAACTTTCTTACCACTGAGATAAGTGATTGTACCACAAACTTTGCACTCTTTTATGCAATTTTTGCAGTCAATATCACCATTTACTTTCTTACCTGACGCACTTGTTGACGCATTTGAACTGACCTGGCTTTTAGACTCAGATACGGATTTAGAGTCTACCTCAAGTTCCTTAGCAGCCAGCACTTTGTCAGCCATCTTTCCAAAGTTTTCAGCATTCAACTCTTGTGATGTATCAATGATCCCATCATCAATCTTCTTTGACTTTTCTTCTCTTTCGTTTTCTTTCTCTTCTTTCTCTTCTTTGCTTCCCCACCATTTTCTTTGCCAACCCTCTTCTTCTTCTTCTTCAGCAATTTGTTGAATTGTGGTTTCAAGATCGAGGGTCTTATGGTCAATAGCAATGTTTCCCATTGGGTCAAGATAACATTCTCTGTCTGGATCCCATCTCTTCGCCCATTTTGCTTCAGTGTATATATCAGGTATTCTGATCATTCTGTTGTGAGTTATCATTTTTCTGTTGAAATACTTTTCTTCTTCATTTCTGCTATCTTTAAAAGGAACAGGTTCAACAGTTTTTGCCATAAAAGCATATCCAACTGCATCCTCATCAGGTAACAACTCGCTCCAGTCGAAACCTTCATCGTCATGTATCACAGCAAGAGCTCTGGATTTCTCTTTGTTATCCTCAATCTGCTTCATTCTTGGCGGTTCTGATTTATTCTGATGATATATCGCCTTCTTGTATTAATCTTCTCTGAACGGGTTTTCAGACTCATCTGCATAAGCATTTCGGCATTCACGCTTAAAGTGACCTTTTTGTTTACACTTGAAGCATGTCACTTTCGACTTGTCAAAGCCCAATTTGGTAGATGGTCCACCAATAGACTTTCTTCCAGTTATCTCCTTGAAACGTTGTGCCCGACGAACTGCACTGGCCATACACCACCTTATGTCGATCAATTCCATCTCCTCAGGATCTATCTGATCGTAATCTTCTTTTGCCAGGTTGGTGTTGCCAATCTTCCCAGCCACTAGACTTTCAAAAGATTCTAGCACGGATGCTAAGAAAACCATCTATTGCTTTGCAGACTCCTCGCTGAAGTTTTAAGCATTCTTTAAATCTACAGCGATGTTGCATTGAAATAAGTTCTTTTCAGCTGATTGGTTTGAAGTAGATGAAGAGCCACTATGAAATCAACTGCTTGTACTTTCTTTGCTAGATGTGTTGGAATTTTGGATTTTGTTGACATTTTCAGCAGAAAAGGCTGTCTTTGGAGACGTAATCTTTGGAATCATGCTCTTTGGATAATACAAATCCAAGTTCTGCTGATATGACGAGTGATTCACTTTGTGTGTTTTCTTTATTTCCAGCTCGTGACTCTCTAGTCTTTCGATCAACAAATCCACCGTAAGAACTTCAGGCTTAATCGTATTCTTCAACATTAAAGCATAATATTGCCAATCCATCTCATCTGGCAATGAATCAAACAATTTGTCGATTAGCTATTCTTGAGAATAGAAAATTTCATGTCTCGCCAGCTCCAGCTTCAGGTGCCCAAACCTCTCAATCATTTTACAAACTGATTCATTCTTTAAACACCCAAACAAATCAAACTCTTTTCTTAGTAGTTTCTTTTTGTTTTTCACTATTTCTGCACTTCCTAAACATTTAACTTTCAACTTTTGCCAGAGATCTTTAGCATTAGTGTATTCGATCAAAGATATTATATCTTCTCGGACTGACTGAAACAGCAATGCGATGCATTTTTGCTCGGCAACAAAAACTACTATTTCTTCGGATGATGTCAAATTTTCACCATTTTTCCCTCCATCACCGTATCCATTCTTTAGACTTTTCCAGCTGGTGTATGCAAATGCTTTTAACCATTCTTCAAATTTCTTGGCCCACCGACTGTACTCTTCAATTGCCATTAACTTTGGGGATTTGTTATATGTTCCGTATGCACTTTCCACACCGAAAGCATCCGATAAAGTTTTCTTTGCATTCAACGTATTCTCATTGGTGTTGCTAGAAGTATCATCTCCAGAGTTTCCAACAAAGGCATACATATCACTGAAAGGATTCATGAATTCGTCCATCTTTCACGTACCTAAAACAGTCAACAAACACTTAGAAAATTTTTACAAATTTCAAAAATTTTCAAAATAAAACTCCTGAATCGGATGGTGATTCGATCGAGTCACTATCCGAACGAGTGACACAGGCTATCCGACCGGATGGTGATCCGCTCGGATGATCGTTTGTTCGGGTGACAAGTTTGACTTTTGAAAAGTTGACCTTTTAACCTTTCACCGCTCGGATGGTGATCCGACCGGATGACAGGTTAGAAGTGTAAATGAGATTAAGAACTTTCAAAATCCTATCTAATCGGATTGCTATACGATCGGGTGAGATGATGACGTAAGCAGATGTTTTTGATCAAACTGAATCACACCACTCGGATAGTAATCCGAGCGAGTAACACTGATGATGTCAGCAAGCAACTAGCAGATACTAACTAATCCAATCCGTTCGGACAGCTGTCCGAGCGAGTGGATGACGTCAGCACATATGAACAGCTAAACCTGGTTTTTGATGAATTTGATCTCGTTTTAGGTTGAATTTGATTATGAAACTCAGTAGGATTATACCTTGAATGATTGGGAATCAAATGATATCGAATTTATCAATTTTTAACCGTGGATTCACGTTCAATTTTTAAGTTTTTCTGATTTTAAGATGACAAACTTAGAAATAATGAAAGAAATGAGTAGAAAGAGAAGAAATATGTCAAATCTCTGGTGAAATTTGACTCTGATCGGCAAGAAATGTCAAATCTCCGATGAAATTTGACTCTGATCAGCAAATAAAACTCGAATTCCGGTGAATTCGGTGTCGTTGATCTCGATTCAGCTCCCTGGATGCTCTGATACCACTTGTTGGTCCCTTTGCACAGGATCTAATCGTAAGGAACAAGATGAATCGACTTTGTCTAATGTGCGGAATCCATTATGACAAATCTCAGATGATCAACACAGAATTCAACGATTAAACACGGTCTGTTCTTTCTATTAAACGTTCTGAAAGTACAAAGTTCCGGTAGAAGACAGACACTGGTCAGGTTCTCGCTCGAGTCAAAAGTCCCTAAGGTAATACCCGGACGAGGTATTTATAGGCAACTCAGGAATAGGTGTGTGTTGTCCGATCGGATGGCAATCCGAACGAATGACATCCTGTCCGAACGGATAACATGTTATCCGATCGGATGAGTGCTATCCGATCGGATGGCAATCCGATCGGATGACATTAGTCAACAAAAGTCCACACTTACAGTTAAGCCCCATTTCCTGAGTTGTCCTTCTATCTACACACATACATTACATAATTGTTTACAAAGACACAAATATACAAAACATGACTACATGCTGACGGAAGCTACAGACGTACGCACTAACAGTAAGACTGAATATTGGGATTTGGATACGGGAGTATATTCAAGAGGTGGGACACATGTATAAGTTTAAGTTTCAAAAACACTAAATCCGTATCCTGGACAGATTGAAAATTGTGTGAAAATTTAAGTGGATCAGTATATCGACAATCTAAGTGAATTGTTTAATTCTGAGTATGTAATTGAAGCTTAACGGTACCTGTGACTTGTCGAATAGCTGATATGATTCTCTAACACGCTTACCAAAAATATGTTTGTATATAGTTTACTTTAATTGCATTTTAGTTCTGCATTTCATTTCTAGTTTAGAAACTTTATTAAAAATCCAAAAAGATTTTACAATTCTGCTTTATTTTCCGACAAACCAAAGTGGAAAGCTGATCTTCAGATTCGAATTGAAGTAGATGCAGGAAGTTTCTGGACTGGATGATGAGTTGTGAGCTTAACATGATAAGTTTGTGAAAGTTGAAAAGTTAAAGCAAGTTCATTAACTTGAAACTTGTAAATTTTTAGAAAATGTTTAAACTAGTTTGTTTTAAAATGTCATTGTGAATTGTCTCAGATCAACCAAGGTCATTAAGTTGGACTTGGTAGATTAATTGAGTAATCAGGGTCATTAGTTTGGACCTAAATACTTAAGTGGATTTCTAATTCTAACAAAATCATCAAATGAAGATGAATTGTAAGTTTGGATTGAAACTATTATTGTCATATATCTTATATTTAGGTAGAGATTGTGCAGGATACAGGAGTCAAGTTCCCCATGGCACAGAAAATGTCAAAGTTTGAATCAGAATTCGAGCCTCAGCATATCGAGAGCGGGTGTCTGCGAAAGGGGGAGTCAGAATTCTGGATCAACACTCAAAGGGGAGATTGTAGATTAAAGTTTGAAGATAAAGATTGAAAGGAGCTTTTACAATGTCAAGACAATTTGGATAGAGACTAAGACTAAAGACTTGACGCCGAAGACTTCGTCAACATCCAAGGGGGAGTCTGTTGGTGCATCTAGTGTCTGTTAACTTCGTCTTAATTGAGTCTTATGTCTAGATAGATGAACGAGCACACAACAGGGTCAAAATTAGGGTTTTATATGTAAATGTGAGTGATTTCGCTTGAAAGTATAGTTGTGCAGTTCAAGCGAAATCAAATACATTAGATTTCGCTTGAAACTGACATGGTCATTTGGAGCGAAATCAGGATAGTATAAATAGGAGTGTGCTGGTTTCATTTGGAACGGAACCTGGTCATTAGTTCTGAGTTGAGGTGCTGTCCGTTTGTCATCTGAATTGTGTAAAAGCTCAGGATTGATTAATAGAAGGATAATTAGAAAGGAACAAGTTGTTTTGACATCGTTTACATTGATTCCGCCTTTGCAAATGATGATGAACTACTCATACTGACTTTTTAGGGTCACGGAATGATCCAACAAGTGGTATCAGAGCTTGTGTAAAAATTTCAAAAATCCAAAAACCTGAGATATTTTCAAAATCCAAAAACAATAGAAAACCATAAAAGAGCTTGTGTAAAAAGGGAAAATGATAGTACATCGGCTTGACAGTTACGGTATGCTAAAGATATGTAATGTTTAAATGTGATTAAACAGTCTCGCTGATGATATGCCGATAGGTTTTTACACATTTAGTAGGTTTGTTCGGGATATAAACCTAAAATCCTTACTTGCTTATTTCGTGGGGAACACTACTTGGATATATAGGTAACCCCTGAAATCTTGTTTGAAGGATCCCTTTTTCTGAGATACTAGGTCTTTATACTCAGTGATATCTGGGGTATTATTCCGGGACTTCTGATAATGCGGAAGCAATGGCCTAGTCTCCGAATAATACTTTCTGCATTGCTTGAAACATAGCACCACCCTCAGCTAAAAAATGATGAAACATTGAAAAATGCTAATCATGGATGTTGTAAAAAAAAATCCTCTAAAGGGGACACACCAAAGTCGAAGCCGTCATCTCTCTGCTGAACGGAAGTTCTGACCTGAGCTCTCACGGTTCTTCGCAATTTAACCCCTTACAGATATCATATGTGGTATACTCACCTGTAAGACTGAATATTGGGATTTGGATACAGGAGTATATTCAAGAGGTGGGACACATGTATAAGTTTAAGTTTCAAAAACACTAAATCCGTATCCTGGACAGATTGAAAATTGTGTGAAAATTTAAGTGGATCAGTATATCGACAATCTAAGCGAATTGTTTAATTCTGAGTATGTAATTGAAGCTTAACGGTACTTGTGACTTGTCGAATAGCTGATATGATTCTCTAACACGCTTACCAAAAATATGTTTGTATATAGTTTACTTTAATTGCATTTTAGTTCTGCATCTCATTTCTAGTTTAGAAACTTTATTAAAAATCCAAAAAGATTTTACAATTCTGCTTTATTTTCCGACAAACCAAAGTGGAAAGCTGATCTTCAGATTCGAATTGAAGCAGATGCAGGAAGTTTCTGGACTGGATGATGAGTTGTGAGCTTAACATGATAAGTTTGTGAAAGTTGAAAAGTTAAAGCAAGTTCATTAACTTGAAACTTGTAAATTTTCAGAAAATGTTTGAACTAGTTTGTTTTAAAATGTCAGTGTGAATTGTCTCATATCAACCAAGGTCATTAAGTTGGACTTGGTAGATTAATTGAGTAATCAGGGTCATTAGTTTGGACCTAAATACTTAAGTGGATTTCTAATTCTAACAAAATCATCAAATGAAGATGAATTTTAAGTTTGGATTGAAACTATTATTGTCATGTATCTTATATTTAGGTAGAGATTGTGCAGGATACAGGAGTCAAGTTCCCCATGGCATAGAAAATGTCAAAGTTTGAATCAGAATTCGAGCCTCAGCATATCGAGAGGGGGAGTCTGCGAAAGGGGGAGTCAGAATTCTGGATCAACACTCAAAGGGGAGATTGTAGATTAAAGTTTGAAGATAAAGATTGAAAGGAGCTTTTACAATGTCAAGACAATTTGGATAGAGACTAAGACTAAAGACTCGACGCCGAAGACTTCGTCAACATCCAAGGGGGAGTCTGTTGGTGCATCTAGTGTCTGTTAACTTCGTCTTAATTGAGTCTTATGTCTAGATAGATGAACGAGCACACAACAGGGTCAAAATTAGGGTTTTATATGTAAATGTGAGTGATTTCGCTTGAAACTGACATGGTCATTTGGAGCGAAATCAGGATAGTATAAATAGGAGTGTGCTGGTTTCATTTGGAGCGGAACCTGGTCATTAGTTCTGAGTCGAGGTGCTGTCCGTTTGTCATCTGAATTGTGTAAAAGCTCAGGATTGATTAATAGAAGGATAATTAGAAAGGAACAAGTTGTTTTGACATCGTTTACATTGATTCCGCCTTTGCAAATGATGATGAACTACTCATACTGACTTTTTAGGGTCACGGAACGATCCAACAATTGCCATTCTGTGATTCTGTGAAAATTTAATTTACACTAAATAAAATTTTAATCTGGATTTTTGTGTGTTTCTTCATGTGTGCTAACAGCATGAATGAACTGTCGGAGGCACTCCGAAACTTTACCATCCATACAACCGATATGGATACAACCGGGACCCTATCCGACTATCAAGCAGATACTGAAGAGCCTCTAGTGTTCCAGGCCCAGCCCCAAGAGAACCCCAAACCTAAAAAGAGTAGGAGAATCCTTGACTGGAAACTCGGACGAAGGAAGAAGTCAGCTGCCCAAAAGGTGAAAAAGACCGAGGATCCAAAAGACAAGGGAAAGGGAAAGGAGATAGGGGAAAGTTCTGGTCAGGCCCAGGAGATGCCACCTTGGGAGGAACTTGATCGAAAACTTGCAAATTGTGACCTCATAGGACCTGCCGATGTTACTCTTTTTAATTTCCCTGCCCCATCACAACTTCCAATTAATTTGGAACCTGCTATCCCGGACCCTATTGTCAACCCTCAACCTGTTACAGGCCAGCTGGAAGAATGGTGGACGAGCGACTGGCATTTTCAGAACTTCATGAATAACCCTAATGTTTATTTTCCCCAGTTTGATCCTGAACCTGCACCTTTCTGTAACGCCCCAAAATTTGAATTACTTAGTTGCCAGTATGTTAACGCGTTTAAAAGAAGGAAATGTAATAACTAGGTTATTAAACCTAGTTAAATGCCTAGCAAAACAAGAAAGGAAATGAAATTGGGTCAATTATGATTAAGTGACAAACATGAGGGGTTAGTTTTGAATGAGTGAAAAGATAAAATATAAAAATAAAATTAAAAACCCCACACCCACACCTGGGCGTATG